>OZ024742.1:75444004-75514004 GCA_964016885.1 Eledone cirrhosa | reverse complement strand
ACTATGAAAATGTCGAAGTACATGAAGTCCATATCATCCCTTCGCTGCGCATTTCCAATATTTTTAATATTTTTAATGCTTGCACTATTTTTAATGCTTATATTATTTCTCCACACACAGACTATAACAATCATATAAAGAATTTGTCACCAGATCAACCAACATAACACTCTTGTTTACCTACTTAAGTGCTTCTACTGCTCGTAACTCTCTGCCACACTATATAAACAAGACGCACGTGCTTGCCACACATATAACCTTTGCACTATATAACCGCTTATTTTCATGTTGTATTTTAACCTGTATTTTTGATTGTATCTTTTAATTTGAATGTAATCTCTAAGTGTGTACTTCCACTCTAAATGCTGTAATGAATGTTGACCCACAATATTTTCATATGTATCTATATGTCTCTTGGGTGAAAGGGAGGTCATATAAGTGTTCATTCATTAATAAATTGCTCCGAAGAATCCAAACCTCGGTTTGGAGGAGACAGTTGTAAGCATAAAAATGTTTTGAACAGTTCTTTGATTCTTATAATTCATATAACTGCTCTGTAAATCATCTGATGTTTTTACATTGAGCTACTTAACTTACTGGTAATAAGGTAGTAATATATTACTGCCTACCACTATTTAGGGTTTGTATAAAAATATATATAACTGCAAAAGGTTTTTGTATTTACATAACCATAAATAGTATAATTAATACTATATATATATATATATAAGTATTGAAGTTTCCGTTGAAAATTGAAAAAGTCATAGGAGTTAAGAATGCTCTATGTAAGTTACAGAGCTAAATTTAATGTATAATAAAAAATACAATATAATTACCTCATTACCAGAGGTTTCCCGAATAAGACGAATACAAGAAACGTCCTTATTTGTTCGTCAGAAACTGAAATATTTGAAAAATCTCCTCAAGAAAGTCGAAAGTTTAACGGGCAAAAACAAAAACAAAAAAATATATGAATAAAATTAATGCAAGAGATATATAAAAATAAAATAAGGAAATATAGTAAGGGTATGTTTATAAATGTGTGTATACGCAACTACAAATGTGTGTGTATGTACAAATGCATGTGTATAGTGAAAAAATGTGTGTGTACGTACATGCATGAGGGAAAGCATATCGGTGCATGTGTGACCACAAATATGTTAATAATATATGTTGAAAAAAGAAATTGTAAGACAATAGAGTTAGCGTACATACAGACTCAGGGACTAAGGATTGAAATATATACACATACAAGTATGAAAGCACGCATATAAACACACACACACGCGCAACCACATACATGCATGTGATATATACAAGAAAGGGAGTGTATCAGTCAAAGCAGTCTCAGGCTGAAAGTCGATAATTATATAAAAATATAAAATATGAAAATGAAAATATGAAAAAATGAAAAAATTAAAAGATATATGAGAATAAAAAAATTAAATCCAAGAGAAAATCTAAGAGGGAGGGGTTATCAATTATAAAGTAACATTAGAAGAAATAGAAAACATACAGTGGTTCGTAGACGCACATATATATATATATATATCTATATATATATATAAATATGTACAGACAAAAGTATATACATGCGTACATACATACAAAAGCGCAAAAACATACACACGAAGCACATATATATACATGCATGTACATCTAATCGCACGCACGCACGCGACTTTATATATATATATATATATATATATATATATATATATATATATATATATATATATACATATATATATATATATATATATATATATACATATACACACACACATATATATATGTAAAAACATAGATATAAAAACACACATACGCACACACATATACACATACACGCGCACATACGAATGCATTCGTATACATATACAATCACGTATACACACATATATACACTTACACGCATACATACAATATAAAAACCAGCCGTATGAATAAATGAGTACAAATTATACTCAAGTAAACATACATAAAAGCGGCTTAGGGACATGCTATTTTCAATAAGGCATCCCCCTACTATAATAAAGCCCTTCAAAATAACGATTAACTATATACCCAACAATACTAACTTCTTTAAACATAATAATAGGAAAAGAAAAATAATCTGGTTCACACACCCCTACTCTTTAGCCGTTAAAACTAATGTAGGCAAACAATTCCTAGAGCTCTTAGATAAACATTTCCCTAGAACACATAGATACTATAAGATCTTCAATAGAAACTGTGTCAAAATCAGCTACTCCTGCGGTCCCCCTATTAAATCATATATCCTCAATAATAAAATACACAGAGAACATCAAAATTGCTCCTGTTGAGTAAAAAGTGAATGCCCATTACAAGGTAAATGCAACACCAAAGCCATTGTATATGCGGCTAAAGTGACAACCACCAGCAACAACCTAACAGCCACCAGCGAACGATATGTGGGTATGACACAAGACAAATTCAAAACGCGTTATTACTCACATGTCGCATGTTTCCGACATCCTGAAAAAAGATTTACAACAGCTCTGGCTAGCTGAATATGGGATTTGAAAGACCAAGGTATCCAATATAAATTAGATTGGTCAATTTTAAACCAATCTAAAGAATATGCAAGAGGAACAAGAAGATGCGAACTCTGCATAAGTGAAAAATATTGGATTTTATAGAAACCTATTTTACCAAAAACAGGCCTAAATGCAAAAACAGAAATGTTCACCAGTTGCCCACACATGAAATCACACTTGCTTTCCAGCTCATATAAACTTAATTCACATTCAGATACTTATCTTCCATAAACCCTTGTTCTTCACTTTCCTTAACTTACCTTCTTTACAGACTTCTCTTTCCGATTTACTTTTATCTTTATTTTTAACTTTAGTTTTACTTCACATCCACCAGTGAACGCCACCCCCCTTCTGTTTGATTCACTTACTTTATATCTTCACAATTTTACATATTTTACTTCCCCCTTTTCTTTCACTACCTGATATCACATGTCACTTGTGTTATCGACTCCAGATATATTCTGTCGTCCCTCAGCCGCTTTTATGTATGTTTACTTGCGTATAATTTGTACTCATTTATTCATACGGCTGGTTTTTTTATATTTATGTATGCGTGTAAGTATTCATTGGTGTGTATACGTGTTTGTATATGTATACGAATGCTTTAGTATGTGCGCGTGTATGTGTATATGTGTGTGTGTATGTGTGTTTTTATATCTATGTTTTTTACATACTTATATATATGTGTGTGGGTGTATATGTATGTATATATATATATATATATATATATATATATATATATATCTATATATAGGAACGAGTAGGACCCCGACGGCTGAGCTCAAGCCGTTCCGTCGAAACATTTTGAGCTCAGCCGTCGGGGCCCTACTCGTTCCTATTACCCACACTACTACCCTAAGTATTGAGTACTTTGGTGCGTTATGGCCCACTTGGTTCCTTACTACATTTCCTTCGTTATATATATATATATATATATATATATATATATATATATATATATATATATATATATATATATATATATATGTGTGTGTGTGTATGTATATATATATGTATATATATATATATAGGGTCGCGTGCGTGCGTGTGATTAGATGTACATGTATGTATATATATGTGCATCGTGTGTATGTTTGCGGGCTTTTGTATGTATGTACGCATGTATATACTTTTGTCTGTACGTATTTATATATATAGTTATATATATATATGTGTATGTGTACGAACCTCTGTATGTTTTCTATTTTTTCTAGTGTTACTTTATAATAGATAACCCCTCCTTCTTACTTTCTCTTTGCTTTAATTTTTTTATTCTCATAAATTTTCATTTTTTCATTTTCATATTTTATATTTTGTATATATGTATCGACTTCAGCCTGACACTGCTTTGACTGATACTCTCCCTTCCCTGTATATATCACATGCATGTATATGGTTGCGCGTGTGTGTGTTTATACGCGTGCTTTCATACTTGTATGTGTATATATTTCAATCCTTAGTCTCTGAGTCTGTATGAACGCTAACTCTATTATCTTCCAATTTCTTTTTTCACCGTATAATACATACGTATTTGTGGTCACACATACACTGATATGCTTGCCCTCATGCATGTACTTACGCAAAAGTTTTTTCACTATACACATGCATTTGTACATACACCACACATGTACATTTGTAGGTGCATATACACATATTTATACACATACCCTTACTATATTTCCTTATTTTATTTTTATATATCTCTTGCATTAATTTTATTTATATATATATATTACTCTTTTACTCTTTTACCTGTTTCAGCCATCCGGCTGAGGCCATGCATATTTATGAAAATAAAACAAAGAAGCCTTCAATACATCAAAAGTCTTTATTAGCCAACAATGGTTCGTCCTATTAAGGACTCATCAGGGCAATTAAAACTACAAGAAGCACTATCGGCCAATAGAAGCCGAAAACTCCGAAGAATATGGAGTGTACATACACTAAAGTATTGGAAGATTATGGGTAAAAATATATAATAAAAATCACTAAGGAGGTGGATAACATTTTGAACCATATTACAAATATAGTCCAAAGCAAAAAACTAGAGCTAAACAAAGGTGGTTATATAGAGCGGGAATTATAGTACTATATGTAATACAATATAATATAATATAATATACTTGTAACAATATTAAAATTAAAATTAAAATTAAAAGGCACAATATACATATGTATATATATACACACACGTACGCACATATACATATACATCAATACACATTTCCATCATTAACAGCACAAATTAAACCTTATTAAGAGTTTAAATATAAATAAGCATAATAGGAATAAAAATAAAAATACAAAATAATACGTATATATAATATACAGTATAACATGAAGTAATGAAATGATTAAAAGTAAAACATATAATATATAATAAACTATATAATTATATAATATATAATATAATATAATAGATAATCTCCGGTTAATTTACACAAACAATATAGATGTCACAATAACACTATAATAATAATATAATAATATATAATGGCATGCAAGTTAACAAATCAATTCACATAGAGTTACAGAGCAGGTGAGAAAAAAATATATATTTTGTACAATACCAAAATCAAAATTATGATGGTACAAAAATATAAACATCTTACGGAATATATAAAATATAACATATTATAATGGTATATAAAATCATCGGTAAGTAACAAAGATCAATATTACATTTACAAAGAGTTGAATAACAACTTCAATATAAAATAATGAACATAATATAATATATAATTACTTATAATTACAAGGTTGGTAAACAGACACATATGTGAATGAGTGAATAAGGGCCAGACAGAAAATATTATGCACAGTAGTATTAATAAATAAATAAATAAATAAAATCGACCGGAAATCAAAAAACAAAAACAAAAGTATTTACTTAGGTCTCACATGCAGTTAAGTAAAAACTTAGGAAACAACCCGGATAAATGACTAGAAAACCCTATTTGATAAATTAATATTGAAAATATTTAAAATACTTAATAAGGCAATACAATATTAGCTATGGTTTAAGTAATCAAAATCCCTAAACATTAAGATATCAACAATAAATATATATAGAAAGGAATGAAATATTCTACTATCATTTACATAACGTTATCTAATAAACTGAATTAAGCAGAATTATGGTAGGCTAATGCGGACAGAAAAAAAGAAATGTATGGAGGATACAAAGGAGCATAAAATCATAATCAATATACTGTATTATATAATAGAATGGAGCATAAAAAAGGTTATTAAATATAATCATAATATATTTGAAGGGGTTAGCAATCAGTTTATGTGTGCATGGGGGGGGGGGTAGTTATCCAAAGAAGAATCCAAATAAAATAAAATAGAATGAAATAAAATAATATAAAATATATAATCAGATATATACTCATAAGGTGTTAATAGTGAAAATTTAATGTGTAAGAAGATAGATATGGTATAGTAGCCAAAAGATTATGAGAGCTAGAATAAAAAGTTGTCAAAAACCAATGATAATAATGATGATAATAATGGTGGTAAACAAAATGAACCTAAACTAAACTAAAAAATAAGTAATGGAATATATCAGCTAATGGATACAATATACACTACCAGAACTTTTAGGTTTATAATAAAAGTAAGAATTAGAAATGGTGTGGGGGCAAGAAGAGAATATCTCAGACTTTCTATTAAGTAAGAGTTCCCTAGAGAAAATTATAGAGTGGGTCTCAAGGATACAGAGATTACAGAATTTTTTTTTTTACTTAACTGCTTGTGACACCTAAGTAAATATTTTTGTTTTTGTTTTTCGATTTCCGGTTGATTTGATTTTATTTATATTTAATTTTTTTACTACTGTGCGTAGGTTCTGTCTGGTTCTTATTCACTTATTCACATATGTCTGTCTACCAACCATGTAATTATGTATATTATACTATGTTCATTATTTGATATTGTTAAATTTTGTAAATTCTGTAATATGTTTATATTTTTATAATTTTTGTAATGTTTAGATAATACTTATTTATACCAATTGTATAAAAACTTGACCTCCGCCTGCTTTCTTACAACGGTATAGATATTTTTCCAGCACAATCTTTTCAACACAATTTAGTTCTCTATGATATTTTTTTCTCACCCCCTGTGTGTAATTTTATATGATTTGTTAAGTTATATGCCAATATATTATAATATTGTTATTATAGTGTTATTGTAATATTTATACTGTTTGTGCAAATTGACCGGAGATTATTAATTATATATTTATATAGTATATTATATTTTATATGTTTACTTTTACACCTTCTTTATCATTTTATACTGTAAATAATATATGTATTATTTTTATTTTTATTTTTATTTTTATTTTTATTTTTATTTTATTTTTATTTTATTTTTTATTTTATTTATTTATTTTTTTTATTTATTTTTTTTAATTTTTTTTTTTTTTTTTTTTTTTTTTTATATTTAAACTCTTAATAGGTGTTAGTTTGGGTTTGTATAGATGGATATGTGTATTGATATATATATGTATATGTATATGTGTACATATGTATATGTATATGTATCTTTATTGGGCCTTTTAATATTATTATTATTATCATTATCAATTATATTATATTATATTATATTATATAATATTTAGCACCGTAATTCTCCCTTTATATCACCACTTGTGTTTAGCTTTAGTTTTTGCATTGTACTATATTTGTAATATGGTTCCAAATGTTATTCACTTCCTTAGCAATTTTTACTTGATAATTTTTACTTGATAATTTTCCTATGCTTTAATGTATGTATACTCCATATTCTTCTGAGTTTTTGGCTTGTATTGGCCGATAGTGCTTCTTATAGCTTTACTTGCCCTGATGAGTCCTTAATAGGACGAAACATTGTTGGCTAATAAAGACTTTTGATGTATTGAAGGCTTCTTTGGTTTATTTCTTAATTTTTCGGCTCTGTTTAATTACATTGAGCTATACCTTTACTATCATTTCTATAATATGAAGAGGGTGTTTAACTCCAACACACTCTAGTATTTTAATTCTTATATATATATATATATATATATATATATATATATATATATATATATATATATATATATATATAATGAAAAATTGAACAGGGACAGAACAGAGAGGCAGTACGATAAATGTTTATTAAATTCACGCTCAGGAGAGTGGGGGGTAGGTGGGGGACGACGTTTCGGGCATAATCCCTTCTTCAGGTGAGAGTTCGAAAGGTGTGTAGGGGAGTGGTGGAGAGACATATAGCGAAAGGAAACGGTGCGAATGAAAAATTAACAAATAAAGACAAAAATATAATAAATAATAAATAAAAATAAAGCATGACCAAAATACAAGGAATGAGAAAATTTAAAAATAAAGGCATGATCAAAATAAACTGAAATTAAAAGGGGGGTAAACAGGTGCTGAAAGGGTGTGGGGTGAGTAGAGGTGATGGCGGATGGAGTGGGGTGAGGGAGACGGGGTGTCCGAGCGGGGAGGGCTGAAGGTGGTGTGTGTGGTTAGGTGTGCGTGTGTGTGTGTGTGTGTGTATGTGAAAGTGAGGGTTGGGGGAAGAACGGGGTTGCATGTTCAGGAAGGTGTGTGTGGGTGGTGTTTTTGTGGGTCGGAGGGTCTGTGCGTGTGTGGATAGGGGGTGGGGGGAGAGGAATCAGGGGGCTGAGGGTGTAAATATGTGGTGGGAAGCACGTGTGTGTGGTTTAAGCGTGTTGTGGGTGTGGGTGGCGTGTGGATAAAAAAAATTGTTTTGGTGTGTGTGTGTGTGGGTGAGTTATATACGTGATGGTGTAAGAGGATGGTTGAAAGTGGTAAGTTACACGGATGTATGGAGATTTTGGTTGGAAGTCAAAACGCGTGTGGGTAATCCAAGAAGCGGTGGTCGGAAGAGGAGAGATGTGGGGTGCGCGCGCAACAGGAAGTGGTCAGCAGTGGAAGTGCTGTGGTCAGTTGGTGCTGAGACAGTGGTCGGAAGGGCATAGCAGCAGTCGGCGGAATGGTAGGGAGGCGAGGATGGGTAGGTGTGAGAGTTGGAGTGAGGAGGGTGTGTGTGTGTGTGTGTGTATTAGTAGGGGTGTTAGTGGGATGAGTGAGTGTGAAGTGGGGAGAGAAGGGTGTGTGTGGTTCTATGGAGGGAGTGTGGTGTACTGGTGTGTGTGTAGTTTGGTGAGGAGGTGTTAGTGGGTGTTAGTAGACGGGAGGTGGGGAGGGGTGGAATGCAGGTGTGAGTGGGGGTAGGGTGTGTAGAGTTGGTGGTGTACGAGGGTGTGTGGGTACGTGTGCGTGGGGTTGGAGGGTGTTAGTGATGTTAGTTGCGTGTGGGGTGGGTGCGTGTGTGCGTGTGATAAGGAGGGGGAGGAGGAGAAGAGGGGAGGGAAGGGATGTTAGTATGTTAGTTGGGGAAGGGTGGTCAGATGAGGGGTGGAGTGGAGGTGTTAGTATTGTTAGTGTGGGGTGGGCGGTGAAAAGAAGGGGTGTGTTAGTGGTGTTTGTGGGGGATAAGTGGGGGGGGGGGGCGGTCGAACGCTAAAGGAATAAGGGTGGGGAGTTCAGGCCGGGGGGAGTGTGGGTCTGTAAGATGAAGATAGTGCGTTGTTCGACCGTAAGGCGATGGGCGGGTGTTCCGTGGCACTGGAGTAGGCCACAGACTGTGAGATGGCGTGCGGAGTGTCCAGGGCCACCAAAGTGGCGGGCGATGGGGGAACTGCCCCCGAGACGAATGTCCTGGAGGTGCTCCGTGACTCGGTCCACCAGGCAGCGTCCCGTCTGTCCGACATAAGTCGCGCTGCACCTCGTGCAACGAAGTCCGTAGACTAGGTTGGAGGAGGTGCAGCGGAAGGCATGCCGGACCGAGAGAGGGTGGCCGTTGGGACCCTGGAAGGTGGTGGTGTTGGTGATGTGGGGACAGGTGTTGCAGCGGGGCCTAGAACAGGGGAAGGAACCTGGGGGGGAAACGGAGTGTGGGTTGGGGGTAGGGAGCTGTGGACGAGGAGGGTGCGGAGATTGCGTGCGCGTTTGAAGGAGGGGAGTGGTGGGGTTGGGAAGATGTGGGAGGTGGAGGGGTCGGACTGGAGGTGTCGGAAGAGGCGGCGGATGGTGCGGTGGAGGGGTGCGGTGGAGGGGTGGTAGGTGATGGGAAAGGGGAGACGGTGGGTCGGTGTGCGGTGGCGTGGGGTGAGGGTGGTGGAGCGGGGGATAGCACGGGCGCGGGTGAGAGCGGTGTGGACGAGAGAGGGGGGGTAACCTCTGCGGATGAAATGGCTGACTAGGGAAAGGGCCTGGGACTCGAAGTCAGCATCTCGGCTACAGAGGCGGCGGATCCTGAGAAGATGGGAGTAGGGAATGGAGAGTTTAGTGTGGGTGGGGTGGGAAGAGGTGAGGTCGAGGTAAGAGTGGGAGTCGGTGGGTTTGAAGAAGGCGGAGGTGACGAGGGAGTGGTGGGAGGGGTCGAAGGCGACGGAGATGTCCAAGAAGTGGACGTGGGTGGTGGAGATAGAGGTGGTGAAGTGGAGGGAGGGGTGGAAGGAGCAGAAGAAGGAGAGAAAGGAGTCGAGCTGTATTCGGGTGAGGGTCGTGGCTCCGATACAGTCGTCAATGTAACGACCGTACAGTTCGGGCGTGGGGCCGGTGTACTGGGCAAAGATTTGGGCCTCAACATGGCCAACAAAAAGGTTGGCATAGTTCGGGCCCATTCTTGTGCCCATGGCTACCCCCGTGACCTGTTAGTAAAACTCACCCGAGAAGGAGAAACAATTTAGGGTGAGGACCAGCTCGGCGAGGCGAAGGAGGGTGGGGGTGGAAGGAATGGGGGAGGGGCGAAGGTCGAAGTAGTGTTTGAGGGCGCGAAGGCCGTCGGCGTGGGGGATGACGGTATAGAGGGACTTGATGTCTAGGGTGAAGAGGAATGGCTGAGGGCCGGGTAGGTAGGTGAAGGAGTCGAAAAGGCGCAGGGCGTGGTTGGTGTCAGAGATGTGGGAGGGGAGGGTGGTGACAAGGGGGGCGAGGAGGGAGTCGAGAAAGGCGGAGATGAGTTCGGTGTGGCAGTTGCAAGCGGAGACGATGGGGCGGCCGGGGTTGTCGGGTTTGTGGAGTTTGGGGAGGAAGTAGATGGTGGGGGTGCGGGGTGTGCGGACGATGAGGTGGGAAGCGGTGGGGGGGAGGAGGGAGGAGGCGATAAGGTCTTTGATGGTGGAGGAGACTTGTTGTTGGTAGAGGGGGGTGGGATCGGAGGGTAGAGGGCGGTAAAAGAAGGGGTTACAGAGCTGCCTGAGGGCTTCGGCAGTGTAGAGGTCCGCACGCCATACCACCACGGCGCCTCCCTTGTCCGCCGGTTTGATGACGATGTCATCTCGGCTACGGAGGGAGCGGAGAGCGAGGAGTTCGCCCCGTGAGATGTTGTGCCGTTTGGAACGGTGGCGGAAGTCGAAACGATTTACTGCGCTACGGCTGGCATCGACGAAGGCGTCCAGGATGCTAAATTGCCCTGGGGCCGGCGTCCAAGAAGATGGTCGTCGGCCCAGGGCGAGAAACGGGTCTGGGGCGTCCGGAGCCGGTGGCGTTCGGCTGAAATGTGCCTGTAGCTTAGTGCGTCGCACGAATCGCTCGACTTCCGTTCGGGTGCGGAACTCGTCGCTGAGCGGAGTGTGGGGTATGAAGCGAAGGCCTCTACTAAGGAGTGAGCGCTCAGGTGCGGAGAGGGGGAGGTCAGGGGGTATGGTGACAACAAGGGGTGGGGTTTGGGTGTTTGGGGAGGGAATGGAGGGTTTGGTGAGGGGTGGAGATTGGGTGGGGGTGGGGTCGGGGGAGAGGTGGGGTGTGGTGGGCGTATGGGGATGGGCGGTGGGGGGGGGGGGGGGGGGGGAGTGTAGCTTCCGGGCTTTGGTGGAGCTGAGGAACGAGAAGAGGATGTGGTTGAGGTTGTGGATGAAGGAGAGGATGGCTTGGGCGAGGAGGGGGTGGCAGGTGGAGTAAAGGCGGAGGAGGGTGGGGGTCAGTTGGTGGTCAAGTAGGCGGAGGGTGGAACGGGAGGCGCGGATGGAGTTGCGCATCAGAAGGCGTGAGGATCGGGTGAGGATACGTTGCGCGGAGGGGGAAGCAGCGGGGGAGGGGTGGAAGTGTAGACGGAAGCCAAGGGGGATAAGGTGGAGGCGGAGGCAGTGGCTGAGGAAATGGATGTGGCTGGAGTGCCGGGTTTTGGCGAAGAGAAGGTAGGAGAGTTGAAGGGCGGAGGGGCGATAGCAGGGTGGAAGGAGGGGGTGGGGAAAAGTTTGAGGCGATTGTGGAGTTGGTGGAGAAAGGATCTCAGGTTGGCCATGATGGGCGTTGGGTGAAAGCAGGGGGAGGGATGAGAGGGCGGGGGTGTGAAGCGGGGTGGAGTGAACGAAGGGGTGAGTGCGAAGGATAGGCAGAGACGGGGAAGGGAAAAAGAACCAGAAAAACGTAGGGAGGGGGGGGGGGGAGTAAACACCGGAAAATTAAAGACAAAAAATCATAAAGGTAATAACACAGGCGATCGTGAACAAAAAATCATAGAAATATCATAAAGGTAATGACACAGGCGATCGTGAACGAAAAATCATAGAAATACAATTGTAAGAACACAGACAAAGAATCATATACGGAAAAAAAAGGGGTACGGTAACAAAATCAAACAGAGGTAATGCGTGGAAGGAAAGACAAAGTGTGGGAAGGTGTGTAAAGTTCGGAGAAAGGTCACGGCGGATTAGATCGGGGTTGAGCCGGTTGTTAAGTTAAGTTCCAAGGATGGAGGCCGTGTGAGCGTGTGTTATGTATAATGAAAAATTGAACAGTGACAGAACAGAGAGGCAGTACGATAAATGTTTATTAAATTCACGCTCAGGAGAGTGGGGGGTAGGTGGGGGACGACGTTTCGGGCATAAGCCCTTCTTCGGGTGAGAGTTCAAAAGGTGTGTAGGGGAGTGGTGGAGAGACATATAGCGAAAGGAAACGGTGCGAATGAAAAATTAACAAATAAAGACATATATATAGCCAAGGAGAAGTGGTAAGGAACCAGGTGGACAATAACGCACCAAAGTACTCAATACTTAGGGTAGTAGAGTGGGTAATAGGAGTAAGTAAGACCCCGACGGCTGAGCTCAAGCCGTTTCGACGGCTAATTCTGTACAGAATTAGCCGTCGAAACGGCTTGAGCTCAGCCGTCGGGGTCTTACTTACTCCTATATATATATATATATATATATATATATATATATATATATATATATATATATATATATATATATATATATATATATATAATAATAATATTAATATTTATAGTTATATATACACTATATACAACTATAAACAGGAAAGGTCACTAATTCCTTACTACCTTATTAACAGTAAGAAAAATAGTTCCATGTAAATACATCAGATATTTTACAGAGCAGGAATATAAATTACACAATAATAAAAACTATGTTCAAAACATTTTAGAGTGGAATGCATGTGACAGAGATTACAAGAGAATAGTATAATAATTAAAGATGCATTAAGGTAGAAAGTTACTCGTAAAACGAGGACATTAGCAGTTGGCCTTAATGCCTCTTTAATTATTATACTATTCTATGGTAATCTCTGTCATATGCATTCCACTCAGTGCCTCTTTTATTATTATACAATTCTCTTGTAATCTCTGTCACATCCATTCCACTCTGTAAATATGAAACTGTTGATGACAACATTAATATCCATGTTATATGATTGTTCAGTTGAATAGGAAGTTAATTATATGTCCAAACTTTGCTAGTGCTCCGATGATCCCAAACGAAAGTTTGGAAGGAACGATTGTCAGCAATAAAATGTTTTGAACATAGATTTGATTATTGTGAAATTTATATATATATATATAAACTCTCTCTCTCTCTCTCTCTCTATATATATATATATATATATATATATATATATATATATATATATATATATATATATATATCGCTTACACTCTCTCTATCCCTCTCTCTATTTTATATATATATATATATATATATAGAGAGAGAGAGAGAGAGAGAGAGAGAGAGTGTGTGTAAGCGAGAGAGAGAGAGACAGACAGACAGATATAGATAGACAGAAAGATGGATAGATAGGTAGATATATATATATATATATATATATATATATATATATATATATATATATATATATATATATATATATATATATATATATATATATATATATATATATTTTTCTTTATTTACCATAAAGGCATAAAAAGAAGGGACAAATACAAAGGGGGAGTTTACATACAATCGAGTAAAAAGGGTATAAAATGTAAATAATCGAAAATAACCTCAAAAGGGAGGGGACGTGATGGGGGTTGCACACACCCCCGAAAAAGTGTGCAATCCTTTGCCCGGGGAGCACATGGAGAAGGTGCTCCCCTCTCCTTTACTTATTTACCTACAGGATGGTATACAGGGAAGGCCCATTTAACACGAGCCATTCTCGCCACTATCACCCACCTTTCATAAAACTGCCTGTGGCCAAGCACCTCTCTCTCCATTCTTATCCTTCTTCCGAAGTGATATTGGAAGAAGTAGACCAGACTATGGCCAGAGAGGAAGTTGCCTGACCTCAGACCTTTCAATCGTGTCCACCAAACAACCTCTTTCAACATGGATATTACGCACAGAAAAACGGCCTTTGCTTCCTTTGTGAAGAGGGGAGGCGGTTTGATCGTCATCACGGACTCGGCGGTCAATTGAATCGGCGCCACTCGCGACATCAGTCGTGCGGCGTAGCCCCACAGATCAGCCACGCCCGGACATTGCACCAATGCGTGCGCAACGGTTTCTTCGTGACGCACGCATCTAGGGCAAATCTTTTTTGAGGGATCCCTGCCAGGGCGCCCGTGTCTGTAGAGCCTCTCTCGAACGGGTAGAGCCCCTCGGTAGCACTGTCAGGCCAGTGACTTCTGGAAGTTGTCCATTGGTCCTGGGCCGAAACTCCTACCGAACGGGCTGGCCAGTTCGTCTTCTTCCATGTCCAGCGACTCTCCAAGGGTGTCATCGCCCCTGCTAGCCACCAGCCCTCTATAGAATGATGAGGTGGATTCTCCACCGATGGCCTGGCCCGCTTGCCAGAGAGCCCTGAGCGCCTGAGCACACTCAGTGTGCCAGTCTCCCAGTTTTCCGGATCTTTGCTTGACCCAGGACTGTAGCTCGGTGAGCGAGACGAGTCTCGGAAAGGTTCGTTTCACGAACGGAGCCCACACCGGTTGACCAGTGAGGAATACCTGTAGGTGCCGTAGCCTTAATGCGTGCCTACGCATCATCAACCACGGCATCCCCAGCCCTCCGAAGGTTGTTGGCAGCAGATGGATCTTCTCACCATAGGAGGGCGCTTCTTCCAAAGAAATTGGAAGAGCATGCGTTCCATGGTGGTGAATGTTTCCTTAGGGCAAGGCACGACAGTCAGGCGGTAGTAAGTGACGGACGCTATGTAAATGTTCGCCACCTCCGCCCGGCCTTTTAGGGACAGCTTACACTTAGCCCATTTCTGGGTTAGTGCAAACGCCTTGTTCGTAACCTCGTTCCAGTTCTTTTCCACCTGGAGGTCCGGTCCAAACCAGACCCCAAGCAACTTTACCGGGCCCTCCGCCCAGTGTCCGACGACACCGTCGGGAGGCATCGGCCTGCCTCTCCACGTTCCGAGTTGCAGCCCGATGGATTTTTCCCGGTTCAGTTTCGCTTCTGACAACCTTTAGTAATCCTCCAGTAAGGTACCGATCGTCTCGATCTCCGAGTCGGTCGATACCATTACTGTTACATCATCGGCGTAGGCCGACACCGCTTTGCTCAATCCTGGTTCCAGGGGGATACCCTGCAACAACTCCAACTTCCTCAGTAAAGGCTCGAGAGTCAATACGTACAGAAGGGATGAGAGAGGGCACCCCTGTCGAATGGATCGTGTGATTTCGAACGGCTTCGAAAGGTAGCCGTTCACCTTGATCCTAGAACAGATGTGGTTGCTATGTAAGGCAGTGATCCAGCCTCTGAAAACAGGACCGAACCCAGCCGCCGCTAGCACCGCATCCAGGTAACCATGGTCGACCCTATCGAAGGCCTTAGACTGATCCAAGTTGATCAGGGCCCCACCGAAGCCGGGTTTGTTGCCAACCCTCTCTATGATGTATCGCATGAGGTGGAGGTTATCGTGAATGGACCTGGATGGGATAGCACATGTCTGCGCATCTCCCACCAGGCCACCCACGACAAGCGCCAACCTCTTTACTAACGCCTTGGCCAAAATCTTTAACTCTGTGTTTAGCAGGGTTATGGGCAGAAAATTATTTATACTATCTCCCTTGTTCTCGGCCTTCCTCACCAGCGTGACTACGCCCTTGGCTACAGAACAAGGAATTCTCCCGTTCTGCTGTCAATTGCAGTAGACCGCTTCGAGGAGTTCGGAGAAGAAGACCGGCATTGCTAAATAAAGTTCGTAAGGTATACCATCGAGACCTGGAGATTTTCGTCTGCTGCATTGGCTCAGCGCATCCCCGATCTCATCAGCCGAGATTGGTCCCTCGCAGGACTCTGCCTCTTCGCTCGAGAGACGCGGCAGGCCGTCGAGGTATGGACCGAAATCCGCCCGGACCCTCGCCTCCCCGAACAATCGGGCAAAGTGCCTTTGAAAGGCCTCGCACATCTGCTTAGGCTCCCGGATCACCTGTCCATCTTCGTCTTGCAACGATCGGATGGTGGATCGATTTACACTCTTAGCTTATGTCACGCGGGCCCAGCCAACGGCTTTGGCCCCCTCATTACCTAGAGCACATATTTTACTTCGAATGACGCAGCCTTCATGCTTTGCATCGAAAAACTGGTTCAAGGCCGTCCTCGATGCCAGCACTCTGGCCACATCTTCGCTCTTGATTGCCTCTTCTAATTTACCTGTTAATTCTTTCTCGTTTCTATTCCTATCGGCAGCTAAGATCTTGCTATAACTTATTGATTCTGTTTTAATCTCTCTTTTGAGAGATGCCCACCATCGGTTGTTGACGATTGCACCCGTCAACCTCTCCTTAACTAATCTGCTAATCCGGTTTCTGTAAGTCTCTTTTGCCGGTAAAGACAAATTAAGTTTCCAGTAACCGGGACCCTGTTTATGTGTTTTCTCGAGATTAACTACGCAGGTCACTAATTTGTAATCCGTGTAGCCAACCGTGCGCATTTCTGGACAGCTTAATATGTCCCTATCCTTACTTCTAACTAAGAATCTATCTAAGTACGATCTAGATTACCACTGTGGTTTCTCCAAGTCCAGGTAGGCACAGTTGGAAAATCTAGTCGATATCTATCGACCAAGTTAAAACGGTCGAGTATCCCCTTGAGGCTGTTACAACCCCCTCTATTAGGACATGCTCCTGCATAGTCCCAACGTGGATCTAGGATGTCATTCCAGTCCCCCGCTAGAAGCAGGGAACGCGACGTTCCCAGAAAAGTCTCTAAACGCTGGAAGAAGTCGGCCGTTCAGCTCCGAAAGGGGAGTAGACGGCGACCAGTCTTAAGGCCGCACCTTCACTACTGCCAACGTCTAGCACCAACAAACGACCCTCCGGGTCCGAGTGCACAACCTGTACGGCAAGACCCAGGTGTTTTTGCAGCAGTACGACAACCCCACCCCCACCTCCAGGTTGACAGAGAGATGCATGCACCTCAAAGTCATCGAAGGTAGGGGCCAGCTGCTGCACGACGCTGATCCGAGTCTCACAGATAACCATTACATTTATACCACATGACCTGCGGTCATTTAGAAGCTTTGCTTGCTTCCAAGTTGAGCCCAGGCCACGTGCATTCAAACATCCTACTCTTAACACATCCATGTGGGCGGCAGAGCCAAAGGAGAGTGTAGAGACCTACCTTTCCGCTTCCCGGGGTTCGGGTCGCACGACTTCAATGGGGTCGGGGGTGTTGGGTGAAGGGGTGTCTTGTGGTGGTGTGGGGTCGTCAGTGTGTGGTGTGGTTGGGGTGTTTGAGGTTGTGTTGGGGAGGGGAAGGGGAGGGGGAAACCTTTTTAGTAGGACGCGGTTTATGGGTTTGACAGAGGGTGGTCCTACGTCCTCCTTAAAATCCTTTTTTAGTTTTTGGTAGAGGTTCATTGGGATCTTTATTAATTTTAAATGTGGGTAGTTTTCTGAAGAAACAAAGTTTACACCTTCGGTTTGTACCGAAGGATTATTGTTTATGAGTTCATTTAATTTATTATTGTTTCTGTTGATGTAAGTATAGTGTAATGTCTTTTTTTCGGATGGTGTGAGTGTTTCGAAGAGGGGAGGGGCAGGTTTTGTTTTGTTTGTTGCTGGAGGGGTGTTTTCTGTTTTGTTGGATTGTGTTGACATTTGGGTGGGGGTTGTTTGGCCTTGTGTGTTTTGCACATGTTTTTTTTTTCCTTTTAATCTGTCTGAAAGACTCCGTTTCTTCCTCCGAATTCGTTGTGTTATCTTCAGTGTTGGAGGGAAGAGGTATGTTTGCTGGTAATGTTTCCGTGTTGGTTTTCTTTGTGGGGGAGATGGATGTCACTATGTTAGACTGTGTTGTGTGTTGTGTCTGCGGTGGTTGTGTTGTTTTATTGAGTGAGGGGTTGGGTGGGCCTGTATTTTGTTTTGGGGTAATGTGTTGTGACTGTTTGTGTTGTGGTGGTGGTGGTGTAGTTTTACTGAGGGACGGGTTGGGTGGGACTGAGTTTTGTTGTTTATTTATCTGTTGTGGTGGTGGTGGAGGAGCTGGTGTTGGTAGCAGGGTTTTCTTTTTGTTGAGTTGGGGACAAGCGGCCTTCAGGTGCCCTCTGCCTGCACAGATATGACAGGACGGCCTTCTCCCCTCCACGCTAATGTTTATATACCCGTGGCCCTCTAATAGGATTCTGTCGGGTATTTGGGCGATGCGTTCAGGCTTCATTTGCACTACCAGCTCTATACCTGTTCCACTGAACGCATTGCCTGTGGTTTTCCCAATGGAAATCACGTTGTCATTCACCGGATCGATGAAGCCAGCTATGAGCCAGCAATAGTCCACATCTGGCATCATTGCATCCAGCCATATGCGTTGAGTTCTTTTACCCATATAAGATGGATAAAAGGTAAAATTTTTTGAACGAATCGGTGACAAAGCACATTTTTTTGCCGCCGATTCGTTCTTCATAATAATTGCTAGGCTTCCATACAGTCTGTCTTTTCTTATGAAAGTGGTTTCATTAAGTACTTCTGTGAGTACTGTTTTGATATCTGCTTGAGAAGGCTGTTCAGGTTTTTTTGAAGTGTTGTTGGTGGTGCGGAACACGACCGTTCGACTTTCAATGTCTTTGGTGAGTTCTTGAGGCATTTTTACCGATAAAATACCATTCTCTCCTTCACTTATGTATTGTTTGGCGTCTGTGATTCTTCGTGCCACATCTGAAATATTTTCGGGTATATATGTCAAAGATTTCTTTGTTGTTTGTGCAATGAAATCTTGTTGACTCTGTCGTCTGCTTTGCTTTCTGTTATGATGTTGTTTTCAAATGTTATTTTTGTGTTTGATGTGTCTTTGTTTGTGGTATTAATATTGTCATGCAATATTTCAAATTTTTTTTTTTCGTTGTTGGAATCCATGTCCAGATTTGTGTTTTCGTCATTTTTCTCCGCAGATTCGTCTGTTTTTTTGTTTTTTTTTCCTTCCTTCTCTATGACGTTAGTTGGGAAGGAAGGGGGGGCGGGACTAAAGCGTGCGAGCTTACAACTCTTACCGCTGTCCCCCCACCACTATTTTCGTTCGCTTCGTTTAACATTTCTGTCAGATGATTGAACATTTTTTTTTTTTTGCCACAAAATTTAAAAAAACAGGTTTTTCACCTCTAGGAGGGGTAAAGATGAGCTGACCCACCGTCTGACAGGGGTCAAGCTGACCCACCGTCAGACGGGGGGTCAAGCTACACAATAGTATCAAAATTAAATTTGAACTCACAAAATTTCCGCAATAAATTTGAACAAAACTTCTGCGCGAAGTGAATTACATCCACATTGTAGAACAGACGACAGCTAGATTGATAGATAGATAGATAGATAGATAGATAGATAGATAGATAGATAGATAGATAGATAGATAGATAGATAGATAGATAGATAGATAGATAGATTTCTTTATTTGCCACAAGGGCGCACAATAAAAGGGGACAATACAAGGACATAGATAGATAGATGTTTTTATTAACCGAAGACAAATTCATGCATAGGTAGATAGCTACTCTAGCTACTGCTCGTGACCACTGACAATCTTACCAACACTGTAAGACGGAGGAGTGAGATTTGATAACCATTTCCCAAACAAATATAGTGGTTGTTACGTTTCAAACTAATGACACAAGTAAAGCATAAATTCGACAAGGATATAATCTTTCAGAATGGAGGAGGTGTTTCCACGGAGGACGGCAAGGGAGACGCGCTGGAAAAGCCACTATACCTCGCGGGGCTCACACCTGCGGCTGGCCAGCTCAGCGCCTATGGTGGTGAGTAGGGAGGTAGCCCTAGGGCCGAAGACACCAGAAGTCCCCACTGCCAAGGGTACAACTGTAGTGAAGAGAATTATTATATATTTTCCTTTGTGATTAAATGTATTTTCCTTTGGCGGAAGAATGGTGTCACAGAGGTGAATTGGTTGAAGTAGTCAATCAGGGCCCTCAACGGATTGAGACAAGTTGCGGGACTACTTGGACCAGAAACACAGTTGGCTGAGAGGCAGAGAGACACAGAGAGTTCACTGAACGAGCAGCATCAAGACTTCCATGCAGCTAACACGATGTGAAGACTTGCTCAACCTTCTCTTGTTATTTTCGATTCCATATTTGTACAACAAATAAAAGGGAATTTTTGTTATAACGGATTATGTCATTTTTGTCATTGCCTTCTGAATCGATAAATTTAATAATATCTCCAGCGACACGTAATCTTCGTTATACAACTACAAACCTGTCAGAGAGTGACCGGTATTTGAGGAGTTTGTCCTCCTCAGTCCGACGTGCGGCAGAACCTGGGTTAGTCGCATACTGCATCAGGTTGCGGCTGCAGAAAGTGTCGGTGCTAGTGGCATCCCAGACGAGGGGTTTGCCACCGCGGAACGGGAAGATGGTCGTGCCATCTGGCCTTTTGCAATCCACTCGGTCCAGCCGCACCGGCTCGAGCTGGGAAGGGAAGCCTGCAGCATCCAAGCCATGCTTTATGACCTTGTTTAGGGCAGCATGGCGTGGAAGACGGCCGGCTCTGTGGCGCCAGGAAAGCGGGTGGAGACCTAAAGAATCCACGGTGGGTCCGCAGCGACATTGGTGTGGCTCGCAGATCCGGAGGCCGAGCCTCAACGAAACCCCGATGCGCAGGCTATTGTTGTCTAGCTTCGTGCCAGTGGAGAAGGAGGATAGGGCACGGAGCCAGGCAGCACTGTGGGGTTTGGAGGTCGCACGAAAACAGGCAAGGCGCTGCTCGTCGAGCTGCCGCGTGAGCCTGTCTGAAGCCAGGCCGCACTGGATGGCATCCCAAGTGCTTTGGGGGGACTTGATGTCAGCAGGGGGAGAAGGGGAGGGACGTCTACTGGGCTAAGTCCCAGCCGGACCCACGTCTCACAGGCGGCCTCACGTTCTCAGAACACAGAGGGTTCTATTGTGTTGTGAAGAAGGCTGCTGACGTGGATGCGGCATGAGGTTATCGACGAAAGATACGCCGGCAAAGCCAGTAAGATTGGAGACCGGAGGCCAAGGCCGCCATACCTGACAGGTAAAGTGGCCTGTTGCCATACAATGTAGTCAGAGTAGTATTTTATTGTAAAGATATATATACTAACACAGACGCATATAAACACACATATATATATAGTTATTTCTGTAGGCAAGTCTTTGTTATGAGACTCTCATTAATCAAGAAACCAAAGAAAAATCAAAACTCCAAACGATAACATAAAAATTTACTTTAAGGCGCAATGATGTATTTAGAGGGAAAACTAAATCTTCCATTCACGAATACATTTTTTATCTTCTTTTCTCTCTCGTGATGTTTTGTTTGACAGAAATCTGTGTAACAAATATATTACTACGAAAACTGCATGGATTAAAAACAGTATAGGAAAGCTATTGGTAAAAACGCAGAACACCAATAAATGTCGTTTTGATTTTGCTAACATGGAGATTAACTCTATATAAGAAAAATATGTTATATACTACGAAATTATGATATAGATAATAATCGTTTCTACTTTTGGCACAAGGCCAGCAATTACCCCAGTGCATTACTGATGCTTTATTTTATCGACCCTGTAAATATGAAAGACAAAGTTAACCTCGGTGGGATTTGAACTCAGACTGTAAAGGGTCGTAACTCTATGCTACAAAGCATAGCATCCGACACTCTACCGATACTGCCAAATAATATTTGTTTCTACTTTTGGCGCAGGGCCGGCAAATACCCAGTGCATTACTGGTACTTTATTTTATCGACCCCGTATGGATGAAAGGCAAAGTTAACCTCGACGGGATTTGAACTCAGACCGTAAAGGGACGTAACTATGCTGGAAAGCATGGCGTCCGACCCTCTACCGATACTACCAATTCACTGCCTTATTTTGGCGTCTTGTTCGCGGGGCGCGGTTGAGACGCCGCTGAGACTAGGGCGTAGTGACTGTGCCTTCCCCATTCCCTATCTTTCACTGCGTGATCCTTTTCATTTTCCTTTTTCTTCTTTTCATTTCCCTTTTTCTTCTTTTTCTGTTCCCTTTTGTAGTGTGTTTTGTTTTTATTAGATACTGTTCAATTTTTTTTATATAATGTCAATGGCTTTTCATGACATTGTGAATGTTTGTATATTGAGTAAATTGTACATATCATAATATACCTGAAATCCAATATCGGCAAAATTATTCAAATTCATAATTATCAACTGTAGTGATTTAACCGACTTGGTTATAGAAACACGTGGATTTCATAATAACGTATCTAATGGCAAGCTTATTTAACTATTCACACATCCAGGAATAGACGTTAATCATTGGAGTATTTCAAAGGAGATTCTATTCTCTCTTGCATCATTTTGTTGACACATGATGTGGGTTTACTCTTGTACGTGTTCCAGCCGACTGGATGAGGCCATGCTAGGCACCAACATCGTTAATGTATTTATGTTGATAAATACAAAGGTGGTTTCTCGTCCGATATTCGGGTACATTTTACATGGTACTATTTTCTTGGATAGATACAGAGGTGTTTAGCACACATGTACCTGTACTCAGAATGTTACGAACCAACACAAGTACGGCAAGCTACATTCTTTAAAGCTCTGTGGAAATTATTACTTCAGTTACTGATCTCATGAGGATGAAAATCATATTTCACACAGAACCTAAAATGTCAGGACAAATAACGTAAGACATTTTCTTCGATGCCCTAACAATTATGTATATTCGCTGCCATAGATGGTAAGGTATCAAACGTTACCATGGATATAAGAACGATAAACAAAATGCCTAATATTAACATGGCTTTTATTATAAACAAATTCTTGTTTAATTTGGTAACCTTGATCTGAACAATCTACATCGAAGTTCTAGCAACCAAATTTCTCAATGCTGTCTTAAAATAATATAGGTGTTACTTAGGAAAACAACCTGAAGATCATTATTGCTTGTTTAATCCATCCCTATGAATATAATCCAATATAAAAGAATAATTAATACAAATTGCCAAAGTAAGCCAAGACTATATTTACAACGCTGTCTATTACAGGAAATTATTTCCTTGACTACTCAATAAAATATGACACATACATGTGACTATACTGCTCGTGATTATACTTCCACCAAGCATAGCTGTTGCTTACGTTGCTTTAATTATTTTTGCTGTTCTTCAGCCACTAATTCAGCTCTAGTTTTGTAGAACTATAGTTATAACTGTTCCATGATTAACCCATCTTCTTTATCTTTGATTTCATTTTAGATTGTGACATTTTTTAACGTGTGATGTTGCTGTGCTGAAATTGAAGTAGAATGTCGTTTAATAAACTTCTGTTAAATCAGATGGTTCTAAGATAGTAGCCATTTCATTTCCTTTATTTTAGCAGTATTACCATTTATCATATACAAATGCTTTATAAAAGCGTAAATCACTTCAGTCCGATTGATCTTTGTATTGTTAACTACAAAATGGTTGTTCGCTAAGAATTCAATTAGTGGGATAAGAATGATCATATTCATTTACGTTGTAAACTGATTTTAAAAACCACTCGATGACATCTATGAATGCTTTAATGTAACGTTATGGAACAAAGAAGTAATGGACATTTTATGATTATGAGATCTTCACTAGTCAGTAGACCCTACATCAGCACTAGTACCGCTAATCAATAGCAGCAATGAGAATGGCGCCGGTGACGATAACGACGATAACGAAGAAGAAGAAGAAGAAGAAGAAGAAGAAGAAGAAGAAGAAGAAGAAGAAGAAGAAGAAGAAGAAGAAGAAGAAGAAGAAGAATGAGGAGGAGGGGGTTGCAGGAGGAGCAGGGGGAAGAAGAAAAAAAAAAAAATAATGATTTCATTTATTGGCCACAAGGGCCGACATATAGGGGACAATACAAAAGACTGGGACAGTGGGGTTTTACAGAAAAATCGAGTAAACAATATGAATAAACAAAGTAACAATAACAAAGTAACAATAAAGTAACAAGAAAATTACAACAAGAAAACATTCCCCAATAGGGGAGATGACCACCTAGGGTTCGCTCAGGTACCCCACCAGTCCTGAACGACCCGACGCTTCGAGAGAACCCTGGAAGGGCACCTCTCTCCTCTTCAAATTTACCTACCTACAGCCGCATGACCAGAGTAGGCCCACTCACACGGGCCATTCTCGCCACATTCACCCACATTTCAGCAAATGTACTGGGGGGCAGCACTTCTTTCTCCACCCTCACCTTCCTTTCCAAGTAAAACTTGAAAAAGTTGATGAGGGATTGGCCGAAGAGAAAAGTGTCTGTCTTCAGTCCTTTCAACCACGTCCACCATACAACCTCTTTCGCTACTGCCACCAGACCGAGGAAAATTGCCTGCCCTTCCTGGCCAAAAGAAGGCGGCGGGTCGATCTTCACTATGGACTCGGCCGATAGCCGGATCCATTCTACACGCGACAACAGCTGTTCAACATAACTCCACAAGTCAGTAATGCACGGACACTGGACGAGTGCGTGCAAAACGGCTTCGTCGCTCTGCGCGCATCTCGGGCAGGTCCGTCTGACAGCAGTTCCGTGCCTGTAGAGTTTATCTCGAACCGGTAGTGCCTCCCGGTAGCACTGCCAAGCGAGGGATTTTTGGAAATTATCCATCGTCCCCGGCTCGAAAGTCCTCCGGTACAGACTGGTTAGTTCGACTTCGTTGACTCCCAGAGCCTCTCCGAGGGCGTCGTCGCACTTGCCCAGCACTAATCCTCTATAGAACTCGAGAGTGGAAGTTCCACTGACCGCATTGCCCGCCTGGTAGAGGGCAGTGAGTGCCTGGCAACATTCCAGATGCCAGTCACCCAGTCTCGGTCACTCTTGACCCAGGACTGCTAATCAGTCAAAGAAACGAAATACGGAAAGGCCCGTCTGACAAACGGCGACCACACCTGTTCACCGTTTAGGCAGAATATCTGGAGATGCCGCAGCCTCAGCGCGTGCCTGCGCATCATTAGCCTCGGCATGCCCAGCCCTCCACGTAGAGGGTGCTGGCAGCAGATAGACCGCCTCACCAGCGGACCTGACCCCTCCACAAGAATTAGAAGAGGAGCCGCTCCAAGAAGGCGAGGCGCGAACGGGGGCAAGGGACGACAGTCAGACGGTAGTAGATGACGGACGCGATGTACGCGTTGGCACCTCCGCCCGACCTTTCAGTGATAGCTTCATCCCAGCCCATTTCTGGGTGAGACTGACTAACCTGCCCGTCACCTCGTCCCAATTCTTATCCACCTGGAGGTCTGGCCCGAACCAAACCCCTAGCAACTTTACCGGTCCGTCCGTCCAGCGCCTAAGGACGCTGTTGGACGGCATGGACTTTCCTCTCCAGGTGCCGAGTTGCAAGCCCACTGACTTTTCCGGGTTACGTTTTGCTCCCGTCAACCTTTCATATTCCTCCAATAAGTTGCCGACCACCTCGATTTCTGAGGTGTCTGACACCATCACGGTGATGTCGTCCGCATAAGCCGACACAGACTTTCCGCGTCCCGGTTCCAGCGGGATGACCTGCAACAGCTCCAGCTTCCGCAGTAAAGGCTCGAGAGTCAATACGTACAGAAAGGAGGAGAGAGGGCACCCTTGACGGACCGATCGGGAGACCTGAAACGGTTCCGAGAGGTGGCCATTAATTTTGACCATCGAGCAGGTGCCGCTGTGCATTGCAGCGATCCAACTTCTGAAGATGGTGGTCGAACCCTTCGCCTTGAGGACAGCCTCCAGGTACCGATGGTCGACCCTATCGAATGCTTTCGATTGATCTAAATTGATCAGAGCCCCACCGAAGCCAGGTTTACACCCTACCCTCTCTATGAACTATCGCATTAGGTGGAGGTTTTCGTGTATGGACCTGGTTGGGATTGCGCAAGTTTGCGCCTCTCCAACCGAATCCCCGACGACAAGCGCCAACCTCTTCGCTAACACCCTGGCCAAAATCTTAAACTCTGTGTTGAGCAGAGTTATGGGCCTGAAATTGTCTAATGTGTCCCTCTTGTTCTCGTCTTTCCTTATCAGCGTCACTACGCCCCGGCTCACAGAACTGGGAATACTCCCGTTTTGCTGCCAGTTGCAGTAGAGGGCTTCGAGGAGATTGGAGAACAAGTCTGGCATATTTACGTAAAGGTCGTAGGGCAGACCATCCAAACCGGGTGCCTTGCACCTCATGCAGCCTACAAGGGCATCCTGAATCTCGGCTGAAGTAATTGGCCTTTCTCAGCGCCCAGCGTCAGCCGTCGAGAGTTGCGGCAAGCCATCGAGGTAGGAACTGAAGTCCGCCACCATCACTGACCTGCCACTTCCCCCGAACAACCGAGCAAAATGTTGGCGAAAGGCCTCACACACCCTCTTGGAATCGCTCAGCTCGTTCCCGTCTCGGTCCATCAAAGACCGAATCGTGGTTTTATTACCACACTGCGCCTCTGCCACGCGGGCCCATCGAACAGCTTTGGTTCCCTCGTTTCTCAGAGCACGCGCCTTAGCTCTGACAATGCAACGTTCGTGTTTTGCATTGAAGAAATTGTCTAATGCCATTCTCGCCGCTAGCACATCAGTTGCAATGCCACTACCAATAGCCTCGTCTAAATTATCTATGCTACTTCTTTGCTAAACTCTATCGACATTACTCTAATCTCTCTCTTGAGAGCCCCCCACCATCTATTGTTGACAACTCCCCCAGTCAACTTTTTCTTAACTAAATTGTTGACCTGGACATGACATGTTTAGCTTCCAGTAACGAGGTCCTACTCTATGCCTCTTATCTAGGTCGACCATACACATCACAAGCTTGTGATCTGAATAGGCGACCGTTTCAAAACGTGGACAGCTTACACTATTTCTGTCTATTTTCCTAATGAATATCCTGTCTATATACGATGTACACGACCCTATGCGGTTAGCCCAGGTCCACACTGGCGCATTAGGGAAATCTAGTCGGTACCTGTCAGACAGTTGGAGCTGGCTGATCAGGTTCTTGAGGCTTGTGCACCCCCTGCTCCTATCGGATACTCCCACACACTCCCAGCGTGCGTCTAAGATGCCGTTCCAGTCCCCCGCTAACAATAAAGGGCGAGACGTACCCAGAAAGGCTTCCAGGCGTGTAAAGAAGTCCAGCCGTCCTGCCCCAGTAGGAGCATAGACGGCCACCAGTCTAAAGGCACCACCTTCATTATTGTTCACGTCCAGGACCACCAACTTCCCGTCCGGGTCCCGAAAGATCGACCTTATCTCGAGATCCAGGCCTTTCCTAAACAGCACTGCCACCCCGCCTCCCATTCCCGGCCGGCTAACAGATACAAAGATCTGATAGTCGTCGAAAATGGGGGCTAGTGCACGCGTATCGGAAATCCTGGTCTCGCTGACTGCAATTACATCCATTTCTATAGACCTGAGGTCGTTGAGCAGGTGACCCTGCTTCCAGGACGTTCCCAGGCCTCGAACATTTAAACATCTTACTCTTAATACGGCCATGTTGGTAGGTTTAACAGAGAGAGAGGAAGGTTTACTTACCTTCCGGGCTCTTGTGAAGGTCGGGTTGTTCGACCTCCATAGTTAGTGGGGTTTCTTTTGGAAAGTCTTGAAGTGGGTTTTACGTTCGGGGTTCCCACGTCCCGAGGAAAGCTGTCTCGTATTTCTTTGAATATGTCGAGCGACATTCGCACCAGAACCAAATCTTCCGGCACGTGAAATGTGCTCGATTTAAAAATTTCCCCCTCTTTTTGTATATTTTCACTTCGTGCTACGAGGGCCATCAGTTCCTTGTTGGCCCTCCTGACGAGCACGAGGTTTTGTATGTTTTGTTGGTGTGATTTTATTTGTTTGCGTGGCTGTGGTGGTGATGGTTTTGGTGGTGTTGTTTCGGTTGTATCTGTGTTTGTTGTGAGTGCGGTGTCTCTGGTTTCAGATGTTTGTGTGTATATTTGTTCTTGCGTCTGTTTCGGTTGTTTGCGTTTGGGGGATTCTGGTGATGGTGATGGTGGTGTTGTTGTTGGTGTTATTGGAGAGATCTTTGCGTGGATTGTGTCTGCGTGTTTTATTGTGGGTGCTTTTGTGCTTTGTTGATTTTTTTTTTCTTTTTGTGTTTCCTTTTTGTATTTTGGGGGATTTGGGATTTCCCTCATTTTCACTAATAGTAGATGAGGTGTCTGTGTCTGTAAGTGTGTCTGTATGTATGTTTGAGGTTTTATTGGTGTGTGTATTTTGGGGGGAGGGGGAATTTGACAGCTTTCCCCGTTTCACCCCTGGGTGGTCAATGTTGGTGGTGGTCTTTCTATTGGTGTTGTTGTTGGTGGTTTTGCCGGTGCAGGTGTTGGTTGTGGTCCTCGCCCCGGCGTCGGCAGCAGTGGAGCCTTTAGACCCCTTGCCTCTTTCAGCAGTTGAGGGCAGAAGGCTCGCAAATGGGTTTTTTCCCCACAAGAAAAACACTGCGGCCTTTTGCCTTCGGTCATAATGTGAATGACAGTCCCATTCTGAAGGCGGATGTGGTCTGGGATTGTCTTCACATTCTCGGGCCTGATCTGGAGAAGGATCTCCATGTCAACCCCGGACCAGTCCTCTCTGGCCGTTCTGGTCACTTCTATAGGGACTGAATCCGTCCCCTCCACAATCACACATCCCAGAAGCCACCACATGTCAAGTCCTGGTGGGATTCTGGGAATGCGGAGACGGGCCGTTCTTTTTCCCATGTGGGAGGGGTACATTATGACCTTGCTAGTTTTGCAAGGAGTCATAGCGTGTTTCATAGCGAGGGTTTCTGACTTGAACAACACCGAAATGGTGCCGTTTCTGTCTGACCCTCTCTATGTAATGGGTGTCTTCTCTGATGCACCTCAGCGCGACTTCGATATCTTCTTGTGGGATTAACGCTGCCCTTTTGGTTTGTGCTGAGATGCATCTATAATGCACCGTTTTGCGCTCCTCTGTCTCAATAGCTTCTACCGGGACAGTTAAGTTGGCCCAAGTTTGCTCTTGCTTGATGAGCTTCCATGCCTGGGCCAACTTTTCATCTTTGTTTGAGAGGTCCATGTTGAAGCATGGCCTCTTTTTTGCTGCTGCCGCAGTGAAAGTGGTCTTGTTTTCGTTGGGGGTGTTGTTGACGTTGTTCTTGTTGGTGTTGTTGTTAGCACTGTCGCTGTTATCATTGTTGTCTTTGTTGCCACCGTTGTTCTCGGTGCAGTTGGTATTGTTGCTGTTGGTGTTGTCGCTATGTGTTTTCATGTTAGTGGTGTTGATATTGTTGTTGTATTTGTTATTTTTTTTTTATGTTATCTGTATATTCGTTGTCGCTGTTACTGTCATTTTTTTCAAAATTAGAGTTCTTATTGGTATCATTGGTGTCTTTGTTTACCTTGTTTGTGGTGGTGTTTGTGTTATTAATGTGTGTTAATTTCGCTGTAGCGCTCCTCTCAACTTCTTCGTCGTTGTCGCACGACAGCCGACATACCGCTGGGGAGCGTGGCTCAGCCATGTTTGTTTTTCTTCGTAAATTTTTTAACATGTAAAGAAAAGTTCAAATATTTGGGCCAAAAGGGCCAAATATTATACTTTCCATTTCACGGGGCAAATTCTAAGGGCTTATATCCCTTAGACAACAAGAAGTATTTAACAACTAATTTAAACAGGCAAATAAAGCGACTTACTGTGAGCGAGCAAAATACGTCCGCTTAGACCAATAATAATAATAATAATAATAATAATAATAATAATAATAATAATGCTTTCTTTATTAACCACAAGGGTTTACATAAAGTAGACATTAAGGACAGTACAGGACAATACAGGACGGTACAAATGGGCATTTCTGCGTGTAAAAAAACAGAGGATGTAATAAAAAATAACAATGAAAAATTCCCCAATAGGGGGGAGACTTCCGAGGGACATTTGTGGAGAAAGCCCATTAAAAGGCCACAGTGACCCTGACCACCAGGGCAAGTGCCCTCTCCCAGTTTTCCACCTTTAATTTACAGACACATACTCAGATTAGGCCCATTCACTCGGGCCATACTTGCTTCTCTCACCCATCTTTCAACAAAATGCTGGGAAGAGAGCGCTTCCCTCTCTAACTTGATTTTCCTTTTCAAATGAAATTTGAAAAAGTTAATCAGGGCATCACCGAAGAGGTAAGTGCTCGTCTTCAGCCCTTTCAAACGTGTCCACCATACTATCTCTTTCGCCATGGCCACCAGACAGATAAAAACTGCCTGCCCTTCCCGGCTAAAGGAAGAGGGCGGGGCAATCTTCACGATGGACTCAGCTGATAGCTGAATCCGTCCTACACGTGACAGCAGGTGTTCGACATAAATCCACAAGTCAGCAATGCCTGACACTGGACGAGTGCGTGCAGGACGGTTTCGTCGCCCTGTGCGCATCTCGGACATGCCCGGCTGACGCCACCTCCATGCCTGTAGAGTTTATCCCGAACTGGCAAACTCCTCGGTAGCACTGCGAGGCCAGGGATTTCTAGAAGTTGTCCATAGGCCCCGGCCCGAAAGTCCTTCCGAAGAGATTGGCTAGTTGATTTTCGTCGATGCCTAGAGTTTCTCCAAGTACGTCGTCGCTCTTCCCCTCCACTAATCCTCTATAGAACGCCAAGGTGGAGTTTCCACCGATCACATTGCCCGATTGGTCGAGGGCTGTGAGCGCCTGCAGACATTCCAGTCTCCAAGCGCTCCCCCTCGGTCTTCGCTTGACCCAGGACTGCAGCTCCGTCAAGGAGACGAGCTGGGGAAATACGTGTCTAACAAACGGCGACCACACATGATCACCGTCGAGGAAGAGGTGGAGATGTCGTAGCCTGAGCGCGTGTCTGCGCATCATCAGCCACGGCATGCCCAGCCCTCCACGTAGCGGGTGTTGACAGCAGATGGACCGCCTGACCATCGGAGCGCGTCCCTTCCACAAAAAGCGAAAGAGCAAACGCTCCAGCGCAGTCAGGCGGGGCTTAGGACAAGGTACGACGGTCAGGCGGTAGCAGATGACGGACGCGATGTACGTGTTAGCCACCTCCGCTCGACCTTTCAGGGATAGCTTCCTCTCGCCACATTTCTGGGTGAGAGAAGCCACCCTGCTCGTCACCTCGTCCCAGTTTTTGTCCGCCTGGAGGTCCGGACCGAACCAGACCCCTAGCAATTTAACCGGTCCGTCCGTCCAGCGTCCGACGACGCTGTTGGACGGCATGGCCTGCCTCTCCAGGTGCCGAGCTTCAGGCCCACTGACTTTTCCTGGTTGATCATTGCTCCTGTCACCGCTTCGTATTCTCTCAGTGTAGTGCCTGTCGCCTCGATGTGTTTGGCGTTCGACACCACTACGGTGACATCGTCCGCATATGCTGACACGGATCTTCTGCATCCTAGTTCGCGCGGGACCCCCCTCAACGTCTCCAGTTTGTGCAGTAATGGCTCGAGATTCAATACGTACAAGAGGGACGAGAGGGAACATACTTGGCGGACCGAGCGTATGATGTTGAACGGTTCCGAAAGGTGACCGTTCACTCTCACCACAGAGCAGATGTCGCCGTGCATGGCAGCGATCCAAGCTCTTAAGACGGGCCCAAAGCCAGCCGCCCTCAGGACTGCCGCCCTCAGGAATGCCGCTAGATAACGATGGTCGAACCTATCGAAAGCTTTCGACTGATCTAAATTGATCAAGGACCCACCCGTGACAGGTTCCCTAGCTACCCTCTCTACAATGTATCGCATGAGGTGGAGGTTGTCGTGGATGGATGTGTCGGGAATGCTGCACGTCTGCGCCTCTCCCACCAGACCACCAACGACAAGCGCCAACCTCTTTGCTCCACCTTGGCCAACATCTTGAACTCTGTGTTTAGCAGAGTTTTGGGCCTGACATCATTTATGTTATTCCCCTTGTTCGGATCCTTTATCAGCAGCGTCACAGCTCCTCGGCTCACAGAGCTGGAAATTCTCCCGTTCTGTTGCCAGTTGCAGTAGACGTCCGCCAAGAGGCCTCCGAGCAAGTCTGGCATCTGTCCGTAAAGTTCATAGGGCAGACCATCCAAACCAGGCGATTTACGCCTTGTGCAGCCAGTCATTGCCTCCCGTACTTCAACGGCTGTTATCGGCTTTTCGCAACAATCCGCCTCAGTGGCCGAGAGCCGCGGAAGTCCGTCGAGGCAGACACTAAAGTCCATCCCTCGATCCGTGCCGCCGCTGCCCCCGAACAGCTGTGCGAAGTGTCGCTGAAAAGCTTCACACATTTACCCGGGATCGAGTAGCATGCGCCCGTCGTGGTCCACCAGAGACCGGATCGTGGCTTTGTTGCCACGACGCGCCTCCGCCACTCGGGCCCATTGAACGGCTTTCGCCCCCTCGTGTCTCAGAGCACGCACGCTAGCTCTGATAACGCAGCCTTCGTGCTTTGCATTGAAGAATTGGTCAAGTGCCAATTTCGTCGCAAGTACGTCGGTCGCGATGCCTTTGCTAAGGGCCTCGTCTAATTTTCTAACTAATTCTCCCTATGCTCTATTTTCTCTATTGCTAAAGCCTTACTAAACCTAATGGACTGTATTCCAATTGCTCTTTTCAGAGCAAACCACCACTTGTTGACGATGGCCCCCGTCAACGCCCGCTTAACTAGTTCGCTAATCCGGTCTCTGTAGGCCTTACGCGCTGGTAAGGACGCGTTTAGCTTCCAGTAGCCGGGTCCTCGTCTATTAAGCCTACCTAAGTCAAGCACACATCACGATTTTGTGGTCCGTGTAGCTGACTATCTTGAATTGTGGACAGCCTATGCTAGACCTCTCTATTTCCCTACAAAATAATATATCTAGATATGACCTGGATGACCCTATGCGATTTGTCCAAGTCCACATTGGCACATTCGGGAAATCCAATCGGTACCTGTGAGACAGTTCAAAATGCCTGAGCAGGGTGGTGAGACTATTGCACCCTCCTCCTCTATCTACTAATCCCACACAGTCCCAGCGTGCATCTAAGATCCCGTTCCAGTCGCCCACTAACACTAAAGAGCGGGACGTTCCAAGAAAGTTCTCCAGACGCCGGAGGAAATAAAGCCGCCCTGCTCCTCACGCGGGTTAGACGGCCACTAACCTGAAAGCTTGCCCGTCCCCGCTGGTCACGTCCAGCACCACCAACTTACCTTCTGGGTCCATGAAGATGGCCCGTATGGCAAGATCCAAACATCTCCGAAAAAACACAGCAATCCCCCCCCCCCCGATCCCGGACGGCTGGGAGATGCGTACACATCGTAGCCGCCGATGATCGGTGCGAAGGCCCGTGTTTCGGAGATACCGGTCTCGCTGATGGCCACTACATCATTGTTTAGTGACCTGAAGTCGTTGAGCAGGTGACCCTGCTTCCATAACGACCCCAAGCCACGCGCATTTATGCTGCCTATTCTGAGTGAGGTCATGTTGAAATGGAGTGGAAAAGATGGGAAAGACCACTTACCTTACTTTTCGTAGAGGAAGGATGGTTTCTCCATCCCTTTTCACTTGATCGTCTGGTGAAGGGACCGTTGAATCGTCACTTCGGCTGGTCGTCGGCTCTTCCATGAGTATGTCCGAATATACTCTCCGGTTGAGAGTCCCTCCTAGTCTCTGAAATCACCAACTGCGTTGGGGCATTTCGTTTTAATGTTTGTGTATTGTTTCTGTGATATTCTTACCAGTCTTATGTTCGTTGGTGTTTTGATTGGTGCTGGTATTATGTAGTCGTGCTGTGAAATGTCTGTGTTCAATTATGTAAGTCATTAGTTTCTTGTTGTGTGTATTTATTGCCGTACATTTGTTTTTCTGGGGGTGGGTTGTGGTTCTGCTATTTTCTTGTCTTTGTTGCTGGGTGTGTGTGTTTTGTTGTTGTGTTTGTGATGTTGGTGCTTGTGGTGGTGATTTTGAAGGTGTTGTTGTTGTTGGCGGTGGGGTTGTCGCCGGTGGTGATGGTGGTGCTAGTGTGGGTGGTGATGGTGTTGGTGGTGTTGCTGCTGTAAATCTCTTTGCAGTAGCCTTTACCATTTTTTCATTTATTTCCTCCCTTTTCGAAGGCGACGATGCGCTGCTTCTGCGTTTGTGCCTTCTTGCGACCTTTTGCCATCCCTCTCCCACCTCGCACTCCATGTCTGATTCTGTGAGGTCGGGGAGAGATACCAGCTCCACTCTTTCACTTGTTGTTGATGGTGATGTTTGCACTGGAGTCTCTGTTGCAACTGCAGTTGGTATTACTGTTGTTGTTGTTAATACTTCCACTGCTGCTGCTGTTCTTGATTTCAGTGGCGTGGGTATGGTTGCCACGGACCTATCGTTCCTGATTGCCGCTTGTCCTGTTGCTGGTAGCAGTGGAGCCGGTTTCAGAAGGAGGGGGTGTTATTCTTTCTCAGGGTCTTCTCATTGCAGAAGGCCCTGAGGTGAGTCTTCGATCCACAGCGAAATCATTTCGACGTTTGGCCTCAACACTCATGGGCAGTTGAGTGCCGTTATCGAAGTCTATCACATCCGGGATAGCTTCGATGCACTCCTGGTTGGTTTGGATTGCCGATCCAATCTTCTCTTACTTTATTCTGTACTTGCAGCACAGTTGTTTTGTCCTCGATTCCGACGAGGACAGACGCGGCCAGCCAAGAAGAGGCCATCCCGGGGGGGACTTGGGTATATTTGAGCCTCACAATTTTTTGACCGCAGTAGGAGGGCACCAACACCATGTCCTCGCTTCTTAGGTTCACTAAGGATTGAGCCTTTGCCTCCTGGGGTGTGACAAAAAGCATGTCTATTTCTTGCCTCGGGTGATATGCGTTTTCCGCTGCCACACAGACCCTAAGTTTTTTGTATTGCGCTTCTATGGCTCTTTCAACCCTACGAGATTTTGTGCTTACTGTACGGTACGTGACCGTACAGTGCTGTTGGGTTTCGAAAAAAATTTCGGCTGTCATGCAGATTACTCGGTGTCCGGTTTTCGTCACCATCTTCTTTGCTTCCTGTAATTCCACATTTGTTATAGGATGGTTTCCAGGTTCTTTGCGATACCTGCAAATGAGATTGGTTTTTCTTTCTTGTTGTTGTTGTTGTCGTCAGAGCTGCTGTTACTTTTGATGTTGATGCTGGTACTACGACTCCCGCTACCGCTGTTGCTGTGGTTGTTGTTTTTGTTGCTGCTGCTGCTGTTGTTGTTGCTGCTGCGGCTGATGCTGTTGCGGCTGCTACTGTTGTTTTCCTTGTCACTGTTGCTGCTGCTGCTATTATTACGGCTGCTACTCCTATTATTCATGACGTCAGACGAATGAAATGGCTTTCCGTATTTACCGCACATATTATTTGTCGTTGTCGTCGTCGTGGAGAAATGTTCCTCGGTTTGCACGTGCTCGAGGAAACTATCAGAAACTATATTTTTCTTTTTCTTTACTGGCGTCGCTTGCACAAGAGACGGGAAGGAGAGAGACAATCTTCTCTCTGATGTAGTGACGATTGAGGAAGAAGACGGAATGAGTGGGAGTGACTTGTGAAAATTATTTTTTGTAGCCAGGTTTTTGGGGGGTTTAAAATGAATATTGGGCACAAAACCCCAATAAGTGGTTATTTAACCCCGAAGGGCCAAATAACGGGCAGAAAGATATCTCTCACGAGGAGGAGGGTGTTTTTATCTACAATTTGGTTAAAGTTTTAAACAATTTACAATTGTTATAGCGGTCAAAATTTACAATACCTTACAGAGCCGAGCCTCCGTCAGCCATGGCATTCAATAATAATAATAATAATAATAATAATAATAATAATAATAATAAGAAGAAGAAGAAGAAGAAGAAGAAGAAGAAGAAGAAGAAGAAAAAGAAGAAGAAGAAGAAGGACGAGGAGGAGGAGGGTGTAGGAGGAGGAGGGTGGTGTATGAGGAGGAGGAGGAGGAGGAGGAGGAGGATGAGGAGAAGGTGCAGGAGGAGCAGAGGGGAGAAGAAGAAAAATAATAATAATAAGAAGAAGAAGAAGAAGAAGAAGAAGAAGAAGAAGAAGAAGAAGAAGAAGAAGAAGTTAGCAGACGTTATTCAGTGAGTAACTTCGATTATGACCAAGCACATTCATTCTATTTATATGAGTTCTTTTATGTAGTCATTTTGTAAATTATTATACATCTACATGGTATTATTATACATCAACATAGGGCGGTGGATTGGCAGTATTGGTAGAGGGTCGGACGCCATGCTTTGAAGAATAGAGTTACGTCTCTTTACGATCTGAGTTCAAATCCCGCCGAGGTTGACTTTGCCTTTCATCCTTACGGGGTCGATAAAATAAAGTACCAGTAATGCACTGGGTAATTACTGGCCTTGTGCCTAAAGTAGAAACCATTATTATACATCAACGCATGGTCAAAAGATTTGTATTAGACAATTGTGGGTTGGCCTCCAATAGTAATGAAATAAGCACAAACGATGAAAAGAGAGGCAAAATGTTTTGACATGAGTCTTTCATGAAATAATGAGATGACATGGCGCAACAGTTTAACTGGCCATAACTTAAATAGTTGGTATCTCCAGAGTAAATAATATGCTTTTGGGAGAATACTAGCCGTTCATTGAACTTAATTTAAAAAGAGTTCTTGTTTACATCTGCTCATTTTGAAAGGCATCCAGCCTAAAGCTTATATGTCCCTTATAAGCTAAAACTTGATAATTATCAACATTCATCCTTCCCTTTATCTGAACACACACACACACACACACACACACACACACACACATATATATATATATATATATATATATATATATATATATATATATATATATATATCATAGCTCCCTCGGTGGATCACTTTTTCCAACCCTAATCTAACAACACTATCATCGCCTAGCCGAAACCGCTTGGCGCCAAGGTCAGGATTTGATATATCTCTATACCCACTCCACATCTCCCGTATATCGAGTACTCACCTGATTAGTGCTTTCTTCGGTCTCAGCGCCCCAGACTCTCTTTATACCGTAGCTCCCTCGGTAGAGCACTTTTTTCCGACCCTAGTCCAACTACTCAGTGATCACCTAGCCGAAACTGCTTGGCACCGCGGTCGGGATTATATATATAACCAACAGTTTATGTTTCGTTGATTATTCAACGAATTCATTTTAAAACTTGAAATATATATAATAAAATATATACTTTGGTTATGTGAAAGTATTTCTCATTTATTAATATTTTGAATATATATATATATTCAACGAACCAAATATATGTGTATATATGTATATATATATATATAGAGAGAGAGAGTGAGAGAGAGAGGGAGAGAGAATGAGAGAGAGAGAGAGAGAGAGAGAGAGAAAGACAGAGATGGACAAATGACAATTCTAATCTCCATGGGGTCTGTTGAAGAAATCGATCTTGGTGTCGAGTCAATAATTGTTTCTATTTTAGGCACAAGGCCAGCAATTACCCAGTACATTACTGGTACTTTATTTTATCGACCCCGTAAGGATGAAAGGCAAAGTTAACCTCGGCAGGATTTGAACTCAGATCATAAAGGGACGTAACTATGCTTCAAAGCATGGTGTCCGACTCTCTACCGATACTGCCAATCCACCGAGTCAATAATGACCAATTGCTATGCGTGATTACTAATAAAGTATGTTGAACTGCAACATTTATCTATTTCTAAATGTAAGCACTCTACCTATTACACCTATAACAGATGTTCGCGTTATTCCACACTTCTTGACACTGTATTTCCGATTCCCGTAAAAGCTTTGAATGCTGAAACAAGTACCAACTGTAATTATTACTGTGTGTTGGCAGTATCCGTAGAGGGTCGGACATGCTTTCCAGCATAGTTATGTCCCTTGACGATGTGAGTTCAAATCCCGCCGTGGTTAACTTTGCCTTTCATCCTTACGGGGTCGATAAAATAAAGTACCAGTAATCTATTGGGTAATTGCTGACCTTGTGCCAAAAGTAGAAACAATTATGTATACACGGTGGATTGGTAGTATCAGGAGAGGGTCGGACGCCATCCTTTGCGGCAAAGAGTTACGGCCCTTTATGATCTGAGTTCAAATTCCGCCTAGATTAACTTTGCTTTCATCCTTACGTGGTCAATAAAATGAAATACCAGTAATACAGTGGGATAACTGCTGACCTTGTACCAAAAGTAGAAACAATTATACAGACACACACACACACACACAAATATATATATATATATATATATATATATATATATATATATATATATATATATATATATATTAAAGATTCGGACGGTAGTCCTTCGTCAGAAGATGGAAATAGAGATAAAAGAATATATAGAAAGATAGATGAAAGGAGGCAGAAGAAACGTAAAATGTTCTTTTGGGGAGAAGGCATATAAGCATTTAGCTCGTGTAGGACAGAACAGAGTGGAGACACAAAATATAACGCAGTCAATGTGTGACGAAAGAACTTTGACAATATATAAACAACCACCCGGTCATTGAACCAACCAACCGGAAATTTATAATAAAATGAAGTGAAACAAACAGGTGCGTGCGTTTTTAGTTTTTATTGGTAGCATGACCCTCCCAAAGCATAACAATAAATATATTCATATATATATATATATATATATATAAAACGAACGTTGCACTATTTACCAGCTTTCACATCACTGAGTTTTATATACATTTGTCAGGGAAGCAAATATTCGCATTATCAGGTCTCTGCGAATCAACAATCAAGTACCTGTTAGGTCACCATCTGAACTACTAAATCATCAATTCACCGTAGATATAATCGATTAATTTTCCAACGTACACATTCGTTGCAGATATTCCAATCATATCCGTTCGGTAAAAATTAACAAATTTTTTTTCACTTCATAACAGAGAATGTTATTAATGCTAATTGCAACCGTATTAAAAGCTTCCTCTACTTCTTAGGCCAGTGTAATAAAGGAAGATTTATTTCCGTAATTATTCTGTTGCTAAAGAGGAAATAAAAAAACAAAAGAAAGCTTCTTACCTAATATTTTTAAAATGTGTAATATTGTTAAAGGTTTTGAAACAACGACTTCAATTAACAATGTCATTGTTACATAGCTCTCATAATTAATCTACTCTTTTGAGTAACCAATTTCAGGAAGCATTGTGAATAGAATACAAGCTATAGTTTTCGTAGTTTACAACAAAGCTGGATTTTTTTATTCCTATTTTAATGTCATGTTTTAAACTGTGGATCTTAAAGGAAGATGCGAATCTCTATGGTTGTTAATTTGCAAGAGAAATAAATGATGAAACTACTCAAAAGTATTAAGCTTAATACTTTTATAAAAACACGAGATTTCAATAGAATTGTTTGTTTATTACGCTATTTACGGCACGTAATTAAGAAAGACTTTAAGACATAGCACTGCCTTTTGTTTCAAATAACGTTGATGGGGAAACAAAAGGAAGATTTTTGAAACAAATGTCTCACAAAAGGACTGGGGCTTTTTATATATATATTATATTCGAGAAGAATTACAGAAGTTCATCTTCAAAGCCGCAAGGAAAAACGGTATTGTAGTATGGCAAACAAAACTAATGATTTCGGTTCAGTAAAGCATTTTTATACGCCATGCATTACCAAATCGATAACTATATAGTATTTCATTATCAAACATTGAAATGAATTTAATGGCTACGAAATGTACATTGATTTTCCTAGTAATTGAAATATTATTGCTGTAACCAACAGGCATTCAAACAATGTCGTCTATTCACCAATTTGCTATTCTATAAAATTATGTTATAATTACCAGTATCGATACACCAGATCACCAGCTGGTATCATATTACCTATGCAAAATAATCTGAGTCAATGCCCAGTACATTTGCTCGGCAACTTATAGATTTAGTACAACTTTTACTCAGCATCGTATTATAGTATTAGTATTAGTCTCCAACTCTGTGTATTAAAATCAATTGGTATAGCAATCTTATACACATTTATTAGTACAGATTTGTGCTAAATTGCGGCACAGCACAGTTTTCCCACATATGTCATAGCATGTAAGATAGATTAATTTGTGAGTAAAATATGTATACTCCTAACTAGCATTTTGTTGAATCAAAAATCAAAACTATTAAGAGTATCTGAACAACGCATTTTTAGCTTACATGTAGAAAATAGGTGACAATCTTCGAGAACCGCTTCTGATAATTCATTATTAAAAGTAAATAACGATGGGAAACCTCTTCAGAACGCATTAATTCCCTGGAAAAAAAACAGCTAGGATGTCAATAATGAGAACGTTTTCTTATTTTGCAAATTATATCTAGATTTCTGTAATACAAAAAATCACTGTTTTAAACTTAGATATTTTTTGTTACCCTCTTGATACTCTAATGCTTGAGTTTCTACTATTGCTTACCAAAATTGCGGATATAACAAGAAAAATAAAATTCATAAAATCTAGAAAATCTTCATGTTTGAAACATTAAGGAATACCGACAAAATGCGGCATTTATTTTCTAACCTGTGTGTAAATATATATGACTGAATTAATTATAGTTCTATTGTTTTGTTTTTGTTTTGTTTTATTTTTGTTTATTACAATAATACAAGTGAGAAAATACAATGCTTTTTGATCCGCCTTTGCAGTTTTCGTTCAGATGAAGATCGGTATTATTTAAGTCAATACCGTAATTATGTTATTGATATTAATCATGATATGGGTGTTGCAAGAAGAGAAATTTTCTGTTCTATTTTCATTCGTATTAGGTTATGTTTCTTTTAGAAACAAAAACAAACAGAAAAAAATTGTTAGGTTTTGTTTTAGATATCATATTTTTTAAACAAACTAAAATACATTGAACTGATTTCTGAAAAAATTTCATTAACTAAAACAAAATCTTTCAAACAAAAACATTTAATTTGATAACGTTCCAAACGCAATAGCACTAATTACGTCTTTGAAATCAGTTTCTAATTGTTCGATGACTTCAGAATTGATTTCCTTCCCAGCATTACCGCCAAATATTTGCCCATTATAACAATGCAAGCAATAACCCCATCAGAAATGATACGGCAAAAATAAAACCTCTATTACCATGGTGACAGTTGCTGCAAATAGCCTACTAAAAGAAAGAAAAACAAGAAATTTAACAAAACCAAACAACATTAAAGTTAATATTTTACCAGTTTATAGCTGGGTTCTAAGAAACATTTCGATACTATTTATTTAGAAAACAAAAACGAAATTGACCAGAAAAGTTATTAACATCATAAAAAGGGAGTTTAATTTCAATGCGTGAATAGTTACATCTATTTATGAATTATTCTGTGGACACTAATCGAAACAAAGGTTCGAAAGCTTCTATTCAATATAAAATTGAAATAAAAATATTCCCAGAATCATTTTCATTCTCCGATTTCTATATCGTCCGCTACAGTTATAAGTATGAGAGATTGAGAGATAAAATGAACGTTAAAGGTCTTATGGGTAGCAACATAAATGAAGTTGTAAGCTTTGAATAATTCAAATTTGCGTCTCTGTATACATTTACGGTTTTAAGAATTTCGATTTGCAAATATAGGGGCAAATATGGTTGTATATCGAATATCTGATTCCGGGTTCAATACCACTTTGCGGCACAGCTATCAAATGTTTTCTACGCACAAACTGTGCAGAGGTCAACCATATATATATATATATATGTATATAAACGGCTTGAGCTCTGCCGTCAGGGTTAAACATTTTCCTATATATCCGTATGTAGGTGACGACCGAGAGAAAAGACTAGTCAATGCTGAAGTAGAATTTAAATAGTTATATATATGTATGTATGTACGAATGCATGCATGAGTTTATGTTTGATTGATGCATGTTTGTGTGCTATTAATTGCGTGACTATGTTCGAGTTTACATTTTTTACTATAGATTTTACTCATATTTTCGCAATATAGAGGAGGCATCTGACTGATTGGTTAGAGAACTATATTCGCAATCGTGAGGTTGTCAGTTCGACTCCTGGACCGGGAGATGCGTTATGTCCTTGAGCAAGACACTTTATTTCACGTTGCTCCTTCTGCCTGGAGTTGCGACCGATAGATAGTATTAGCAATTGGAAAGACCAACGGAAACATTGTTTCCGATTTGACGAAATGTCGATCGACAATTTCATTTTTCTTATTAATTTTTTGCTGCTCATTTGGGAGAACAAAGTTGTGATAGAGGAACATCCGGTATATTATTAAGTAGACTATATCAGAGCAATTTCTATGAGCAGGTTATGGATATTTTCCAGCTTTCCATTGATGCAGCCAAATTCTTCGGTTTTGTGAATAGGAAATTCGTATGAAACATTCTCAGCAGAATTGTTTCTCCATATCACTTTGTGTAATTAATTAATGTTGTTATGGGCAAATATTAGTAAGATCATGACCAGCGTATTCCTATAGAAAATAGTATCAAAGAACGTTGTATTGTAGCGCCCTGGTCTGTTTTCCTTGAATTATGGTATTGCTTGTGCTCATATTTTTGCTGCCGACTTCTATTCCAGAGCATGACTAAGGTGATGACTCACAACACGTTTCTTCAATGTGCAGTGTTTTTGCAGCCAGTTCTAAATCCCCTCAATTACTTATTCGTGATCCTTTATGCAGATTATTCCGATTATTGAAGAAATGTAAATTCTCATCGACCAGCTTTCTATATCCTTGTAGGTCTCAACAATATTCTAATCAAAACCATTGTAATGTCCCTATCTTTTCAAAATATTTACAAGTGAATCTATATAGAAAACACAAAACTGAAAATAATAGAAAATTCTTCTTGCCATCCATGCTTCTTGTATTATGAAATGTCTCACGAGCTTTAGAAGGTAACCAATTATTTCAAGGTACTTTAATTTCTTGTTCAATGAGATTCCGAGTTAACCAAATGTACTGGCCACCGTACATATTTATAGATATATTTTCGTTACTCCTTTGAGACATGAGACTTTTACCTGTATTGTATGTGAAAACTTTCTTGAGTATTCTGATCAAAGATATGTATGCCACATTTTCTTGACCAGCAGGGCTTCGCGAGTTCAAAATACAGACAATTTAAGGGAAACCGAAATCTCTTTACCTTCAGCCGGAGACCCTGTACGAGTGAATGATAAATGGATCCCTAAAGACATGCTATTTTGGTGAGCTTCTCTGCAGAAAATGCCCCCAGCCTCAAAATGCCTTTGAAATATATGAGACAAACTGGAAAATAAATGCTTTTCATAACACCAATCGAGAACGTTATACAGGATGATGAGATTGGTTTTGAAAAACAAATATTTCTCAGACAGAATTTAAGTTTGCTACACACACATTTTGTAAGGTAATTGGGAATACATTCAGTTTGTCATGTTTGTGATTGTATAGGCTTGTGTAAATATAGTGTTATTTGTCACAAACGATATAATAAAGATAGGCCAAAAATTGATTACAGTATGATAATAGATTGTGTAGCATGCATTCCATTTGGGAATGTTACAAATATATTGGTGAACTAAACTAAACAATGGTATGTGTCAGAATATACTCTAGCATATGGATGTGGATATACCTAACTAGGTTTCTACGTTCTACCAAATGACATACTGGGCTTCAAGAGATACTTTCTAAAGCACGATTCATTTAGTATGCATTCGAACCTGTATGAACACCGATCATATATATGGTTACCATTCTCCGATGTATACCTATGAAAGATGGAAAGGTGTACACATCGTATTATCTATACTCCCAGGTAAAAACAATGAAACAACGATTAGAGCGTTTGAAAGATATAGCCTACAATGTCAACAGTTGTGATAAAAGTTTAAAATAGTCCCTTATTGCAGGCTTGATGTTTTGGTCAATTAACAATCAAAATTTCTGATTTCAATGTCAAAACAATAATTGAGAAAATGAAAATATTAAAAAAGGAGATTGAATTTTTGGATTATTGTCAAGATCAAGTTTGCTTACGAACAATATTGTTTTCGCCCAGGACGTAGCACAACAGATCAAATATTTACTCTGCGGCAAGCTTCCAAGAAATCGTGGGAGCATTGCTAAGAGGTGTGTGCTTGTTTCGTAGACTTCAAAGAAACATACGACCATGTTCCTTGGTGTTGTGAAAGCCTTCATGTAAACGTAGCATTCTATGACAGATTTATACTGTCTTGAAATCCCTATACGAATTCTCATGTATTTACATTCAGATAAATGATGTTAAATCGAAGCTAGTAAAGTGGGTGTTTGACTTCATCATGGGTGTGCATTGTCACCTCCACTGTTCATAAACTTCATGAATAAGATCGGCATGTTCAGACTGAGCAAATACCTTATTGATAAAATCTAGTATTCATGTGCAATTGATACACATTTCTTACAAATATATTTTGATATATTAGAGTACCTCGTAACCGAAGACATACGGTTAAGAAGGGATTAACGAATTTTAGTATATGTAGATGCTGTGTTTTGCTCTGGTTGCCCATTACAACTAGCTGTAATATATCTGCATACTTCAGCAGCACTCCCGAATTGACGTGTGTTTGCTTATTTTGTTGTACTAAATTCATATTATCCTGAACATATAGTGTCAAAAGGGAAGGGTTAAATTTCTCTTGAACCACAACTGGAAGACTAAGCATTCAATGGTTGCAATAACCACTATGCTGAAGTGTATATTTGATGCGGTTGCTTTGAGAGGATTTTCCACATGAATGAACTTAAATTATTTTTAGCTAAACATTAACGACACCATGCAACTAAACATGCATTTATTTTGGAATCCTGGAATGAAATTTAAATACACATTAATATAATTAAAGTTATTCATGGACTTCAAAATTATAGTTGATATTTTATTTCTGTTTTCTTTTTTCTTGTAAAAAGTATTTTAATAGAACATGTTAACAAAATATTGACTTTGAGCATTCATTTCGTAGACTCCGGGGAATATTTAAATAAGCATTAATATAATTACATTGTTATTCAGGAGCTTGTAAAACATCAATTTTTTACAAATCTCTCATTCTTTTTTTATCGTTCATTTTCATTTTTAGATTTGCCATGAATGATATATTTAAAACTGCAGCATAACATATGATAATTTAATGGATACCAGCTTAGGAAAAAGAGAAAACGATATATGAATGATATGTATAGTCAATCTGACGTGTAGCTTTTGTTACAAATTATATTGAAATATGGACATTCTGAACATTATTTAACATGGTGTTTCGTATTACAACGTATAACTAATGGTAAGTGACCCTACTTTCGTAATATGTAACATGATTTAAATAATAAAATAGAGAATGCACACATGAATTCAATATTTCCACATTAAGTGGCTAATTCCATACATATTCATCGCATAATTTATGTTAAAATAATTCATATAATATTGTTAAAAGGGTTCACATCAAAAGGAAAATAAAACTTTGAGCTAACGGATATATAGATATATATTTACAAACATACATACATATATTTTCTAAACACACACACATACATACATCTATGCATACATAAATTATACATGCATACATACGTATATACATGCATACACACACATACATACATACATGGTGGCTGCCAACTCGTTTTCGAGTACGGCCACTACTTTATATCCATGTAGGAGAACCCCCACCGATGCGCTGAACGAGTGTGACGTTTTAGTCCAGCCAGCGACTTGAAAACTCTGGTACAAACACTACACTTGTTACAATTATTGACACATAGTGCTGGGCCCATGGTACCATGTGATGACAAGTGCAAAGAGATCTCCAGATATAAAGCAATGCCTGGGCCGTGAAGCTTTTATAGTGAGCAAAGGCACTGCACAAAGACAGTCTCACTCTCTTAAAAAAGATGATATTTACCAAAAAGAACAAGTCAACATCATTGGATACCATCAGGGTTACAGGTGTTATATCAGAGTTTTCCTTCTCCTAGACAAAGGCTAAGGGTTCATCTCTCCCGGTGATTTTGGATGGCCATTGACTTTTAAGAGCTCCTCTGCCAGGTTTTGTTTTTAGTCCTGCAGGATGTCCAAACTCACCCTCCTCACCAAGAAACCTTGGTGGGATTGCCAGTCTAGTCGCCAACGACCCGACCATGAGACAGGTTGTACTGGGATACATGTTACCAGTAGCACCAACTGGTGACCTGACATACATACATACATACATACATACATACATACATACATACATACATACATACATACATACATACATACATACATACATACATACATACATACATGCATACATACATATAATGGCGACCGTTGCGGTCAGTGTCCGATAATCGGACGTGTGTAATTACGGCTTACATGAAGGCAACATACCATATATTGGAAAAAGTTGAGCTACATTACGCAGTAAGATTACATACAATAATTCTACATAAGTGTTTGAACTGTAAGTGTGTTGTAAAACACCTATTTATATGAACGATACATACACTTATGATATATGAACGATACATATACTTTAACATATAAATGCAACGTTGTTATATTACATTTATAAAGAAATATACAAGTAACGTTTTCGATTCAGAAACAAAAAACATAAGTGTTTGAACTGTGAATATGTTGTGAATAAGTTGTAGAACACCTATTTATATGAATGATACATAAACTTTAACATATAAATACAGCGTTGTTATACTATACTACATGCATAAAGAAATATACTAAGTAACGTTTCTTTTTGTTCTCGATTCAAACGATTCAAGAACAACGTTTAAAACACAGTTGTAGAATTAAAAACTAACTGAAAAGAAATATTACCCAAGCTGTGAATAACTTTAAATTTGATTCTGAGAGAACTTTGTCGAAACTTTTAACGAAGATCATCGACTATTTTGAAAAATAAATACGAAATATTAGTGAATAGACGAACTCATCATGGCAAAAAGTACAAGTCTCCTTCGACCAAATTGCAACTACAGCTGTTGTATACAGTGGAGCTACGAGCTTAACAAAGTATTATATGAAGCATACAAACAATCTGAACCTCAAAAGTTCGGTTTTATGCAAAGGCTAAAAACTTTATGGAACTCCAAACACCCAGAATTAGACTTTTCTCCAAAGCATTTAAATGAACAGGCAAAACGTATCATTAGATGTAAATTGATACATCTAACGGAATTGAGTGATACTACGAATACAGCCCTTGTAGACAACCACCCCACATCCACTGACAGACAAAGAGAATGGCCAGCTAAATCTAACAGTGAACAGCTCATCAACAACTTTGCTGAAATCCATCCCACTTCCACTGAAGAACAGTGAGAAAGGTCAGCTAACTCTAGTAGTAATTGTCACCACATCAAAAACGAGGCTGAAATTCATGACTCTACTGAACAAACAGAGCACCAAAAACTTGTGGACACCCTACAAGTGATATGGAACGATATGTTTCAAGAGATACACAGCCTTAATGTGAGTGACAGACCATACAAGACCAGAATCAGTAAAGAACCCACTAAATTGGAACGGGAAGCGGTGAACGAAATAGCTGGCAATTATCTGAAGGCTATACGATCTAAAGGTGTAGAAACGACATTTGAAACGCTTAATGTTTTGCTATATGTTTCAGCTGTCACATTGCTATCATATAACACACATCTAAAACCAGGCAATCAAGATACAAACAGAAAGCCTGAACCAGCGTGGATGCGAAATTTAAAAACCAAAATTTTGTCCCTGAGACGAAGTATCTCACACATCGCAGTCGTTATGAAATGCAACATAGAGAGCAACTTCACACGACACCAGGAAGACCTAAAGAAAAAGTTAGAGAGACGATTTGGAGATACAAAATTTAAAACTTTGAACTCCAAATTACACCAGTTGAAACAACAACTCACAGCTACAACAGAAAGACTAAAATATAAGTCAACAGCACATAAACGACAAGTGCTAAATAGATTGTTTGCCAGAGATCCTAAATCAGTTTATCGCAGCTTCGGTGGCAAAAGCTCAATCCCTGTAAACCACACTCCTTCAAAAGAACAGATTGAGAGCTGCTGGAGATATGTATGGGAAACGGATGACGGATTCAACAGACAAGCTAATTGGCTAATAGAATTGGAACAGGACTACTGCCAACATGTCCAGATAAAACAATATAACATAGATAGGTCAATACTGGAAACAGCTCTACAGAAAATGTCGAATAGGAAATCGCCAGGCCCAGACCTCATTACAGGATACTGGTTGAAGAATTTCACTTTCTATCGGCAAGATCTCATTCGGCTGTTTACAGAAACCATTAAAGGCACACAAGAACTGCCCAGATGGTTATCAACTGCCACTACTCTCCTCATTCCCCAAAATAGCCAAACCACCCTTGCTAAACATTACCGCCCAATAGCCTGCCAAAACATTATGTATAAATTATATACTGGGTGCCTTAACCTGTTCTTACAGGATCACTGTGCTACCAACAACATCATAACACCTGAGCAAGCTGTTGGAAAGAGGGACGTGTGGGGTTGCATAGATCACCTACTAACTAACAAAATGATTCAGGAAAAAACAACAAAGAATCGCAGAAACATGACTGTGGTGTGGCTGGACTATCAAAAAGCAGTTGATAGTGTATCTCATGGGTGGATTATTAAGGCTTTACTGTTAGCTAAAGTCCCACAACCATTGGTAGCTGCTGTTAAACGCCTGACCAAGAACTGGTACACCAATTTGATCCTTAGAGGTGAGAAGAAGCAAGTTAAGACTGATAAGATACATTACCAGAAGGGCATCTTTCAGGGTGATAGCTTGTCAGTGCTACTCTTCGTTCTCTCACTGAATCCACTATCTTACCTACTGAGGAAACAAGGTGGACAAAGAAGTGGGCCCAGAAGTATCTCCCATCTTTTCTTTGTTAATGACCAGAAGTTGTATGGGCCAAATATCAATGACATCAAGAAACAATTGGACCTCATTACACAATTTTCAACCGACATCAGAATGAAATTTGGTGAGTCCAAGTTTGCATATTTGGCAGTAAAACGTGGAAGAGCTGTGCCCTCCTCTGGAAATCTAGAGATGAACGGCCTGACAATACAACCTCTGCAGTCAGGTGACAACTACAGATATCTTGGACAGGATGAGAATGTCAGATATGATGGACCCATAAATAAGGAGAGAACCAGAACTGAATACCTCAGAAGAGTAAAGAAAATATGGTCATCAGAACTGTCAGCATACAACAAATACATTGCCCACAATACTTATGCTGTGCCAATTCTAACGCCAACATTTGGCTTGCTGAACTGATCATCGCAAGAACTAAGTGAGATGGATGTTAGAACTCGAAAACTTCTCAGTGTTACTGGGAACTTTAACATCAATGGTGATGTGGATAGGCTATACTTCTCACGCAAGGAAGGTAGCCGAGGTCTAAAATCAATATTAACAACATATGAGACCTGGATAGTAACACTGAAGCAACACCTTCAACAGAAGAAAAAGGTTGAAACCATCTTGCCCAGGTTTATGAGCATGAAAAAAAAATATCATTAGAATAGCGACTGATCTGGAGGAGAGATATGGAATAAAGCCTCATATAAATCTCTCACCCAGAGAAATCGGAAGTTCCTATTCAATGTTAAAACAAGATAAAAAAATTGACCAATTTACAGAAAAAGTTGTGCATGGATACTTGAGGCGTAAAACACAGACCATAGAGGGGATAAACCACTCAAAAAGCCTGGCATAGAGTTCCGACAAGTTTATGACATCACACCTTGAGAGATATCTCTATGCAATACAGGAACAAGAACTCCCTACCAAATATCTGCTGCACAAAAGAGGAGGGCCAGCAGCTGACAATAAATGTAGGCTATGTAAAACAAAGATCGAGGATGTAAGCCACATTGTTGCCAGCTGCGAAAGAATGTCATCTCGCTACTACCTCCCCATGAGACACGATGGGATAGCTAGAACCATCTGGAACGCACTTCGGAAAACAAAATTAACAACAAACGAGGAGGAATATATTGAGACAGATGGCACTAAGGAATACTGGTGAAACCTAAAAATAAAAACTGCCACCAAATTAAAGCACAACCGGCCTGATATTGTTGTTTGGGACCACACATTGAAAACGTGTTCTCTTGTGGAGATCAGCTGCCCACTTGATGTAAACGTTGTCAGAAAAATACAGGAGAAGGAGGACATCTACGGACCATTGATGAGGAGTTTACAAATCCAATATCCAAGATACACCTTTAGCTTCATACCCATCATTATTGGAGCTACGGGTTATATACCAACCCGCTTGGACCAAAGTATGACTGAACTTGGATTTGCGGACAAAAGCGCAGCTCCCTAATTCATAGTTTACAAATGGCTGCGATAGCTGGCACCTTCAAAATTTGCAAAACATTCTTGCGATTCAAGGGATGACAATTTCTTTTCTTTTACAACCTTGCCACCAGGAAGGTCGCCGGTCAAAAAATATACTCGAAATTAAGAGAAAGAGATACATACATACATACATACATACATACATACATACATACATACATACATACATACATACATACATTGAAAACGTGCTGTGTTGTAGAGATCAGCTGCCCATTTGATGTGAACGTTGTAAGAAATATACACGGACCATTAATGAGGAGTTTGTCGATCCAAGATTCAAGATACACCTTCAGCTTCATACCCATCATTATTGGAGCTACAGGTTATATACCAGCCCGCTTGGACCATAGTAAAACTGAACTTGGATTTTTGGACAAGGAACACAACTCCCTAATTTATAGACTATCAATGGTTGCGTTACCCGGCACCTTCAAAAACATTCTTGTGACTCAAGGGATGACAGTTTATTTTCTTTTACAACCTTGCCACCAGGAAGTTGGCAGAAATTAAAAGAAAGAGAAACATACATACATAATGGCTGCATATCTATTTCAAGAACTTCCATCACTTGATCCCCCTCTCACACATGGGAGTCGCAATCATGATTCTTTAGCTCTGCCATGGATTTACATTTCTTTCGAAGTATGCTGCAGTGATGAACATCACTTCCACTATAGTTCTCTAATTTGTTTTGTTCGGCTTTCAAATGACGTTAGTGTCCATCGACCAAGACATATTGTTTTCCACACTTTTAATAGAAAGAAATGCCAAAGGGACCATAATTGACATTTTGTGAGTGGCTTTTATGACAACTTCTAAGACCATCTCTACTCAAACAAATCCGCTCATGCCAAAAGGTATTGCCTCTCTTCTCATCATTTGAGCTTATGCCATTACTATTGGAGGACAATTGTCTAATACAAATCTATTTACCATGCTAGATTTATAATAATTTACAAAATGGCTACATAGAAGCATACATATAAATTCTTACTCAGGACCCTGTTTAATTTTTCATGCGCCTCATGAGATTTTTTCAAACTCCTATATTTACTTAAACACTGTTTTCCACCAAGGTGGTTGATTTATATCAATGTCTTCTTCTCTAAGTTTTTACTTTATCAAAGCTCATTTGATGCAGCCCTTATACCTGAGATTTGGTTTATGATTTGGCCGTTTTGATTTGAGAAATCCCCGTACAGAAAATGCTTAGGAATACGGTGGTTTGTCATTCTTACAACATGGCCGCTCCAATACAACCTATATTGAATTATAATGTAGAGATGTATGTATTTGTTTGGCTAGAGAGGTCAGAGGGGTGAGACGTTGGGGAATTAGGGAATAAAGGAGGTAAAGTGACAGTTCTAGGGAATAAAAATGGTTCCTGTGACCCTAAACTCCGTCAGTTGCAGACTGCGCATCAACATAAGATATTTTTCTCCACAAAGTTCGATCACCAGCAGCAGAGTTCAAAGAGCAAAAATCAAGTCCAGTCTATAAGTTGACATTATCAAGCCATCGTTTGGCTGCCGGCCTTTGCTTCTCATACCAGCCAACCTTCCTTCCAGGCATAACCTACTCACACCACGAGTTGATATTTTTATATGACAGTTTATTTGGAGTACTCTTGACTTAACAATTGTTGTAATTGGTCTAAGTTTGGTAATATTGAGCAGCTCACTGATACAAATACGGTCCCTAATCCGCTTGCCAGTCACAAGTCTCATGATATGGTTCTGGAATGTAGAGAGCTTCTGAAGTGACCTTGTCGTCCAATTAACACAGTCAAGACCATATAACACAACTAGTAGGATGTAAGTATCAAAGATCTTAGCCTTCAAATGATAGGAAACAGGTTTTGCTGTTAGTACTTCTTTGTTCTTGTTGAAAGCCGCCCGAACTAGAGCGATGCGATACTGCACAGCAACCATTCCATAGTTGTTTGATTATAGTTTGATGGTAGTTTGAAAATGTTATGAATGGAGAATTCAAAGTGACGGTCAGAAATGTAAAAGGTGTACGAATAGAGGGATTCTCAGCATGTAAGCCTACAGATGTGCATGGAATGAGCAAGCTATTCGTTTGGATTGATTAAATAGTGCATTTTTGGTTATTTATTCATATGAATATATGATGACCTAAAGACCCTTATTTTCTGTTATATATTTTACAGGCCTCCAGAGACGAGGTTTCTTCGGGATAACTGTAAGCACACCTGCCTCATATCTTACTTGATTCTTACCACTGATACAATATACAAATTATATTACCCGTGCGCCACTTAACAACATTTGGTAACTATATATGGATTAGCTCTATTTACAGATATAATCTTTTTATCTTGCTATAGTTGATGAGGAGCTAATGAGATTTGAAACCGTTCGACAAGATTAATTTTCTTTCCTGTCCATAAATAGAAATAGAAATACATTTTTGATACATTTGTCAAAACGCGGAGATGGCTCCGATGTGTTATGAAAAACGATTTATCATGCATCACATTATTGATATAGCTGAAAATGAACGTTGTTCCATGCATGATTAATCAATTTAATTAAATATATCGGCAACAAAGCGATATTTATAATAATCAAACCAATCCGATAAGTAATTTCTCTCTCTTTTTCTCTTTTTCTCTCTCTCTCTCACTCCCCCTCTAGCAATATATATATATATATATATATATATATATATACTATGTCAGGTTACCAGCTGGTGATACTGGAAACATGTATCCCAGTACAACCTGTCTCATGGTCGGGTCGTTGGCGACTAAACTTGCAACCCCACCAAAGTATCTTGGTGAGGAGGGTGACTTTGGACATCCTGCAGGACTAAAAACAAAACCTGTCAAAGGGCAGGGAGCTCTTATGAGTCAATGGCCATCCAAATTCACCGGGAGAGATGACCCATTAGCCTTTGTCAAGGCAGAATCCTAGAAGGAAAACTGATATAACAACTGCAACTTTGATGGTATCCAATGACGTTGACTTGTTCTTCTTTTTGGTAAATATCATCTTGGTTAAGAGAGTGGGACTGACTTTGTGCAGTGCCTTTGTCACTATAAAAGCTTCACGGCACAGACATTGCTTTATATCTGGAGATCTCTCTGCACTTGTCATCACATGGTACCATGGGCCAGCACTATGTGTCAATAATTGTCACAAGTGTAGTGTTTGTACCAGAGTTTTCAAGTCGCTGGCTGGACTAAAAAGTCACACTCGTTCAGCGCATCGGTAGGGGTTCTCCTACATGGTTATAAAGTAGTGGTCGTACTCGAAAACGAGTTGGCAGCCACCATATATATATATATATATATATACACGCATATATTTGTCAGCTATATTTCTCCCAGTGGGCAGAATGAATAGTATTACATCTCAGTTGGGAATCAAACAAGATTGAATACCGCTAAGGTAGATCGATTTTTCTGTTTATTTACGGAGAAAAAGTAAAAAAATGTTTACCTTTGTCAAAACACGTTGATGGCTCGTGTGAGTTGTGAAAATATATATATCTATATCATTGCTCTACATATGTAAGTATTGTCTCCTTAGAATATTTTTGTACATATAATCTTGTAATAAAATTTAATACTAGCCATAAGAAAAAACAAAAGATAACGTTTTGAATAACATAGTTTATAAGCACTCCAATATTTCATCATTTATATGACATTTTGACAGCCATAGAAACAACTTCTCATCTCTAACCGACGCTGGTCAATACTGCCACCATCGCAACATTTGGTCCTTCAACTCACTTAACTGGTCCGAACTATGTCGATTCTTCTCCAATTACGCAATGCAGCAAAAGTGTTTCAAATCTGACAGATGTGATAGCTAGTTAGATAACTATAACCATATTTCTATTCATATCTCTACGTATAACTCATACAACCATAGCCAACAATTCTGAAACGTTAACATAGTTTAGCTGCAATTCTGCTGTACTATTACAGTCAAATGACTGCCTACGAGTCCTGGATGAAGTCGCCCACAAACAACAACAGATAAAACATAAATATGATACCTTACTCATTACTTGACTACTCATTTCTTTCATCGACGCCGGAAGAATAAAAAGCCAATCGACATCTTTGAAATTTGACCTCAGAATGTAAAAGGCAGTAAATAGCGTTAGTCTGTTGGTAATTCCAGAGACGGAAAGCTATATTTTACTCAAATTGCAGCAGAACTTTATTGCTCCTTGTCAAAAGGATTTCAGACTACTTATAACTATTATGCCTAACCTAAATCTGTCGATGTAGTAGCATTCTCGTTGCAAAGACCTCAGTACTACTGCCCGATTTGCCTCCCATTCTCTAATTTACCCAGATAGAAATAGAGTTCCTCTAATCTGTATCTGTATATTTGTATACAGATTTGTAGGGATGTCTCAGTATACAAAATCATATCCATTACTTCCAGCCCAAGAATCATACTGGTCTCTTTCATTCTCCTCAAACCCCTGCAGTATACGAAGCTAGCTAATATCCATGTGTAAACGTTCATTCTCTCTCTCTCTCACACACACACACACACACACACACACACACACACACACACACACACACACACACACACACACACACACACACACACACACACACATACTCTCTCTCTCACACACACACACACACACACACACACACACACACACTCTCTCTCTCACACACACACACACACACACACACACACACACATACACACACACACACACGCTCACACATACTAACATACACACACAGAAATAATATATCTCATGCATTCATTTTTCTTTCTTTCCCAATACCAATCCCACAGGCCTCTGCCTCAACAATCTACTGACCTATTGCTCTCACTTTCAGGTTCTGTTAACAATCCTTTCCTACATTACCTTGCGTCACATTCTAGACCCAGGTCTAACAGAATCTTGTTCTCACATATCACCACTGACTGAACCATGGCCCTTAAGAAAATAGTCGAAAACAGCTCCTAATACACTGGCCATCAGCAATGCTTCGACGCTATGTGACGTGGAAACATCCCAATTAGGTTCGCTTTCAATTTGTGAGATTAGTATCTTCCTATGAATATGCTTTGACTACGTATAATCTCCAACGATTAATTAACGTAAATAATTAACAAAATGTCTGAAACTTATAAACTTCTATTGCTGCAAAATCTAAAATGTGGTGTGATACATTCTTTTAGAGAAATGTAAATTTACTCGATGATATTTTCAAAATTGTTCATGTCACGGAAACTGATCTTTAGTTATCAGCTTGATGAGCTCTTAAATTTCATGATGAAATTAACCATAAATGCATATGAATATTGACTTCTTATATTGGAATATTGAAACGAGATGGTAAATATGTATGAGAAGATTACTACATTCTATAGTCTCTCAGTTTTCTTTTTTAATTGTAGATTAGCGTCAAACAATAACTCAGTGGAATTAGACAAAAAATGTTAGGAAACGAAACGAAATACAGAGATGTATTTTCTTTAGTATTTTTAATATCAGCCATATTGACTCACTTCTTTTCTTAGCATATGCTTTTTCAGTTTGGAATTTTTTCATAGAAATTTACTGGATTCCTGTGCGTAATTTATTGATAATTAGGAAAAGTAATTATCGAAAAACCTAATTAAAGAGACTGGCCATTATGAAAATTATTATTACAAAAGACTAATTAATCAATCGGAACATTTTTCTGTGACTATTCAATGCAGGATATTGATTATTGCAATGAAATCTAATATATAAGGGGGGCAGAGAATGTTTCAAACGAAGACTTTTAGATTTCTACTGAATTTACCGTTATATATACATATAAACATAGATATTTACATGTAAATATGGATACATGCTTACATACATACATACATACATACATACATACATACATACATACATACATACATACATACATACATACATACATACATACATACATGATGGCTGCCCCTCGTTATCGAGTATGGCCATTGCACGAGGAGAAATAAAAAAAAAGTAATAATAATAATAAATAAATAAAAAAATAAAAAAATAAATATATATATATATATATATATATATATATATATATATATATATATATATATATATATATACATATACATACACATATACACACACACACACTCATATACACACACACATACATTAATAACAATAATAATAATAATAATAATAATAATAACAACAATAATAATAACGACAACAACAATAATAATATACATATACATATATATATACACACACACGCACACACATAAGCATATCTACACACACACACACACACACACACACGATACCAACTAACAGCGCTGCGATCGAATGTGGCTTTTTAGCCCAGCCAATGATCTAAAATGTCTTGCACAGAGTCGGCAACCAAAACATTCACTGGGAATAGTTGGCTCTGGTTGGAGTTCGTGTACTTTTGCATGTCGCTTGAGCCCTCCTGCTGATTTACATTCTCTACCACATGTTTAGCAAGCATGATGAGTAGCATCTGCAACAGCTGCCTGGTAGTCAACCACTGGTCTTACTTTATGACTGCGAAGATGACTTTCGAGTCCATCTTTGCTTAGGCAGAGTCTCGCACATACGCTGCATGTCAGCACCATAGGAGGACCCTCGCCGTCTGGAAGTGCAACAGAAATGCCCTTCCTCACATCCCGCTTTACTTTCTCGTATGCGATTCGAGATGCCTCAAAGGCAACTTTTCCCTCATATACAGTCTTTCTCCATTTATTACGATCAGCAGCAATATTCTCCCATGTATCAGCAGAGATGCTAGCGTCTTTCAGAGAGACTTTCAAGGAATCCTTATACCTCTTTTTTGGTTATGTGGCGGTCGTTTTCCTTTAACCAACTCTCCATAAAAGAGTTGTTTGGGTATTCTAGAATCCTTCATCCTGGCAAGGTGACCACGCCAACGGAGTCGTTGCTTAAGCACAAGAGCTTCTATACTGTCACACATAGAGCTTTCCAAAATTTCGACATCACTGATGTGGTCCCTCCAGTGAACGCCATGGATCCGTCTGAGACACATCTGATGGAAACGCTCCAATTGCTTAAGGTGGTGTCGATATGTGATCCAGGTATCGCGGGCATAAAGAAGACAAGAGAGCACACATGCCCTGTACACCTTTACCTTTGTCCTCCTGCATATGTCTCGCCGACCACAGAGTAGCCTTTCTAGCTTTCCGAAAGCATCACTTGCTTTCCTAATCCTAAGTGAGATTTCACTGTCAAGGTTGCTGTATCGATTGACAGTGCTTCCCAGGTAGACAAACTGATCAACCACTCCAAGTCGTTTGCCATACACATAGATGTTTGGTTCAGTGTACTGCTTACCAGGGGCAGGTTGGTACATGACGACGGTTTTCTTGAGACTGACAGTCAGACCTAGGGAAGTACAAGCGTCAGAAAATGCATTCAAAATGTGCTGCATATCACTCTCTGTGTGCGCTACAAGATCGCAATCATCTGCATACAAGAGGTCTCTTATGATTGATGTAAATACTTTTGTCTTCGCAGCAAAGCGCTTAATGTTAAATATGCTGCCTGAGGTTCGACATCGGATGTAAACACCATGCTCGCAATTCCTGAATGCAATACAGAAAACCATTGCAAAGTATATGGCAAACAGGGTCGGTGCTGGAATATCCCCCTGTTTCACTCCATTTTTTACTGAGATAGGCTCCGACATGTTATCCCCAACATTTACCCACGCCTTCATGTCGTCATGGAAAGACCTAACTAAAGCAAGGAACTTATCACGGCAACCAAGTTTCTGGAGAACCTTCCATAATGCATCTCTGTTAACAGTATCGAAAGCTTTTGTCAGATCGACAAAAACCTGATACAGATCCAAACCTTGTTCCATGCACTTCTCCTGGAGCTGTCTAGCTGAGAAGATCATATCAGTAGTGCCGCGTCCAGCACGAAAACCAGATTGACTTTCAGGAAGAACACAATCTGCAGTGTGTGTCAGCAGACGGTCCAGAAGCACCCTACATAAATCTTTCCCTACGACAGAAAGCAATGATATACCTCTGTAGTTCCCACAATCGTTCCTGTTACCCTTTCCCTTGTACAAGACCACCATTACTGCATCTCTCCAGTCCTCAGGTACGGATTCATTAGCCCATATCCTGCCAAACAAAGATTGAAGATGTTGCAGGAGTCTCTCACCACCATATTGTAGGAGCTCAGCATGTATGCCATTCATACCTGGAGATCTTCCACTGTTCAGCTTCGAAATAGCCACTGCAACCTCCACAAGCGTCGGAGGTTCTGCGAGAGCTACTTTCACAGGACTTTCTGGAATGAGATTGAGGAAATCTTCACTGACGACAGACGGCAGATTCAAAAGATCATCAAAGTGCTCTCGCCACCTTCGTAGAATTCCCTGTGAGTCACGAAGAAGTTCTTTGCCATCCTTGCTGCGAATCGGTGTCACCAGAAAAGAAGACGGTCCATAAACCTCACGCAAGAGACTGTACAACAGCTTTGTGTTATTGGAATCAGACGCAGTTTGTATCTCACCAGCCTTCTCACTCCACCACTGGTCCTTCATCTGAGAAAGACTCCGCCTAACACGTGATTTTGCATCCCTGAGTTCCTCATGCAACGTATTCCTCTCCTGTGGTTTTGCCGTCAAGTAGCGTGACAGAGCACGCCTCTTATCAGCCAACAAGTCTTCTATATGTACATCATTCTCATCAAACGAGTCCTGATGTCTCCTCTGCGCCAATCCGAGAGCACGCCTGCCTACATCATAAACCGACTTTTTAAGGGTCGGCCAATCCTCACCAAGATCTGCAGCCTGCATCTCTTCTTCCAATGTCCTCTTCACATTTTTATCCTTAAGACGAGCAGCATTCAATCTTTTGGGCAGGGCAACACCAGGAGCCCGGATTTTACGTTTAGTGATTAGTTTCACTTTTGCGCGTACCAGTCGGTGGTCCGTCCAGCACTCAGCTCCACGAAGAACACGAACACACTGCACATCCTGTCTGTCACGCATCCTGACTAGGACGTAGTCCAAAATATGCCATTCCTTAGATGCAGGATGCATCCATGTGGTCTTGAATTTGTTCTTTTGTTGGAACATGGTGTTGGTAACACACAGATCCAGCTCCTCACACATCTGCAGCAGGAGCATACCATTGCTGTTACACTTTCCCACCCCATGCCTTCCGATTACATTCCATGTGTTAAAATCCCTACCCACTCTAGCATTAAAGTCACCAAGCACGATGACTTTGTCTGCCTGAGGGATATTTCTTAAAACACCTTTCAAGGCATGGTAAAAGGACACCTTTTCCTCATCGACAGAACTCACAGTTGGAGCATACACACTCACCAGGGTAGCATATCCTCCCTTGTCCAGCGGAACTCTCATGGACATAAGACGCTCACTAATCCCTACTGGGAATTCTTCTAATTTGTTCACAAGCACAGTCTTAACAGCAAATCCTACCCCAGCTTCTTTTCTGGTTCCTTCATCTCTTCCTTTCCAGAAGAATGTATATTCTCCACAAAATTCCGTAAGATGACCATCTCCAGCTAGCCTCGTCTCAGATAAAGCCACGATGTCAAGATCGTAACGTCGAAGCTCCTTTGCAACAAGAGCGGTCCTTCGTTCAGGGCACCCCCAAGGAATCCCTGTCAAGCAACGTCCGTACGTTCCAGCAGCCAAGACTAAATGCCTTGTTTGGCTCTATTACAATGGCACGATGACGAGCGGGCCCAGGCTGTGATAACCTGGGGCCCCTGCCCTTATTGCCAATGATCTTTTTTGTTCCAGAACCTAAATTGCCAATTATCTCTTTTAAATATAAAAGAGATAATTGGCAATTGTTCTGGAACATCATTGAATTTGAAAAAAAAAAAAAAAAAAAAAAAAAAAAAAGTAATAATAATAGTAATAATAATAATAATAATAATAATAATAATAATAATAGTACACTATTAATAATTATTAATGCACTCGTGCAATGTCTGTGCGTGACGAATATTTTTAAAGTGAGGAAAGACTGTGCACTGAGCCAATCCCACTCTCTGAGCGACAGTAGCTGTAACCCGAAAAGAAGAAAAGATCAACATCATCGGTAACTACTGAGCCGCAGGTTTTATGTCGGAGTTAACCCAGTTTCCTGAGATGCCTTCTCCTAGAAGAATGCCCTGACAAGGGCCAGGGGTTCTTCACTTCCAGTGGTTTAACTGAGCGATCGGGCATCCAGTCCGATTATTTCTATGTCCCCGCGCAAAAAAAAACAAAAAAAAAAAAAACACTATTGACACTTATACGTACGACATACACACACGCGTATACATATACGCGCACACAGCAACAATCATACATACAAACAAACACACACACGCTACTCTACTCACTTACACACACACACACACACACATATATATACATATATATATATATTACCGTCATTACTGATACAAGATTACAAGATTATGTCAACTGTTGACTTTCAAGAGTTTCTATAGTTGAAGCCGATCGTACTACAGTCCAGTATTATTATAATTGCTTTACAGCATAGAGTCACGGCCCTCCACGCTCTGAGCTCAAATCCCGCCGTGGTCAACCTTGCCTTTCATCCTCACGGAGTCAACAAAAGAGAGTACCAGTGATGCGCTGGGCCAGTCGCTGGATCCGTGCCAAAAGCAGAAAAATTATTATTAAAGTTGTTTTCTTAAGGCCCGGTCGCTGGTGATGGTGATGGCGGCGGCGGTAGTGATGGTGGTGGCAGTTGATGTTGTTGTTGTGTTGTGTGCGTGTGTGTGTTTTGTTATTTTGAGTTTTTTTGTTGTTTTTTTTCTTCTTTTTTCTTTTTTTTATCTTTTGATGCCGCTGTTGTTGTTGTTGTAAATGTTAATTTCGGTTCATTCTGAAGCTGTTGTTGCTGTAAACATTAGTGCCGGTGTTGTTGTTGTAGATGTTGGGGTTGAAATCTGGTCGTTTGACTGAGTGATGTATATACACACATATACATACATATATATATGTAGGAGGTGAGTTTTATTGTAGTACAATAAAGCAATGCAGATATCGGATAAGAAGCACTCTAGAGTTTGTAGGACTGGAGTATACATAATATAATATATAAGAACAAAAGATGGTTAAAAGAGTTCCATGTATTTTATTATGCGCATTTCAAAAACAAATATCATCATATAATAATATTTGTGTTTTCATCAGATAAAACAGAGGACGTGATATGAAGGTTAAAAAACACTTGTGGATAGTTCAGTTTTAAATCAACATATGAGAAGTAGTTTTAGATTGATGTGTGATATTGGGAAAAATATTTTATTTAGAGGGGGGGTTGGAAAGGATGAAAAAAAAGGAGGAGATGAGAGTGAAGGTGGAGAGGGAGGAGTATAATGAGGAAGGATGAGATAGGAGGAGAGATGGGTGATAGAGAGAGAGAGAGATAGCTTTTATAACTGAGAAAGATATATTGTTTTACATAGAGAGGTTGAAAACCGTTGGAAGATAATGTATAAATTAAAAGAATTTGAAAATTAACGAAGAGAAAAATAATGTAAAGTTAAGGTTTGTATATTGAGGGGTTTGATAATATGTGCGAAGAAAAAGAAAGAGTTAATATGTATTGAGAATAATGAGTTAGATGAAAGGGAGAAAAGATAATAAATTGAGGATGAATAATCTAACGTCAAAAAAAATGTATATGTTTACGAAGGATTTTTACAAGGTGATATAGAGTAAGAATGTGTTGTATTATGTAATAATTGATTCTATGTTAGGCAAGAGTGAGAAAAGGTACAGATTAAGGGTTAGACATTAGAAGAAGAAGGGAAGTGATAAATAGGGGTGATGTAGAAAGAGTAGACAAGTATTATAGAATGTATAATAACCTTTGAAATAAGGTAGAAAGATGGGTATATTTTTAAAAGAAGTGTATATATATATATGTGCCTTTGAGAAAAAGATTCTAAATTGATAAAGAATTGAGTATTAGCTGTATACTTTGTGAAATGTTTTATGGAATTTATGCAAGCAGATAGAAAACGAGTCAGTGCGTCTATTTATTATAGAATCTAGATAATGGTAAATTTTTCATTTAGACAGAGATTGCAGATTTTAGATAGAGAACTGTTCAAGTATGGAAGCGCAGAAGATACCTTCTTCCAAAAGATGCTATATTTAATATTTTTGTCTTTCAAGGACCATATGAGTTCTGAGAGGGCCGTGTTGGTTCTTTTAAGTTTGTATTTAAAAGACGAATCATGGTTATAAAGAAGAGCTTTAAAAGAGGTGGAAGTGGAGCCAAAATAGGTGAAGGAATTTTGGCTCCACTTCCATTTTGGCTCCACTCCACTTCCACTCCACTTCCACTCCACTTCCACTCCACTTCCACTCCACTTCCACTCCACTTCCATTTTGGCTCCACTTCCACCTCTTTTACAGCTCGTCTTTATAACCATCATTAGTCTTTTAAATACAAACTTAAAAGAACCAACACGGCTCTCTCAGAACTCATATGGTCCTTGAAAGACAAAAATATTAAATATGGCATCTTTTGGAAGAAGGTTTCTTCTGCGTCTCCATACTAGAACAGTTCTCTATCTAAAATCTGCAATCTCTGTCTAAATGAAAAATGTACCATTATCTCTAATCTAGATTCTATAATAAATAGACGCACTGACTTGTTTTCTATCTGCTTGCATACATTCAATAAGAGATTTCACAAAGTATACAGCTAATACTCAATTCTTTATCAATTTAGAATCTTTTTCTCAAAGGCACATATATATATATACACTTCTTTTAAAAATATACCCATCGTTCTACCTTATTTTAAAGGTTATTATACATTCTATAATACTTGTCTCCTCTTTCTACATCACCTCTATTTATCACTTCCCTTCTTCTTCTAATGTCTAACCCCTAATCTGTACCTTTTATCACTCCTGCCTAACATAGAATCAATTATTACATAATACAACACACTCTTACTCTATATCACCTTGTAAAAATCCTTCGTAAACATATACATTTTTTTTGACGTTAGATTATTCATCCTCAATTCATTATCTTTTCTCCCTTTCATCTAACTCATTATTCACAATACATATTAATATTTTCTTTTTCTTCGCACATATTATCAAACCCTCCAATATACAAACCTTAACTTTACATTACTTTTCTCTTCGTTAATTTTCAAATTCTATAATACTTGTCTACTCTTTCTACATCACCCCTATTTATCACTTCTCTTCTTCTTCTAATGTCTAACCCCTAATCTGCACCTTTTCTCACTCTTGCCTAACATAGAATCAATTATTACATAATACAACACATTCTTACTCTATATCACCTTGTAAAAATCCTTCGTAAACATATACATTTTTTTGACGTTAGATTATTCATCCTCAATTCATTATCTTTTCTCCCTTTCATCTAACTCATTATTCTCAATACATATTAACTCTTTCTTTTTCTTCGCACATATTATCAAACCCCTCAATATACAAACCTTAACTTTACATTATTTTTCTCTTCGTTAATTTTCAAATTCTTTTAATTTATACATTATCTTCCAACGGTTTTCAACCTCTCTATGTAAAACAATATATTTTTCTCAGTTATAAAAGCTATCTCTCTCTCTCTATCGCCTATCTCTCCTCCTATCTCATCCTTCCTCATTATGCTCCTCCCTCTCCACCTTCACTCTCATCTCCTCCTTTTTTTCATCCTTTCCACCCCCACCCCCTCTAAATAAAATATTTTTCACAATATCACACATCAATCTAAAACTACTTCTCATATGATGATTTAAAACTGAACTATCCACAAGTGTTTTTTAACCTTCATATCATGTCCTCCTGTTTTATCTGATGAAAACACAAATATTATTATATGATGATATTTGTTTTTGAAATGCGCATAATAAAATACATGGAACTCTTTTAACCATCTTTTGTTCTTATATATTACATATATATATATATATATACACATTCAACAGAGAGTAGAGAGTCTGACAACAGGTCGATGACTTTTGTCTAGATAGGGTAATGACATGTGATGGTGGGGAGAGAGTGTAGAAGTTATTGTGGTGGCGGGGGGCAGTGCGATGTATCTAGTTCATTTGACCGTTTTCTTTTTGCAAAATTTGAATTTTAGCCATGTTATATTGAGATGTTATATTGAGATGTAAGTAAATGAGGGAGCATATAGATAGGACAACACACGCTGTCTTTTCGTGTGGTAAGTTTTTAATTAATTTTTGTATTCTGAAACATCAAAATACAACAATTTGTTGGTCACTGGACTCGAGAATGTCACGACAGAAGTTTGTGGAAGTTACACAAATATTTTAGTATATTTTAGCAGAGCAATCCTTATTTATATTTTACACATACATACATACATACATACATACATACATACATGCATACATACATACATACATACATACATACATACATACATACATACATACATACATACATACATACATACATACATACATTCATACATACATAAAGAGTACTGGTGGAACCTGAAAATAAAAACTGCCACCAAATTAAAGCACAACCAGCCTGATATTGTTGTTTGGGACCACACATTGAAAATGTGTTCTGTTGTGGAGATCAGCTGCCCACTTGATGTAAGCGTTGTCAGAAAAATACATCTACGGACCATTGGTGAGGAGTTTACAAATCCAGTATACAAGATACATCTTTAGCTTCACACCCGTCATTATTGGAGCTACGGTTTATATGCCAACCCGCTTGGACCAAAGTATGACTGAACTTGGATTTGCGGACAAAAAGCGCAGCTTCCTAATTCATAGTCTACAAATGGCTGCGATAGCTGGCACCTTCACAATTTGCAAAACATTCTTGCGATTCCAGAGATGACAATTTCTTTTCTTTTACAACCTTGCCACCAGGAAGGTGGCCAGTCAAAAAGATATACTCGAAATTAAGAGAAAGAGATAACATACAAACAAACATACATACATATATACATACATACATGCATATATACATTCATACATACTTGCATTCATACATACATACATACATACATAGATATAAATATGCATACATATATTATATATACATATATATATATATGTATGTATGTATATATATGCGTGTGTGCGTATCTATTTTATGGATAAATAGATGAATGTGCATATGTGAAAGAATGCGTTATGGCGTTTTGGTCTGGAAGGAAATACCCAACAAGCCGCTTCTGCTGAACAGATACCTATACGCAAGGCACCATTTACTAGAGAAAAACATGTGGTGACCAGGCGAGGGACAAACTTGGCAGCGACACGCCGCATGTTCAATTCAAACGTTAGGATTGCCTGCATCGACCTATATGGTAGAGCAACAACATCAGCAATGCCGTTGATTTCCTCCGACGAACCTCATGCATAAGCTGATAAATATTCTCCTTATTTCCGGGGGGTGACGCTCGTGGCAGGTCTTCCAGGTCGCTCGTCATCTTCCAGGAATGTTCTTCCGCTTTTGAAGTGCAAGTGCTACTCGAAACATTGTGTACACCCATTGCCTCGTCGCTATAAGTTTGCCGAAGCATGTTCAATGTCTCTGTAGCAGAGTTACCAAGTTGAATGTAAAATTTCACGTTGGTTCTTTGTTCTAAAGTCCTGTTCATGACAAAATCGCAGGCTACAGCATACACGTGATAACAACTTCACAAATCTCCCAACTTGCGAAGTAAATACAGCAACGTCACTCAGCACACTGGCGCATGAATGTCACTGTTAGCTCTCACTGCACGCGCAACCGTGTGTAGCCATCTGTTGGCGCACAACATAACCAATCCTGAAACTTTTTTATAGCACCTCGTACATATATATATATATAAAATGATACGAAATGAAAGGAGCTGTGTGATTACTAAAAACAAGGTTTAGGATGGTGGTTAGGATGGAACAAGGGGAGAAAAGAAGAAAGAATCCTTCGTCAGCTGTAAAAAAATTCGCGATCCAGAAGTTTTGGCGCTGAATTTGTATGATCGGGAGCGCCCAAGGCCTTTTATTAATCAAAAAGCCAGGAGGAAAAGAAGAGAGAAAGGAGGGGGGGGGGGAGAACAGGGAGGGAAAAAGAGGGAAAAGAGGAAGAAGAACAGAGGGGAGGGAATGGTGAGGAGAGAGGAATATATATATATATATATATATATACAGAGGGAGAGAGGGGGAAAAGAGAGAGAGAGAGAGAGAGATAGATAGAGAGAGAGAGAGAGAGAGAGAGAGAGAGAGAGAGAGAGAGAGAGAAAGATGGTACCTCTGACTTTATCATCCATCTACATGGGTACTTTATACGAATTTTCCAAGTTTTCTTTATGGGGATTGACTGTTCTATTCATTTGGGTCTGGGCACACATATTTCATGCATATGAAAATGGCTCACGTTTTGGAAGTCGCTGCAGTTCATGTTGAGTTGTAAATATTAAAGCAACAAAATCGGGTGAAGAAACAGGGAAGAGGAATAAAAAAGAAAAAAACGGTAAATGAAGAAAGAAAGGAAAGGAACCAGAGATAACGTTAGCTTGAAAATATTTATTAGTCCCTACATTTAAGATGTAACATCCATTATCAAAGGGACCATAGGGAACCTCAGAGCATGTCGTAGAGGACTTTCTTAATCACTTCTGTATATTTCATGTCCGGCTAAAAGTAACATAAATGTTAATATGAAAGAGACTTTCATTGTCATACTCGCACCTACATCCTATTTTCTAGATTGCAAGATAAGGCAGTAAAATAAACACCTCATTCTTCTACTTTCTTTTTACATCTCTTCGACGTTTGACAACCTTCTGCTTCCAGCATAATATCTATTTAGCGTGACAGCAAACGAAATGTAGCTCACAGGTAAATAATTGAAATCGAAAAATAAATAAAGAATAAAACATAATTAAAGAGCATAACATAGGTAGACATAAAAGAAAACATAAGATTAAGCTAGTTATATTGAGAGATTTATTACAAACAAGCTATGATACAACTCCGCGAGAATGTTCTCGGCTTTGTTGATTCACAAAAAAAAACGATTGGGAAACAGAATAAAACACAACGGAGAGTGGCGATCAGAAGCCTACCACTCAAGACCCATTATTTTTCTGTAGAAAAGTCGACGATTCTTTGGTCCAGAGTTGGTTATTTATCAGAAACCTCCGCTTGTGCTCGTTACCCAATGATCTCCACCTGTTTTCTGCAAAGTCATAGGGGCTATGTCATATTCTTTCTTTTCACATTAGATCACACAAGTTGATGCATCTTGTACCAGTTAACTTTTACAAGTCCTTTTATTCTTCCCTTAGCGTTTTACTTTCTATATTTGTGTGTCCCCTAATTGTAACAATTGGTGGTTTTATCAGGGCATATCATCCATTTTTTTTTTATTTTTGCCTATCAATAATCTTTTTCCATGTATTTATTATCATTCTTCGAATTGTTGTGCGTTCTTCTGTGTCCCTGACTGACCTATTCTCCCGTTCTCTGTTAGGCTCGTTTCCACTCTTTGTCCTGGGTTTCATTTGACTTTCATATTATAGATATCACAAAGCCACAAGACCATAATGTATGTAAATATATATATATATATATATATATATATATATATATATATATATATATATATATATATATATATATGTATGTATATATATATATATATATATATATATATATGTGTGTGTGTGTGTGTGTGTGTGTGTGTGTGTGTGTGTGTGTGTATATATATATATATATATATATAAAGGTTAAAATACTGGAGCGTATTGGAGTTAAACCCCCTCTTCGTATTATAGAAATGACAGTAAACGGTATAGCTCAATGTAGTTAAACAGAGCCGAAAAATTAAGAGAGTAAAACAAAGAAACCTTCAATACATCAAAAGTCTTTATTAGCCGACAATGTTTCGTCCTATTAAGGACTCATCAGGGCAATTCAAACAACAAGAAGTAATAACGGCAGATACAAGCCAGAAGCTCCGAAGAATATGGAGTGTACATATACTAAAGTATTGCAAAAATATATAATAAAAATAATAAAAATATATAATGAAAATTACTAAGGATGTATGTGACATTAAGAACCATATTACAAATATAGTCCAAGGCAAAAAAACCTATAGCTAGACAAAGGTGGTTATATAGATCAGGAATCATATATAATATAATGTAATATAATATAATTATACTTTTACCAACATTAAAGTTACAATGAAAAATCAAAAGGTACATTATGCATATGCATATATGTGTGCACACGCACACACACATACACCTACAACAATACACACATCTATCTTCAACTGCACAAATTTAACCTTATCAAGAGTTTGAATATGAAAATGAGCATGATAGGAATGAGAATAATAATAATGATAATACTAATACATCTACCCAGTATACATGGGGTAATAATATGATATAATTATAAGTAGCATATATAATGAATAATAAACAATACAATTATATACTATATAATACAATATAATAGAATGGATAATCTCCGGTTAATTTACACAAACAATATAGATGTCACAATAATAATATAATTATAATATAATATAACATACCAAGATGTATAATATACAATATACTAACACTTATAATCAACAATATATAAGTTAACAAATCAATTCATATTGGGTTACAGAGTAGGCGAGGAAAAATAAATAAATTGTACAATATCCCCAAAGGAATTTTGTGGGTACAAAAATACAAAGATCCTACATGATATATAAAGTTTAACATATCATAATGTTACATATAATTAACGGTAAGTGATAAGGATCAATATTACAATAAAAAATACAATATAATATATTATATAAAATAAGTTAACATAATATAATATATAATTACTTATAATTACAAGGTTGGTAGACATACATATATATGGATGAGTGAGTAAATGCCAGACAGTAAATGCAATGCACAATATTAATAAAATATACAGTATAAAATATAGAATAAAATAAATAAATATATAAATAGAATCACCCGGAGATTAAAAAACAAAAACAAACGTATGCATTTAGGTCTCACATGCAGTTAAGTATTTAAGTATTTAAGTAAAACCTAAGGAAATAACACGTGAAAATGACTCGAAAACCCTATTTGATAAATTAATATTAAAAATATTTAAACTATCTAATAAGGCAGTATAATATTAGCTATAGTTTAAGTAATTAAAGTTTATAAACATTAATATTTCGTTACAATGTTTACAAAAAGGAATGAAAATTTGTTCCTATCATATACATAACGATACCTAAAAAATGACTTAAGCAGAATTAAGGTAGGCCAATAGGGACAGAAATGAAGAAATATAT
>OZ024742.1:75431504-75439004 GCA_964016885.1 Eledone cirrhosa | reverse complement strand
AAAGCTGAAGCATTTTCCAGCAGAGAAATATTTCATGGACATTGGTTTCTTTTCATTATACGTACGTTTCTATGTTTTAGTTGGGGAATGTATTTCAAGTCTTTTTGAGGAAATTTAGCAGTATAAGTAATGTGAAATATCTTCGTCGGAGAATCGAAAATATCTTGGAATCCATTGGGCTTGCAGAGAAACAAACTCATATGGATTTATGCAAGTAAATTATTCAAAATGCCTCTACAGATGTGTTTTTACTTTTATTTTTATTATATTTATGTATTTTTTTTATTTCATTCCTATCGTTGTTTTTATGTTATAGTGTGAGTGTATGAAGTGAGAACAAGCAAGCCTGTAGCACAGCATTCATTGCTTATGTATCTCCTAATGTGTGTGTAAAAATTGTTTTTTGTCAAGCCCCTTGAAGCTGGGGCTCTCCAGTTTCAACTTCCAAATATTCACATTATTCCCTTATAATCTAATCCCTCCCTCCCTTCCTTTTCGCTTGTATTGTATCTCTTCTCACCTTCACTCGATCGTTTTTTAATATCTCTCTCTCCCTCGTTCACTCTCCCCTCTCACTCTCTCTCTCTCTCTCTCTCTCTCTCTTCCTTATCCCTATTATTCTTTTTCTAGTTCAGCCTTTCCTAAGTCTCTTCCATTTTGTCTCCAAAGCCTTTTCTCGCCATGACCACTTCGGTCCCTCACAAGTGCAAACACAAATTTCTGTTCTCCTTCCTTGGTGGGGGATTTTTTTCCGAAACATCACTAATTTCTCTTTATCAAACATCAAGAATTACCAATACTTACAAATGTTATCACCGCAAATCAGCACTAGTCTCAAATGAATTTTTTTTACTCCATATACTTCTAAAGCCTGTTTTTCTTTTTCTGTGCAATATATTTTTCTGGAACCAGTTTGTATGTGGGCAAAAAGATAATAAAATTATATAAATATTCGAAACTATATTTGTCCTGTTATCATTCATACATATATGCTGCATATTTATACATCTTGCTAGTAGTTTATCTCTGGCTCGATTTTATTCTTTCTTAGTTAACAGTCGTCATTCATTGACTTAACAGGTAACTTCTCAATTGTAGTATAATGTTTCGAGTTTAAGGTACATTCAGTTGTTAATTATTCTATGGTGGAGGAAGATGGTGCGTAAGAGATAGTTTCTAAGAAGTTTCCATACAACAACAATATTTCCATCTTTGGCTTAATCCATTTTACTTATGTGGCACATTAACATCAGCGAGAAAAGTTATGCATTGTCTAGAAATTAGTTGAAAATATTTCAACGCCAAAATAAACTCAGACGCTGTATATTGCTTCTACGTTTAAAGGAAAGGAACATTAAGTCCATGTTTCCTTCAATAGTTCAGTTATATTTGTTATATATTTTAGAGTTTTTATAACGTTAGCTCGTGTAAATAAGCAGATAATGTTCCTTCTTTTTAATAAAGTTAATTACATGGGGATATCTGCGTAATTAAAAGATAACTGAATGTAGCCAATCGTCAATTAATCATTTTACTGATAACATGAAAAACAAAATACACACAAATTCTTAATTGAGAAGATTTTTTCAAAAAAATTCATCTAATATTTCTTTTGATCATATTACTATCATGGTCATTGCTTCCATTGCAGTCGGTAATGATAGTTTCCTTTAATATGTTATTTTTTCTAAATTTATTTGTTCATTTTTGTGTGTATCTCATTGATCTTATCGGCATTGCATTGCACGTTCGTAATATTTGCGATAAAAGTCGAATCAAAAATATAAGGTAGTTATTTTGTATGATGCTGGACATAATTTCGATTTATTGGTGATTGCGATTGCTCGTTGATTCATAATCGCACTAATGAACACTTTGACTTCAGGCAGCTCATCTTTTACCAAGTTATGCTACTTGTCAAATGGCTGTAATGTATTTGTAAATGAATTACAGGGAAAAGGCTGAAGAAAAAATAATAATAGCATCTATTTTATTGTTGTTGCTTCCTGGACAGAATTATGAATACATAAATTCACATTATAGCGAGCAAGATGTATTGAAAGAGCCTGTCCGACTGACGGCTCTTGTACCTGCAGATAGACATCACCATATTCGTAAGAAGTTGGTTCGATTCCCAGGATGACAGATGTTTCCATAGTTCGACGACAAACCCGCCGATACTGTGTCAGCTTGGGATAATCAAGCTGACGAACAAGAAAGCCTGGGACTGATGCTGATTTCACTAGGTTGCCACCAGAGAAAGTATTATTGCAGGTCACATCTCAGATAAGGTACTTAACACCTCGATACTAGAAGATTATTAGGTATTTTGACGTCTCATTGGTCTAATGTTGTCGGTTCTAACTGGGAAGCGATCTTCGATGGGAAGCCAGCTGCAGCGAAGCCACGTTTAAGGTTATCATTGAATGTGGCATATCATGGGAGGTGGCCACTGCAGAGGTGGCATGATATCGAATAGAGTACAAATGTGCCTACCTTCATAACAACTTCGGCTAATGTGGAAACTACACATGTTATACGTTTACAACAAGGGGCATAGCTCCATTTCTTGACGAACTGCTAGATAAATATTAGGGATAAGACAGGCAAACCTATTCTAGCGTAGCAGTCTAGCTTTCTATCAAAGAGACAGATGTATGTATACCGACATTAGAATTGAGAGAACTGGATATACCTTTAATGAAATTTAGATTCTGGGATTTAAAAAGCCACTTACCTACATCAGGAGAAATCCAGCTATTAGCATTTAATAACTATCACAATTAACAGTTCACATTTAAACTTACAGTCACCCTGTACATACGATTGATTCTATAACACACTGCAGATGATAAGTTAAATACAACTATACGGAACGCTGGGTGAAAGACACAGAGGTGTCTTCTATAGTCTTGTGGTTATCAGAATGGCTAGTTCCTTCAATTTCGTGTGTATGCCATTATATGTTGTGGTGCTTCGTCTTTCTGTACGTCTTGACAAAGATTTTGAGAGGACTGCTTTATTTGAAACAGAGTCTGTTTCGTAAATTTTAATTTTGTGAGATAATTTTGTATATTGTTTAAAATGTGAGATAATTAATTAAGGTTTGAAGAAACTTCAACATATGATGAGGTCTAGTAACTTCACTTCGATTCTATGAAAGTACTTGCTCACGAGTTCTAGAAGCATAACAGTTGCCAGAACATGTGTACGTACGACCGTTGAAACGCATTTAATGTCTCTACGTAACCATCTGTAATTCCTTTGGTTGACCTATTAGTCCTGATCAAAGTCATTCTTAAAAGAGAAGGACCAAGGCATTCCAGTCAGTCTCAAGGTGTATCAACTTACTCATAAATGCTTTTCACAGATAAGATGGTTTTCTTTTGTGTTTGCTTACTGCATCAGATAGAACCTGTATCAAAGATTCTCATGGCCAATTCTTCCTATAGTGTGCCTTGAAGTCTTCCGCCCCTTAGCTATTGCATTAATTGATTTCTGGGGATTTTATCGAGACATTTCTGTACCTTTCATGCAAATTTGGGTATTCTTATAGCATTTGGATCCTCGGCAGGCATTTTAACTTTGATTACGGCTGTAGAATCACATTCTGCAGTGTTTAGCCCTTTGCGAACTTGAAACCAAATGACCGTGCAACTTTCAGGATGGGAGCAATCCCTAAATTACTATGCTCTGCATTTAAAGCAACGGTTAGACCGTGCATTTTTATTTGCTGGGTTATATTGATGCCCGTCGTGATTTATCTGGAAAGAAATTATAATCGGAACCAGTTAGAACTATTTAAAAACGTGTCCTCAAAGAACATGACAGCCCTGTATTTCCTTTCCGCGTGAATCTTCCACCCTTTGCAGCCAAATGTTAATAAGCCGTGCCTTTAAACTGCATCTCTTCATGAGTATCTAATCAAATTATTTACTTTCCACTTAAGACCACTTGAGAATGTCTTTCAATATATTTTTCATGAAGAACTCAGTGTTCAATGCTAAATAAGTACCAATGTATCAGTTAATTGTATATGGCGTCGATACAAAATCAATTTAGATTCAATTGTTTTTTCAACGCTTCTATTTTCTTATTGCTATCATCATCTCCATCATCATCATCATAATCATCATCATCACCATCACCATCACCGTCATCATCATCATCAGCAGCAGCATCTATCTTGTCATCATTACCATCATCTGTTATAATAGTACTTCAAAATGAAAACTACAAACGACGTGATCCTTCTTCTTCTCCTGTTCCAAATCCAACTTTTCCTCCTCATCGTCCTCTCCAGTATAATATTAATGTAAGGGAATAAACTGTGGTGCATTGAGCGAATCGTTAGAGGAGCAGACAAAAGGCATTGCCGTATTTATTTACCGCTTATGACCTCCTTTATGCCGAGGTCAACTCTATATTTTATTCATAGTAAGATCGGTCAAATACTAAGATTAGTTGTGTCTATATTAAATATATGCAACTTCTCTAAACTGTAGCTTTACTAAACATATGTCACCTTATGACGATGTTAGAAACAGAGATTACGGAATACTAACGCTACTCTCTTTCTGTAGCTATATTATATTCTAATGAACACACTGAACAGATAGGTTTAATTACACTTCGTAAAGCGCATCATATTATATACTTACTCTGCTTAGTATATATAGTTATAAGAATGGCACTTTAAATGCCCTCCAGGTGTTTTCGATGTAGTTTTGTGTGAAGTTTCAGGAATAGGAATATCATAGGGCATCTACCTATAAACGGAAGCCAATTCAGACCACAAATTTGTGATCTGCATAGTTGATCGTGATAGAGGAATAATGCGTCATTCCCCGCACGTAAAGAGACAGCAACAGAACACACATATTTGATGGCTAGTAGTTAAGTAGAAGAGATGATTACGAGTGACATTGCAACCGCCGTGTTAACTGCAAGAATAATACTAAACGATTTCTTAAATGCGAAACACAAAGTTTGCATTATCAGATCTAAAATGCGAAGGAAAGAATCCTGTTAGATGGGTCCGGGTAGCAACAAAGCTAGGATTTGGTCTTTGGTGGACCGAAATTGGCACGTGCTATTCAAGTTCAAGTAGATGTGTGTGGTTTCCCAGCAGCACAACTGTTGTCAAAACTATTCAGGGAAAGCGAGGATACAGAGATGGCGGCAGACTGTAATTTCTAAATTGACGACCTGCCAGGATTCGGCGGAAAATGCAGTGTGCTGCGATGGGGTGGGTGGGGGCAGTGCTAACTCTAGGCAAATTCCATAGGCACGGAGTTTCTGCCAGACGGATCTGTTCGAGGTGCGCGAAGAACAATGAAACCGTTCTACACGCACTCGACCAGTGTCTGAGCATTGCTAGCTTGTGGAATTTTTTTGAACAGCTATTGTGATGTGTAGGATGGATCCGACTATCGGCAGATTCATCGTGAAGGTTTCCGCGCCATCTTCTTTTGGTCGAGAAAGACAAGCAGTTTTTCTGTGCCTGGTGGCGGTAGCGAAAGAGGTTGTGTGGTGGATGTGACTTAAGACTGAAGACAGACACTTTCGTATTCCGACAAACCCTAATCAACTTTTTCAACCTCCACTTTGGAAGGAAGATTAGGGTGATGAATGAAGTGCTTTCTACCCACGACATTTGTTAAACTATTGGTGAATGTAGCGATGCTGGCCTGAGTGAATGTGCCAACTCTGAGCATGCTCCTGTTGGCTGGAGAGTCCAGAGAGGATGTGGCCTCTGTCCTCTTGTGCTCTTCACATTTAAGGTGGTTTCGGATTTGTGGGTTTTCTAACATACTCCTGGCTTATTCTCCTTTCTATTGGAGAATGCTATTGTTACTTATTCATTTGTAGTTGTTACCTATTTTTCTTCGTTTTTATGTAAATCTCCTCTGCCCCTTTTGTTTTGCATTATCCCTTAACTGTGCCTTTCATCCATAAGGCGTCGATAAAATAAAGCACCAGTAATGCACTGGGATAATTGCTGGCCTTGTGCCAAAAGTAGAAACAATTATTATCACTGTGATGGTGTAACCATATCATGCTGGTTTTTGTTTCCCCACTAATTCATAACCTACATGTTCAGACTTACTGTTTTGCAGAACATATTGTACGTGATGTTTTATTTTATTGGGTGGCGATTTCATTTCGTACACTTTGTGTGACTTGTGTTATATGTTTAATTGTTGGGCGGTGAACGTGTATTGTATTATATGTTGGTATGTGTGTAGAGTGCGTGCTGTGTATCGCATTATATGTATCGCATTATATGTTGGTATGTATGTAGTGTACATGTGTGTAATGTAACATTATATGTTGACATGTGTGTAGGGTACGTGCTATGTATGATGTATTGTATTATATGTTGGTGTTATATGTTATATTATATGGTAGAATTTATGTAGAGAATGTGATGTGTATAATGTATTATATTATATGTTAACATTTGTGTAGAATACGTGCTGTGCTGTGTTATATTATATAGTAGCACTTGTGTAGAATACGTGTAGTGAGTAATGTGTTATATGGTAGCATGTGTGTAGAATAAGTGTTAATATATGGTAACATTTGTGTAGAATATGTTATTATTTGGACGATGAAGTAACAGAACCGGTTGTAAGTTACATTAAATGGAATTCGATATATAGCTACACGCTTTTCATTTCTGACGTCAAAACTCACCAAAAAGGAATTTGCCATTCAACAGTCTATGATTCATAAAAAAAATATGCCAGTAATGTACTCATGACAATTAAATCCTCTTTACCTGTCGCGAAAATATTTAATCCTTTGTCAATGGCATTATTATTTTATTATCTCGCCTGTTTGATCACGAAGTAGGCACAAAATATCTGCTGTTTATTATCATTGTGGAATTATATACATTTATACCATTTCTCCTTACTATTTCAGGGGGTTCATTCTTGGGTTCCGATAATCAAACGGAAAATATATTCTATTGTATAATTTCCAATATGAATGAGAAATAAGCGTTAGCCATAATTCAGAAATATTGTATTATAGAATAGTTTAACTTATTTTCATCCAGAAATTTCTAGCATTTGTATACATCTAAGGCATAACTTATTTTCATAACTAGACACACAAGAAAATAGATTTGTAATATAATCCTGCAATATTCGTGAATGCATTACTGTTACATTTACACTCGTATAGAGATCCATATTTGAACGTGGTAGCGTGTATGTATCTGTATACTCGTAAATGCTACACAGTAATAGAAAATAACCTCTCTCTCATGCTATATTTCTATCTCCTCATCGTCCTCTCTGTCCCCCCCCCCCATCTCTCTCTCTATATATATATATATATGTGTGTGTGCGTGTGTATGTGTGTGTATATGAATACGCACATATAAATATATATATATATATATATGTGTATATATATATATATACGGAGGCCGTATGTCGCCGAGATTGCTTCGTTCGTCGGACCACCTGTGTATCAATTATTTGTTTA
>OZ024742.1:75401504-75426504 GCA_964016885.1 Eledone cirrhosa | reverse complement strand
TATGTGTGTATATATATATATATCTCTATTAATGCGTGTGTGTATGTATATACATATGCCTTTTTATCATTATTTTTATTTGTATGTCTGAGTTTGGTGAGGTTGTATTGTTTTTTATGTATATACACATATATGAAAGAGTATGTATTTATATATATGAGTATAAGTAGGTGCATATGTATGTATGATTATATATCTAATTCTATGTATGAAGGTACATCTATATATATATATATACGTGTGTATGTAAGTTGTGTGTATGTATCTATATGTCTATGTGAGTGTATATATATGTATATATATATATATATATATATGTATATCGATGTGCGTATGTGTATGTACATGTATGTACATGTATGTGTGTATGTATGTGTATGTATATTTAGATGTATGTGTATGTATATGTATGTATGTGTATATATATATATATATGTATATATATATATATATATATATGTGTGTGTGTGTATATATATATATATATGGATATATATCTTTATTATCTATTTTTTATATATATGTGTATGTGTGTATGTGTTGCGCGTGTGTGTGTGTATATGTATATCTTTTTATATGTGTATGTGTATGTTCGTGTAAGTGTATGTGTGTGTATGACTGTATATGTATGTGTGTATGTGTGTATGCGTAAATATTTCTATGTGCGCGTACATGTATGTATGTGTATATATATCTGTATGTGTATATATATTATATTATATTTATTATACTTTATTGTTTTATTTTTTTTATATTTTTTTTTTATTTCTCTTAATTTATAGATACATTTATATTAGGCAGTCTGCTCAGACAATTGAATACTGACCCCTCCCCCCCCTCCCACCTAATTTCTGTATCTTGATCTTGAAATGTGTGTGCCAGTGTTTTATGTGAGTGATTTAATTTCTATGTGCTTATGATTTTATATCCACATATATAAATGTGAGTGGGGGTGTGTGTGTGTTTGTATGTTCGTGGTTATGTGTATATTTATGCATATACGCGCATGTATGTGTGATTATGCTGATATGTGTGAGTATGAAAAAATATATTTATATGCTTGACTCCATAAGTATCAATGCGCATCTTATCAGCATGTTTTAAGCTTACAGAGATATTAACCTTGAAATTTTGTGTTTGCATCCATCTTTTTAGTATGCGTATATAAATTATACACACATTTTTGTAAAATATGTGTAAGGATTTTACATGTATATACACACACCGAACTGCTTTTAACCCTTTGTGTTTTCATTGGTCAATTTTGAACTGATATTTTGAATTGTTGTTTTATCAATAAATATACTTCATTATTTCTGAAGACGGCGTATATATGTGTTAGGTATGTATATTTAATCTTGATAATTTGTATAATTTTGTATAATTTTGTACATAGATCTGTTGAATATGCATACCAATTATAACACATATATACCCTAGAAACGATCGTTAAATAATGAACTTTTTTTGTTTAATATAAGGAATTGTTTATTCATTATTTGTTTAATATTTTATCTTGACTCTGTATACCGTTTATCTTTCACCGAAAGTGGATTTTCATTACATCTCTTCTTTCCATGATTATCCGGAATACATTGAGTTCTTCATACGGATTGGACACTACCGTAAACTCTTGGTAGATTTATCTACATATATATATATATATATATATATATATATATATAGAGAGAGAGAGAGAGAGAGAGAGAGAGAGAGAGAGAGAGAGAGAGAGAAAGAGAGAGATTTATGTATATGTAGATATATAGATATAGGTACATACATACATACACACATACATACATACATACATACATACATACATACATACATACATACATACATACATACATACATACATACATACAATATCTCTCATCTAAATATATTTAATGCTATATACAGCGAAAGATTCATCTACATTGATCCATTTTGAAAAACGGTCCCACCGGCGAAACTTCGAAGTGAACTAACATTATTTTTGAAAACAAAAGAAAAACGTTAAACACAAAATATTAAACAATAATGTATTATGATTTACAGTAACATTATTATTAACAATATAAATGTTAAACTTTAAAGTCTTTCGACTAAGAAATTGGACAACAGAAAGAATACCAGTTGCACACAATAATGAGCCAAGCTATTTCGTCTTACATCTAAGAGAGAAGAGAAAGAACGTCTTATTATTATATATATATATCAGTTCGACAATCGCCATCGACGAATGCGAGAAAGTTCTCCCGGAAGTTAACCAGCAACCTTTAAAAAATCTCCCCGCCGAAGTTAACAAAGAACTTACTAGATCTACAAAACCAAATTGTAAAATTATAATATAAAATTAAATTAAATTTTTTAGAACTACAAGTGAAGTCATTCTTTTTTTTTTTTTTTTATATACCTAACTGCACCAAGGATTTCACACATTTTAATTTTATAAATTGTATTGATGCTCCAACATAACGTCATACATATATATATACTTGCTGCCCCGTCCGGATAGGTATACCTGCCCCCACCACTCCACTGCAAAGATACCTCACACCCTCCCGTGTCACATCGTCCTTTCGACTCTCTCTCCCTCTCTCTCTCTCTCTCTCTCTCTCTCTCTCTCTCTCTCTCTCCTTCTCTCTCTCTCTCTCTCTGAATAACTAACTCATTAATTGTATCTCTCTCTGTCTAATGGCTTATCTCTCTCTTCTCCCCTCCCTCTGTTTTTCTGTCTCTCTCTGTAGATGTGTGTGTGTAGTTTTCCTAATCTTTCTCTAAATCTCTCTCTTTTCTCTCTCTCTCTCTCTCTCTATATATATATATATATATATATATATATGTAGGAGGTGAGTTTTATTGTAGTACAATAAAGCAATGCAGATATCGGATAAGAAGCTCTCTACAGTTTGTAGGGCTGGAGTATACATAATATATAAGATCAAAAGATGGTTAAAGGAGTTCCATGTATTTTATTATGCGCATTTCAAAAACAAACATCATCATGCAATAATATTTGTGTTTTCATCAGATAAAACAGGAGGACATGATATGAAGGCTAAAAAACACTTGTGGATAGTGCACTTGTGGATATGTTGATTTAAAACTGCACTATCCACAAGTGTCTTTTAGCCTTCATATCATGTGCTGTTTTATCTGATGAAAACACAAATATTATTGCATGATGATGTTTGTTTTTGAAATGCGCATAATAAAATACATGGAACTCCTTTAACCATCTTTTGATCTTATATATTATATATATATATATATATATATATATATTGAAGGGAGATACGGAAACTAAAACAGTGTTGCCATATAGAGAGTGAGGAGCGACATAGAGAGTAAATCAGTTACATTATAGAGAGGGGGAATAATCTTACATACATACATGCATACATACATACATACATATAAAGCAGAGATATGTGTGTGTGTGTGTTTGTGTATGTGTATGTGTTTTTGTGTATGTGTGTATGTGCATGTGTGTGTCTGTGTGTTTTGTTTTGATGTTATCCGGCAATTGGCGAAATCAGGTGTGAAAGTATGGGGTGTGTGTGTGTGTGTGTGTGTGTGTGTGTGTTACTTATGCGAGCGACGACAGAAAAGGTGTGTGGCATACATACATTATTATATTTGTCTGTATTTTCGTTCTGCAAACGTTATATTATGATATTTGTATCCAAATCATTTTAGATGTATGTATTACCTGCTTGCCCGTCCCCCTGTTTCTCTTTCGCTCTCTCTCTCTCTCTCTCTCTCTCTCTCTCTCTCTCTCTCTCTCTCTTTCTCTCTCTCTTTCTCTCTCTCTTTCTCTCTCATCTCTCCTCTCTCTCTCTCTCTTTAGATGTGTGTGTGTGTGTAGTTTTCCTAATCTATCTCTTTCACTCTGCCTCTCTAAGAGGGTTGCCTTTTGATGTATGTATTACCTGCTTGAGTTTTGATCGAATTTGAACGGAGTTATCCCTTTGAATAAACATACATACGACACTAATCTCTATGTTGATATATGATATAAATAATGGGATTGAAGAGTTAATATCTGTATACAAAAACTACAACGGTACGCAATACCCCGGTGGACAGAATGGAGAAGGCGTTTCCCCGGAGGACGGCAAGGGAGACGCGCTGGAAAAGCCACCCCAACTCGCGGGGCTCACACCTGCGGCTGGCCAGCTCAGCCCCTATGATGGTGAGTAAGGAGGTAGCCCTGGGGCCGAGAACACCAGAAGTCTCCACTGCCAGGGGGACGACCGCAAACCTGTCGGAGAGCGACCGGTATTTGAGGAGTGTGGCCCCCTCAGCCCGACGTGCAGCAGAACCTGGGTATATATTGATATATTGAAGGTAGATACGGAAAGTAAAAGAGTGTTATCATATAGAGAGTAAAACAGTTAAATTATAGAGAGGGTGAAAGAGGGAGAGAGAGAGAGAGAGACGACGCTCAGCTTTATAATATTTGAGAGTGAAGAGCGACAGAGAGAGTAAAGCAGTTCAATTATAGAGAGGGGGAATTATTTATTATAGAGAGAGGGAAGAGCGACGGAGAGAGTAAAGCTAAGAAACTATAGGGAGGTGTGTAGGATAAATACGTGTTGACCGAACTTACATACAACGCTCATCTCTACGGAAAGTAAAAGAGTGTTGTCATATATAGAGTGAAGAGAGACAGAGAGTAAAGCAGTTAAATTATAGAGAGGGGGAAAGAGGGAGAGAGAGATACTACAACGCTCAGCTTTATAATATTTGAGAGTGAAGAGCGACAGAGAGAGTAAAGCAGTTAAATTATAGAGAGGGGCAATGATCTATTATAGAGAGAGAGAAGAGCGACGGAGAGAGTAAAGCTCAGAAACTATAGGGCGGTGTGTAGGATACATACATAATACATACACACGACACTCAGGTTTATAATATTATAGATATACAACACGTACATATATGCGTAAAACGCTCTTTTGGAACACCAATAATAATTCTTTTTTTAATTTAAGCCGTACAGGCAACTGCTCCGTATGAATCTGAGCTTCATCAGCTCATATACATAAGTGAGAAATCCATAAGTTTCTATTGCTTATTTTTGTCTCAGCGAAATCAAGGTGTATATGTAGACTTGACAACGACAACCAGCAAACGAGAGACAATTCGTTGTCGGTAACTTTCCTCTTGTTTTTACTGAGGCTAGGATGTGTGACGGTGGTCACAACCTTAAAACTTCAAGTCGGAAGGCTGGCAAATATTTTTCATAAACATCCTCTATATTATTCGATATACATATTCGCGCATAACCCTATGGTGGAGCACCAATACTAATTCATATATATATATATATTAGAATTGGTGCTCTGAAATAGCGATGTATACATGAATGTATATATAGTATATTTGGCAATATACTGTATGCTTAATTAAAAATATGTTGAAGACCTTGCGCTATTATTTTAGAGAAGTGACTATGTCACTTATTTTTTTTCAACAAACAAAGGGAGATAAGCTGATAGATCTGTTTCATACTGTTGGTAATCATCATAGCTTAGAACTCACTTTTGTCTGTTGAAAATTATAGATGTTGGATTCTTATAGAATTCCAGTAATAATCAGGAACTGATTATACAGAGCGATTGCCGGTCCAGCCAAAATTGAAAATTAGAATTGGTGCTCTGAAATAGCGATGTATACATGAATGTATGTATAGTATATTTGGTGATATATTGTATGTTTAATTAAAAACATTTTGAAGACCTTGCACTATTGTTTTAAAGTAGTGACTATGTCACTTATTTCTTTTTTCAACAAACAAAGGGAGATAAGCTGTCAGATCTCTTTCATACTGTTGGTAATCATCAGAGCTTAGCACTCGCATTTGCCTTTTGAAAATTATAGATATTGGATAATCAGGAACTGATTGTTGAAAAAAGAAGTTAGTGACATAGTCACTACACTAAAATAATAGCGCAAGGTCTGATTATCAGTTCCTGATTATTACTGGAATTCTATAAGAATCCAACATATATAATTTTCAACAGGCAAAGGCGAGTGCTAAGCTCTGATGATTACCAACAGTATAAAACAGATCAGTCAGCTTATCTCCCTTTGTTTGTTGAAAAAAGAAGTAAGTGACATACTCACTACTTTAAAACAATAGCGTAAGGTCTTCAAAATGTTTTTAATTAAGCATACATTATATTGCCAAATATACTATACATATATATATATATATATATATATATATATATATATATATATATATAAATATATATCTATATTGAGAGGATATATGTACCGTAAGAGAGAGAGAAAGAGAGAGAGAGAGAGAAGAGAGAGAGAGAGAGAGAGAGAGAGAGAGAGCGAGAGAGAGAGAGAGAGAGAGCGAGAGAGAGAGAGAGAGAGAGAGATAGGTGTGATACAGTATAATAAATGCCGATAGCCGAAGCAAGATGGGCTCGATGCTTGGGTTAGCACTGTTAAATATTAAAGAGGGGATTATATTTAATGAAGCGTTCAAGCAGAGCAGGTATAAGCAAAATGAATAAATGGTGGAGTTGCAGGTCGTTAGAAAAAAGTTTTACTTCTCACATAATGTTTCGCCTACGCCCATCTAGACAGGGAAACCCGTACTCTCAGTAATTTAACGACAATGAAATAAGAATAAGCTCCAGCCTTATGAGACTATGGGCGTAAGAGTTAATATAACATTCACTTTATCTTATATCTTTTCTCGCTAACTTTTTTTATATCTCCAAACAGAATCAATAAAATTAAAGTAAATGAAATATAGTAATATTCTTTCAGCTATTTTCAATAGAAGTTAATCATGAGTGAATACACATACATGGGCGCGTACACGCACATACATATACATAAATACAGACACACATACATAAACGCACACACACATACACGCATACACACACATACATGCACACACATATATACACACAAACAAAGAAACGCGCACATATATACAAATTGAATGACCTAAAAATAAATCAAGGTTGAATGCTAAATAATTTAAAATAATCAATTGTAAGTGAATTTATTTTCCTATTGTAAGATTATCAAGTATTTATATATCAGCAATTTGTTATTTTTGAAAAGAAAAATGTTTAAATGCCTTAAACAATGAATTAATGCATTGAACTACTTAATATATTAAATACAAGCTTTAATGCCTTGTGAATGAAAATAATCAGTTAAAATCATGCTTAAAGAGTTCTGTACGTATTTAGAAACCCAATAATATAGTTTAAACAAGAAAAGTTTAAATTTGATTTTTTTAGTATACCAGTGTAGTCAGTAATGACTATTGCCAGTTATATATGAACGTAGTTAATCTATGTAATCCAGGACTGTTTGCCATATATACTAGAATTACCGGTTATGTGAACAATCATACAAATTCAGAGACGCAAACGTTAAAAAGTTGAAGTCCTTTCAATCTCTACTAAATACTGATCTTGTATAATTAAGAATATCATAATTTGCAGTAGCCGACAGAATGTTCAAAATATCTTCATTTATAAGTACAGCCACAAATCAGTTCTGTATTACTAAAGGGTGTTACAAAAGCTTCCGTTGAACTGTTAGATGAAATAATAGTTTCACATTGTCAGCTTTAGAACAAGGCGGCTTGTGGTTTTGTCCTACTGTGGGAAGCCAGGTGCAAATGTTTTCTAACACAATTGTGAACATGTCTGACGATCGCACAGTACTATTCAGACACGATCACGCCTGAAAGCACTTATAGCGAAGCTCATGTTTGTTTATTATACATAAGTGTATCGTACATACCTTCATTATGAACTACTCTATGTATGTATGTATGTATGTATGTATGTATGTATGTATGTATGTATGTATGTATGTATGTATGTATGTATGCATGCATGCATGCATGCATGTATGTATGTATGTATGTATGTATGTATGTATGTATGTATGTATGTATGTATGTATGTATATATGTATGTATGTTTAAAGGCGCGTGGCTTTTTGGTTAAGGTATTTGACTCACAATCTTAAAGTCATGAGTTTACCCGCGGTGCGTTGCTCCAGTCCACTCAGCTGTCAAAAATACGTTGTGCCCGTAATTCAAAGGGCCAGCCATGTCACATTCTGTTTCATGCTGAATCTCCCTGAGAATTATGTTGATAGTACGCGTATCTGTGGAATGCTCAGTCGCTTTCATGTTAATATCACGAGCAGGCTATTCCGTTGTTCGAATCAACTGGAACACTTATCGTTTTAACAGACGTATTGCCAGTTATATATATATATATATAAAGAATTAATATATCTACCGACATATGTATACAGATGCATACCTATACTAGCAGATATATATGTTTTGTCTTAGTAACTTTGTGGTTCTATGCAGGGGAATGCAGAACAATTATATGAAAGACGTAAATAAGAAAGTTATGAAAATTGACTTACTTACTAAAATTTCACTCCAACTAATTAGTTTCTGTAAGGGGATAAATATAGTTACGTAATAACTATAGAGAAGCCTTACGTCATCAGGGAGTCTATTCTCAGCTAAGTTTCCAGGCAATGCGGGGACACTGGGGACTCATAAAAAAATAATTCAGTGGATGGAAAAAAGCGAGCGGGGCTAGATTCCTAGCCATTGAAAAATTCACTGCCTTCTTGGTCAAGTGGCAAATTCAAAAGAATCAATCACGTGACACTGAGGTTAACCAGCTTGGAGTAGGGGTGCTATTAAGACAGAGCCTAGCTACTACTATCGGTCACAGTAGTAATTTGGCAAATTTTGCTCTACGAATAATTTGGAGATAATTATAAAGAATTAATATATCTACCGACATATGTATACAGATGCATACCCATGCTAGCAGATATATATGTTTTGTCCTAGTAACTTTGTGGTTCTATGCAGGGTAATGCAGAATAATTATATGAAAGACGTAAATAAGAAAGTTATGAAAATTGACTTACTTACTAAAATTTCACTCCAACTAATTAGTTTCTGTAAGGGGATAAATATAGTTACGTAATAACTATAGAGAAGCCTTACGTCATCAGGGAGTCTATTCTCAGGTAAGTTTCCAGGCAATGCGGGGACACTGGGAACTTATATAAAAATAATGTTCTGCATTCCTCTGAAAACAAAATGGCGTAGGACAGAACAAAGGAGAGGCACAGAAACAAAGAAAGGAATCCCGAGTCACTGAAGAGGTCATAGAGTGTGTGACGAAAGAACTATGACAATATATAAACAACTATCTGGTTGTGGAACCAACCAACCAGAAATTTATAAATTTATAAATTTATTATAAATTTATTATAAATTTATTATAATAAATTGAAGTGAAAACGACTGGTGCGTGTGTTTCTTATTGGCAACATGACCCTCCCAAAGTATAACAATATCGGTTTCAACACACGATTTCAGATAAAGAATCTTGCTAAACAAATTCAGAAACGAAATGTATATATATATATATATATATATATATATATATACATATATATATATATATATATATATATATATATATATATATACATATATATACATACATATATATATACATATATATATATATATATATATATATATATATATATATATATATATATATATATATATATGTGTGTGTCTGACTCTGTGAATGCGTGTGTGTGTGCGTGTTTATCTGTCTGTGTATGTCTGTGTGTGTATGTATGTATACCTTCAGGGGATCAATCAAAGTTTGGTGTCCCTACTTTCATTTAGCATTTCTTCACTGACCTAGACGTTTCTATAAAATATTTATTGATAAATATATAAATTTAGAAACCCTAATTTATCAGCTATAATTTTGACATTGATTGACCGTCATAATTATCCGTCTAGGTTTCACTTCCGGTTGCCAGGAGTGTTGCTAAATTAAAAAAAAATTAACTCGCAATGAGGATGCTAAATTTGTGTGATTCTAAACGAACTGGAAACATCAAGTCTGTGTGTATATTTAAATATATACTTATATTATTATATAGACATATAAACATGCCAGAATACGAAGTTCCGTTTAAATTGGTGCAGTTTCGATAAACCAATGTGTATATGTACAGATATCTCTTTATCGTACGCTTTGGCTGCTTTGCGAATTTCAAAATGTATATCTGAATTAACTACAAACTAGAGCGCTAATTATATGAAAATTAGTACGTCTATTTCAGAACATTACTATGAGAGAATGGGTATATAAGCCCATTAAATACTTGTATCCTTGTGGTTCTTTAGATGATATACACATATTGTAGACTCATCTAGGAACGAAAATCGATTAAAGGTGTTTATTATGTTTTCCATTTACACACACACACATACACAAACACACACATATATATATATATATTTAAATGTGGTAGGGTCCGTACCGTAGATAGACCTCAATGTAATCTGATAGCGAATAAAACAGTGAAATCCATAGAAAGGTTCCGTGTTCCGCTGAGTTAATTCCATAGATATAAAGTCTGATGTTCGATAACAAAGAAAATAATAACAACAAAGTCAAGTTATTTTACCTATTCATATCATTGTTTTACGATCGTTTCAGGGGGTGATTATATTGACATATTGATGTATTGACTGTTCTGTAGCCGTTATATAACTGTATACTATCTGACTTCATATATAGATTCGATCAGACCGTCTTCTTCCGAAACAATCGGAAAGATAAAACTGCTATAGTTCAGTCAATATATCAATATGATCAACCCTCCGAAACGATCGTAAAACAATGATATGTATAGCTAAAATAACTTTTACTTTGTTGTTATTATTTCCATTGTTAAATTAATATCGTATATATATGTATATAGATATATATGTATGTAAAAGGTAAACAGAATATATATATATTTATATATATATATATATATATATATATATATATATATATATATATATATATATATATATTTATATATTTCTCTCTCTCTTACTGTTCCCCCATTCTCTCTGTTTCTCCCCCTCTGTCTTGTCCGTTAACTCTTCCTCACACTTTCACTCACTCACTGTTTTTCTCTCTCTTCTCTTCATTTCATCCTGCACTCACGAACGCTATTTTTTCTCTCTTTGCTCATAGCCCTCGTTCGTGTAGGTTCTATTCTCTAAGCGCTCATATATTCACCTAGCTTACGCTAAACAGAATAATTTTTGAAGCTTGTTTCTCCCCTACGGTATGCTATATTTTCTGTTGTTCTCCTGTCTCACTCGCTTTACGCGTTTTAATTGTCCTAATAACTTATTTTGGTTATTATTGCACCGAAGTGAGATATATGATTTTTAATGCAATGAAATATCTATGATCTTCGGCAAATCACTGATGAGGGACTTATTTTATTACATGTTACCCATGTGCTACCTGCAGTATTTTTCTCTATATTTTAATACATATATTTACCACTGCGATTCTGTGTTTTTTCTCTCTCTCTTACTGTTCCCCCATTCTCTCTGTTTCTCCCCCTCTGTCTTGTCCGTTAACTCTTCCTCACACTTTCACTCACTCACTGTTTTTCTCTCTCTTCTCTTCATTTCATCCTGCACTCACGAACGCTATTTTTTCTCTCTCTGCTCATAGCCCTCGTTCGTGTAGGTTCTATTCTCTAAGCGCTCATATATTCACCTAGCTTACGCTAAACAGAATAATTTTTGAAGCTTGTTTCTCCCCTAAGGTATGCTATATTTTCTGTTGTTCTCCTGTCTCACTCGCTTTACGCGTTTTAATTGTCCTAATAACTTATTTTGGTTATTATTGCACCGAAGTGAGATATATGATTTTTAATGCAATGAAATATCTATGATCTTCGGCAAATCACTGATGAGGGACTTATTTTATTACGTTACCCATGTGCTACCTGCAGTATTTTTCTCTATATTTTAATACATATATTTACCACTGAGATTCTGTGTTTTTTCTCTCTCTCTTACTGTTCCCCCATTCTCTCTGTTTCTCCCCCTCTGTCTTGTCCGTTAACTCTTCCTCACCACTCACTCATTGTTTTTCTATCTCTTCTCTTCATTTCATCCTGCACTCACGAACGCTAATTTTTCTCTCTCTGCTCATAACCCTCGTTCGTGTAGGTTCTATTCTCTAAGCGCTCATATATTCACCTAGCTTACGCTAAACAGAATAATTTTTGAAGCTTGTTTCTCCCCTACGGTATGCTATATTTTCTGTTGTTCTCCTGTCTCACTCGCTTTACGCGTTTTAATTGTCCTAATAACTTATTTTGGTTATTATTGCACCGAAGTGAGATATATGATTTTTAATGCAATGAAATATCTATGATCTTCGGCAAATCACTGATGAGGGACTTATTTTATTACATGTTACCCATGTGCTACCTGCAGTATTTTTCTCTATATTTTAATACATATATTTACCACTGAGATTCTGTGTTTTTTCTCTCTCTCTTACTGTTCCCCCATTCTCTCTGTTTCTCCCCCTTTGTCTTGTCCGTTAACTCTTCCTCACACTTTCACTCACTCACTCACTGTTTTTCTCTCTCTTCTCTTCATTTCATCCTGCACTCACGAACGCTATTTTTTCTCTCTCTGCTCATAGCCCTCGTTCGTGTAGGTTCTATTCTCTAAGCGCTCATATATTCACCTAGCTTACGCTAAACAGAATAATTTTTGAAGCTTGTTTCTCCCTTACGGTATGCTATATTTTCTGTTGTTCTCCTGTCTCACTCGCTTTACGCGTTTTAATTGTCCTAATAACTTATTTTGGTTATTATTGCACCGAAGTGAGATATATGATTTTTAATGCAATGAAATATCTATGATCTTCGGCAAATCACTGATGAGGGACTTATTTTACTACATGTTACCCATGTGCTACCTGCAGTATTTTTCTCTAGATTTTAATATATATATATATATATATATATATATGTGTGTGTGTGTGTGTGTGTGTGTGTGTGTGTGTGTGTGTGTGTGTGTGTGTGTGTGTGTTAGGAAATGCGTTATATCTACAGATATAACTTTATCGTACACTTCGTTTGCTTAGCGCACTTCCTAACACACACACATACACACCCACACACACACATACATATATATATATATATATATATATATATATATATAGAGAGAGAGAGAGAGAGAGAGAGAGAGAGAGACAGACAGACAGACAGACAGACAGACAGACAGACAGACAGACAGACAGACTGACAGACAGACAGACAGACAAAGCGAGAGAGAAATGACTTCTACAAGACTAGAGTTGTCTCATTCGTATGAAATTATCAGGACTTCCTTGATGATTTCATACGAATGAATCACTGCAAGTTCTGTAGATGTCTGTTATACATAAAATAAGAATATCTATACTTTCTTAACATATTATATATATATGTGTGTGTGTGTGTTTGTGAATATATATATATATATATATTTATATACATATATATATATATATATATATATATATATATATATATATATATATATATATATATATATATATATATAGTAGTATAGTTTACATGAATCATTCAGGGATATGTAATAAATGATGATTTGTTAGGAATGCTCGTAAGTTGCGGATAGAAATATAAATGTGGCATTGTGGTAAATGGATGACAAAAGAAAACATAATAATGTTTATCGTTGATATATTTCTTCGTAATATTTCAAGGTAAAACACTTCTTTTCAAACGATTGCAGAAAATAAATCGCTAATATCAAAGAATAGGAATGTTGAGACTGTGATGTATTTGGCAATTTGATATTTAGATCTACATTGAACAAGTTTTTCCATTTAACTCCGTTTTCAAAATATAATTACGAAGCCATGTAGTATTCACGATGTAGTCTCTAGAAACTAGGAACTACAGCCACAATTTCATCAAAGATACACTTTACAGCTGTAAAATCATTAAAGAATATAATGTATGATAGACCACTACCTGTAAAAAAAAGTTGATCACAGTTAGAACTGTTTTGATGTTATATATTGTCGATCTGAAATTGCCAGAATTACACATGAACAACATTTAACTATATAGGTAATTTTCGTTTTGGTTTAATAATTGATCTTTTTCGGCAGAGCAGTTCTACTAGAGAACGTGTCGCGGGTGGCGGATATCGAGAGAATAACCAGATATAATGGTTAGTTGCGGTATAAGCGGGCACCTGCCGGACGAATAAACAATCACGGACCAACAGCGATAAATTACTATCGGAGATGGAGTATTGGGTGACACTTGTAGCTCCCAAGAATACTCTCACAACCCAGTGATGTAGCTATGACGAGGTGAGTAAAGGCCGCCTCTAAAAAGGCCAAGCCTTAAACAGAAGTTAACAGATTGGTAACGGGCGTGAATAAGACCACCAAAGATAGTAAGAGATACGAAAAAGAACCATACCACACCGTCCTTCGCGTGGGTTAACAAGAGACACATTAAGGTTTAAGTAGAGGGGTCTTTTCGAAAAATATATTGCAGCCTCCAATTAATGCCACAAAACCTAGCGATAGGTCTTCAACCTGCTCTGGGAGGAGTGGGATAGACGCACAAAGAAACCTCTAAGTGGAAGGCAGGAAACACTGAAAATTAGAACTTGGAACATCACAACGTTTACAACTAAAGAGCAGGAACTTGTGGAGGAGCCTAGATGCTACCTTGGCCCTAGGACTGTAGATTTTGATGGATGATGGAAAATCACTATTCAGGTGTGGCGCCAGAAGAACTCCACAAGTGTGTGTGTGGGCGGGGGGGGGGTGCTCACAATCACTAGGGTATCAGAATGTCTTATGAACTGGATACCATTATGAGGGAGGAATTGCCTCCTGAAGCTCAAGCTGAAAGATATATCTGTGTGTGTGGTATAAGTTTATGCACCAAACAAGGAGTCCAAATACAGACCCTTCCTTGATGAATTCACTGCAGAGTTAGACGTCGTAACGACTGAGTCATATATCGTGATCGGAGACTTCAAAGCATATGCTGGCACTAACCACCTGATATTCATAGGGGTGATTGGAATGAACGGTGACCTCAATCTTAATACGAATGTTGAGGCCTGATTAAACTTCTAGCACAGAGACACCCAAAAATATACGTGGTATAAAGAGAATCATTGTCTCTAATCCCTTCGATTCTGTGCTGGATGTTTGTGTTAAGGGAGGGCCTGAGGTATCAACTGATCACCATCTAGTTATTTGCAACTTGAGACTAGCTAAAACTAAAGATGCCCACAAATCTGGCAGGTCCAGGCTGACCTACAAGATATAGTGGCAAGAAAAGGATGAGAGGACCAGGTATGCAGATACTATTACATCCAAATTTAGAGAACTTTCTGCGCAAACTGACGACATTGAGACAGAGTAGAGATTGTTCAGCTCAGCAGTTTCTGCTTCTGGCTCTTAAATGCTGCGGGCAAAATAGACTTGGTCTGGAGCCGGGTAGCAGGAATACTGCTTGGTTCAGTCAAGGTCAAAGGTGCCATCCAAGTAAAGAAAAAGAAGGGGGCCTAGAAAGCTTGGCTTGGAAATAAGTCCTCCTTGTACTTGCAGTACAAGCCGGCACGAAGAATCGCAGCAGAGACAGAAACGCATCCAAAGTTAAGACATTGGAGGACTTTGGGGTTAAGCTGGAATCCGACTTCAGATCAGCAATTAAGGTGTTCTGGCAGACTATCCGCCTACTTCGTAAAAAGACGTCCTCCTCCACAAATACTATCAGGAACGCATCTGGTGTTCTCCTCTTTTCAGAGAGGTGTGCATCTGCGCGAGGTATAGAGACTATTTTGCTAATCCCCTAACCCCAAGCGGTGGTTAATCTCTCGGAGGCTTAGGTCACAAGAGCAGTTACAGAGCTCAAATGGAGCAAGGCTGCTGGGGAATATGAAATCCGGTTCGGGATCTTAAAAGCCTTAAATAGAGAAGGTATTCTCTGGCTGACTCTTGTACCCCGGGTGGTCTGGATCTCTGGAAAGGCTCTTAAGCAAAGACAATCGGGAATGATTATCCTAATTTTCAAAAAAGGAGACGAGAGATTTCTCCAATTACAGAGGGATCTACTTAAGCCTCCTCGGTAAAGTCTATGCTATGAGTCTGGCAAAGAGATGTAAGGAGATTGTTGAGTCCAAGTTAGCTGATAAACTGTGTGGTTTGCGCCCCGGACGCTACACAGCTGACCAAATATTCACGGCAGGTTTCGAGAAATCGTGTGAGTATTGCCAAGAGGTACATTTTTGTTTTGCTGACCGCGAAAACGTATATGACCATCTTCCGCGCGACCCGCGGTGGAAGGCTGTGCAGGAGTATGGGATTGATGGTCAGCTTCTTGATGCCCTGATGTCTCTATACAAATGCCCGAAAATTTGTGTTCGGATGGTGGTAAAACGAAACCATAAAATATGGAAGTCGGAGACCGCCAAAGGTGTGTACTGACACCTCTCCCGCTCGTTACTTTCATTAACAGGATTGGCGGATGGAAAAACTGTCTGCTACAATTTTCAGACGACATGGTGTTACATAACTCAATATAGGGTAATCTCCGACTTGCATTTGATAGGTTTGATGCCCAGTGCTGCATGGCTGTAATCAAAATTAGTGCTGCAAAAACTGTAAGCCTGTGTAGTGCATTCTACATGTGAATGGAGCGCCACTGAAGCAGATGGGGATGTTTAAGTATCTCGGGACCGATTTCATAGGTGATGGAAGACAGGAGGCTGAATTAAGTGCTAGAATTGCAGGAGCTGATCCAGTAATACACCAACTTCAAACTTCGATAATCAGAAGAATGGAGTTAGGTGTAAAAGCCAAACTTGCTGTCTTCAATTCGTTATTTGTCTCAATCCTTACCTATGGTCATGAATTAGGTGTAATGACCGAAAGAATATGATCGCGAATACAAGCGGCTATAATGGGGTTCCTCCGAAAGGGTCTTTGAAGTAGAGTTACTCGATATAGTGCATAGCTCAGAGACCAGAGAGTCAATCCGAATTGACATATCACAACTCTGGTACTATGGACATGTGGTTAGACTGTCTCATGAAAGAATTGTTTGACAGATATTACGGGAAAAATCAGCCAACAGAAAACCCAGGGTCAGGATGCTTCGATAACATCCATGAGTTTGACTGGTCTCCTTTGGGGATTCAGCCGAATCAGGTGGGGACGATTGCTTCTGATAGGACCCGCTAAAAGGAGTGTTTGGGGACTCTGCCCCAACAATCCTTTCATGAATAAGTGGGCGAAGGAGCAGAATATGTACTAATCTGCATAGAAATAATGTTTTGATAGTAACACACGTTCTCATACTCTTTTGATGACGTAAATGATGTCAAGCAATTTCAAAATACAATGGAACTAAAATCGTGTGTTATTGAAGGAAAACGTACTTGACTTATTGTGTGTGGGATCAATACAGTCGATTGAAATTATAGTATTAATAATTTCTAAGAGAATGGACAGAGCCAATTGTTTGATTGATGTTTATCAACTATAAAGAATGAAAGCCAAGGTCGGATTCCGGCTGCGAGAAAGAAATTCGACATAGCATTGTACTTCAAGGCATTTGCTACCACGCCATAACATTCCTGTAATTGTACCCAATTTGTTAATTATATAGTGAATTTTAGTTTGTATCGCGAAAAAAATCTTAACAAATGTAACTATTTACAGCTTTAACTGTTGACCCCACACAAAATTTGTGTCATTAATGAGATGCAAAAAGGTTCTGCTGCCAATTTCGAATAATTACTACAAAGTAAGCAAGTATTCTAGTTATCCAAATTGTAGACAAAAGTGAGTTAATCATAGATAGACACGCATACGGTGTAATTCAGAAAAAAGATAACATTTAAGATAAATTTTCAATAACTTTCACTACTATGAAAACAAAAACAGTAGAAATGTGTATATATTCAATAATATCGGATGATCTTTCTAGATGTAATGAGTCATCCAGTAATTATGTGAATTTACGTTCAAAATAATAATTGGTCGTTTCTTTAGAAATATTGATTTCCGATGTCAGGGTAAACACCATTTTCTACATACCTTTTTTTCATCGTTATTCATATTTTTCGATATTCCAATCTTTTTCTGTCCGTCTGTTTCCCTTTATCTATCTCTCTCTCTATATATATATATATATATATATACGTGGGAAAGTAAGAAATCGGAGAATAGACCGTTAAAACATGTTTATTTAAAACAGCACCTACGTACGTTTCGCCCAGTTGGGCTTCTCAAGGGCATAAATAATAAAAAGTGTTCCTTACATTTCTCGGAAATAGTTTTTTGGGTTAAATCCACGTCAAGTTACTACGCCTCTATCTCCCCCATACTCTTAAATAAGGCACTTATCTTAGCTACATCTAACACTAGCCTCACTAAAAAAGAAATTGACATAGTTCTAGCGGCGCGTAGAATCATTATCCAGTTCGAAGGCTCCCACTGGACCAGAACCAATCGTCCTGATAACTTCGATATCACGATGGAGTCCAGTGACTCAGCGCAAGCAACTGACCTGGTCGGGATATACCTCCTACATAAGCTTAGGGAAGAGATAACGGCCCTACAAGGAGGTGTATGTAGGGACGACGCCCTGTTTACCGTTAGGAACCATAGCCCCCGTAGGATAGAGAACCTTAACAAACATATACACAGGTTATTCAAGTCATACGGCCTATCCGTAACTATGGACCTCAACCACAAGGTTGTCAACTTCCTGGACGTGACCCTGGAGTTGAGTATGGGCTTATACAAGCCATACCATAAGCCTGGAGAGTGCTTCTCTTATATTAATTATGCCTCCAACCACCCTAAGCAGACTCTCAACTCCATAGTCTATAGTATCTCACATAGAATCTCGAGACTATCCACCAATTAGGATATCTTCAACCAAGCGGCAGATTACTACAATAGGGCCTTGATAAGCGCCGACTTTAACCGAGGAATTTCCTACATCCCTAACGCTAGCTCTAGAAACCACCCCCTCATAAAACGAACGTTATAGTAAGCCAAACCTATAAACGATCACGCGGCGACGTCGTTGAATTCGGATATAATAGAATAGATAACCGCACTAAAGATCACGACCCCGACGACGGTGACCACTGTAGATTACTCGAACTATTCCCCTATTACAAAACCAACAAAGGCGACGGCCTACTACCAACGCCTTCCAACCAACATCTTCCTGTACATAAACATAGAAGAGGTAGGAAGAGTGCACCCGAGCATAAAGTGAAAGGGGCACTGAACGGGCGACTGCGCACTAACACACATAAGAGCGCTCACCTAGATGGAACCACCCGTAGCAAACGTTCAAGGACACGTAATCGCCACCGTAACGTCCTATGGTTCCAACCCCCTACTCTCGGAGTGTGGACTCCAACATACCCCGGATGTTCTTCGAAGCCTTAGAGAAGAACTTCCCGCCCATCCATAGGTTTGAAAAATTCTTAATAGGAACAATATAAAAATATCCTTCTCTACTACTCCTAACCTAGCAGACATCATAGGAACAACGAACCACAGTAAGATCACCAAGACACAGCACTTCGATTCACACGCACCTACACCTGACAATAACTATATCGGCCTTAACAACTCCCTGGCAGCATCGAATAGTGTTGGCAACGGCATCCGCAGACGCAACCAGCATAACCGCGAAATGACTGGCGAACATGCAGGACATGACGTGCGGAATAACAATCGCACCACCCCGTGTGCTGTGGGTTGTAATGTTGGTAACGACAGCTGCGGTAGCGTGGGTAACAACGTAGGCAGCAACAATGATAGCCTTACCGTGGGAAATAGAGGCAACCGCGACAAAAATTGCAACTGCCGCGTCAGAGGACGCTGCCCCCTTAGAGGGTTATATATAGATGCACTGTAACTAGCTACAATAGCGTTAAACATTATATAGGCTACCTCCGGCCCGTTCAAAATAAGGTTTCGAACACATCTCCACTCTTTCGCAAATAAAAAACTAAGACACTGCACTTCGCTCGCGGACTACATCACAGCACTAAAGGACTTCTCCACATCAGCTTCTCCACGCACTGGGATATTGTCGGCAGGGCTGCACCGTACAACTTTAAGAGGAAATGCGATCTTTGCCTCTGGAGCTCTACCACATCATAACTGCACCCCACGAGCTAATCAACAGCAGAACTGAAACAGCGATATGTTTTACACATCGCTTAAAAATATCCTTCTTCAGATGGGTTAAGGATGAGGAGTGAAACCGTGCAAAGGATCTCCCTGCAACAGGTCTTAACACCCCGGCGGGCAGGCGCTGCAAAATAACACCCAGGAAACTATCCTTGCATACCAGACCCAGCCTCAAACGACTCAGACAGACAGATGCAGCAAAAAAAAAAAATCTCAAAATAAGCGTTGATTACATGCGTATCGACAATGGTAAGGTTGTAACCTCATCTCGTAGCGGATAAAAAAAAATTTGTCCGGGAAAGACTGCCCTAACACCGGCCCGAGTTACCTCCCTTGACCTGCTGCAAAATCAAAACAAGCTATTTTTGCGAGCAATGAACCTTGACGTGGATTTAACCCCAAAAACTCTTTCCGAGCAATGTAAGGCACACTTTTGATTATTTATGCCCTTGAGAAGCCCAACTGGGCGAAACGTACGTAGGTGCTGTTTTAAATAAACATGTTTTAACGGTCTATTCTCCGATTTCTTACTTTCCCACATGCTTACGCTCTGCTAATTCTCTAGCCCACTAAATATTAACACTTCGAATATTTAATACTGCGGGCACTATTATCGAGCACCTTTGGCATACGCTACTTGGCAAATAACTATATGTATTACCTATCTTCCCCTTTTTTCTCTCTCTCTCGATACGTAAATACTGTATGTATATATATATATATATACAAAATATATATACATATATATATATACATATATATATATATATACATATATATATATATATATACATAGAGCTAAGATTCCGAAGAATATGTCACGGAAAAAGTGCTCTGTGTAATGTACAGAGCAGAAATATAATATATTACATAAATAAGATCACAACATATATGCATGTTACCTATTGTTTCAAACGTTAACCATCATAACTTTGATAACCTTGATAGATTTCGGTCAGCATTGGCCCAGGCAATGGCTAACTTAATAGCATCACCTGGCATAGGATATAAACATTCTATATCTGTTAGTTCAATTATTTAGACAAACCTGAAGATAGCTAAACTAACAGATACAGAATGTCTACATTCTGTGCTGGTTAAATTTTGAAACTTTAGATATATTTATGTTGAGATCATCTTATTCATATAATATATATATATGTATATGTATGTATGTATGTATATATATATATATATATATATATATATATATATATATATATATATATATATATATAACTTGCGTATCCAGAGTCAGGTTCGATCCAGCTGTTCGTCGGAGAAACATTTGCAATTCGTTAATAAATTCTGTTTCGATGCATCACTGATTCTTCGTTTTCCATATTATTATACTCTGCTCTGAATATATATATATTAAAATAACAGATTAAAGTTGCAAAGAATCGCTGCTTTCACCCTTAACAGGATCTTAGTCTTCACATTTATTATTATTAATATTTATATATATATATATATATATATATATATATATATATATATATATATATATATATATATAGTATACATTACAGTGATGGTTGTTTAAACTAACAATACATTTGTCCTTCATTTTGACAGTGATGGTGTTTACCACGTTGAAATATTATCTACATTCAGTAGATTAAAGCCGGTTATCCTCTTTATATATATAGCCTGTATATTGAATTGAAAGAACAACTATAAGCACATCCCCACACGCACACACAAATACACACTCGTGTGTTTGTGTGTGTGTGCACGTGTATGTGCATACATAGTCACATGATAAATGAATATAATATTTCATGTTTGCTTGTGAATGAAAATTAAATTAATATACATCCTCACTAATGTTTAATGTGTACAATATGTAACTGACTCTATTATTGTATTATATTATTGTTACCTGCTAAAGGTAGTAAACAGAGAGCATTTCACTGCTTCTTTAATACTTGTTTCTATAGTTACATTGAAAAAGATTAAACAATGAATTCAGACAAATAGATACAAAACGCAAACAAATGCAGGTGTACATACTCACAGACGTAGCGTGCAGCATGTCACTGGATCAGAACTGTAGTCTGTTATTGGCTATTTTCTTCATTGTCTGGTTATACATATATATATATGTTTATATAAATATATAAATATATATATATATATATATATATATATATATATATATATATATATATATATATACATACATAGTAAAAAGATCCTAGACTGAGTTATACCAAAAGTTAAGCAAAACGTGAGACTTAGCCTATGGGACAGCACCCAGGAAGTAATCTCATGGTTCAGGAATATGGAGGACAAACGAGTAATAAAATTCAACCGGTTTGAGATAGAGTGTTACTATGCATCTATTACCTTACCGCTCCTTACGGCTGCCTTGGACTTTGCCGAAACACTCACACCCATCACTGACCAGGAAAGAAATATCATTATCCACGCCAGGAAGACAGTTCTATTTCTCGACAACTCCAAGTGGTGTCTGCATGTCCCGAAGAAGTCGCTTCTGAGATTTATCAGGCGGCTTCCACCTCTTAGTATCTCGAGGGTCTCGTTCAGACATAATTTGCATATGCCATATCCCCCTTTATCGGGTGGTACTTTCCTGATTATGGACAAGGCGATAGAGTACGGGGTCCTGTCCAGCTTAAGCTTCCAAATCAGGTCGGAGAGAGCCGTACTTTTCCTTTTGGCCTCCTTATTGAAGGAATGGCGGTGGTTAACCAACGGTCTTTAAAGCTCGTTGATGTGGCTCCCATGTAGAGGTGCTCAGGTTCTTCTTAAGGCATTCATTACTAAGGGGGCATTATTTGGGGTTTCTACAGTTGCAGAGGTTGGGCGACCTCTGAGTGCCTAGTGTGGGGTTCCCGTTACGTGTTACATGGTGGTCTTCTCCCGGGCACGGTGGGGTGTCCCCGGGTCTGTTTTAGTTTTTGGGGTGGGCACTGGGTCCACCGTTCCCTCCTTCCACATGGTTCTGCTGGGTGCTTATATTGCCATCTTCTGGTTGTGTGTGGTTTTTAAGCCTACTCCTGTTGATGCTAGCTATGTGTTGGGACAGATTGCTCGTGGTGGAATAGGAGAGCTTCACATTGTGTCTGTTGAAGATCTTGTGGTATCTATGGTCCCTCGGGAAGCATTTATCAAGTGCTCCAAAGAATGATCGAGCCAAGCTGTTCTTTAGGGCCGCTGAGTAGGGTGGGTTGTACCACGTGATTTTTCTGCGTCTACTCCTGTATGGGTGGGTTGGGGGCGCCGTGAGTTGTTGGAGAGTTGTTGGGTTGCTGGTGGTTCCCGCATTGTTGTTTCCCCTTTGGGCGCTATGCATTTTGCTATCTTCACGGCCCGAATCTGTGGGGTGGTCGTTGCCCACGCTGGGAGATTCACTGTGGGGTGGTCCCCCGCTCCCCCTCCCCCCACACACGTGTCCTGCGGTTGGGGTCGTCGGGGCCGGGGTGGTTATCACCCCTGAGACTGGGTTTCTTCACATGGTTAAGCGAACTCGTCACCATCGCCCGTGTGGTGGTGTCGGGCTCATGATGCTTATTTGTTTCTGTTCTGCCTGTATTGTTAGGGTTCGCCCCTCCAGGACAACACGGGTGTGGGTGTCCGTTGAACCATCCCCATCCCGGCGTCTCGGACTATATGTTATATTTTGACCACGTGCCGCCTTATTTAGAGCTGTGTTGTAATATTCCGCGTTGCTATCGAATATTTCCTTACTTGCGGACAGGCTGGAGATCCTGTCCGAGACACTCTTCACAACGGCCTTGGTTATGGATCTAGGGTGGTTTGACTTGGCGTTAACATACACAAGTTTCTCATTGGGCTTGTGGTTGGGGTAGTATTGCTCGGTGTTCAGGTTTAGGATGGTGTCTAGGAAGTTAAGTACCTTTCTATTTGGGTCTATTTCGATACTGAGCCCCAGGTTCTTACGAAATGGCGAATACGCCTCCTCATTCCCTCCAACATAGTGGTGCTGTGGTTATATACTGTGAAGATTATATATATATATTTTTTTAATATAGAAGAGCTTCTACAGGACTAGAACTGGTTCATTTGTAAAAATCATCAGGGTTTCCCTGATGATTTCTCACGAATGAAACAATTCTAGTCCTATATATATGTATATATATATGTATATATATATATATATATATATATAGCTTGTGTATGCGTGTGTTCGATCCCACTGCATAAAATATTGCACAACCATTCGCTCCTAGACCTGCAGTTTGACCATTGCCGTGTGTGGAAAAGTCGATAATCCAAAATGGCGTGAAGCTGTGTAAACGTGTATTTGCATTTACAGATGTTGTATATAAATATTAAATATGTCAGATCTCTTCGTACTTCTATGTTACTAGAAAAAAATAATGCATATCTGGAATCGATTTTCGAAATTTTTGAGACCCTCATCAGAAGATATGTATATAATCTATATAGCTATAGGGGAATACGAAAGAAAGGGACTTATATACCTTGTCACTTACAGTAGGCTCTGGAAATGAACATACTAATTTACATATTATTAGAGCTCAGGTCGGTAGTTTATATATATATATATATGTAAATATATAAATATTAAGCTGTGCGCTCAGGAATCAAAGTATACAATAATTTATACCTGTATATAGATTTCAGAGATTCTCGAGACAGCCTAAATATGTATATATATTTACACATAGAGTATGTAGACATATAAACATGCTGTAAAATGAAGTAAACGATGCCTTCAATCGATTTTAGAACCTTTTGGGGTGCTCATCAGACGATATGTATATTATTTAAGCAATCACAAGGATGTACGAAACTGAAGCACTTGTATACCCAACAACTTATAGTAGTCTCTGAACGTACTAATTTGCATA
>OZ024742.1:75296504-75399004 GCA_964016885.1 Eledone cirrhosa | reverse complement strand
GTGTATATATGACAAACTTTCTAAAAGCTAAATTCAATATAATGTCATATTTATTCGGGTAATTGAAAAAAAGACTCTTTAAAAAAATTGTTCTTTCTTTGCACTTTCGATATTTTGTTTTCCGCTTGATATATATTATTAATAAACGACCTTCTTATATAATATCTACAATTTATGTCTAATAATTTTAATATCCAATACAATTTTAATATCATAAAATATTAATTGTTATATTAATTAGGCTGATGCGTTTTCTCTTGACGACTTTAATATGTTTCGTTTAAAGCGGTTTTTTTAAATGATTCATTTCACTAGAGCAGCATCTCAGGGCAGAGAAACCTATAACTTTAGTGCTTCCAATTTCAGAATTAATGGGCAATTTATTCGGTGCTGATGAAACCACATGAAAGTAGCATTTGTGTATTATGTATGTGAATGTGTCTGTGCTAGATTCTTGTTCTTTTTTCTCTTTTAAATGGCTATTAAAATTAGCAATCTCTTTGAAATATTTTATGTTCACTTCAAATTTTAAATTATTGGGTAATATTGCTATCTTTTCGATATCTAATTAAGCCAACTTATCATTTATTATATCCACATATGTATGGCTGTATGTATGAATGCATGTATGTATGAGTGTATATGTATATATACAGACATATATATGTATATTATATGATATTTATATATACATATATATATATATATATATATATATATATATATATATATATATATATATATATATATATATATATATACATATATATGTACATATACATATAAATATACATATATATATATATATATATATATATATATATATATATATATATAGAGAGAGAGAGAGAGAGAGAGAGAGAGAGAGAGAGAGAGAGAGAGAGAGAATGCGAGATATAGATATAGATATGTAGATATATATGTGGGAGAGAGGGTGAGAGAGAGGAGGAGAGAAAGAGATCTATTGCCTATATATATTCCGGTAATTTGAGGCCTTTGTGTCGTATGTATTGATTATAGAGATTTCCTTTGAAATATAGCTGATAATTTACGTTGTAAAATGAATAGATATTTTGTTAGACCAAATATAAAACCAATAGGTGTATAATACAGTCATTTCCGATAAGTTAGACCTCAACGTTTGGAATGAGGCTCCTCTTATATATTATTGCTAATTTCCTTATCACTTTTTTTCCTTCTTTGGATATATGAGCCTAAATCAATATACTACCCCATGATGTTATATGCAACATTGATTTCTAATATTGATGATTAAGGCCAGTATTTGCAGAGGAGGGGCGAATAACATAATCAAATGAATCGATGGTATAGTACTGATGACTATTTTATCAACAATCAGAATAATCAAAGGCAATTTTAACTTACTTCATCGTATAACCAAGCATTCTGTTGTTTCATGATGTTGCCTTATTTTTACTTCCAGAATATATTTTGAAGGGTCCTAACACGACTACTAAAATTATGTGAAGAATTTTCTTTCTTTTTTTTTTTATTTTATTGCTTTGGATGAGTGCCTTGGGAAAAAAAACATATAAAATCTTGGAAAAGGAATTTAATTCATGATTTCCTATATTCCGATTCTATTTTTTTGGCGATATTTTCTCTTTCAACAGAATGAAATCAATCTGGGATTTTTTTTATTTGACAAATCAATCACACTATTTCGTGAAAAAAATGTTTCTATATGTTATGGATGGCGTCTCTGAGTGACTTTTTATAAACCAATCATTTTCAACTGCTCTGCTGAGGCAGAGAGAAATGCCTGTATATTTTAAAAAAAGTGCTTTAATACATCACACTAGTACATGCATATTCTTGTGCAGGCAATCCCCGTTTTGTATATAATAAAATAACTTCTAAAAATGTCTTCGTCTTCCGTATGAATTTTAGCTCCTTTTTCAGAATGCGACCCCAAGGTGTTTAAAGATGTTTCTCACACTTACCGAAACAATGAAAATATACATTGATTCATATTTTTCCCCACAGCAGAATTATTTCTAGGTAACGCTTTAATGATTCGCATATTTACTATATTATCTTTCAGGTCGATTACAATAATTTTATTTCTCTAAGATAATCAGTGTACAGTTTTGTAAATTAAATAGGATTACTACTATAATTATTGATAAGTTCAAAAAAGGACCGAAAACACGTCCAAGGTTTTCTCACGTATTTACAGAAAAAAATTGACATGTATTTTGATTTAAAGGTTTATGTTTTTCTTAATGTCAGCTCGGCTCTAATCAATCAGATATATTGCAAAAGAGGATTTCAGTTGTGGTAATAGAGTTATAAAGGTGACAAATGTGAAGAGAAAATGTTGTTCAATACATCAACAATGTCAAGAAGGTTGACGCATCACCTCGATTTAGGTTCTCTGTTGAGACCAATTCGCTTCCTTTGTTCTAATCTATTTAAGAGGATCTTGTTTACATCGGACAGACATTCATTTTACGAGTAGTGCAAAGCTTGTGAATGGCTATAATTCTTGCAATCATTTTTGTCTCCCTTGTTCTGATAGTGAGACAGACAGACAGTTAGACACGTAGACCGCTAGACAGTTAGAGAGGTAGACTGACAGATATCGAGATAGATATATATATAGATAGATAGATAGATATTCTGCGGTTTCTTTACAGACAAACATCCTAGCCACTATAGAAGCCGTTTAGTTTCGGCATCAAATTTCTTTAAACTGTTGCTCTGTATCAGTCCATTATATATACGCTACACTCGTCTCATCATCACGGCACCGAGTATGATGTTTTTGATTATTTAAAAAGTCTTCCCATAAACAGAGGGGAACGATAATTAATTCATATATAAATCATTTAGTCAGACAATCTAATATATCTACTCAATCACCACATTATTAAAATTGAAATGTTGAAATATTTACAGACAGTTATAGCAGCATACATCTGTAAATGGCATAAGTAGTTCTATCGACTACGTATCACTGCTTCGAATACATGTATATTACTGGCTAGTTATTAAAGAAACAGTGAAACAAATTTTTTTTAAATGGAAACAGTGAATACAAAAGATAATTACGACGTCAAAAGTGTAGGGCAAAAACACATTAATGAATGTATTTTTTATGAAAAGAAATGGGAAGTTTGTAAAAAATAGTGTAAAAGGGATGGGGGAAGTGAATGAAAAGAAGGTTGATGGGGCAAGAGTAGGATTAGGTTTATTGTTATGAAATATTTCCAAAGGATGAAGAAAAATGACGAAGAAGAAGATAATAACAATAATAATAATTGTTTCTACTTTAGGCACAAGGCCAGCAATTTGAAGGGGAGGGGAAAGTCGATTAAATCGACCCCAAATAATAATAATAATAATAATAATAATAATAATAATAATAATAATAATAATAATGGTTTCTTTATTGGCCACAAGAGCTGGCACGAAAGAAAACATTAGAGACGGCACAGAACAGTACAGGACGATAGAAAGTGGGTTTTGGTCGTGTAAACAGGTTATAACAAAATCGGGCTAGAAATCCAAAACAATTCAAACAACAAAAATTCCCCAAGAAGGGGGAAACCTCCGAAGGTGAAAACCACAGAAAAGAACACGTCCACCCTGACCACCAGGGCAAGCGCCCACTCTCACATTTTCCCACTCCTCAGTCTACTGGCGTTTACTCAGATCGGGCTCGTTCACTCGGACCAGACTCGCCACTTTCACCCACCTTTCAACAAACTTACTAGAAGACAGCACATGCCTCTGCACCCTGATTTTCCTCTTCAAGTGAAATTTGAAAAAGTTCATCAGGGATTGGCCGGAGAGGAAAGTGTTCGTCTTCAACCCTTTCAACCTTCTCCATCACACAATCTCTTTCGCCATGGCCACCAGGCAGGTGAAAACTACCTGCCCTTCCTCCTCTTTAAAGGAGAATGACGGGGCTATCTGCACAATGGACTCAGTTGATAACCGGATTCGTCCTACACGCAACAGCAGCTGTTCGACATAGCTCCACAAGTCAGCAATCCTCGGGCACTGTACGCGCATCTCAGACAGGCTCGGTTGACAGCACCTCCGTGCCTGTAGAACTTATCCCCAACCGGCAACGCTCCCCGGTAGAACTGCAAGGCCAGTAACTTTTGGAAATTGTCCATAGGTCCCCGTCTTCGACGCCCAGGGTCTCCACGAGAACTTCGTCGCTCTTTCCCTCCACTAACCCTCTATAGAACGCCGAGGTAGATGTTCCACCGATACTAGTGCCCAGCTGGAGACATTCCAGCTTCCAAGCACTATCCCTCGGTCTTTTCCTGATCCAGGACTGCAGCTCTGTCAAGGAGACGAGCTGGGGAAAAGCGCGTCTGGCAAATGGCGACTACACCTGTTCACCGTCAAGGAAGCACCAGAGATGTCGCAGCCTCAGCGCATGTTTGCGCATCATCAACCACGGCATGCCTAGTCCTCCACGCAACGGGTGTTGAGAGCAAATAGATCGGCTGTCCATGGGAACACTCCCTTCCACAAAAATCGGAAGAGAAGGAGCTCCATTTTGGTCAGAGTTAGGCGGGAGCAGGTACGACGGTCAGGCGGTAGCAGATGACGGACGCTATGTACGCATTTGTCACCTCCGCCCGACATTTCAGAGACCATTTCTGAGTGAGAGAGGCTAGCCTGCTCGTCACCTCGCTCCAGTTTTTCTCCATCTGGATGTCCGGACCGAACCAGACCTCGAGCAATTTAACCGATCCTTCCGTCCAGCGCTCCACGACGCTGTCGGACGGCATGGACTTGCCTCTCCAGGTGCCGAGCTGCAAGCCCACCGACGTTTTCTCGTGTATCTTTACTCCTGTCGCCGCTTCGTAATCCTTGAGTGCGGTGCCGAGGATCTGAACGTGTTTGGTGCTCGACACCACCACGGTGACGTCGTCGGTGTAAGCTGACTCGGATTTCCCGCATCCCAGTTTGCGTGGGTCCCCCTCATCGTCTCTAATTTGTGCAGTAACGGCTCGAGGGCCAGTACGTACAAGAGGAACGAGAGGGGGCAAACCTGTCGGACCGAGCGCATAATGCTGAAAGGCTGCAACAGATGACCATTCACCCTCACAATCGAGCAAATGTCGCTGTGCATCGCAGTGATATATACCCTAAAAACGGGCCCGAAGCCGGCCGCCTCGAGGGCCACAGCCAGGTACAAATGGCCGACGCTATCAAATGCTTTAGATTGATCCAAGTTGATCATGGCCCCACCCGTGCCTGGTTCCTTAACCATCCTCTCTATGATGTATCACATCGCATGAGATGGAGGTTGTCGTTGATGGAACTGTCCGGAATGGTGCATGTTTGCGCCTCTCCCACCAGATAACCGACGACTAGCGCCAACCTCGTTGCTAACACCTTGGACAAAATCTTAAACTCTGCGTTTAGCACAGTTATGGGACTGAGGTTGTCTATAACGTCCCCCTTGTTCGGGTCTTTTCTCAGCAGCGCCACAGCTCCCAGGCTCACAAAACTCGGAATGCTCCCGTTCTGCTGCCAGTTGCAGTAGACATATGCCAAGAGGTCGCCGAACAAGTCTGGCATATACGCATAAAGCTGGTAAAGCAGACCATCCAAACCTGGCGATTTACGCCTCGTGCAGTCAGACATCCCGCCCCGTATTTCACCTGCTGTTAGCGGCTTTTCGCAGCACTGCGCTGCAGTCGTCTAGAGCCCCGGCTGTCCGTCGAGGTATGCACCGAAGTCCATACTCTGATCCCGCCCGCCGCCGCTCCAGAACAATTGAGTAAAGTGCTGTTGAAATTCAACACATCTGCTCGGGTTCGAGCAACATACGCCCATTTTGATCAGGCAAATACCGAATTGTGGACTTGTTGCCACGTCGCGCCTCAAGCACCCGGGCCTATTGAACGGCTTTCGTCCCCTCATGTCTTAGAGCACGCACTCTAGCTCTGACAACGCAGGATTTGTACTTTGCTTTGAAGAATTGGTCGAGTGCCAATCTCACCGCGCACGTCGGTTGCGATGCCTGTCCTAAACGCCTCTTCAAGCTTTCTAACTAACTCTCCCTCTACTCTATTTTCCTCTATCACTACTCCTTTGCTAAACCTTATCGATTCTACTCTAATAGCCCTTTTCAGGGTAAAACACAACCTGTTGTTGACGATCGCACCCATCAACGCACGCTTAACTAATTGGCTAATCCGATATCTGTAAGCTTTGTGCGCCGGGAATGACGCGTTCAGCTTCCAGTAGCCGGGCCCTTGTCTATGGAGTCTATCTAAGTCAACTTCACATATCACAAATTTGTGGTCCGTGTAGTCGACTACTTTAAATTGTGGACAACCTAAACTAACCTTATCTGATTCCCTACAGAATACCCTATCTAAATACGATGTGGATGACCCGATGCGGTTTGCCCATGTACACATTGGCACATTCGGATAATCCAGTCTATACCTGTCAGAGAGTTCAAAACGTCTCAGCAGGTTGTTGAGGTTTTTACATCCTCCTGCCCTGTCTACTAGCCCCACATAATCCCAGCGTGCATCTAAGATATCGTTCCAGTCGCCCACTAGCACTAAAGAGCGGGACGTTCCAAGAAAGGTCTCTAGACGTCTGAAAAAATCTGGCCGTCCTACCGCTGCTGGCGCGTAGACAGCTACTAGCCTGAAAGCATTGATCGCTGCCGGTCACGTCCGCCGCCACCGTCTTACCTTCTGGTTCCAGGAAGATGGCCCGTATGGCGAGATCAAAGCCTCTCTGAAAAACACGGCAACCCTTCCCCCCTATCCTGGACGGCTAGTGGATGTGTATACATCGTAGCCGCCGAAGATCGATGTGAAGGCTCGTGCTTCGGAGATTCTGGTTTCGCTGATGGCCACCACATCTATGTTTAGTGACCTGCAGTCGAGCAGGTGACCCTGCTTCCAAGATGACCCCAGGCCACGTACATGTATACTGATTATTCTAAGTACGGCCATTTTAGATGAGAAACGGGGTAAGTGAGAAAGGATCACTTACCTTGATCATGTGGTGAAGGGACAGTAGAACCCACCCTTTCGCTGGTCATGGGTGTTTCCAAGAGGATGTCGGTGTATATCCTCTTGGTAACCGACCCTCTGAAGTCTCCAACTGCGTTGGGGAATTTTTGCTTTAAAAGTTTGTAATGTTCTATTGAGATTTCAATGATGCTTATGTTTGTCGGGAGAGTTCTTGGTGTTGGTGGGGTGTAGTAGTTTTTTTCTGTGATGTCTGTGTGCTCCATTATGTGTTGTAAGAATTTTTTATTTGCCATTTTTATGGCTGTGTACTTTTTGGGGGGCGGGGCGATTTTGTTGCTGTTTTCTTGTTGTTGCTGTTGGGTGTGTGTTTTGTTTGTGTTTGCGATGTTGGTGTTTCTGGTGATGCTGGTAGTGGTGTAGTTGTTGTTGGTGGTGATGCTTGTGGTGGTGTTGCTGCAAGTCTCCTTGCAGCCTTTACCCCTCTTTGTCTGCCTTCGCTTTTACAGGGTGAAGCTAAGGGTTTTTTCTTTTTTCTTTTTTTGTGGAAGACCGTTTGCCACTCCCCCCCCCCCCCCCCCCGCCTCACACTCCATGTCGGACCCCGCGGCATTCAGGAGGGGCATGAGCTCCACTGCTGTTGGTGATGGTAGTGGTGCAAGCTCCGGCGATTTTACCGCCTGTGTAGTTACTGCGACTGTTAGTGTTGCCGCCACTGCTGCCACTGCTTTAGTTGTTCGTGGCCTTGGTATGGGTGCCACGGACGTTGCTATCCTACTCACCATGGAAGGGTCTTCTGCCTCTGTTGCCTGCCCTGCTCTTGTAGTAGCGGATCAGGCGTCGGAAGGGGGGGGGGGCTCTTCTTGGCTGTCTTCTGCAGGCAGAAGGCCCTGAGGTGAGCCTCAGAAATACCACTTTGGGTGCCTTCCTTCCACGCTTATAGGGAGTTAGAGCCCTTCTTCGAGGTTTATAATGTCTGGGATGGCCTTGATGCACTCCTGGTCCTTCTGTATTAGCATTTGCATGCCTATTCCTGAACAGTTCTCTCTTCCCATTCTCTGTATTTGCAGTAAGGTGGTCTTCTCCTTGATTGCAGCCAGTACAGACGCGGCCAGCCAAAGTATAGGCACGTCGGGCAGGACCTGGGTCACTTTGACCCTCACAATTTTCTGCCAGCAGTAGGAGGGCACCAAGACTATCTCCTCACTCTTTAGGGTTTCCAAAGAGTGAGACTTCGCCTCTTGGGGGGGGGGGCGAAAAGTACGTCTACAGTGGCGTACTTTTTGCCTCGGGTGATGTGGGTTTTTCGCGCCCAGACTCACCCCAAGGCCTTTTGGATTTGAGCCTCCGTGGCTCTCTCCACCCGATGTGACATTTTGCTTACGGTGCGGTATGTCACCGTGCGCAGCTGCTTGTCTTTGAAAAAAACGGGTGGAGGTTTCAGGGAAACTCTATTGTCGTTTCTCGACACGATGGCTCTTGTAACTGCCATCTCCTCCTCCATGACTAGCACTGTTTCTATATTTCGGGCCACATCTGCGAAAAAAGTGGCCCCTTTTTCAATTGCACCATTATGCTGCCGCTACTGGTTTTGTTGTTGGTGCTGTTGCTGTTGCTACTGCTACAAACGGTGTTGTTTGTGTTGTTGCTGTTATCACTGCTGTAGTTGGTTGTGTTTTTGGTGCCACCGTTGTTGTTGTTTTCGGTGCAATTTGTATTGTTGTTGTTGGTGTTGTCATTGTTTATTTTCATGTTAGTGGTGTTAATATGTTTGTTGCATTTGTTGTCATTTTTTTCTGATGTCTGCATTTTGCTTGACGCTGTTATCGTTGTAGTTGGTGTGATAATTTTTTTCAAAATTAGTGTTCTCAGTGATGTCTTTGTTCACGTTGTTTGTGGTGGTGTCTTTTGTAACAATTTTTGTAACCCCCCCTCTCAACTTGTACGCCATTGTCAGACGACAGCAAACATATTGCTGGAGGGCGTGGCTCAGCCATGTTTTTTTTGTTTGTTTGTTTTTAAGTAAAATGTTCAAATATTTGGGCCAAAAAGCCCAAATATTATACTTTCCCCTTCACAGGGCAAAGTCTAAGGGCTTATATCCCTTACACAACAAAAAATATTTAACAACAAATAATTTTAACAGGCAAATAAAGCGACTTACTGGGAGCGAGCAAAAAGCGTCCGAACAGACCGATAATAATAATAATAATAAGAAGAAGAAGACCTCTTTTATTGACCCAATATATAGGAAATGTAAAGACAAAAAAACAAGAAAGTAATAGGTGTCTAACAGTGGGAAGTAATGATTTAAGAAGAACAAACGTGTGCAGGGTGAATATGCTTTTTGATGAGCTCACTTCGTTGCTCTAAGTTAGCCACTGTGTGAGGTGCCGTACTACTTAGCGACCTAGGCAAAGGACTCCGTATAACCTAAACTACGCTGTCAGTAATCCTCGGACATTGAGAGATTGCTTTCGTCAATTGATTCTTATCAACACCCAGAGTTTTCCTGGGAATATGATTGCTATTCTCCAACATTACTCATGTATAGAAAGCTAAAATGTTTAGTCGACCTTTGGTAATGGTGGAATCTACCTGCCGAGGTGCTGCGCATTGGAATTGGAACCGAAAATTACTTAGGGCTTGCAAATTTTACTTCCTAATCCCGCAGTCTTGCATATGCCCCTAGTTAAAAATTAAGCATTAATAACTGCATTCAGTAACGCCACGTAAGTAAGACAGTATATTGCTAAAGCAATAAACCGATTCATAATTACAGTATTCCTGAAAGAATGGTTAGCTATTTTGGCAATAGAATAGTTTTTACGAGGGAATTTCTTTTTTCGTCCAAGGCTAATTGGCAGTATAACTGTGGTCGAATTAATGAAACTTAACATCGACACTCTTTTACAACCATAACATTCTGTTAAAGTACGATGCACTTCACTATTAGAAGAATACATACAATAATTGTTTCTACTTTTGGCACAAGGACAGCAATTACCCTGTACATTACTGGTACTTTATTTTATCGACCCCGTAATGATGAAATGCAAAGTTAGAAGAGTACATACAATAATAATTTCTTACAAGGCAATGAAATTCTAGTGGAGGACAATATTATATTGTTATTATCATTAGATAACTAATACTTATTTTCATCAAGGTAAGTGGTGTGAAGATAGATATGACTTTTATAAAAGTTCATCTTAAAATGTATAGAAACGAAACTAAATACAATTTATTTAAATTTTTTTCCAGCCAATGATAATTATGTAGCTGAGAAGTGATATGAAAGGAGTTATTTCGATTTATTTTGTTCTCTGCAAGTAAACAATGATACCCAATCCAATTGTTAGGAATATATGATATAGTTATACGTTCGTATTGTGAATATGTCTCAATATGTGTTTCAACACAGGAATTCGGGTTGTTATCATCCATGATAGTTATCATTCTTTCAGGTAAGAACTTATAAATTGAATAATTGTTTCTACTTTTGGCACAAGGCCAGCAATTATCCCAGTGTATTACTGGTACTTTATTTTATCAACCTCGTAAGATGAAAGGCAAAGTTAACCTCGGCGGGATTTGAACTCAGATCATAAAGGGCTGTAACTCTTTGCTGCAAAGCATGGCGTCCGACCCTCGACCGATACTGCCAATCCATCATTAAATAATGGTAGTAATAAAACTGAAAATAATCATATTCAATTATTTCCCATTAATAGGTATTTTTCTAGCATCCATGAAACGAAAGTCTATATTTAAGTTTATATAACTAAAAGAAAACCTATTCTAATAAATATGAAACTAATACATAGTTTGAAGAATTTAAATATGACTGAAATAGCAGTCATTATTTAACACTCGGTGGGGCAGTGGATTGTCAGTACCGGTAGAGCGTCAGACACCATCCTTTGTAGCAGAGAGTTACGGCCCTTTATGACCTGAGTTCACATCCCGCCGAGGTTAACTTTGCCTTTCATCCTTACGGGGTCGATAAAATAAAGCACCAGTAACATACTGGGGACGATTTAAACGACTTTTCCCTCCCCAAAAATTGCTGGCCTTGTGACTATATAAGAAATCATTATTTAACACTAGGGCGGTAGAGGGTCGGATGCCATGCTTTGACGCATAGAGTTGCGGCCCTTGCCATTCTGGGTTCAAATCCCGCCGAAGTTAACTTTGCCTTTCATCCTTACGGAGTCGATAAAATAAAGTACCAGTAATGCACTGGGATAATTGCTGGCATTGTGCCAAACGTAGAAACAATTATTTAACACTCTCAGATACATTGATAAGAACGTATTTAGTGTTTCGTATCATAGAAATGTTTGAAGAGAACATTTGGCTCTAGTAGTGTCAATCGATATGACAGGGAGGGAAATGAAATTACCAGAGGAAACAACATTTACTTTCAGGCAGATGAAGCAGAGTTTAATAGCAATATGAAAAAGGAGATAATTCATTTTCAACATTGTTACGAAGTTCAATCACATCAATCTTATCATTTTCTTCAGCATGCTTGTGATTAGGCGTTGGTAATTGTTGAAAGGATTCTGTTAATATGATAACCAGCATTTCTTGAATGCGTCACATATGCCCCATTATGCCGTTCTTGTTCATAAAGCAAATATAATTGCTTATTACAGAGAACTAGAACCGGAAACGATTAATTATTTAATAAAATGTAGATTTCAAAATTTCATCTGTTTTCATGTAAATTTCGTTATAAATCTTGAAAGCTTCAAAATGCGTATGAAAGATGAAACGTGATTGTGCAAAGCATGAAAAGTAAATGTAATTAAATTTATTGACATGACTTCCTCGGACAATCAAAAACGCGTCATCTCCATTAGTTGAAAAACAATGTTTTGTATAAAACATGCGATTCAATTATAATATAGACAGAATAGAAAGGTAAAACAAATTGTTTCCAGTGTCATTCCTAAACGTATCTTTACAAAAACATCTTCTTAGAATATGTAGAGGAAGGCAGATATAAGGTATATATAGAATTAACGATTGAACAGTCAACTAAAGCAGATTAAAATACATTTTTTAAATATACTAACTGAATATTTGGCGTTGCCCAAAGTGAATAATAGCTATAAATGAACCAAAATTGTTATTGATGAATGTATATTCGGCTTGATAAAACAATATAATCTTTCTCTTGAAAAGTTACCTTTCATGTGATAAACGAAATTGTTTTGCAAAACGTTTATAGCAATCTAGTGTATAATCCACAGTGCTATAGATACGTGCTTAATATGAAAAGAATATTTCAGAATTGAGTTGTGTAAATGCCATATAGCTAATCCATGCATATTAAAAGCAAACAAAATTATATGTAAGTGAAGATAGTTGTAACTCATTTGAAACTATTATTAAACATATTTTATTTATTTACTTGAGGTTATTGGGAATAGGTGTTGTAAGTGCGGGATTTCTCTACTGCCATATTAGTGATGGGCGCATCATTATTTTAAAAGTATCAATTTTGAATAAAAGATATGAATTGAGGAAATCGTATTATAATTATTCATTCAAATACAAACTAAAAGGTACACGAAAACAATTTACAAATACCAGCATTTATTTCTAATTGGAGTTACTGAAGATGTTAGAAAAGCTTTGAAACCGACATATAATGGAAACTGTAAGTGTAAAAGATAGATTTGGTTGCATAGTTAGAAAATGTGAGATAAAAGACAATCGAAGAAATTGAAGGAGTAAAAAGAGGCAGTTAAGTGGAAGTTAGTGTGAAAGAGAAAACGTAGTTATCTATATATATAAAACTGATGATGTGTGTGTGTGTGTGTGTGTGTGTGTGTGTGTGTGTGTGTGTGTGTGTGTGTGTGTGTGTGTGTGTGTGTGTGTGTGTGTGTGTGTGTGTGTGTGTGTCTATCTGTCTGTGAGTTTGAATCCCTACAACTCGAGAAGTACCCAACCGATATTTTTCAAACTTTACATATGTATTACTTATGTTTCAGGGAGTGTTATGCACATAAACAAATTCAACTTTTTGATCCCCTAGGGCCCGCATTAGGTGAAAAACTGCGTTTTTTTCAGCTTTTTATGGGTTTTTTGAGACGTTACATCAGACCGATTTCCTTGAAATTGTAACTATGTATTAGTTAGTCTCTTCTTCATACCGTGAGCAAAGAAAATCCAACTTGTTTATGGCGTAGGGCCCGCATTAGGTGAAAAACTTCATTTTTTCAGCTTTTTAGGGCTTTTTTGAGGCGTTACGTCTAGCCGATTTTGCCGAAATTTCAAGGTATATTATGCACACACAAAAATTCCTTTTCTTGATCCCTAGGGCCCGTATTAGGGGAAAACCTGCATTTTTCCTGCTTCATCGAGGAAAATCTTAAAGATTATCGAGCCATCAGAGTATTCGGTTTATTTTCTTTACATATTGTCCAGGCAAGCAGTTTTTCCACGATTACGTCTGTTAGCGGCCCGCGTTCCAAAATACCTTATCCCGTGCAACGCCGGGTACCACTGCTCGTAATGAATAGAAAAATAAAGGGCAATAAAGGTAAGCGGAAATCATAAAGGCGGGGAGAACATTGTAATTCTTGGGGGCTTTCGCCAGGGCATAATTTCGTCGTTGATAACATAAGTATGAAATAAGTACTGAGTACGGATCGATATAATTGATTGTTCCTTCTTCCATGATTTCTGATCGTGTGCCAATGTAAGAAATCATTACTGATGGAAATATAAGGAAATGATAATTAAGCATGGCGATCGACAATAACAAATTATGATAAAGCGATCGAAAGCAAGGGGACAATAAAGATAAGAGAATAAAAATGAGGGAACAACGTATGTGGCAATACGAAGTAATAATAATTGTTTCTACTTTTGGCACAAGGCCAGCAATTATCCAGTACATTACTGGTACTTTATCTCATCGACTCCGTATCGATGAAAGGCAAAGTTAACATTGGGGGGATTTGAACTCAGAATGGCTAATAATATAAGAAAGGCAGCGCCCATTGTCTTTTCCAGAACTTGTAAGATTGAACAGAGAAAGATATTAAAGTATCTTCAGAACAAAGACATGATCTGAATGCTTGCAGAAAAGCGATTTCTGCTTAAGACAACCATACGCCAGTTAGTAAACTTAAACCAGGTTATGGGTTAAGCCTAAAAAGGTAATACTAAAACGATCCTTCCATTGAGCTTCTACACAATTTCCGCCAACCAAAGTTCACTCACAAGGTTTTGGTTGACGGAAGCGTATGTTATACACTTTCCCAGTGCACTACGTATTGGTCATATAACTGTTTCTACTTTTGGCACAAGGCCAGCAATTAACTAGTGCATTACTGGTACTTTATTTTACCTACCCCGTAAGGATGAAAGCAAAGTTAACCTTGGCGGGATTTGAACTCAGATTGTAAAGGGACGTAACTATGCGTATTGGTAATATAACGAAAAGCACATGGCTGTGAAGCATATCTTTTAAGGACATACCTATGTTTGTTAATAAAGGTAAAACGAATGCCAGAGATACAGGTTTTTATGTTCCCTCTACATATCAACTATGTGATATACTCGCTATTTAATTATCCTACTAAGAATAAAAAAGACTGCTTTTAGATAAGATCGTGAAAGATCGAAGGAGACATCTGATAACTGATCACTGTTCTTGTAGATTTCTGCATATAAGAGCGCGTATATGTGTTTGTTTGCATGTGTGTTCGTGTGTGGTGATTGTGTGCGTGCGCACGCTTGTGTGTATGTGTAAGCATACGTTTGTCATTGAAAGAACACAAATATTTGCATACATGCAGATATCTACGTATGGAGGTATATATACATATGTATGTATTATTTTTACTTTGAGCATAGCTGTCAGGATCATTTAGCAAACACTGACACACACACAGCACCGGATTACACGGACGTTAATGAATCATACTATATATATAGAAGCATTAAATGAGACAGCAATTATATCTTTCCTCATTATCTTTCAACCTCCCCTTTCTTTTCCTTTCCCTCTCTTTCCCTCCCTCTCTCTAACATTCTTGCTATTTCTTGCTTTCCACTACAAGTCTAAACATGATGGACTTTACAAGTTAATCATTAAAGCGTGCACAAACGATTTCCTTGATCCCACACCACCATATACCTCACTTGACCAATGAGGAGAACATTGAAGTCGTTATTCCCCGTTGCAATTAAAAGTTCGTGAAAACAGATTTTAACAAAGGAAAAGATCTATATATTGAAGTTGTTTCTCTACAATAAAATGCCTGAACACACTCTCGCTTTATTTTCCTCTCTGGCATACACACACACGCACACACACACACACACACACACACACACACACACACACACACACACACACACACACACACACACACACACACACACACACACACACACACACACACACATATTTATATATATCCTTCAATCTTTCAAGTTCTTTCTTTCGTTCCCGATTAGTTTCGCTTTCTCTCTCTATATATTTCTCCATCTCTTTATGTTATTGCTCTCTATATGTGAATGCACCTTTTCCCTATTATCAATCTTACCAATTCTGCTTTACTCTATTACTGTATCTTCCTGGGTTGCAGTCGACACAATAGGACGCAACGATTTCCATAGTACCCTAGCCATATGTATTCAGAATTAATTAAAATCTTCTAAGCTGAGATACAAAACGGTTGCTACCATCTGTGCGCGGATGTACACACACCTACACACACACAGATACACATGTGTATGTGTGTATGTGAATATGTAAACATTACTAATTGCACATCATTAATTAAATAAGAAACATTTGGACAACTTTTAGGTTTTAATCGAAACAAACAGATTGTGCATACTTGACGCTTATTCCTTTCTACATTTGTGTAATAAGTGTCTTTCTAAATTCCACTGCACTTTTTTTAATATAGCAATGCAATGATCATCTAAATAGATTAGTAGATAAGTTTGCTGGAACAGAATATGTTCTAACCTGTCTACATGTGATTTGTATGATAAATAAACTCGCTTGGTTTCATACATTCGCTCAAATACAGTATTATGTTAAACGAAATAATATATTCAATAAATCCCCAGTATATGCCAACATTTTGTTAATCAGCCAAGGGATAAGACAAACTCACTCCCTTCGGATTCGGGTTTAGAATGAAGAATAATGAAACACTTGTTCTTTCATTATTTTTCTCCCCAGTATTTTACACCTATAAATAAGCATGACTACACCCCTACATGGAGTCTTGAAATGCTAAAAATAGCAACCAAGCATCACTGAGATTACATGTTTACGTCTCACAAAATAAAAGACACAGTGATTAATGTAGTCCTTGATATTCTACACCTGAAGAAAACTTACGAAATATTTACAATATCTCACTTTGCTTGGACAGACCTGACCTGGGATTAAACAGCAACAATGAGATATAAACTATAGTAGTTTTTTTATGTGAGAAACATCGTCGAATGTAAGAGTGAGGAAAAATGAAGTGCGTAGCTTTTAAGGTTATCAAAAGTAATATTCGAAATTTATGTTTAAAAAATAGGCTTTTATTAATTATGTATTATTATATTTATGATAAATCATTTTAAATTGTCATAAAATAATCATAGATACAAATTAACAATTTAAACTTTTGTACAAATATAGACATTTTATATGCAGTATTTAGTATACTTAACTGCGCTAAATTAGTAGTGAAAAGATACGTTTCCCTCATTTGTTGTCAGTTGGTAATTTGTTTGTGAGTGCGTCATTGGTAATTTCTCTGCAAATTGGTGGTTTCCTTTTTTCATTATTACATGATATCCCAAAATTCTACTAAAAGAACAGTAAAGGAAGAAAACTGTTTTTAATGATGTTGTAATTATCTATTGTTTCAGGTTAAGAAAATAGTTTCTGCCTTGTGATAAAAAAAATATCTACTACAAAGAAACGCAATGAGCATTAGAATTGTCCTAGTATTAAGGACTACAAATATGCCAAAGAAGAAAGAAAACTATGTAGCTTTCTTCAAAACCTTTCCTATACAAATTGGGCATTCTGTTGAGAACTTTTCGTAACGTAAAATGCTTATCGCTTATGATAGAGATGAGGATAACACATTTGTAGATTACACTGCTATTCTGAATGCACGTGGCTTGGGGATTTGTGTCGTTGATCATGCGCTTCATTTTCTGTGTCACGTTGTATCCTTGACAAAACACATTATTTCAATTGATCTAAATGAATTGTTCGTGGCAGAGGAGATATGAATCCATATATAGAGGGAGAATTATCTACTAGTTTTGTCGTAATAACATCACAAACTAAGTTTCTCTTAAAATTATCTTCCAGCCAATAAATGTAGATCAAATTCCATTTCATTCACATAATTCTACCTGTATACATAACCATCTAAGCTGATCTATCTATCTATCAATTTATCCTCATGTATGTAACTATGTACAGTGACAGGTATATATATATATATTTATTAAAATAACAGATTAAAGTTTAAGCAAAGAATCGCTGCTTTCACACTTAACGGGATCTTCTGAAAATCTGTTATTTTAATAAATATTTGCTCTAGAGTTCTTATATATTTGATATATATTTATCCTTATAGAGCCCTCTTTGGAGTTTAGTCTTCACATTTATTATTATTACTATTATTATTATTGGCGACCTACGTAGGAAATCGCATTATCGTGAGCTCCACAAAGGTTTGTTGTTTTCAGTTGTTTCAAATTGCAAATTATGGAAAACGTTTGTTGTTAAGTGTTTTCTAATTCATATATATTGCTTTCTGAAAAGGACACTCAATAATATTGGGGCCTTGAGCCCAAAATTCAAACTTTATTTTATCCAAAAAAGATTTCTTTGAAAAATAAAACATTGACGGCATTCAGCCACCCAAATCTGCTGACAGCGTTTCCTAACAGACTAACATCTCCCACGACCACCATTGTAAACCTTGCTACAGTTGCCAACACTGAAAATATAAATAATTGTTTCTACTTTTGGCACAACGCCAGCAATTACCCAGTGTATTACTGGCACTTTATTTTATCGACCCCGTAAGGATGAAAAGCAAAGTTAACCTCGGCGGGATTTGAACTGAGAATGGCAAGGGCCGTAACTCTATGCGTCAAAGCATGGCGTCCGACCCTCTACCGATACTGCCAATCCACCGCCCTAAAAATATAAATAATAGCAGTGGCAAGTATTTAGATTTGTCACATGCAGACATCGATTTCCCGCCATTACCAATGTCTACAAGTGTTAAAGTCGCCATCCCCACCACCACAATGTCAAAAAGAACAACGAACACCACTGATATCACCACCACCACCACCACAGCAACAACCGAAACAAAAAGTAAATTATTATCTCGTGATATCGAAATGGATTCTCCCAAAATCGACTCTTCCACGCCGAACGCCACTGACACCACCACCACCACAACTGAAACTAATAATAATAACAACAAAAATAGCAATAACAACAACAGCAACAACAGCAAGAATAGGAATAACAACAACAACATCAATACCATCGCAAAACCAAATATGTCGTTTGCTAAAGCGTCAAACAAAAACGAAACGGCTGAGGTAAGCCAGGAAGAATTGAATGAAGGCAAGCGAATGGTAAAAAAATATGGTTACAGGGGCAGCCGCACTCGACCCCCACCCCCCACCCCCAACTAACACCATGGAGCATCGGTGCCTATGCACCGTGTCATATCGCACAATAAATATTTAAACAGCCGAGTGGAACGGGTATCCGAGTCCCAGGTACAAATAGCGTTGGGACATGTGTGGGCTCAAAAAACCCACATCAGACGTGGGCAAAAATATGGAACCGTGGAAGTGTTCTTTGGAACCCCACAGGAAGCCAGAGAGCACTCCATGGTCCAGTTAAAAAGTGACGAGTTCACACTCGTCCCAAGCTATTGAAATCAGAGGCTGGTAAGGATAAGGGTGATCCAGGTTACGCCGGCCATTGAAATTCACTGGCTAATGGTTGCCGTCCTTGCCGACACAAAGGTAATTGAGGCGATAAAAGTAAAGCAGAAGAACTGGTCCAGATCTAGGATGGAGCTCCTGATCCAAGCGAACCAAAAATACATACAGGAAATTCCAGAGGTGATAGACCTCAATGAAGGCAGCCACCTCACCGTAATCGTTGAGGGTAGAAGGCCTAGGTGTGTCGTTTGTGGCGAAGGAACCCACCTAAGGGCTTTCTGCCCTCAGGCTAAAAGGTTGAGGCCACTACTCCTGTCCAACCCAGTGACTCAACCATCAAAACCAGCAGCAGAAATAGCACCAACAACTGTATCAGCAACAACAGAAACAACCTTAGCAGCACCAACAACAGCAACTGTAGCAGCAACAGTAAAAAACCAACACCACCACTACCCGCCACGCCAGAATTAGCACCAGCGCCTCCACCACCCACCACGCTACAACCAAAACCAACGCCTGTGGAGGATTTTCCACTCCCCGACCTGTCACAACTTGAGACAGACTGTGATCACGAGGAGGAATGGGAAACAGTATGGAAAAAGATCTTGGCCAAGCTGGTAGCAAAGAGGTTGGTGCTTGTCGTTGGTGGTCTGGTGGGAGAGGCGTAGACATGCGCAATTCCAGACAGATCCATCCACGACAACCTCCACCTCATGCGTTACATCGTGGAGAGGGTTGCTAGGGAACCTGGAACGGGTGGGTCGTTGATCGATTTAGATCAGTCGAAAGCTTTCGATAGGGTCGACCATCGTTATATGGAGGCAGTCCTGAGGGCGGCTGGCTTTGGGCCCGTCTTCAGAAGCTGGATTGCTGCCATGCTCAGCGACATCTGCTCTGTGGTGAGAGTAAACGGTCACCTTCCAGAACCGTTGAACATCATGGGCTCGGTCTGCCAAGGATGTCCCCTCTCGTCCCTCTTGTACGTATTGACTCGCGAGGCATTACTGTACAGACTGGAGACGCTGAGAGGGGTCCCGCGCGAACTAGGATGCGGAAGATCCGTGTCAGCATATGCGGACGATGTCACCGTAGTGGTTTCGAACGCCAAACACATCGAGCCAATCGGCACTACACTAAGAGAATACGAAGCGGTGACAGGAGCAATGATCAACCAGGAAAAGTTCGTGGGCCTGAGGCTCGGCACCTGGAAAGACAGGTCCATGCCGTCGAACAGCGTCGTTCGGCGCTGGACGGACGGACCGGTTAAATTGCTAGGGGGCTGGTTCGGTCGGGACCTCCAGACGGACAAAAACTGGGACAAGGTGACGAATAGGGTGGCTTCTCTCACCCAGAAATGGGCAGAGAGGAAGCTATCCCTGAAAGGTCGAGCAGATGTCGTGAATGCGTACATCGCGTCCGTCATCTACTACCGCCTGACCGTCGTGCCTTGTCCTAAGCCTCGCCTGACTGCACTGGAGCGTTTGCTCTTTCGCATTTTGTGGAAGGGACACGCTCCAATGGTCAGGTGGTGCATCTGCTGTCAACACCCGCTACGTAGAGAGCTGGGCATGTCGTGGCTGATGATGCGCCGACACGCGCTCAGGCTACGACATCTCCATATCTTCCTCGACGGTGATCAGGTGTGGACGCCGTTTGCTAGACGCGTCTTTCCCCAGCTCGTCTCCTTGACGGAGCTGCAGTCCTGGGTCAAGCGAAGACCGAGAGGGGGCGCTTGGAGACTGGAATGTCTTCAGGCGCTTAAATCTCTAGATCAATGTGATCGGTAGAAACTCCACCTTGGCGTTCTATAGAGGATTAGTGGAGGGGAAGAGCGCCGACGTACTTGGGGAAACTCTAGGCGTCGACGAAAATCAACTAGCCAAACTTTACGGAAGAACTTTCGGGCCGGGGCCTATGGACAACTTCCAGAAATCCCTGGCCTGGCAGTGCTACCGAGGAGATTTCCCAGTTCGGGATAAACTCTACAGGCATGGACGTGCCGTCAGCCGGTCATGTCCGAGATGCACGCAGAACGAGGAAACCGTCCTGCACGCACTTGTCCAGTTTCCGAGCATTGCTGACTTGTGTTTATGTCGAACTTGGGTTTATGTCGAACACCTGCTGTCGTGTGTAGGACGGATCCGGCTATCAGCTGAGTCCATCGTGAGGATTTCCCGCCCTCCTCCTTTAGCCGGGAAGGACAGAAAGTTTTTATCTGTCTGGTGGCCATGGCGAAAGAGATAGTGTGGTGGACGCGTTTGAAAGGGCTGATCCCCTTCGGTGATGCCCTGATTAACTTTTTGAAATTTAATTTGAAAAGGAAAATCAGGTTAGAAAGGGAAGTGCTCTCTTCCCACCATTTTATTGAAAGATGGGTGAGAAAGACAAGAATGCTCCGAGTGAATGGCCCTACTCCGTGTATGTGCCTGTAAATTGAAGGTGGAAAACTGGGAGAGGGCACTTGCCCCGGTGGTCAGGGTCACCGTGGCTTTTTAAGTGGGGTTTCTCCACGAATGGCCCTCCGAAGTCTCCCTCCTATTGGGGAATTTTTCATTTTTTTTTTTTGTTAATTCCTCTGATTTTGTTTTCTTTTTTTATACGCAGAAATGCCCATTTGTACCATCCTGTATTGTTCTGTATTGCCCTTAATGTTTTACTCTGTGTAAACCTTGTGGTTAATAAAGAAAGCATTATTATTTTGCCCCGTTTCTCATCCAACATGGCCGCACTATGAATAGACTGTATAAATGCACATGGCCTGGGGTCATCTTGGAAGCAGGGCCACCTGCTCAACGACCTCAGGTCACTAAACATACATGTGGTGGCCATCAGCGAGACCAGAATCTCCGAAGCACCGATCTTCAGCGGCTACGATGTATACGCATCTCGCAGCCGTCAATGAATGGGGAGAGCGTTGCCGTCCTTTTTCGGAGAGGCTTGGATCACGCCATACGGGCCATCTTGCTAGACCCAGAAGGTAAGTCGGTGGTGCTGGACGTGACCGGCAACGAAGGCAATGCTTTCAGGCTAGTAGCCGTCTACGCCCCAACTGGGACAGGAGGGCCAGATTTCTTCAGACGTCTAGAGACTTTTCTTGGACCCCCCGCTCTTTAGTGTTAGTGGGCGACTGGAACGGTATCTTGGATGAACGCTGGGATTGTGTGGGGATAGTAGATAGGGGAGGAGGGTGAACGTATCGACTGGGTCACCCGAATGTGCCAATGTGGACATGGACAAACCCCATCGTGTCATCCAGATCGTATCTCGATCGTGTATTCTGCAGAGAACTAGATTAGGCTAGTATAAGTTGTCTACAATTTAAAATAGTCGACTACACAGACCACAAATTTGTGATCTGTGAGATCGACATAGACAGACTCCATAGACAAGGACCCGGTTACTGGAAGCTGAACGCGTCTTTCCCGGCGCGCAAAGCCTACAGAGACCGGATCAGCGTATTAATTAAGCGGGCGTTGACGGGAGCGGTCGTCAACAACAGGTGGTGGTTTGCCCTGAAAAGGGCAATTAAAGTAGAATCGATTAGGTTTAGCAAAGTAGTGATAGAGGAAAATAGAGTAGAGGGAGAGTTAGTTAGAAAGCTAGAAGAGGCGTTTAGGACAGGCATCGCAACCGACGTGCTTGCGGCGAGATTGGCACTCGACCAATTCTTCAACGCAAAGCATGAAGGCTACGTTGTCAGTGCTAGAGCGTGTGCTCTGAAACACGAGGGGACGAAAGCCGTGCAATGCGCCCGTGTGGCAGAGGCGCGACGTGGCAACAAGCCACAATTCGGTCTTTGTCTGACCAAAACGGGTGCGTGTTGATCGAACCCGAGCAGATGTGGGAGGCTTTTCAACAGCACATTGCTGAACCGTTGGGGATCAGCGGCGGGAGGGATCGGGGTATGAACTTCGGTGCATACATCAACGGACTACCTCGGCTCTCGACGACCGCAGCACAGTGTTGCGAAAAGCTATAACAGCCGGTGAAATACGTGATGCGATGGTTAACTGCACGAGCGGTAAATCGCCAGGTTTGGATGGATCAGCCCTAAGAGCTTTATGCATTTATGCCAGACCTGTTCGGTGACCTCTTGGCAGACGTCTACTGCAACTGGCAGCAGCACGGGAGCATTCCCAGTTTTGTGAGCCGTCGAGCGGTGGCGCCTGTGAGAAAAGACCCGAACAATGGGATGTTCTCGATAACTTAAGGCCCATAACTCTGCTAAACGCAGAGTTCCAGATGTTGGCCAAGGTGTTAGCAACGAGGTAGAGGCTTGTCGTCGATGGTCTGGTGGGAGACGTGCCGACATGCACCATTCCGGACAGATCCATAAACGACAACCTCCACCTCATGCGATAGATCGTAGAGAGGGTGGTTAAGGAACCTGGCACGGGTGGGGCCCTGATCAACTTGGATCAATCCAAAGAATTCGATAGGGTCGACCATCGGTACCTGGCGGCGGTCCTCGAGGCAGCCGGTTTCGGACCCGTTTTCAGGAGTTGGATCGCTGTGATGTCCAGCGACATCTGCTCAGTTGTGAGGGTGAACGGTCATCTGTCGCAGCCGTTCAGATTCATGCGTTCAGTCCGCCAGGGTTGTCCCCTCTATTCCCTCTTGTACGTATTGGCTCTCAAGCAAGTTACTGCACAAACTGGGGGCGATGAGGGGCGTCCCACGTGAACTAGGAAACGGGAAATCCGAGTCGGCTTGCGCCGACGACTTCAACGTTGTGGTGTCTACCACCAGGCACGTCCAGATGCTCGGCACCGCTCTCAAGGAATACGAAGCGGTGACAGGAGCAAAGATAAACCAGGAAAAGTCGGTGGGCTTACAGCTCGACACCTGGAGAGGCAAGTCCGTGTCGTCCGACAGCGTCGGGTGCGTTGGACGGACGGACCGGTTAAATTGCTCGGGGTCTGGTTCGGTCCGGACCTCCAGATGGAGAAAGACTGGAGCGAAGTGACGAGCAGGATGGCCTCCCTCACCCAGAAATGGGCCGAGAGAAAACTGTCCCTGAAATGCAGGGCGGAGGTGGCGAATGTGTACATCGCATCCGCCATCTGCTACCGCCTCACCGTCGTCGCTTTCCCCAGCCCATCTCTCACAAAAATGGAGCGCCTCCTCTTGCGCTTTTTGTGGAAGGGGCGCGCTCCCATGTTCAGACGAAGCATCTGCTGTCAACACCCCTTTCGTGGCTGATGATGCGCAAACATGCGCTGAGGCTGCGACATCTCTGGTGCTTCCTTGACGGTGAACAGGTGTGGTCGCCGTTTGCCAGACGCGGTTTTCCCCAGCTCGTCTCCTTGACAGAACTGCAGTCCTGGGTCAAGAAAAGGCCGAGGGATAGCGCTTGGAAACTGGAATGTCTCCAGGAGCTCACTGCCCTCTGCCAGCTGGGCACCAGTATCGGTGGAACACCCACCTCGGCGTTCTATAGAGGACAAGTGGAGGAGAAGAGCTACGACGTTATTGGAGAGATCCTGGGCATCGAATAAAATCAGCTGTTTGCTGTCTTCCGGATAACTTTCAGCCCAGAGCCTATGGATAACTCCCAAAAATCCCTGGCATGGCATTACTACCGAGGATCTTTGCCGGTTCGAGATAAGCTCTACAGGCACGAAGTGCCGTCAGCCGAGCCTGTCCGAGATGCGCGCAAAGCGACGAAACCGTCGTGCACGCACTCGTTCAGTGCCCGAGCATTGCTGACTTGTGGATCTATGTCGAAGGTATAGGACGATCCGGTTATCGACTTTCACTTGAAGAGGAAAATCAGTGTAGAGAAGCAAGTGCTGTCTTCTAGCAGGTTTGTTGAAAGGTGGATGAATGTAGCGAGAATGGTCCGAGTGAACGGGACCGCTCTGAATATACGCTTGTAGTTTGAGGAATGAGAAAAAAATTGAGAAAAGGGCGCTTGCCCTGGTGGTCAGGGTGGCCGTGGTTTTTTGTGTGGTTTTCACCACAAGTAACCCTCGGGGGTTTCCCTCCTATTGGGGAATTTTTCATTGTTTCAATTTTCATTTTTATTGTTTATATATATATATGTTTCTATATCTTTTTTTTCTTTTCTTATATAAATGATAAAAATCTTTACACGCACAAAACCCACATCGTACCGTCCTGTACCGTCCTGGGCCATCTGTAATGTTTTTCTTGATGTCAGCCCTTGTGGCCAATAAAGAAATCATTATTATTTTTATTACTATTGTTCTTTGAGTCTCAGTCATTGATGTTATTTAACAGGAAAGTTTGTTGAAATGATATCAAGCCACGACCTGCAGCCTCAGATATTCAGGACGTATCGGAGGGTTCTTGCTGTTCCCAGCAAGCATGCCTTTTGAAGTGTTCCAAAAATCGGGGTGGGACCAATTTTCTTTAACCATCCTTGGAAACTCTTTGAGCCTATGACAATCGGGACCCCTTTAAAGTCATGGCAATTCCAAATCCTTTTTACCTCCCACTTCAAGTCCTGGTATCGGTTAATTTTCTCCCTCTCTTGCACTCTCGTGCCGAATGGGCAGGCTACATCCACAATCTGGCACGATCTTTTTCCATTGTCCAAAACCACCAGGTCAGGTCTATTGTGTTCCAGTTTGTTGTCTGTCTGTATCCTAAAATCCTACAGCACCTTCACCTGATCGTTTTCCATCACCGACTCTCGCTTATGCTCATACCACTTCTCAGAATGTGGTAAATCGTTTACTTTGCATAGGTGCCAGTGGATCACCCTGCCCATCACATCATCTCTCCAGCCCTTATGGTGAGTCTGGGCTAGGTTTTTACACTCGGATACAATGTGAGCCTCAGGGATCAAGTCGTTGCCTCTTTCTTTCCCTTCAAGCTGTCCAAACAACATCTTCTGGTTGTTGTCAAACATGCGGTTCTGTCTATACTGACTGACTCTGTTCTCATACCGCCTAATCTTTGCACTCTTTGCTACAATGCGTTGCTTCAGTTCCTCTATGGTGATATTTAGCTTTTTCCTCTTAGTTTTGTACTTTATTTCCAGTCTATTTTTAGTGTCTATGTTTTGTAGTGTCCCATTCAGTAGGGACTCAGCTTTCCAATGTCATTTCTCATTTCCTTGATTTGACCATTCAGTCGTTTCTTCCACCAAGGTTCTGATCTTTCTTGTTTGATGTTTCCTCTCGTTTTTATGCCAAGTAATTTCCTCACCTCATTTGCTGTTGCTTTGAGGACATTGTTGCATTGGTGAAGGTTCCTCGCCTCAAGGTATGGGATGACTTTATTTACCTTAGCTGTTGTTTCTTTTAACTTTTTCCTGTCTACAAATCTTAGGTTCATAGGTTTCCCACTATCATTGTTCATTTCATCTACCACTATGTTTAGGATATCATCCAAATATTGTCCTAACCCGTCAGCATTCATTTCCTCAATGGCCGTATCTTTGGTCCAGATGTTATTTATTTCAGCATTCAGATCATTGTCTACCTCGGTGCTTCCTCCGTTCTCTCAACCTCTTCACCTTCATTTCCCCCTGGCTCGGTTGTCTGGCATACTCCACTATCCATTTCTAAGCTAATCTCTCTGCTCAGTTCCCACAGTTCCAGCTCGCTTATCCATCCATTAGTTCTTATTGCCCCAGCCTGCCTTGCCACTTTTTGTTCATCTAATTTAAATAGACCTATCTCGTTCCAGTTGTTATGCATCCGTTTCCTATAGCCTTTTTCCTTGGGGTTACTCTTCAGGTAACATTCCATGTCAGTTCCCTTCAATTCTTTCGTCCAGTTGATTCTTGTTCCTCCAACACCAGCTGTATTTGGTATTATTATTATTATTATTATTATTGCCTTTCATCCTTACAGAGTCGATACAATAAAGTACCAGTAATACACTGGTTAATTGCTGGCTTTGTGCCAAAAGTAGAAACAATTATTATTATTATTATTATTATTGTTCTTTGAGTCTCAGTCATTCATGTTAGTTAACTGGAAGTTTGTTGAAATGAATATCAAGCCACTACATGCAGCCTCAGATGTTCAGGCGTATCGGAGGGTTCTTGCTGTTCGCAGCAAGCATGCCTTTTGAAACGTTCCAAAAAGCGTGAAGGGGCCAATTTTCTTTAACCATCCCTGGAAACTTTTTGAGATAGTACCAAGTGCGCCTATGACAATCGGGACCACTTTGACTTCATGGCAGTTCCAAATCCTTTTTACCTCCCACTTTAAGTCCTGGTATCGGTTAATGTTATCCCTCTCCTTCTCTTGCACTCTCGTGTCGAATGGGCAGGCCACATCCACAATCAGGCACGATCTTTTTTCTTTGTCCACAATCACCAGGTCAGGTCTAATGTGTTCCAGTTTCTTGTCAGTCTGTATCCTAAAATCCTACAGCACTTTCACCTGATCGTTTTCTATCACCGACTCTGGCTTATGCTCATACCACTTCTCAGAATGTGGTAAATTGTTTACTTTGCATAGGTGCCAGTGGATGACCCTGCCTATCACATCATGTCTCCAGCCCTTATAGTGAGTCTGGGCTAGGTGTTTATACTCGGATACAATGTGAGCCACTGTCTCCTCTCTCTCTCCACATATCCTACACAGTGGGATAGCCTCCTCCTTGTAAATATGGTGTTTCAGCCACTTCGTTTTGAGGGCCTGCTCTTTGGCAGCCATTAGCTTTCCTTCTGTAGCCTTTATAAGGTTTCCTCTTTTCAACCAGTTCCATGTCTGTGGATCTCTAAATTCAGTTTTATCAAAGAAGGTACTATGAAGGGATTTTTCATGAAGATTGCTCTTTCTCCTTGCTGTTATTTCCTCCTTGAACATCCCCTGGTCTATTGTCCTCTCCTTCAGTATAATTCTGAGCATTGGCTCCCTATTATCAGTCACGTATTTGTGTAGGTTGTTTTTCTCCATCTGAACACAGTCTTCTATGATGATAAGAATTCTTCCACCTTCAGATCTCCTTAAGTAGAGTCTATCGACATCACTCCTCTTGTGGAACATGTTGTAGATAGTCAATAACTTCCTAGTCTTCCTATCCATTTCTTTTTGTTCAGAAACATTCCATTTCAGAATTCCCGCACTGTACCTAATAATAGACACAGCTCGGGAATTTACTGCACTTATGGCATTCCTACTGTTCAGATGTGACTTTAATACGCTCCTTACTCTCCGAATATATTCAGTTCTTAACAATTCCTTCATTTTTTTGTTCTTGATGTCATCATCCCCTAGAACACCCAAATACTTGTATCCTTCTTCAGTGTCAATTTCCTTTATCATGTCACCTGTTGGTACCTGGATTCCATTACTTCTGCTCAATTTACCCCTCTTCATCACAAGGACTCCACACTTACTAATACCAAATTGTATACATATATCATTGCTGAAAATACGGACAGTGTCAATAAGCACATCCAACTACTTCTCACTCTTCCCGAAGAGCTTAAGATCGTCCATGAAGAGGAGGTGATTGATGGTAAGCCCTCCCTTTCCCAACCTGTATCCTGCTCTCACTTTTCGCAGTATACTGGTCAGGCGCATCAGGGCAAGGACAAACAACAGAGAGGACAGACTATCTCCCTGGAAGATACCTCTCTTGATCTTCACGCTTCCCAAGGATTCTCCAGCTGATGTTAACTCTGTTTCCCAGGACTTCATACTTTTGCCCAACAGCTGTCTAATGTTATCTGCCACCCTGAAGATCTCCAGGCTTTTGGTGATCCAAGAATGAGGCACCATGTCAAATGCCTTTTTGTAGTCTATCCATCTCATGGCAAGACCAGTGTGTCTCCTCTTGCAATTCCTCATTACCATCTTATCAATAAGTAACTGGTCTTTTGTACTACGGGACTTCTTTCGGCATCCTTTCTGTTCGTCCGGTAACAAGTTGTTTGTGTGGAGGTGATGGTAGATTTCCTCAGACATAATGCTTGTCAACAGTTTCCACATTACGGACAGACATGTGATAGGTCTATAGTTGGTAACATCATTACCCTTGATTCGGTCTTTCATTACCAGAACTGTGGTACCTTTTGTCAACAACTCTGGTACCTCATCTGACATCAAGCAGTCATTGAACATGGTTGTCAGTTTCGGGTGGAGGGATGTTATATTTTTAATCCAATACCCCTGCACACCATCTGGACCTGGTGATCTCCAGTTGGTTAGTTTTTTGGCCTGCCCCTTAAGAGCTTCAACTGTGATACTCAAATCAGTTTGTTGGTGTGCCTGTTCACTAATCTCCTTCTGTATTGTCTCAATCCACACTGCCTGGTCATTATGTTTAACATCCTGCTCCCATATTCCTCTCCAGAATGTTTTTGTGTGTTCCGCCTCAGGGATCAAGTCGTTGCCTCTTTCTTTCCCTTCAAGCTGTCCAAACAGCATCTTCTGGTTGTTGTCAAACATGCGGTTCTGTCTATACTGACTGACTCTGTTCTCGTATCGCCTGATTTTTGCACTCTTTGCTACAATGCGTTGCTTTAGTTGCTCTATGATAACATTTAGCTTTTTCCTCCTAGTTTTGTACTTTATTTCCAGTCTATTTTTAGTGTCTATGTTTTTTAGTGTCCCATTCAGTAGGGACTCAAGCTTTCCAATGTCATTTCTCATTTCCCTGATTGGACCACTCAGTCGTTTCTTCCACCAAGGCTCTGATCTTTCTTGTTTGTTGTTTCCTCTCGCTTTTATACCAAGTAATTTCCTCACCGTATTTGCTGTTGCTTTGAGGATATTGTTGCACTGGTGAAGGCTCCTCGCCTCAAGGTATGGGATGACTTTGTTTACCTTAGCTGTTGTTTCTTTTAACTTTTTCCTGTCTACAAATCTTAGGTTCATAGGTTTCCCACTATCATTGTTCAATTCATCTACCACTAAGTTTAGGATATCAACCAAATCTTGTCCTAGCCCGTCAGCATTCATCTCCTCAGTGGCCGTATCTCTGTTCCAGGTATTATTTATTTCAGCATTCAGATCATTGTCTGCTTCGGATCGTTCCTCCGTTGTCTCGACCTCTTCACCTTCATTTCCCCCTGGCTCGTCTGCCTGGCATACTCCACTCTCCATTTCCAAGCTAATCTCTCTGCTCATTTCCTCCAGTTCCAGCTCGCTTATCCACCCATTAGTTCTTATTACCCGAGCCTGCCTTGCCACTTTTTGTTCATCTAATTTAAATAGACCAATCTCGTTCCAGATGTTATGCATCCGTTTCCTATAGCCTTTCTCCTTGGGGTTACTGTTCAGGTAACATTGCATAATAGTTCTATTCAATTCTTTCGTCCAGTTGGTTCTGGTCCCTTTCCTTCTTCTTCTTCCTCCGACACCAGCAGTATTTGGTTGACAGCCAAGTCCCTGCTGCTGAGCCAGGGAGCACCTGTTGGGTGAGAGTCTGTCACATGACATTCTAGTCTCCACTTCACCGTTATTCGAACTGTTTAGGTTCGACATTTAAACACTCTTATCGAGGATTGACGAATGTATGGTTACATAACCACCGGTGATTTCGTCACTTCCGGTGATTTTTGTGTGGCATTATCACGCTGTAGACGAACATAAATAAACAAACAGACAGGCAAAAAAAAATCAAAAAATGAATAAGCATATGTGTCATTGTAATGTAATGTTTGAATGTCTGACTTAGTTTTTCCCTTCCCTTCTATGTCCGTCTGTTTGTTCTTCTCTTCATTTTACTTTTCTTTACGTTTTTCGTTGTTGCTGTGCTGCTTCGATTTTGATTTTGGTTTTTTGATTTTGACCGGGTCATCAATTCAGTCTATTTATATATTTTGATGCCTTCCTCTTTTAGTGGGGACACTACGATGTAGCAGGAGGTAGTGGGAGAGAATAGCGGCGGTAGTGATAATTAGGCAGTGGTGGTGGTGGTGGTGGTGCTGTGCTAGTAGTACCTAGCAGGAGGTAGTGGGAGCGAATAGCGGCGGCAGCGATAATGAGGCAGTGGTGGTGGTGATGTGATCGTAGTACTGTAGTGATGGTGTTGAAGTTGAAGTAGAAATAGAGGTTGAGGCAACTTGACCAGAGTTTTTAGCGTGGTAGTGGTGGTGGTGTTGGTGGTGAAATTATCTTTAGCTATTTAGCTATTTAGTCATTTTGTCATTTTCCTCCTTTTCGAATTCAACATTCCTAATCCAAAATTAAATATTAATATTGTTTATTAATATTGTCTAGTGATACCGCCACCTTCCCCTTTCGTAAGTTAACAGAAGGTAATGGGGGAATAGCGGTGGTAGCAATGAAGGAGTGGTGGCGGCGGTGATGGGATGGGATAGTGGTAGCAATGATGGATGGAGTGGTGGCGGCGGTGACTATAGTGATGGCGTTTGTCGTTACTGAGTTTTGTTGAATAGACTGTAGTTGTGTTTGATCTGTGTATTTATGCGTTTGTCGCGTATGTTTAATATATGTGTTGACATATTCCCTTAATATTGGAATTAAACATTTTGTTAAAACTTGAGACAATAATAATAGTAATTATTATTATTATGCTGGGATTGGTGGTGGTGGTGGTGGTGAAATTGCCGTTATCTGGCTGTTGTATTTAGTGTACACAGAGGGGTAGGTGGTGTATCTAGTTTCTGGTGTTTGTGAAATTGCTGTTATTTGGCTGTTCTATATAGTGTAGACAGAGGGGGTTTTCTTCCATTTATGACCATGTTCTTTTTTGAATATAAAATGTATAATACAAAATTGAATATTTGAACGATATAACAATATATTATGGATCAGAATTTTTCTGCGAATTGAGTCTGGTGCTTTATGTATCATTTGTACTAGGAATTGTTATTTCACAATTGGTTTAAATATGTTAAAAATCAAAAACTTACGGGACCGATTTCATGACCTTTTATCCACCACGTAATTATTATTATTATTATTATCATTATTATTATGTATGTATATATATATATATATATATATATATATATATATATATATATATAGTGGTGGAACACTCAGTCCAAGGGACGAGTTAGGTAGAAGTGGTTATACAACAGTTAGTTCACCATATCGGTATGGTGAACTAACTGTTGTGTAACCACTTCTATATATATATATATATATATATATATATATATATATGGAGGAGGTTATAGTTCACTTGAAGCATTGTGTAATGAGTTATAAACGTTTGTATATGTATAATAAAGCGAAAACAATGCAGGTATGGACATAGAATAAAGAATGCAAATGCAAAAGATATTGTTGGCAATTAGTCTTTTACCTTAGATTTATTTAAATGTCCTTAATTTTCGAGATAATATCTTTTCTACGGAGGGAGGTAAAGCGGTTAAACCAGTGTTCTAAATAGGTTGCCAAGTAGTGCTGACAGGAAATTGGTATAGAGTATCTGTTCTATCTCTAATGTCAAAGAGTTAAGGTTAGGTGGATAAAGAATAGTCTCCCTTTAAAAGGGTTTTTTTGTACATGCCTGTTTAAGTGTGGGGGAGAATGCATGAAGATGTAAGTATGTGAGTGTGTGTGTGTGAGTGTGAGAAGATATGTCTATACGTAAATGTGGGGGATAGATATTATCGCGTGTTAGAACTGGTCTGTGAATGTGTATGTGTGTGTGAGAGTGAATAAGTGGAGGTGTAAGCGTGTGTGTGTGTGTGCGTGTGCGTGTGTGTGTGCGTGTGTGTGTGTGGAGTGTGTGTGAATATGGTGCTAGAAGCTCTATCAAGTTATAAATTGGGTGTTGAGTTCTAGTCTATTATTGATTGGTGGTTGTGTTTTGTCTATAATTAGAGCTTCCTTAATTCTAAGATTGCCGAGATTTCTTTCCTTAGTTTCTATCCTAACTGTTATGGTTTTGTCGGTGTTTTTGCATTTAACTAGGTTGTTTCTTAAATGAGGAAGCGTTAGTATTGCGGTGTTCTTTTATTCTTGTGTGGAGTGGTCTGGTGGTGCTACCTACGTAGAAGTTGCTGCATTTGTCACACTCTAGTCTGTATACGACGTAAGCCTGGTGGCATAGGTCTGTGTCGTTGATGGGGCAGTTGGCTAGCCTGCAGCAGTTGTCATGTCTGGTGGAGTGTCTTTTGGTTAGCTGTCCTCGAAGAGAAGGACCTGAGTGGGCCAGTTGGATATCTAGTCCCTCTCGTCTGATAGCTCTGCGGATGGCTGTTGTTGTTTCGTCACTGAAGTGTGGGAGCTTCATGAAGCAAGTGTTAGTGCCTCGGGTGTGGTGTCCTCTGTTCTTCCTGGCACGGTTTGTGGTGGATGTCGTGTATCCGTTCAGTTTGAGTACTTCCAGGAAATGTGTGGCGTGTGTGTCTCGGTCTCTAGCGTCGTTGCATTTGTTCCGGATACGTGTTAGTTCGTTCCTTATGTATCCGAACTTAGCGCCGGCTGGGAGGGCCGATCTGAAATGTACGAACAGGTCCCTGCTGGCGGCTTTTTTATAGAAGCAGGTGTGGATGTTGCCTTCCTCTGTTACCCTGAGTTTGAAGTCCAGTAGGGATAGGGATCCGCGGTCATCGGGGTGTTTCATGCTGAACTTTATACTGGCGTCCATACTGGAGAATGTCGTGTATATTTTATATGCCTCCTCACGGGATGATGTAAGGATGAGTATGTCAAATACATATCGGGTGAAGAAGGTATGGGAATGGTAGGTGTTGAGGGCTCGGTATTCTAGCTGGTTCATATAGGTGATGTCCAGCAGGCCCGATACGCTGGATCCCATGGGTAATCCTGTTGTTTCTCTGTATGTGTGGTGGTGGAAGGTGAAGTACGTGTTGTCTACTGTGAAGGACAAAAGCTGGTGTATGTCCGTCGGATGGAGGCCGTAGCAGTGGATGACCTCTGAGACCACGCAGTCCGTCAATAAATCGACAGCTGGATGAGCGGGGACGGTAGAGTAGAGGGAGACAACGTTGAGGCTAAAGGCGTATCTATTTAGTTTAAGTTGTTCTGGCTGGAGTTGCTGTAGTCTACGTATGACTTCGTCGGAGCTACTGACATGCCCGGGAAAGGTGGAGAGTAGAGGCTTGAGGACCTGGGAGAGGAGCCAGGAAATGTTGTATAGGGGTCCTTCTATGCTAGAGACGATGGGTCTTATTTGCGTCTTAGTACTATTATTGTGGGTCTTGATGAGGTGGTACAAAGTGGGCAGTCTGCTATTTCTAGTGGTGTAGTTGAGCTTAACTTTATTTGGGAGTTGTCTTCTCCTACAGATATCGAACCAGATGGAGTTGGTCTGTTTTTCGATCTGGGCTGCAGTCATGTCAGGGATCTCTGTATATAATTCATTGTCGCTTAGGTGTTCAGAGGCTAGGTTGTTGTATGTGGCTTGAGAGATGACGCAAAACTCTTTACCTTTGTCGGATGGTAAGTATATAAGTTCCCTATTCCGTTGGTTCTTCAGGGCGAGTTGTTGTTTCCTGGAGAGGTTTGGGGCTATTTTCTTCTGTTTCCGTAAGATGTTAAATACGGAATGTTTTAGCGTCGAGAGTTTTTCTTCAAGCTCGCAGTTGGCAGGCGGTGTACAGAGTGGGCGATCCAGTTGGTATATCGGGAATCTGGGTTTGTTAGATTCCGTTGTGTTGTTGCCGAGAATCGATATCCATTTTAGTTGGTAGGCAGCCCGACAGAAATTCGTTTCTATGTCGAGCCATAATTTGTCGTCCAGTCTCTGTTTCAATATGAACACATACAGACAGACAACAAGATTACCCATGGGATCCAGCGTATCGGGCCTGCTGGCCATCACCTATATGAACCAGCTAGAATGCCGAGCCCTCAACACCTGCCATTCCCATACCTTCTTCACCCGATATGTAGATGACATACTCATCCTTACATCATCCCGTGAGGAGGCAGATAAAATATACACAACATTCTCCAGCATGGACGCCAGTATAAAGTTCAGCATGGAACACCCCGAATACCGCGGATCCCTATCCCTACTGGACTTCCAACTCAGGGTAACAGAAGAAGGCAACATCCACACCTGCTTCTATAAAAAAGCCGCCAGCAGGGACCTGTTCGTACATTTCAGATCGGCCCTCCCAGCCGGCGCTAAGTTCGGATACATAAGGAACGAACTAACACGTATCCGGAACAAATGCACCGACGCTACAGACCGAGACACACACACCACACATTTCCTGGAAGTACTCAAACTGAACGGATACACGACATCCACCACAAACCGTGCCAGAAAGAACAGAGGACACCACACCCGAGGCACTAACACTTGCTTCATGAAGCTCCCACACTTCAGTGACGAAACAACAACAGCGATCCGCAGAGCTATCAGACGAGAGGGACTAGATATCCAACTGGCCCACTCAGGTCCTTCTCTACGAGGACAGCTAACCAAAAGACACTCCACCAGACATGACAACTGCTGCAGGCTAGCCAACTGCCCCATCAACGACACAGACCTATGCCACCAGGCTTACGTCGTATACAGACTAGAGTGTGACAAATGCAGCAACTTCTACGTAGGTAGCACCACCAGAGCACTCCACATAAGAATAAAAGAACACCTCAATACTAACGCTTCTTCATTTAAGAAACACCTAGTTAAATGCAAAAACACCGACAAAATCATAACAGTTAGGATAGAAACTAAGGAAAGAAACCTCGGCAATCTTAGAATTAAGGAAGCTCTAATTATAGACAAAAGACAACCACCAATCAATAATAGACTAGAACTCAACACCCAATTTATAACTTGATAGAGCTTCTAGCCCCATATTTACACACACACCCCACACACACACGCACACACACACGCACACACACACGCTTACACCTCCACTTATTCTCTCCCACACACACACATACACACACAAAGACCAGTTCTAACACGAGATAACATCTATCCTCCACATTTACGTATAGACATATCTGCTCACACTTACACACACTCACTCACATACTTACACCTTCATGCATTCTCCCACACACTTAAACAGGCATGTACAAAAAAACTTTTAAAGGGAGACTACTCTTTATCCACCTAACCTTAACTCTTTGACATTAGAGATAGAACAGATACTCTATACCATTTCCTGTCAGCATGACTTGGCAAGCTATTTAGAACACTGGTTTAACCGCTTTACTTCCCTCCGAAGAAGAGATATTATCTCGAAAATTAAGGACATTTAAATAAATCTAAGGTAAAAGACTAATTGTCAACAATATCTTTTGCATTTGCATTCTTTATTCTATGTCCATACCTGCATTGTTTTGGCTTTATTATACATATACAAACGTTTATACCTCATTACACAATGCTTCAAGTGAACTATAACCTCCTCCATATATATATATATATATATATATATATATAAAATATTTAAAAAATAATGAATAAAACAAAGAAACAGTTCCTTATATTAAACAAAAAAAGTTCATTATTTTACGATCGTTTCTAGGACATATATGTGTTAGAATTGGCATGCATATTCAAAAGATCTATGTACAAAATTATACAAACTATCAAGGAGAATATACATACCATCACATATATATGCTGTCTTCAGAAATAATGAAGTATATTTATTGATAATAACAACAATTCAAAATTACAGGTCTGTTTGGGAACAGATTTTAAATAGACCAATGAAATACATAAAATTCATCAAGAAAATACAGTTAGGTGTGTGTATATATGTAAGTAAATTCGTTCACAGATATGCATAAAATTGTACGTTCATATGCATACGCATGTCGAAAAAGTGTATGTAAAAAATTTTTATTTCTAACTTTATAGATACATTTTTATAAATATGCCGAGTTTGACACTCTCCTTTAATTACTTACTCGCTTACCTCCTTTAATTCTGCATATGAATGTAAGTGTGTTGGGCGTGTTTATGTGAGCGCCTCAATATCCATATAGTTATAATAATAATATATACGTATGTGTGTGTGTGCGTGTGTGTATATGTGTGTTCGTATGTGTATGTGTGTGTTTATGTATATGTGAGTGTGTGTGTATGCATGTATTTTATATTTACATACACTTTTTCGACATGCGTATGCATATGAACATACAATTTTATGCATATCTGTGAACGAATTTACTTACATATATACACACACCTAACTGTATTTTCTTGATGAATTTTATGTATTTCATTGGTCTATTTAAAATCTGTTCCCAAACAGACCTGTAATTTTGAATTGTTGTTATTATCAATAAATATACTTCATTATTTCTGAAGACAGCATATATATGTGATGGTATGTATATTCTCCTTGATAGTTTGTATAATTTTGTACATAGATCTTTTGAATATGCATGCCAATTCTAACACATATATGTCCTAGAAACGATCGTAAAATAATGAAAATTTTTTGTTTAATATAAGGAACTGTTTCTTTGTTTTATTCATTATTTTTTAAATATTTTATCTTGACTCTGTATTCCGTTTATCTTTCACCGAAAGTGATTTTTGAATGCATCTCTTCTTTCCATGATATCCGGATTACATTGAGTTCTTCATACGGATTGGACACTACCGTAAACTTTTGGTAGATTTATCTACATATATATATATATATATATATATATATATATATATATATATATATATATATATATATATATATAGAAGTGGTTACACAACAGTTAGTTCACTATACCGATATGGTGAACTAACTGTTGTGTAACCACTTCTACCTAACTCGTCCCTTGGACTGAGTGTTCCACCACATTATATATATATATATATATATATATATATATATATATATTTATATATATATATATTTGACGCTGCGTTCGTGATATTTATATATATATGAGTAGTGTTCCTAAAAAATATTTTGAATAAATAATGCTCTACAAAATAAGGATTTTAGCCTGCATAGTACATTGAGATGATTTATGGTATAATGTGATTGAAATAAATTATCTTTTATTCAACTTTTATAATATATATGTATGTATGTGCGTGTGTGCGTGTAGGTGTGTATGTGTGTGTGCGTGTGTGTGTGTGTGCGTGCGTGTGTGTGTGTGTGCATGTGTGTGTATCAATTTTTGTATCTAACAATGTATTCGTTGATCTATCTGTTTGGTAAATGCTTTTAAAGTAACGAAATAACCAATATGAATAAAGTGAACAACACAAGAATAGTTTTATGTAGGGTACTCTTGAGATGTTGTATTTAGATGATTTTTGTCTATACGGGATCATTTGATTACATTGCAAGTATAGAGTGTTATAGGCTGTACCAATAATATAGCTATTCATGCGAGAAGTACTTTGTGTGAAATTTCATGAAAGATAGTATCATCTAACAAAAGATTGCAAACATGATCTATAATAATATTTTTTCTCCTAACCTGAATGCTTTTCTGCTGCTTTTAACTATAATGAGAATAAATATATAGAATACTTTTCTTTTTGTATAATACAGGCTAGTATAACATCAACCTTGATATCGCTTTTTTATTATGATACAATCTAGTGCTTTACTCAATTACTGTTTCTGTTATCAATATAAAATATCGCCATTATTAAAGAAACAATCTATCGCTGTCCGAGTGTGTGTATGTGTGAGGGATTTTGTGTCTGCCTATGTATCCGTTTATGTGTCTGTTTCAGTGATGAAAATGATTGAAAGGACGTTTTACTAGCCGAAGGGTTAAACCTTTCGTGTCTCATCAACAGCGTGTTTTTGCATGCATGTCCAATTCATTTAACTCTGAAATCGCCAACACAGTGTAGCTGTACGAACACTTATTTCTACAGGTAGAAGTAACGCTACGCATGTGGGTATTTTCGATTCTTGTAGCACTGAGTTCAAATTGCTTGGAATTTACAGTCGAAGGCGTTCTCAGAGCTTTCTAATGCTGTTATTCATCTTCCACATACGTGTTCACTAGGGTGGTCCGATAAGTTTTTGGAATTACAGTCTCTGTTTCTATATGAATCTATTTGAGCTGATATCGAAAACATCACATCAAGCAAGCAGCAGCTCACGTGGAATAATGATCCTTTATCTGGGACAGCGTTGCTACACCATATAGTACCCTATAATCATCTGATTCATTGACAAGAAATCACTTCCCAACACATTCTATTCTCTAGCTGACAGAGGTAGTTTCCTCACTCTGTTTCTTGTACCACTATTAAAATTGTTTATGCTCCTTGTATCTAGCTATCTATATACCACTCATTTTAACCACATCCGTAACCTTCCACTCAACATGCTTTCTATATTTTTTTTACCAATATTCACAATTAGTCTTTCCCAGAATGTCAAGCCTCTGGAATTCCCTTCCTACAATCATCATCTTACAATGTCTCATGTATATCAGCTGAATATATCTGACCAGCAGTGTATATTTCGCCAATACAGACCTTTCCCCCTTTGTAAACTCATAGTAAACAAACTAAAAATATATAAGCTCCAACCCTCTAGAAATAGCAACCAAGTCTCATTTAGATCACATCTACCGTTTTGCAAAGGAGAGCCACATTGACTTAGAGCTAAACAAAAACAATAGAAAAGGATTCCCAGCTTCATTTATAGCTCCATTAATTGAACTCGATTTAATATTGATATAATAGGACATATCTAATTCAAAGATATGGCATCTTCTTTAAATACGCTGTTATGCTTCTTAATTCGAAACATATGGAAGTACTCTATAGCTTTATAATGACATCTAAGGTCCCACTTCTGATCAATGTTACATTTGTTTTGTTGCCATCTACTATTGACAAGTAAAATATGTAGAGTAATTTTCTTCCTTGGGGATTCACTTTAGAATTGTGGCATCTGGTTAAACTTGTCAATGTAGATCTGATAGAAGTGAAACACCAGGAAATGGAGAGACAAAGGAAGGCAAGTTGTTCATGTTATTTTTATTCTTGTTGTTACGGCAGCTGTCGTAACTGTTGTTGCTGTAGATTCATTGTTTTTGTAGCTGTTGTAATTTTTGTTGTTGTAGTTGTTGTTATTGTTAGTGATGGCGGTGGGGTGGAGGTGGGAATGAAACATCTCATCTGAAAGTGCGATTATGATTTCTAAGCTATTGTCAATATTCCATTTCAGTCGGTGTATTTCTAATTAGCAAATATGTCTTAATGAAGCACTTAATTTTAATCCTTAGGTTTCAGGTACATAGCATGATACAGGGGGAATGGCATGAGGTTTGGAATTCAGTTAAATAGCATGATACAGGGGAAATGGTATGAAGTTTGGAATTCAGCTACATAGTATGATACAGGGGAAATGGCATGAGGTTTGGAATTCAGCTAAATAGCATGATATAATGTGGATGACTTGAGGTTTACGTTTCATCTCCATAGCGTGATACAATTTGGATGACTTGGGCTTTCCTGTAATTTGCAGCACAACAGACGTTGTAATGTCATATTGTTTCATAACGCTCCAAGTAATGTATATTATTGTTCTTATGCCTCTCAAAGTGTTGAGCCTTTTTTGTTTGCTGTATCACACTACTTCATGTACAAGAAGTTCGGTCTTTTTTCTTGGGGGGGGGGGGGTTGCTTTTGTTATTGCATATCTCTCAAAGTGTTTATTGTTGTGGGACATTGATTCAGAATGATGACACTGTCAAAATGGATGGATCAACGAAATCAAGTCAAAATTAATTATATTGGTTTCTGGTCCAATATTTGTATTGATCTAGCTACATTTGTGGATAGCAACTGAACCACTGCAGCCACCTCGAATCTATAACGTATCTATAACTTTCAAAGGACATATTGTTAGAGAAATAGACTTAAAACATAGTTGGAATGGATTTGACGGTTATAGACAACTGTACAGGAATATTTTCCGAACTCACGTAGGAGCTATTATTTATCGTTCAACAAGCTATGAATAGCTGACAATCATTCTGTCTTGTAAAAATACATTCATGTATTTCAAACCAAGTCACTGATTTTGACTCCCTGTCATTATTCTCTAACAATACGCCCCAGACGTTTACATATCGAACTTTCTCATACTCTCTCCCTAACTTTCCCACCCTTTCTCTCTCTCTCTCACTCTCTCTCTCACTCTCTCTCTCTCTCTCTCTCTCTCTCTCTCTCTCTCTCTCTCTCTCTCTCTCTCTCTCTCTCTCTCTCTCTCTCTCTCTCTCGTTGTATGTATCTTTAGTAACGTGCTACTGGTTCTTCCATTGCCAAGGAAAGTAATCGCTACGACTTTACCAACTATCCATAACATAGTATTTCAAAGGTGGCAGAGAAAATCGGATTTTCCAACAACTTGATTTAATATATCTCTTCGCTGACCACTAATATAGTTTTCTTTAAGAGAGACTTACTAGGGACTTACTCACTAGGTATTTTAGTAGTTATTGACACCACCAATCACCCATCACTCTTCTGACTTTGGCCGACCATGTTTAACATGCAAATTCACTACCTCAATTATTATTTTTCTAAATGCTATCTATTTATAGCATTTTAACTAGGAAGCTGTCTCATAACATGAACGCAATATACAGATCGCTTTTTCTCATCCACACTGTATTCTCTGTGTTATCTGTATATTACAAATGGAAACACGTTCATTTAATCTCTTGCAACAGCACCGAGACATAATATATACATGTATCATTGAAACAATATTTCTCTCTACGATCCCTAATCATGGACAACATGAAATGAATCCCTCAAAAACGTAGCAAACGCTACGCTTCGCAATTACTGGTGTCTTGTGTGACGTGGTGTAATTACTGGTGTCTTATGTGACGTGGTGTAATTACTGGTGTCTTGTGTTACGTGGTGTAATTACTGGTGTCTTATGTGACGTGATGTAATTACTGGTGTCTTGTGTTACGTGGTGTAATTACTGGTGTCTTATGTGACGTGGTGTAATTACTGGTCTCTTGTGTTACGTGGTGTAATTACTGGTGTCTTATGTGACGTGGTGTAATTACTGGTGTCTTGTGTTACGTGGTGTAATTACTGGTATCTCATGTGACGTGGTGTAATTACTGGTGTCTTGTGTGACGTGGTGTTAATACTGGTGTCTTGTGTGACGTGTTGTTAATACTGGCGTCTTGTGTGAGTGGTGTAAATATTGGTGTCTCGTGTGACGTGGTGTAATACTGGTGTCTTGTGTGACGTGGTGTAAATACTAGTGTCTTGTGTGGCGTGGTGTAATACTGGTGTCGTGTGTGACGTGGTGTTAATACTAGTGTCTTGTGTGATGTGGAGTAAATACTAGTGTCTTGTGTGACGTGGTGTAAATACTGGTGATTTGTGTGACGTGGTGTAATATTGGTGTATTGTGTGACGTGGTGTAAATATCGGTGTCTTGTGTGACGTGGTGTAAATATTGGTGAATTGTGTGACGTGGTGTTAATACTGGTGTCTTGTGTGACGTGGTGTACATACTAGTGTCCTGTGTGACGTGGTGTAAATATTGGTGCCTTGTGTGACGTGGTGCAAATACTAGTGTCTTGTGTGACGTGGTGTAAATATTGGTGTCTTGTGTGACGTGGTGTAAATACTAGTGTCCTGTGTGACGTGGTGTAAATACCAGTGGCTTGTGTGAGGTGGTGTAAATACCAGTGTCCTGTGTAATGTGGTGTAAATACTAGTGACCTGTGTGACGCGGTGTAAATACTAGTGTATTGTGTGACGCGGTGTAAATACTAGTGTCTTGTGTGACGTGGTGTTAATACTAGTGTATTGCGTGACGTGGTGTCAATACTAGTGTATTGTGTGACGTGTGGTTAATACTTGTCTTGTGTGACGTGGTGTAAATATAAATGTCTTGTGTGACGTGGGGTTAATACTGGTGTCTTGTGTGACGTGGTGTAAATACTGGTGTCTTGTGTGACGTGGTGTAAATACCAGTGTCGTGTGTGACGTGGTGTAAATATTGGTGTCTTGTGTGACGTGGTGTAAATACTAGTGTATTGTGTGACGTGGTCTACATATTAGTGTCTTGTGTGACGTGGTGTAATACTGGTGTTTTGTGTGACGTGGTGTTAATACTGGTGTTTTGTGTGACGTGGTATAAATACTGGTGTCTTGTGTGACGTGGTCTAAATGTTGGTGTCTTGTGTGACTTGGTGTAAATACTAGTGTCCTGTGGGACGTGGTGTAAATATTGGTGTCTTGTGTGACGTGGTGTAAATACTAGTGTATTGTGTGACGTGGTCTACATATTAGTGTATTGTGTGACGTGGTGTAATACTGGTGTTTTGTGTGACGTGGTGTAAATATTGGTATACTGTGTGACGTGGTGTAAATATTAGTGTCTTGTGTGACGTGGTGTAATACTGGTGTCTTGTGTGACGTGGGGTTAATACTGGTGTCTTGTGTGACGTGGTGTAAATACTAGTGTATTGTGTGACGTTGTGTAAATATTGGTGTCTTGTGTGACGTGGTGTAAATACTAGTGGCATGTGTGACGTGGTCTAAATGTTGGTGTATTGTGTGATTTTGTGTAAATACTAGTGTCCTGCGTGACGTAGTGTAAATACTGGTGTCTTGTGTGACGTGGTGTTACTACTGGTGTCTTTTCTGACGTGGTGTAATATGGTGTCTTGTGTGAAGTGGTGAAATACTGGTGTCTTGTGTGACGTGGTGTAATACTGGTGTCTTGTGTGACGTGGTGTTAATACTGGCGTCTTGTGTGACGTGATGTAATACTGGTGTCTTGTGTGACGTGGGGTTAATACTGGTGTCTTCTGTGACGTGGTGTAAATACTAGTGTCTTGTGTGACGTGGGGTTAATACTGGTGTCTTGTGTGAAGTCGTGTAAATACTAGTGTGTTGTGTGACGTGGTGTAAATACCAGTGTCTTGTGTGACGTGGTGTAAATATTGGTGTCTTGTGTGAAGTTGTGTAAATACTAGTGTCTTATGTGACGTGGTGTAAATACTAGTGTCTTGTGTGACGTGGTGTTAATACTGGTGTCTTGTGTGAAGTGGAGTAAATACTAGTGTCTTGTGTGACGTGGTGTAAATACTAGTGTATTGTGTGACGTGGTGTAAATACCAGTGTCTTGTGTGACATGGTGTTAATATTGGTGTCTTGTGCGACGTGGTGTAAATACTAGTGTCTTGTGTTACATGGTGTAAATATTGGTGTCTTGTGTGACGTGGTGAAATACTGGTGTCTTCTGTGACGTGGTGTAAATATGGGTGTCTTCTGTCACGTGGTGTAAATGCTAGTGTCTTGTGTGACGTGGTGTTAATACTGGTGCGTTGTGTGACGTGGTGTAAATACTAGTGTCTTGTGTGACGTGGTGTAAATATTAGTGCCTTGTGTGACGTGGTGTTAATACTGGTGTCTTGTGTGACGTGGTGTTAATACTGGTGTCTTGTGTGACGTGGTGTAAATATTGCTGTCTTGTGTGAAGTGGTGTGAATACTAGTGTCTTGTGTGACGTGGTGTAAATACTAGTGTATTGTGTGACGTGGTGTATATATTGGGGACTTGTGTGACGTGGTGTTAATACTGGTGATTTGTGTGACGTGGTGTTAATACTGGTGCCTTGTCTGACGTGGTGTAAATACTAGTGTCTTGTATGACGTGGTGTAAATATGGGTGTCTTGTGTGACGTGGTGTAAATATTGGTGTCTTGTGTGACGTGGTGTAAATACTAGTGTCCTGTGTGACGTGGTGTAAATATTGGTGTCTTGTGTGACGTGGTGTAAATACTGGTGATTTGTGTGACGTGGTGTAATATTGGTGTATTGTGTGACGTGGTGTAAATATCGGTGTCTTGTGTGACGTGGTGTAAATATTGGTGTCTTGTGTGACGTGGTGTTAATACTGGTGTCTTGTGTGACGTGGTGTACATACTAGTGTCCTGTGTGACGTGGTGTAAATATTGGTGCCTTGTGTGACGTGGTGCAAATACTAGTGTCTTGTGTGACGTGGTGTAAATATTGGTGTCTTGTGTGACGTGGTGTAAATACTAGTGTCCTGTGTGACGTGGTGTAAATACCAGTGGCTTGTGTGAGCTGGTGTAAATACCAGTGTCCTGTGTAATGTGGTGTAAATACTAGTGTCCTGTGTGACGCGGTGTAAATACTAGTGTATTGTGTGACGCGGTGTAAATACTAGTGTCTTGTGTGACGTGGTGTTAATACTAGTGTATTGCGTGACGTGGTGTCAATACTAGTGTATTGTGTGACGTGTGGTTAATACTTGTCTTGTGTGACGTGGTGTAAATATAAATGTCTTGTGTGACGTGGGGTTAATACTGGTGTCTTGTGTGACGTGGTGTAAATACTGGTGTCTTGTGTGACGTGGTGTAAATACCAGTGTCGTGTGTGACGTGGTGTAAATATTGGTGTCTTGTGTGACGTGGTGTAAATACTAGTGTATTGTGTGACGTGGTCTACATATTAGTGTCTTGTGTGACGTGGTGTAATACTTGTGTTTTGTGTGACGTGGTGTTAATACTGGTGTTTTGTGTGACGTGGTGTAAATACTGGTGTCTTGTGTGACGTGGTCTAAATGTTGGTGTCTTGTGTGACGTGGTGTAAATACTAGTGTCCTGTGGGACGTGGTGTAAATATTGGTGTCTTGTGTGACGTGGTGTAAATACTAGTGTATTGTGTGACGTGGTCTACATATTAGTGTCTTGTGTGACGTGGTGTAATACTGGTGTTTTGTGTGACGTGGTGTAAATATTGGTATACTGTGTGACGTGGTGTAATTACTAGTGTCTTGTGTGACGTGGTGTAATACTGGTGTCTTGTGTGACGTGGGGTTAATACTGGTGTCTTGTGTGACGTGGTGTAAATACTAGTGTATTGTGTGACGTTGTGTAAATATTGGTGTCTTGTGTGACGTGGTGTAAATACTAGTGGCTTGTGTGACGTGGTCTAAATGTTGGTGTCTTGTGTGATTTTGTGTAAATACTAGTGTCCTGCGTGACGTAGTGTAAATACTGGTGTCTTGTGTGACGTGGTGTTAATACTGGTGTCTTTTCTGACGTGGTGTAATATGGTGTCTTGTGTGAAGTGGTGAAATACTGGTGTCTTGTGTGACGTGGTGTAATACTGGTGTCTTGTGTGACGTGGTGTTAATACTGGCGTCTTGTGTGACGTGATGTAATACTGGTGTCTTGTGTGACGTGGGGTTAATACTGGTGTCTTCTGTGACGTGGTGTAAATACTAGTGTCTTGTGTGACGTGGGGTTAATACTGGTGTCTTGTGTGAAGTCGTGTAAATACTAGTGTCTTGTGTGACGTGGTGTAAATACCAGTGTCTTGTGTGACGTGGTGTAAATATTGGTGTCTTGTGTGAAGTTGTGTAAATACTAGTGTCTTATGTGACGTGGTGTAAATACTAGTGTCTTGTGTGACGTGGTGTTAATACTGGTGTCTTGTGTGAAGTGGAGTAAATACTAGTGTCTTGTGTGACGTGGTGTAAATACTAGTGTATTGTGTGACGTGGTGTAAATACCAGTGTCTTGTGTGACATGGTGTTAATATTGGTGTCTTGTGCGACGTGGTCTAAATACTAGTGTCTTGTGTGACATGGTGTAAATATTGGTGTCTTGTGTGACGTGGTGATATACTGGTGTCTTCTGTGACGTGGTGTAAATATGGGTGTCTTCTGTCACGTGGTGTAAATGCTAGTGTCTTGTGTGACGTGGTGTTAATACTGGTGTCTTGTGTGACGTGGTGTAAATACTAGTGTCTTGTGTGACGTGGTGTAAATATTGGTGCCTTGTGTGACGTGGTGTTAATACTGGTGTCTTGTGTGACGTGGTGTTAATACTGGTGTCTTGTGTGACGTGGTGTAAATATTGCTGTCTTGTGTGAAGTGGTGTAAATACTAGTGTCTTGTGTGACGTGGTGTAAATACTAGTGTATTGTGTGACGTGGTGTATATATTGGGGACTTGTGTGACGTGGTGTTAATACTGGTGATTTGTGTGACGTGGTGTTAATACTGGTGCCTTGTCTGACGTGGTGTAAATACTAGTGTCTTGTATGACGTGGTGTAAATATGGGTGTCTTGTGTGACGTGGTGTAAATATTGGTGTCTTGTGTGACGTGGTGTAAATACTAGTGTCCTGTGTGACGTGGTGTAAATATTGGTGTCTTGTGTGACGTGGTGTAAATACTGGTGATTTGTGTGACGTGGTGTAATATTGGTGTATTGTGTGACGTGGTGTAAATATCGGTGTCTTGTGTGACGTGGTGTAAATATTGGTGTCTTGTGTGACGTGGTGTTAATACTGGTGTCTTGTGTGACGTGGTGTACATACTAGTGTCCTGTGTGACGTGGTGTAAATATTGGTGCCTTGTGTGACGTGGTGCAAATACTAGTGTCTTGTGTGACGTGGTGTAAATATTGGTGTCTTGTGTGACGTGGTGTAAATACTAGTGTCCTGTGTGACGTGGTGTAAATACCAGTGGCTTGTGTGAGGTGGTGTAAATACCAGTGTCCTGTGTAATGTGGTGTAAATACTAGTGTCCTGTGTGACGCGGTGTAATTGCTAGTGTATTGTGTGACGCGGTGTAAATACTAGTGTCTTGTGTGACGTGGTGTTAATACTAGTGTATTGCGTGACGTGGTGTCAATACTAGTGTATTGTGTGACGTGTGGTTAATACTTGTCTTGTGTGACGTGGTGTAAATATAAATGTCTTGCGTGACGTGGGGTTTATACTGGTGTCTTGTGTGACGTGGTGTAAATACTGGTGTCTTGTGTGACGTGGTGTAAATACCAGTGTCGTGTGTGACGTGGTGTAAATATTGGTGTCTTGTGTGACGTGGTGTAAATACTAGTGTATTGTGTGACGTGGTCTACATATTAGTGTCTTGTGTGACGTGGTGTAATACTGGTGTTTTGTGTGACGTGGTGTTAATACTGGTGTTTTGTGTGACGTGGTGTAAATACTGGTGTCTTGTGTGACGTGGTCTAAATGTTGGTGTCTTGTGTGACGTGGTGTAAATACTAGTGTCCTGTGGGACGTGGTGTAAATATTGGTGTCTTGTGTGACGTGGTGTAAATACTAGTGTATTGTGTGACGTGGTCTACATATTAGTGTCTTGTGTGACGTGGTGTAATACTGGTGTCTTGTGTGACGTGGGGTTAATACTGGTGTCTTGTGTGACGTGGTGTAAATACTAGTGTATTGTGTGACGTTGTGTAAATATTGGTGTCTTGTGTGACGTGGTGTAAATACTAGTGGCTTGTGTGACGTGGTCTAAATGTTGGTGTCTTGTGTGATTTTGTGTAAATACTAGTGTCCTGCGTGACGTAGTGTAAATACTGGTGTCTTGTGTGACGTGGTGTTAATACTGGTGTCTTTTCTGACGTGGTGTAATATGGTGTCTTGTGTGAAGTGGTGAAATACTGGTGTCTTGTGTGACGTGGTGTAATACTGGTGTCTTGTGTGACGTGGTGTTAATACTGGCGTCTTGTGTGACGTGATGTAATACTGGTGTCTTGTGTGACGTGGGGTTAATACTGGTGTCTTCTGTGACGTGGTGTAAATACTAGTGTCTTGTGTGACGTGGGGTTAATACTGGTGTCTTGTGTGAAGTCGTGTAAATACTAGTGTCTTGTGTGACGTGGTGTAAATACCAGTGTCTTGTGTGACGTGGTGTAAATATTGGTGTCTTGTGTGAAGTTGTGTAAATACTAGTGTCTTATGTGACGTGGTGTAAATACTAGTGTCTTGTGTGACGTGGTGTTAATACTGGTGTCTTGTGTGAGGTGGAGTAAATACTAGTGTCTTGTGTGACGTGGTGTAAATACTAGTGTATTGTGTGACGTGGTGTAAATACCAGTGTCTTGTGTGACATGGTGTTAATATTGGTGTCTTGTGCGACGTGGTCTAAATACTAGTGTCTTGTGTGACATGGTGTAAATATTGGTGTCTTGTGTGACGTGGTGATATACTGGTGTCTTCTGTGACGTGGTGTAAATATGGGTGTCTTCTGTCACGTGGTGTAAATGCTAGTGTCTTGTGTGACGTGGTGTTAATACTGGTGTCTTGTGTGACGTGGTGTAAATACTAGTGTCTTGTGTGACGTGGTGTAAATATTGGTGCCTTGTGTGACGTGGTGTTAATACTGGTGTCTTGTGTGACGTGGTGTTAATACTGGTGTCTTGTGTGACGTGGTGTAAATATTGCTGTCTTGTGTGAAGTGGTGTAAATACTAGTGTCTTGTGTGACGTGGTGTAAATACTAGTGTATTGTGTGACGTGGTGTATATATTGGGGACTTGTGTGACGTGGTGTTAATACTGGTGATTTGTGTGACGTGGTGTTAATACTGGTGCCTTGTCTGACGTGGTGTAAATACTAGTGTCTTGTATGACGTGGTGTAAATATGGGTGTCTTGTGTGACGTGGTGTAAATATTGGTGTCTTGTGTGACGTGGTGTAAATACTAGTGTCCTGTGTGACGTGGTGTAAATATTGGTGTCTTGTGTGACGTGGTGTAAATACTGGTGATTTGTGTGACGTGGTGTAATATTGGTGTATTGTGTGACGTGGTGTAAATATCGGTGTCTTGTGTGACGTGGTGTAAATATTGGTGTCTTGTGTGACGTGGTGTTAATACTGGTGTCTTGTGTGACGTGGTGTACATACTAGTGTCCTGTGTGACGTGGTGTAAATATTGGTGCCTTGTGTGACGTGGTGCAAATACTAGTGTCTTGTGTGACGTGGTGTAAATATTGGTGTCTTGTGTGACGTGGTGTAAATACTAGTGTCCTGTGTGACGTGGTGTAAATACCAGTGGCTTGTGTGAGGTGGTGTAAATACCAGTGTCCTGTGTAATGTGGTGTAAATACTAGTGTCCTGTGTGACGCGGTGTAATTGCTAGTGTATTGTGTGACGCGGTGTAAATACTAGTGTCTTGTGTGACGTGGTGTTAATACTAGTGTATTGCGTGACGTGGTGTCAATACTAGTGTATTGTGTGACGTGTGGTTAATACTTGTCTTGTGTGACGTGGTGTAAATATAAATGTCTTGCGTGACGTGGGGTTTATACTGGTGTCTTGTGTGACGTGGTGTAAATACTGGTGTCTTGTGTGACGTGGTGTAAATACCAGTGTCGTGTGTGACGTGGTGTAAATATTGGTGTCTTGTGTGACGTGGTGTAAATACTAGTGTATTGTGTGACGTGGTCTACATATTAGTGTCTTGTGTGACGTGGTGTAATACTGGTGTTTTGTGTGACGTGGTGTTAATACTGGTGTTTTGTGTGACGTGGTGTAAATACTGGTGTCTTGTGTGACGTGGTCTAAATGTTGGTGTCTTGTGTGACGTGGTGTAAATACTAGTGTCCTGTGGGACGTGGTGTAAATATTGGTGTCTTGTGTGACGTGGTGTAAATACTAGTGTATTGTGTGACGTGGTCTACATATTAGTGTCTTGTGTGACGTGGTGTAATACTGGTGTTTTGTGTGACGTGGTGTAAATATTGGTATACTGTGTGACGTGGTGTAAATACTAGTGTCTTGTGTGACGTGGTGTAATACTGGTGTCTTGTGTGACGTGGGGTTAATACTGGTGTCTTGTGTGACGTGGTGTAAATACTAGTGTATTGTGTGACGTTGTGTAAATATTGGTGTCTTGTGTGACGTGGTGTAAATACTAGTGGCTTGTGTGACGTGGTCTAAATGTTGGTGTCTTGTGTGATTTTGTGTAAATACTAGTGTCCTGCGTGACGTAGTGTAAATACTGGTGTCTTGTGTGACGTGGTGTTAATACTGGTGTCTTTTCTGACGTGCTGTAATATGGTGTCTTGTGTGAAGTGGTGAAATACTGGTGTCTTGTGTGACGTGGTGTAATACTGGTGTCTTGTGTGACGTGGTGTTAATACTGGCGTCTTGTGTGACGTGATGTAATACTGGTGTCTTGTGTGACGTGGGGTTAATACTGGTGTCTTCTGTGACGTGGTGTAAATACTAGTGTCTTGTGTGACGTGGGGTTAATACTGGTGTCTTGTGTGAAGTCGTGTAAATACTAGTGTCTTGTGTGACGTGGTGTAAATACCAGTGTCTTGTCTGACGTGGTGTAAATATTGGTGTCTTGTGTGAAGTTGTGTAAATACTAGTGTCTTATGTGACGTGGTGTAAATACTAGTGTCTTGTGTGACGTGGTGTTAATACTGGTGTCTTGTGTGAAGTGGAGTAAATACTAGTGTCTTGTGTGACGTGGTGTAAATACTAGTGTATTGTGTGACGTGGTGTAAATACCAGTGTCTTGTGTGACATGGTGTTAATATTGGTGTCTTGTGCGACGTGGTGTAAATACTAGTGTCTTGTGTGACATGGTGTAAATATTGGTGTCTTGTGTGACGTGGTGAAATACTGGTGTCTTCTGTGACGTGGTGTAAATATGGGTGTCTTCTGTCACGTGGTGTAAATGCTAGTGTCTTGTGTGACGTGGTGTTAATACTGGTGTCTTGTGTGACGTGGTGTAAATACTAGTGTCTTGTGTGTCATGGTTTAATATTGGTGTGTTGTGTGACGTGGTGTTTATGCTAGTGTCATGTGTGACGTGGTGTAAATGCTAGTGTCTTGTGTGACGTAGTGTAAATATTGGGGTCTTGTGTGACCTGGTGTAAATACTAGTGTATTGTGTGACGTGGTGTTAATACTGGTGTATTCTGTGACCTGGTGTTAATACTGGTGTCATGTGTGATGTGGTGTTGATACTAGTGTCTTGTGTGACGTGGTGTAAATACCAGTGTCTTGTGTGACGTGGTGTATATATTAGTGTCCTGTGTGACGTGGTGTAAATATTGGTGTCTTGTGTGACGTGGTGTAAATACTAGTGTCTTGTGTGACGTGGTGTAAATACTAGCGTCTTGTGTGACGTGGTGTAAATATTGGTGTATTGTGTGACGTGGTGTAAATACTAGTGTCTTGTGTGACGTGGTGTAAGAACTAGTGTATTGTATGACGTAGTGTAATACTGGTGTCTTGTGTGACGTGGTGTTAATACTGATCTCTTGTGTGATGTGGTGTAAATACTAGTGTCTGGTGTGACGTAGTGTAAATATTGGTATCTTGTGTGACGTGGTGTAAATACTAGTGCCTTGTGTGAGGTGGTGTAAATATCAGTGTCCTGTGTGATGTGGTGTAAATACTAGTGTCCTGTGTGACGCGGTGTAAATAGTAGTGTCCTGTGTGAAGTGGTGTTAATACTAGTGTATTGTGAGACGTGTGTTAATACTTGTCTTGTGTGACGTGGTGTAAATACTAATGTCTTGGGTGACGTGGTGTAAATACTAGTGTCTTGTGTGACGTTGTGTTAATACTAATGTCTTGTGTGACGTTGTGTAAATACTAATGTCTTGTATGACGTGGTGTAAATACTAATGTCTTGTGTGACGTGGTGTAAATACTAGTGTCTTGTGTGACGTTGTGTTAATACTAGTGTCTTGTGTGACGTGGTGTAAATACTAATGTCTTGTGTGACGTGGTGTAATACTGGTGTCTTGTGTGACGTGGTGTAAATATTGGTGTATTGTGTGACGTGGTGTAAATACTGGTGTCTTGTGTGACGTGGTGTAAATACTAGTGTCGTGTGTGACGTGGTGTAATATTGGTGTCTTGTGTGATGTGGTGTTAATACTGGTGTCTTGTGTGACGTGGTGTAAATACTGGTGTCTTGTGTGACGTGTGTAAATACCAGTGTCGTGTGTGACGTGGTGTAAATATTGGTGTCTTGTGTGACGTGGTGTAAATACTAGTGTCTTGTGTGACGTGGTGTAAATATTAGTGTCTTGTGTGACGTGGTGTAAATATTAGTGTCTTGTGTGACGTGGTGTAATACTGGTGTCTTGTATGATGTGGTGTTAATACTGGTGTATTTTGTGACGTGGTGTAAATACTGGTGACTTGTGTGACGTGGTCTAAATATTGGTGTCTTGTGTGACGTGGTGTAAATATTAGTGTCCTGTGGGACGTGGTGTAAATATTCGTGTCTTGTGTGACGTGGTGTAAATACTAGTGTCATGTGTGACGTGGTGTAAATATTGGTATCCTGTGTGACGTGGTGTAAATACTAGTGTCTTGTGTGACGTGGTGTAATACTGGTGTCTTGTGTGACGTGGGGTTAATACTGGTGTCTTGTGTGACGTGGTGTAAATACTAGTGTCTTGTGTGACGTGGTGTAAATACTAGTGTATTGTGTGACGTTGTGTAAATATTGCTGTCTTCTGTGACGTGGTGTAAATACTAGTGTCTTGTGTGACGTGGTCTAAATGTTGGTGTCTTGTGTGATTTTGTGTAAATACTAGTGTCTTGCGTGACGCAGTGTAAATACTGGTGTCTTGTGTGACGTGGTGTAATATGGTGTCTTGTGTGAAATGGTGTAATACAGGTGTCTTGTTTGACGTGGTGTAATACTGGTGTCTTGTGTGGCGTGGTGTTAATGCTGGTGTCTTGTTTGACGTGGTGTAAATACTAGTGTCTTGTGTGACGTGGTGTAAATACTAGTGTATTGTGTGACGTGGTGTTAATACTGGTGTATTCTGTGACCTGGTGTTAATACTGGTGTCATGTGTGATGTGGTGTTGATACTAGTGTCTTGTGTGACGTGGTGTAAATACCAGTGTCTTGTGTGACGTGGTGTATATATTAGTGTCCTGTGTGACGTGGTGTAAATATTGGTGTCTTGTGTGACGTGGTGTAAATACTAGTGTCTTGTGTGACGTGGTGTAAATACTAGCGTCTTGTGTGACGTGGTGTAAATATTGGTGTATTGTGTGACGTGGTGTAAATACTAGTGTCTTTTGTGACGTGGTGTAAGAACTAGTGTATTGTATGACGTAGTGTAATACTGGTGTCTTGTGTGACGTGGTGTTAATACTGATCTCTTGTGTGATGTGGTGTAAATACTAGTGTCTGGTGTGACGTAGTGTAAATATTGGTATCTTGTGTGACGTGGTGTAAATACTAGTGCCTTGTGTGAGGTGGTGTAAATATCAGTGTCCTGTGTGATGTGGTGTAAATACTAGTGTCCTGTGTGACGCGGTGTAAATAGTAGTGTCCTGTGTGAAGTGGTGTTAATACTAGTGTATTGTGAGACGTGTGTTAATACTTGTCTTGTGTGACGTGGTGTAAATACTAATGTCTTGGGTGACGTGGTGTAAATACTAGTGTCTTGTGTGACGTTGTGTTAATACTAATGTCTTGTGTGACGTTGTGTAAATACTAATGTCTTGTATGACGTGGTGTAAATACTAATGTCTTGTGTGACGTGGTGTAAATACTAGTGTCTTGTGTGACGTTGTGTTAATACTAGTGTCTTGTGTGACGTGGTGTAAATACTAATGTCTTGTGTGACGTGGTGTAATACTGGTGTCTTGTGTGACGTGGTGTAAATATTGGTGTATTGTGTGACGTGGTGTAAATACTGGTGTCTTGTGTGACGTGGTGTAAATACTAGTGTCGTGTGTGACGTGGTGTAATATTGGTGTCTTGTGTGATGTGGTGTTAATACTGGTGTCTTGTGTGACGTGGTGTAAATACTGGTGTCTTGTGTGACGTGTGTAAATACCAGTGTCGTGTGTGACGTGGTGTAAATATTGGTGTCTTGTGTGACGTGGTGTAAATACTAGTGTCTTGTGTGACGTGGTGTAAATATTAGTGTCTTGTGTGACGTGGTGTAAATATTAGTGTCTTGTGTGACGTGGTGTAATACTGGTGTCTTGTATGATGTGGTGTTAATACTGGTGTATTTTGTGACGTGGTGTAAATACTGGTGACTTGTGTGACGTGGTCTAAATATTGGTGTCTTGTGTGACGTGGTGTAAATATTAGTGTCCTGTGGGACGTGGTGTAAATATTCGTGTCTTGTGTGACGTGGTGTAAATACTAGTGTCATGTGTGACGTGGTGTAAATATTGGTATCCTGTGTGACGTGGTGTAAATACTAGTGTCTTGTGTGACGTGGTGTAATACTGGTGTCTTGTGTGACGTGGGGTTAATACTGGTGTCTTGTGTGACGTGGTGTAAATACTAGTGTCTTGTGTGACGTGGTGTAAATACTAGTGTATTGTGTGACGTTGTGTAAATATTGCTGTCTTCTGTGACGTGGTGTAAATACTAGTGTCTTGTGTGACGTGGTCTAAATGTTGGTGTCTTGTGTGATTTTGTGTAAATACTAGTGTCTTGCGTGACGCAGTGTAAATACTGGTGTCTTGTGTGACGTGGTGTAATATGGTGTCTTGTGTGAAATGGTGTAATACAGGTGTCTTGTTTGACGTGGTGTAATACTGGTGTCTTGTGTGGCGTGGTGTTAATGCTGGTGTCTTGTTTGACGTGGTGTAAATACTAGTGTCTTGTGTGACGTGGTGTAAATACTAGTGTATTGTGTGACGTTGTGTAAATATTGCTGTCTTGTGTTACGTGGTGTAATTACTGGTGTCTTATGTGACGTGGTGTAATTACTGGTGTCTTGTGTTACATGGTGTAATTACTGGTGTCTTATGTGACGTGATGTAATTACTGGTGTCTTGTGTTACGTGGTGTATTTACTGGTGTCTTATGTGACGTGGTGTAATTACTGGTGTCTTGTGTTAAGTGGTGTAATTACTGGTGTCTTATGTGACGTGGTCTAATTACTGGTGTCTTGTGTGACGTGGTGTTAATACTGGTGTCTTGTGTGACGTGATGTTAATACTGGCGTCTTGTGTGAGTGGTGTAAATATTGGTGTCTCGTGTGACGTGGTGTAATACTGGTGTCTTGGGTGACGTGGTGTAAATACTAGTGTCTTGTGTGGCGTGGTGTAATACTAGTGTCGTGTGTGACTTGGTGTTAATACTAGTGTCTTGTGTGATGTGGAGTAAATACTAGTGTCTTGTGTGACGTGGTGTTAATACTAGTGTCTTGTGTGATGTGGTGTAAATACTAGTGTCTTGTGTGACGTGGTGTAAATATTGGTGTCTTGTGTGACGTGGTGTTAATACTGGTGATTTGTGTGACGTAGTGTAATATTGGTGTCTTGTGTGATGTGGTGTAAATATTGGTGTCTTGTGTGACGTGGTGTAAATACTAGTGTCTTGTGTGACGTGGTGTAAATACTAGTGTATTGTGTGACGTGGTGTATATATTGGGGACTTGTGTGACGTGGTGTTAATACTGGTGTCTTTTCTGACGTGGTGTAAATATTAGTGTTTTGTATGACGTCGTGTAAATATTGGTGTCTTGTGTGACGTGGTGTAAATATTGGTGTCTTGTGTGACGTGGTGTAAATAGTAGTGTCCTGTGTGACGTGGTGTAAATATTGGTGTCTTGTGTGACGTGGTGTAAATACTGGTGATTTGTGTGATGTGGTGTTAATACTAGTGTATTGCGTGACGTGGTGTCAATACTAGTGTAGTGTGTGACGTGTGGTTAATACTTGTCTTGTGTGACGTGGTGTAAATATAAATGTCTTGTGTGACGTGGGTAAATACTAGTGTCTTGTGTGACGTTGTGTTAATACTAGTGGCTTGTGTGAGGTGGTGTAATACTAGTGTCGTGTGTGACGTGGTGTAAATATTAGTGTCTTGTGTGACGTGGTGTAAATACTAATCTCTTGTGTGACGTGGTGTAAATACTAGTGTCTTGTGTGACGTGGTGTAATTACTGGTGTCTTGTGTTACGTGGTGTAATTACTGGTGTCTTATGTGACGTGATGTAATTACTGGTGTCTTGTGTTACGTGGTGTATTTTCTGGTGTCTTATGTGACGTGGTGTAATTACTGGTGTCTTGTGTTAAGTGGTGTAATTACTGGTGTCTTATGTGACGTGGTGTAATTACTGGTGTCTTGTGTGACGTAGTGTTAATACTGGTGTCTTGTGTGACGTGATGTTAATACTGGCGTCTTGTTTGAGTGGTGTAAATATTGGTGTCTCGTGTGACGTGGTGTAATACTGGTGTCTTGGGTGAAGTGGTGTAAATACTAGTGTCTTGTGTGGCGTGGTGTAATACTAGTGTCGTGTGTGACGTGGTGTTAATACTAGTGTCTTGTGTGATGTGGAGTAAATACTAGTGTCTTGTGTGACGTGGTGTTAATACTAGTGTCTTGTGTGATGTGGTGTAGATACTAGTGTCCTGTGTGACGTGGTGTAAATATTGGTGTCTTGTGTGACGTGGTGTAAATACTGGTGATTTGTGTGACGTGGTGTAATATTGGTGTCTTGTGTGACGTGGTGCAAATACTAGTGTCTTGTGTGACGTGGTGTAAATATTGGTGTCTTGTGTGACGTGGTGTAAATACCAGTGGCTTGTGTGAGGTGGTGTAAATACCAGTGTCCTGTGTAATGTGGTGTAAATACTAGTGTATTGTGTGACGTGGTGCAAATACTAGTGTCCTGTGTGACGTGGTGTAAATACCAGTGGCTTGTGTGAGGTGGTGTAAATACCAGTGTCCTGTGTAATGTGGTGTAAATACTAGTGTATTGTGTGACGTGGTGTTAATACTAGTGTATTTTGTGACGTGGTGTCAATACTAGTGTAGTGTGTGACGTGTGGTTAATACTTGTCTTGTGTGACGTGGTGTAAATATAAATGTCTTGTGAGACGTGGGTAAATACTAGTGTCTTGTGTGACGTTGTGTTAATACTAGTGGCTTGTGTGAGGTGGTGTAATACTAGTGTCGTGTGTGACGTGGTGTAAATATTAGTGTCTTGTGTGACGTGGTGTAAATACTAATCTCTTGTGTGACGTGGTGTAAATACTAATCTCTTGTGTGACGTGGTGTAATACTGGTGTCTTGTGTGACGTGGTGTAAATACTTGTGTCTTGTGTGATGTGGTGTTAATACTGGTGTCTTCTGTGACGTGGTGTAAATACTGGTGTATTGTATGACGTTGTGTAAATACCAGTGTCGTGTGTGACGTGGTGTAAATATTGGTGTCTTGTGTGACGTGGTGTAAATACTAGTGTCTTGTGTGACGTGGTCTAAATATTAGTCTCTTGTGTGACGTGGTGTAATACTGGTGTTTTGTGTGACGTGGTGTTAATACTGGTGTTTTGTGTGACGTGGTGTAAATACTGGTGTCTTGTATGACGTGTCTAAATGTTGGTGTCTTGTGTGACGTGGTGTAAATACTAGTGTCCTGTGGGACGTGGTGTAAATATTGGTGTCTTGTGTGACGTGGTGTAAATACTAGTGTCATGTGTGACGTGGTGTAAATATTGGTATCCTGTGTGACGTGGTGTAAATACTAGTGTCTTGTGTGACGTGGTGTAATACTGGTGTCTTGTGTGACGTGGGGTTAATACTGGTGTCTTGTGTGATGTGGTGTAAATACTAGTGTTTTGTGTGACGTTGTGTAAATATTGGTGTCTTTTGTGACGTGATGTAAATACTAGTGGCTTGTGTGACGTGGTCTAAATGTTGGTGTCTTGTGTGATTTTGTGTAAATACTAGTGTCTTGCGTGACGTAGTGTAAATGCCGGTGTCTTGTGTGACGTGCTGTTAATACTGGTGTCTTCTGTGACGTGGTGTAAATTCTAGTGTCTTGTGTGACGTGGGGTTAATACTGGTGTCTTGTGTGACGTGGTGTATATACTAGTGTCTTGTGTGACGTGGTGTAAATACTAGTGTCTTGTGTGACGTGGGGTTAATACTGGTGTCTTGTGTGATGTGGTGTATATACTAGTGTCTTGTGTGACGTGGTGTAAATACCAGTGTCTTGTGTGACGTGGTGTTAATACTGGTGTCTTGTGTGAAGTGGTGTATATACTAGTGTCTTGTGTGATGTGATGTAAATGCCAGTGTCTTGTGTGACGTGGTGTAAATATTGGTGTCTTGTGTGAAGTGGTGTAAATACTAGTGTCTTGTGTGACGTGGTGTAAATACCAGTGTCTTGTGTGACGTGGTGTTAATACTGGTGTCTTGTGTGAAGTGGTGTAAATACTAGTGTATTGTGTGACGTGGTGTAAATACCAGTGTCTTGTGTGACGTGGTGTAATACTGGTGTCTTGTGTGACGTGGTGTTAATACTGGTGTCTTGTTTGACGTGGTGTAATACTGGTGTCTTGTGTGACGTGGGGTTAATACCGGTGTCTTGTGTGACGTGGGTTAATGCTGGTGTATTGTGTGTCGTGGTGTAAATACTAGTGTCTTGTGTCACGTGGTGTTAATACTGGTGTCTAGTGTGACGTGGTGTTAATACTGGTGTCTTGTGTGATGTGGTGTAAATACTAGTGTCTTGTATGACGTGGTGTAAATATTGGTGTCTTGTGTGACGTGGTGTAAATATTGGTGTCTTGTGTGACGTGGTGTAAATAGTAGTGTCCTGTGTGACGTGGTGTAAATATTGGTGTCTTGTGTGACGTGGTGTAAATACTGGTGATTTGTGTGATGTGGTGTAATATTGGTGTATTGTGTGACGCGGTGTAAATACTAGTGTATTGTGTGACGCGGTGTTAATACTAGTGTATTGCGTCACGTGGTGTCAATACTAGTGTAGTGTGTGACGTCTGGTTAATACTTGTCTTGTGTGACGCGGTGTAAATATAAATGTCTTGTGTGACGTGGGTAAATACTAGTGTCTTGTGTGACGTTGTGTTAATACTAGTGTCTTGTGTGAGGTGGTGTAATACTAGTGTCGTGTGTGACGTGGTGTAAATATTAGTGTCTTGTGTGACGTGGTGTAAATACTAATCTCTTGTGTGACGTGGTGTAAATACTAGTGTCTTGTGTGACGTGGTGTAATTACTGGTGTCTTGTGTTACGTGGTGTAATTACTGGTGTCTTATGTGACGTGATGTAATTACTGGTGTCTTGTGTGACGTGGTGTAAATACTAGTGTCTTATGTGACGTGGTGTAATTACTGGTGTCTTGTGTTAAGTGGTGTAATTACTGGTGTCTTATGTGACGTGGTGTAATTACTGGTGTCTTGTGTGACGTGATGTTAATACTGGCGTCTTGTTTGAGTGGTGTAAATATTGGTGTCTCGTGTGACGTGGTGTAATACTGGTGTCTTGGGTGACGTGGTGTAAATACTAGTGTCTTGTGTGGCGTGGTGTAATACTAGTGTCGTGTGTGACGTGGTGTTATTACTAGTGTCTTGTGTGATGTGGAGTAAATACTAGTGTCTTGTGTGACGTGGTGTTAATACTAGTGTCTTGTGTGATGTGGTGTAAATACTAGTGTCCTGTGTGACGTGGTGTAAATATTGGTGTCTTGTGTGACGTGGTGTAAATACTGGTGATTTGTGTGACGTGGTGTAATATTGGTGTATTGTGTGACGTGGTGTAAATATTGGTGTCTTGTGTGACGTGGTGTAAATATTGGTGTCTTGTGTGACGTGGTGTTAATACTGGTGTCTTGTTTGACGTGGTCTACATACTAGTGTCCTGTGTGACGTGGTGTAAATATTGGTGTCTTGTGTGACGTGGTGCAAATACTAGTGTCTTGTGTGACGTGGTGTAAATATTGGTGTCTTGTGTGACGTGGTGTAAATACTAGTGTCCTGTGTGACGTGGTGTAAATACCAGTGGCTTGTGTGAGGTGGTGTAAATACCAGTGTCCTGTGTAATGTGGTGTAAATACTAGTGTATTGTGTGACGTGGTGTTAATACTAGTGTATTGTGTGACGTGGTGTCAATACTAGTGTAGTGTGTGACGTGTGGTTAATACTTGTCTTGTGTGACGTGGTGTAAATATAAATGTCTTGTGAGACGTGGGTAAATACTAGTGTCTTCTGTGACGTTGTGTTAATACTAGTGGCTTGTGTGAGGTGGTGTAATACTAGTGTCGTGTGTGACGTGGTGTAAATATTAGTGTCTTGTGTGACGTGGTGTAAGTACTAATCTCTTGTGTGACGTGGTGTAAATACTAATCTCTTGTGTGACGTGGTGTAATACTGGTATCTTGTGTGACGTGGTGTAAATACTTGTGTCTTGTGTGATGTGGTGTTAATACTGGTGTCTTCTGTGACGTGGTGTAAATACTAGTGTCTTGTGTGACGTGGGGTTAATACTGGTGTCTTGTGTGACGTGGTGTAAATACTGGTGTATTGTATGACGTTGTGTAAATACCAGTGTCGTGTGTGACGTGGTGTAAATATTGGTGTCTTGTGTGACGTGGTGTAAATACTAGTGTCTTGTGTGACGTGGTCTAAATATTAGTGTCTTGTGTGACGTGGTGTAATACTGGTGTTTTGTGTGACGTGGTGTTAATACTGGTGTTTTGTGTGACGTGGTGTAAATACTGGTGTCTTGTGTGACGTGTCTAAATGTTGGTGTCTTGTGTGACGTGGTGTAAATACTAGTGTCCTGTGGGACGTGGTGTAAATATTGGTGTCTTGTGTGACGTGGTGTAAATACTAGTGTCATGTGTGACGTGGTGTAAATATTGGTATCCTGTGTGACGTGGTGTAAATACTAGTGTCTTGTGTGACGTGGTGTAATACTGGTGTCTTGTGTGACGTGGGGTTAATACTGGTGTCTTGTGTGATGTGGTGTAAATACTAGTGTTTTGTGTGACGTTGTGTAAATATTGGTGTCTTTTGTGACGTGATGTAAATACTAGTGGCTTGTGTGACGTGGTCTAAATGTTGGTGTCTTGTGTGATTTTGTGTAAATACTAGTGTCTTGCGTGACGTAGTGTAAATGCCGGTGTCCTGTGTGACGTGCTGTTAATACTGGTGTCTTCTGTGACGTGGTGTAAATTCTAGTGTATTGTGTGACGTGGGGTTAATACTGGTGTCTTGTGTGTTTGGTGTATATACTAGTGTCTTGTGTGACGTGGTGTAAATACTAGTGTCTTGTGTGACGTGGGGTTAATACTGGTGTCTTGTGTGATGTGGTGTATATACTAGTGTCTTGTGTGACGTGGTGTAAATACCAGTGTCTTGTGTGACGTGGTGTTAATACTGGTGTCTTGTGTGAAGTGGTGTATATACTAGTGTCTTGTGTGATGTGATGTAAATGCCAGTGTCTTGTGTGACGTGGTGTAAATATTGGTGTCTTGTGTGACGTAGTGTTAATACTGGTGTCTTGTGTGACGTGATGTTAATACTGGCGTCTTGTTTGAGTGGTGTAAATATTGGTGTCTCGTGTGACGTGGTGTAATACTGGTGTCTTGGGTGAAGTGGTGTAAATACTAGTGTCTTGTGTGGCGTGGTGTAATACTAGTGTCGTGTGTGACGTGGTGTTAATACTAGTGTCTTGTGTGATGTGGAGTAAATACTAGTGTCTTGTGTGACGTGGTGTTAATACTAGTGTCTTGTGTGATGTGGTGTAGATACTAGTGTCCTGTGTGACGTGGTGTAAATATTGGTGTCTTGTGTGACGTGGTGTAAATACTGGTGATTTGTGTGACGTGGTGTAATATTGGTGTCTTGTGTGACGTGGTGCAAATACTAGTGTCTTGTGTGACGTGGTGTAAATATTGGTGTCTTGTGTGACGTGGTGTAAATACCAGTGGCTTGTGTGAGGTGGTGTAAATACCAGTGTCCTGTGTAATGTGGTGTAAATACTAGTGTATTGTGTGACGTGGTGCAAATACTAGTGTCCTGTGTGACGTGGTGTAAATACCAGTGGCTTGTGTGAGGTGGTGTAAATACCAGTGTCCTGTGTAATGTGGTGTAAATACTAGTGTATTGTGTGACGTGGTGTTAATACTAGTGTATTGTGTGACGTGGTGTCAATACTAGTGTAGTGTGTGACGTGTGGTTAATACTTGTCTTGTGTGACGTGGTGTAAATATAAATGTCTTGTGAGACGTGGGTAAATACTAGTGTCTTGTGTGACGTTGTGTTAATACTAGTGGCTTGTGTGAGGTGGTGTAATACTAGTGTCGTGTGTGACGTGGTGTAAATATTAGTGTCTTGTGTGACGTGGTGTAAATACTAATCTCTTGTGTGACGTGGTGTAAATACTAATCTCTTGTGTGACGTGGTGTAATACTGGTGTCTTGTGTGACGTGGTGTAAATACTTGTGTCTTGTGTGATGTGGTGTTAATACTGGTGTCTTCTGTGACGTGGTGTAAATACTGGTGTATTGTATGACGTTGTGTAAATACCAGTGTCGTGTGTGACGTGGTGTAAATATTGGTGTCTTGTGTGACGTGGTGTAAATACTAGTGTCTTGTGTGACGTGGTCTAAATATTAGTCTCTTGTGTGACGTGGTGTAATACTGGTGTTTTGTGTGACGTGGTGTTAATACTGGTGTTTTGTGTGACGTGGTGTAAATACTGGTGTCTTGTATGACGTGTCTAAATGTTGGTGTCTTGTGTGACGTGGTGTAAATACTAGTGTCCTGTGGGACGTGGTGTAAATATTGGTGTCTTGTGTGACGTGGTGTAAATACTAGTGTCATGTGTGACGTGGTGTAAATATTGGTATCCTGTGTGACGTGGTGTAAATACTAGTGTCTTGTGTGACGTGGTGTAATACTGGTGTCTTGTGTGACGTGGGGTTAATACTGGTGTCTTGTGTGATGTGGTGTAAATACTAGTGTTTTGTGTGACGTTGTGTAAATATTGGTGTCTTTTGTGACGTGATGTAAATACTAGTGGCTTGTGTGACGTGGTCTAAATGTTGGTGTCTTGTGTGATTTTGTGTAAATACTAGTGTCTTGCGTGACGTAGTGTAAATGCCGGTGTCTTGTGTGACGTGCTGTTAATACTGGTGTCTTCTGTGACGTGGTGTAAATTCTAGTGTCTTGTGTGACGTGGGGTTAATACTGGTGTCTTGTGTGACGTGGTGTATATACTAGTGTCTTGTGTGACGTGGTGTAAATACTAGTGTCTTGTGTGACGTGGGGTTAATACTGGTGTCTTGTGTGATGTGGTGTATATACTAGTGTCTTGTGTGACGTGGTGTAAATACCAGTGTCTTGTGTGACGTGGTGTTAATACTGGTGTCTTGTGTGAAGTGGTGTATATACTAGTGTCTTGTGTGATGTGATGTAAATGCCAGTGTCTTGTGTGACGTGGTGTAAATATTGGTGTCTTGTGTGAAGTGGTGTAAATACTAGTGTCTTGTGTGACGTGGTGTAAATACCAGTGTCTTGTGTGACGTGGTGTTAATACTGGTGTCTTGTGTGAAGTGGTGTAAATACTAGTGTATTGTGTGACGTGGTGTAAATACCAGTGTCTTGTGTGACGTGGTGTAATACTGGTGTCTTGTGTGACGTGGTGTTAATACTGGTGTCTTGTTTGACGTGGTGTAATACTGGTGTCTTGTGTGACGTGGGGTTAATACCGGTGTCTTGTGTGACGTGGGTTAATGCTGGTGTATTGTGTGTCGTGGTGTAAATACTAGTGTCTTGTGTCACGTGGTGTTAATACTGGTGTCTAGTGTGACGTGGTGTTAATACTGGTGTCTTGTGTGATGTGGTGTAAATACTAGTGTCTTGTATGACGTGGTGTAAATATTGGTGTCTTGTGTGACGTGGTGTAAATATTGGTGTCTTGTGTGACGTGGTGTAAATAGTAGTGTCCTGTGTGACGTGGTGTAAATATTGGTGTCTTGTGTGACGTGGTGTAAATACTGGTGATTTGTGTGATGTGGTGTAATATTGGTGTATTGTGTGACGCGGTGTAAATACTAGTGTATTGTGTGACGCGGTGTTAATACTAGTGTATTGCGTCACGTGGTGTCAATACTAGTGTAGTGTGTGACGTCTGGTTAATACTTGTCTTGTGTGACGCGGTGTAAATATAAATGTCTTGTGTGACGTGGGTAAATACTAGTGTCTTGTGTGACGTTGTGTTAATACTAGTGTCTTGTGTGAGGTGGTGTAATACTAGTGTCGTGTGTGACGTGGTGTAAATATTAGTGTCTTGTGTGACGTGGTGTAAATACTAATCTCTTGTGTGACGTGGTGTAAATACTAGTGTCTTGTGTGACGTGGTGTAATTACTGGTGTCTTGTGTTACGTGGTGTAATTACTGGTGTCTTATGTGACGTGATGTAATTACTGGTGTCTTGTGTGACGTGGTGTAAATACTAGTGTCTTATGTGACGTGGTGTAATTACTGGTGTCTTGTGTTAAGTGGTGTAATTACTGGTGTCTTATGTGACGTGGTGTAATTACTGGTGTCTTGTGTGACGTGATGTTAATACTGGCGTCTTGTTTGAGTGGTGTAAATATTGGTGTCTCGTGTGACGTGGTGTAATACTGGTGTCTTGGGTGACGTGGTGTAAATACTAGTGTCTTGTGTGGCGTGGTGTAATACTAGTGTCGTGTGTGACGTGGTGTTATTACTAGTGTCTTGTGTGATGTGGAGTAAATACTAGTGTCTTGTGTGACGTGGTGTTAATACTAGTGTCTTGTGTGATGTGGTGTAAATACTAGTGTCCTGTGTGACGTGGTGTAAATATTGGTGTCTTGTGTGACGTGGTGTAAATACTGGTGATTTGTGTGACGTGGTGTAATATTGGTGTATTGTGTGACGTGGTGTAAATATTGGTGTCTTGTGTGACGTGGTGTAAATATTGGTGTCTTGTGTGACGTGGTGTTAATACTGGTGTCTTGTTTGACGTGGTCTACATACTAGTGTCCTGTGTGACGTGGTGTAAATATTGGTGTCTTGTGTGACGTGGTGCAAATACTAGTGTCTTGTGTGACGTGGTGTAAATATTGGTGTCTTGTGTGACGTGGTGTAAATACTAGTGTCCTGTGTGACGTGGTGTAAATACCAGTGGCTTGTGTGAGGTGGTGTAAATACCAGTGTCCTGTGTAATGTGGTGTAAATACTAGTGTATTGTGTGACGTGGTGTTAATACTAGTGTATTGTGTGACGTGGTGTCAATACTAGTGTAGTGTGTGACGTGTGGTTAATACTTGTCTTGTGTGACGTGGTGTAAATATAAATGTCTTGTGAGACGTGGGTAAATACTAGTGTCTTCTGTGACGTTGTGTTAATACTAGTGGCTTGTGTGAGGTGGTGTAATACTAGTGTCGTGTGTGACGTGGTGTAAATATTAGTGTCTTGTGTGACGTGGTGTAAGTACTAATCTCTTGTGTGACGTGGTGTAAATACTAATCTCTTGTGTGACGTGGTGTAATACTGGTATCTTGTGTGACGTGGTGTAAATACTTGTGTCTTGTGTGATGTGGTGTTAATACTGGTGTCTTCTGTGACGTGGTGTAAATACTAGTGTCTTGTGTGACGTGGGGTTAATACTGGTGTCTTGTGTGACGTGGTGTAAATACTGGTGTATTGTATGACGTTGTGTAAATACCAGTGTCGTGTGTGACGTGGTGTAAATATTGGTGTCTTGTGTGACGTGGTGTAAATACTAGTGTCTTGTGTGACGTGGTCTAAATATTAGTGTCTTGTGTGACGTGGTGTAATACTGGTGTTTTGTGTGACGTGGTGTTAATACTGGTGTTTTGTGTGACGTGGTGTAAATACTGGTGTCTTGTGTGACGTGTCTAAATGTTGGTGTCTTGTGTGACGTGGTGTAAATACTAGTGTCCTGTGGGACGTGGTGTAAATATTGGTGTCTTGTGTGACGTGGTGTAAATACTAGTGTCATGTGTGACGTGGTGTAAATATTGGTATCCTGTGTGACGTGGTGTAAATACTAGTGTCTTGTGTGACGTGGTGTAATACTGGTGTCTTGTGTGACGTGGGGTTAATACTGGTGTCTTGTGTGATGTGGTGTAAATACTAGTGTTTTGTGTGACGTTGTGTAAATATTGGTGTCTTTTGTGACGTGATGTAAATACTAGTGGCTTGTGTGACGTGGTCTAAATGTTGGTGTCTTGTGTGATTTTGTGTAAATACTAGTGTCTTGCGTGACGTAGTGTAAATGCCGGTGTCCTGTGTGACGTGCTGTTAATACTGGTGTCTTCTGTGACGTGGTGTAAATTCTAGTGTATTGTGTGACGTGGGGTTAATACTGGTGTCTTGTGTGTTTGGTGTATATACTAGTGTCTTGTGTGACGTGGTGTAAATACTAGTGTCTTGTGTGACGTGGGGTTAATACTGGTGTCTTGTGTGATGTGGTGTATATACTAGTGTCTTGTGTGACGTGGTGTAAATACCAGTGTCTTGTGTGACGTGGTGTTAATACTGGTGTCTTGTGTGAAGTGGTGTATATACTAGTGTCTTGTGTGATGTGATGTAAATGCCAGTGTCTTGTGTGACGTGGTGTAAATATTGGTGTCTTGTGTGAAGTGGTGTAAATACTAGTGTCTTGTGTGACGTGGTGTAAATACCAGTGTCTTGTGTGACGTGGTGTTAATACTGGTGTCTTGTGTGAAGTGGTGTAAATACTAGTGTCTTGTGTGACGTGGTGTAAATACCAGTGTCTTGTGTGACGTGGTGTTAATACTGGTGTCTTGTGTGAAGTGGAGTAAATACTAGTGTCTTGTGTGAAGTGGAGTAAATACTAGTGTCTTGTGTGACGTGGTGTAAATACTAGTGTCTTGTGTGACGTGGTGTAAATACCAGTGTCTTGTGTGACATGGTGTTAATATTGGTGTCTTGTGCGACGTGGTGTAAATACTAGTGTCTTGTGTGACATGGTGTAAATATTGGTGTCTTGTGTGACGTGGTGAAATACTGGTGTCTTCTGTGACGTGGGGTAAATATGGGTGTCTTCTGTCACGTGGTGTAAATGCTAGTGTCTTGTGTGACGTGGTGTTAATACTGGTGGCTTGTGTGACGTGGTGTAAATACTAGTGTCTTGTGTGACATGGTTTAAATATTGGTGTCTTGTGTGACGTGGTGTTTATGCTAGTGTCATGTGTGACGTGGTGTAAATATGGTTGTCTTGTGTGACGTGGTGTAAATGCTACTGTCTTGTGTGACGTGGTGTTAATACTGGTGTATTCTCTGACCTGGTGTAAATACTGGTGTCTTGTGTGACGTGGTGTAAATACCAGTGTCTTGTGTGACGTGGTGTATATATTAGTGTCCTGTGTGACCTGGTGTAAATATTGGTGTCTTGTGTGACGTGGTGTAAATACTAGTGTCTTGTGTGACGTGGTGTAAATACTAGCGTCTTGTGTGACGTGGTGTAAATATTGGTGTATTGTGTGACGTGGTGTAAATACTAGTGTCTTGTGTGACGTAGTGTAAGAACTAGTGTATTGTGTGACGTAGTGTAATAGTGGTGTCTTGTGTGACGTGGTGTTAATACTGATCTCTTGTGTGATGTGGTGTAAATACTAGTGTCTTGTGTGACGTAGTGTAAATATTGGTATCTTGTGTGACGTGGTGTAAATACTAGTGCCTTGTGTGACGTGGTTTAAATACCAGTGGCTTGTGTGAGGTGGTGTAAATAGCAGTGTCCTGTGTGATGTGGTGTAAATACTAGTGTCCTGTGTGACGCGGTGTAAATACTAGTGTCCTGTGTGACGTGGTGTTAATACTAGTGTATTGTGTGACGTGTGTTAATACTTGTCTTGTGTGACGTGGTGTAAATACTAATGTCTTGTGTGACGTGGTGTTAATACTGGTGTCTTTTCTGACGTGGTGTAATATAGTGTCTTGTGTGAAGTGGTGTAATACTGGTGTCTTGTGTGACGTGGTGTAATACTGGTGTCTTGTGTGACGTGGTGTTAATACTGGTGTCTTGTTTGACGTGGTGTAATACTGGTGTCTTGTGTGACGTGGGGTTAATACCGGTGTCTTGTGTGACGTGGGGTTAATGCTGGTGTATTGTGTGTCGTGGTGTAAATACTAGTGTCTTGTGTCACGTGGTGTTAATACTGGTGTCTAGTGTGACGTGGTGTTAATACTGGTGTCTTGTGTGATGTGGTGTAAATACTAGTGTCTTGTGTGACGTGGTGTAAATATTGGTGTCTTGTGTGATGTGATGTTAATACTAGTGTCTTATGTGACGTGGTGTAAATACTAGTGTCTTGTGTGAAGTGGAGTAAATACTAGTGTCTTGTGTGACGTGGTGTAAATACTAGTGTCTTGTGTGACGTGGTGTAAATACCAGTGTCTTGTGTGACATGGTGTTAATATTGGTGTCTTGTGCGACGTGGTGTAAATACTAGTGTCTTGTGTGACATGGTGTAAATATTGGTGTCTTGTGTGACGTGGTGAAATACTGGTGTCTTCTGTGACGTGGGGTAAATATGGGTGTCTTCTGTCACGTGGTGTAAATGCTAGTGTCTTGTGTGACGTGGTGTTAATACTGGTGGCTTGTGTGACGTGGTGTAAATACTAGTGTCTTGTGTGACATGGTTTAAATATTGGTGTCTTGTGTGACGTGGTGTTTATGCTAGTGTCATGTGTGACGTGGTGTAAATATGGTTGTCTTGTGTGACGTGGTGTAAATGCTACTGTCTTGTGTGACGTGGTGTTAATACTGGTGTATTCTCTGACCTGGTGTAAATACTGGTGTCTTGTGTGACGTGGTGTAAATACCAGTGTCTTGTGTGACGTGGTGTATATATTAGTGTCCTGTGTGACCTGGTGTAAATATTGGTGTCTTGTGTGACGTGGTGTAAATACTTGTGTCTTGTGTGACGTGGTGTAAATACTAGCGTCTTGTGTGACGTGGTGTAAATATTGGTGTATTGTGTGACGTGGTGTAAATACTAGTGTCTTGTGTGACGTAGTGTAAGAACTAGTGTATTGTGTGACGTAGTGTAATAGTGGTGTCTTGTGTGACGTGGTGTTAATACTGATCTCTTGTGTGATGTGGTGTAAATACTAGTGTCTTGTGTGACGTAGTGTAAATATTGGTATCTTGTGTGACGTCGTGTAAATACTAGTGCCTTGTGTGACGTGGTGTAAATACCAGTGGCTTGTGTGAGGTGGTGTAAATAGCAGTGTCCTGTGTGATGTGGTGTAAATACTAGTGTCGTGTGTGACGCGGTGTAAATACTAGTGTCCTGTGTGACGTGGTGTTAATACTAGTGTATTGTGTGACGTGTGTTAATACTTATCTTGTGTGACGTGGTGTAAATACTAATGTCTTGTGTGACGTGGTGTTAATACTGGTGTCTTTTCTGACGTGGTGTAATATAGTGTCTTGTGTGAAGTGGTGTAATACTGGTGTCTTGTGTGACGTGGTGTAATACTGGTGTCTTGTGTGACGTGGTGTTAATACTGGTGTCTTGTTTGACGTGGTGTAATACTGGTGTCTTGTGTGACGTGGGGTTAATACCGGTGTCTTGTGTGACGTGGGGTTAATGCTGGTGTATTGTGTGTCGTGGTGTAAATACTAGTGTCTTGTGTCACGTGGTGTTAATACTGGTGTCTAGTGTGACGTGGTGTTAATACTGGTGTCTTGTGTGATGTGGTGTAAATACTAGTGTCTTGTGTGACGTGGTGTAAATATTGGTGTCTTGTGTGATGTGATGTTAATACTAGTGTCTTATGTGACGTGGTGTAAATACTAGTGTCTTGTGTCACGTGGTGTTAATACTGGTGTCTAGTGTGACGTGGTGTTAATACTGGTGTCTTGTGTGACGTGATGTGAATGCCAGTGTCTTGTTTGACATGGTGTTAATATTGGTGTCTTGTGCGACGTGGTGTAAATACTAGTGTCTTGTGTGACATGGTGTATATATTGGTGTCTTGTGTAACCTGGTGTAAATGCTAGTGTCTTGTGTTATGTGGTGTAAAAACTAATGTCTTGTGTGACGTGGTGAAATACTGGTGTCTTCTGTGACGTGGTGTAAATATGGGTGTCTTCTGTCACGTGGTGTAAATGCTAGTGTCTTGTGTGACGTGGTGTTAATACTGGTGGCTTGTGTGACGTGGTGTTTATGCTAGTGTCTTGTGTGACGTGGTGTAAATACTAGTGTCGTGTGTGACGTGTTGTAAATATTGGTGTCATGTGTGACGTGGTGTAAATACTGGTGTCTTGTGTGATGTGGTGTTAATAATGGTGTATTCTGTGACGTGGTGTAAATACTAGTGTCTTGTGTGACGTTGGGTTAATACTGGTGTCTTGTGTGACGTGGTGTAAATACTGGTGTCTTGTATGACGTGGTGTAAATACCAGTGTCGTGTGTGACGTGGTGTAAATATTGGTGTCTTGTGTGACGTGGTGTAAATACTAGTGTCTTGTGTGACGTGGTCTAAATATTGGTGTCTTGTGTGAAATGGTGTAAATACTAGTGTCTTATGTGACGTGGTGTAAATACCAGTGTCTTGTGTGACGTGGTATTAATACTGGTGTCTTGTGTGAAGTGGAGTAAATACTAGTGTCTTGTGTGACGTGGTGTAAATACTAGTGTCTTGTGTGACGTGGTGTAAATACCAGTATCTTGTGTGACATGGTGTAAATATTGGTGTCTTGTGTGACGTGGTGAAATACTGGTGTCTTCTGTGACGTGGTGTAAATATGGGTGTCTTCTGTCACGTGGTGTAAATGCTAGTGTCTTGTGTGACGTGGTGTTAATACTGGTGGCTTGTGTGACGTGGTGTAAATACTAGTGTCTTGTGTGACATGGTTTAAATATTGGTGTCTTGTGTGACGTGGTGTAAATGCTAGTGTCTTGTGTGACGTAGTGTGAATATTGGGGTCTTGTGTGACCTGATGTAAATACTATTGTATTGTGTGACGTGGTGTTAATACTGGTGTATTCTGTGACCTGGTGTTAATACTGGTGTCCTGTGTGATGTGGTGTTAATACTAGTGTCTTGTGTGACGTGGTGTAAATACCAGTGTCTTGTGTGACGTGGTGTATATATTAGTGTCCTGTGTGACCTGGTGTAAATATTGGTGTCTTGTGTGACGTGGTGTAAATACTAGTGTCTTGTGTGACGTGGTGTAAATACTAGCGTCTTGTGTGACGTGGTGTTAATACTGATCTCTTCTGTGATGTGGTGTAAATACTAGTGTCTTGTGTGACGTAGTGTAAATATTGGTATCTTGTGTGACGTGGTGTAAATACTAGTGCCTTGTGTGACGTGGTGTAAATACCACTGGCTTGTGTGAGGTGGTGTAAATACCAGTGTCCTGTGTGATGTGGTGTAAATACTAGTGTCTTGTTTGACGTAGTGTAAATATTGGTATCTTGTGTGACGTGGTGTAAATACTAGTGCCTTGTGTGACGTGGTGTAAATACCAGTGGCTTGAGTGAGGTGGTGTAAATACCAGTGTCCTGTGTGACGCGATGTAAATACTAGTGTCCTGTGTGACGTGGTGTTAATACTAGTGTATTGGGTGACGTGTGTTAATACTTGTCTTGTGTGACGTGGTGTAAATACTAATGTCTTGTGTGACGTGGTGTTAATACTAGTGTATTGTGTGACGTGTGTTAATACTTGTCTTGTGTGACGTGGTGTAAATACTAATGTCTTGTGTGACGTGGTGTAAATACTAGTGTCTTGTGTGACGTTGTGTTAATACTAGTGTCTTGTGTGACGTGGTGTAAATACTAATGTCTTGTGTGACGTGGTGTAATACTGGTGTCTTGTGTGACGTGGTGTTAATACTGTTGTCTTGTGTGACATGGTGTAAATACTGATGTCGTGTGTGACGTGGTGTAAATATTGGTGTCATGTGTGATGTTGTGTAAATACTAGTTTCTTGTGTGACGTGGTGTAATATTGGTGTCTTGTGTGATGTGGTGTTAATACTGGTGTCTTGTGTGACGTGGTGTAAATACTGGTGTCTTGTGTGACGTGGTGTAAATACCAGTGTCGTGTGTGACGTGGTGTAAATATTGGTGTCTTGTGTGACGTGGTGTAAATACTAGTGTCTTGTGTGACGTGGTGTAAATATTAGTTTCTTGTGTGACGTGGTGTAAATATTAGTGTCTTGGGTGACGTGGTGTAATACTGGTGTCTTGTGTGATGTGGTGTTAATACTGGTGTATTGTGTGACGTGGTGTAAATACTGGTGACTTGTGTGACGTGGTCTAAATGTTGGTGTCTTGTGTGTCGTGGTGTAAATATTAGTGTCCTGTGGGACGTGGTGTAAATATTGGTGTCTTGTGTGACGTGGTGTAAATACTAGTGTCATGTGTGACCTGGTGTAAATGTTGGTATCATGTGTGACGTGGTGTAAATACTAGTGTCTTGTGTGACGTGGTATAATACTGGTGTCTTGTGTGACGCGGGGTTAATACTGGTGTCTTGTGTGACGTGGTGTAAATACTACTGTCTTGTGTGACGTGGTGTAAATACTAGTGTATTGTGTGACGTTGTGTAAATATTGCTGTCTTGTGTGACGTGGTGTAAATACTAGTGTCTTGTGTGACGTGGTCTAAATGTTGGTGTCTTGTGTGATTTTGTGTAAATACTAGTGTCTTGCGTGACGTAGTGTAAATACTGGTGTCTTGTGTGACGTGGTGTTAATACTGGTGTCTTTTCAGACGTGGTGTAATATGGTGTCTTGTGTGAAGTGGTGTAATACTGGTGTCTTGTGTGACGTGGTGTAATACTGGTGTCTTGTGTGACGTGGTGCTAATGCTGGTGTCTTGTGTGACGTGATGTAATACTGGTGTCTTGTGTGATGTGGGGTTAATACTGGTGTCTTCTGTGACGTGGTGTAAATACTAGTGGCTTGTGTGACGTGGTGTTAATACTAGTGTCATGTGTGACGTGGTGTAAATATTGCTGTCTTGTGTGAAGTGGTGTAAATACTAGTGTCTTGTGTGACGTGGTGTAAATACCAGTGTCTTGTGTGACGTGGTGTAAATAACAGTGTCTTCTGTGATATGGTGTTAATATTGGTGTCTTGTGCAACGTGGTGTAAATACTAGTGTCTTGTGTGACATGGTGTAAATATTGGTGTCATGTGTGACGTGGTGTAAATGCTAGTGTCTTGTGTGACGTGTTGTAAATACTGGTGTATTCTGTGATGTGGTGTAAAAACTAATGTCTTGTGTGACTTGGTGTAATACTGGTGTCTTCTGTGACGTTGTGTAAATACTAGTGTCTTGTGTCACGTGGTGTTAATACTGGTGTCTAGTGTGACGTGGTGTTAATACTGATGTCTTGTGTGACGTGGTGTAAATATTGGTATCCTGTGTGACGTGGTGTAAATACTAGTGTCTTGTGTGACGTGGTATAATACTGGTGTCTTGTGTGACGTGGGGTTAATACTGGTGTCTTGTGTGACGTGGTGTAAATACTAGTGTATTGTGTGACGTTGTGTAAATATTGGTGTCTTGTGTGACGTGGTGTAAATACTAGTGTCTTGTGTGACGTGGTCTAAATGTTGGTGTCTTGAGTGATTTTGTGTAAATACTAGTGTCTTGCGTGACGTAGTGTAAATACTGGTGTCTTGTGTGACGTGGTGTTAATACTGGTGTCTTTTCTGACGTGGTGTAATATGGTGTCTTGTGTGAAGTGGTGTAATACTGGTGTCTTCTGTGACGTGGTGTAATACTGGTGTCTTGTGTGGCGTGGTGTTAATACTGGTGTCTTGTGTGACGTGGTGTAATACTGGTGTCTTGTGTGACGTGGGGTTAATACTGGTGTATTGTGTGACGTGGGGTTAATACTGGTGTATTGTGTGACGTGGTGTAAATACTAGTGTCTTGTTTCACGTGGTGTTAATACTGGTTTCTAGTGTGACGTGGTGTTAATACTGGTGTCTTGTGTGACGTGGTGTAAATACTAGTGTCTTGTGTGACGTGGTGTATATACTAGTGTCATGTGTGACGTGGTGTAAATATTGGTGCCTTGTGTGAAGTGATGTAAATACTAGTGTCTTATGTGACGTGGTGTAAATACTAGTGTCTTGTGTGACGTGATGTAAATACCAGTGTCTTGTTTGACATGGTGTTAATATTGGTGTCTTGTGCGACGTGGTGTAAATACTAGTGTCTTGTGGGACATGGTGTATATATTGGTGTCTTGTGTGACCTGGTGTTAATGTATTGTGAGACGTGTGTTAATACTTGTCTTGTGTGACGTGGTGTAAATACTAATGTATTGTGTGACGTGGTGTAAATACTAGTGTCTTGTGTGGCGTTGTGTTAATACTAGTGTCTTGTGTGACGTGGTGTAAATACTAATGTCTTGTGTGACGTGGTGTAATACTGGTGTCTTGTGTGACGTGGTGTTAATACTGGTGTCTTGTGTGACGTGGTGTAAATACTGGTGTCTTGTGTGACGTGGTGTAAATATTGGTGTCATGTGTGACGCGGTGTAAATACTAGTGTCTTGTGTGACGTGGTGTAATATTGGTGTCTTGTGTGATGTGGTGTTAATAATGGTGTCTTGTGTGACGTGGTGTAAATACTGGTGTCATGTGTGACGTGGTGTAAATACCAGTGTCGTGTGTGACGTGGTGTAAATATTGGTGTCTTGTGTGAGGTGGTGTAAATACTAGTGTCTTGTGTGACGTGGTCTAAATATTAGTGTCATGTGTGACGTGGTGTAAATACCAGTATCGTGTTTGACGTGGTGTAAATATTGGTGTCTTGTGTGACGTGGTGTAAATACTAGTGTCTTGTGTGACGTGGTCTAAATATTAGTGTCTTGTGTGACGTGGTGTGATACTGGTGTTTTGTGTGACGTGGTGTTAATACTGGTGTTTTGTGTGACGTGGTGTAAATACTGGTGTCTTGTGTGACGTGGTCTAAATGTTGGTGTCTTGTGTGACGTGGTGTAAATACTAGTGTCCTGTGGGACGTGGTGTAAATATTGGTGTCTTGTGTGACGTGGTGTAAATACTAGTGTCATGTGTGACGTGGTGTAAATATTGGTATCCTGGGTGACGTGGTGTAAATACTAGTGTCTTGTGTGACGTGGTGTAATACTGGTGTCTTGTGTGACGTGGGGTTAATACTGGTGTCTTGTGTGACGTGGTGTAAATACTAGTGTATTGTGTGACGTTGTGTAAATATTGGTGTCTTGTGTGACGTGGTGTAAATACTAGTGGCTTGTGTGACGTGGTCTAAATGTTAATGTCTTGTCTGATTTTGTGTAAATACTAGTGTCTTGTGTAACGTGGTGTTAATACTGGTGTCTTTTCTGACGTGGTGTAATATGGTGTCTTGTGTGAAGTGGTGTAATACTGGTGTCTTGTGTGACGTGGTGTCATACTGGTGTCTTGTGTGACGCGGTGTTAATACTGGCGTCTTGTGTGACGTGATGTAATACTGGTGTCTTGTCTGACGGGGGGTTAATACTGGTGTCTTCTGTGACGTGGTGTAAATACTAGTGTCTTGTGTGACGTGGGGTTAATACTGGTGTCTTGTGTGACGTGGTGTAAATACTAGTGTCTTGTGTGACGTGGTGTAAATACCAGTGTCTTGTGTGACGTGGTGTAAATATTGGTGTCTTGTGTGAAATGGTGTAAATACTAGTGTCTTATGTGACGTGGTGTAAATACTAGTGTCTTGTGTGACGTGGTGTAAATACCAGTGTCTTGTGTGACGTGGTATTAATACTGGTGTCTTGTGTGAAGTGGAGTAAATACTAGTGTCTTGTGTGACGTGGTGTAAATACTAGTGTCTTGTGTGACGTGGTGTAAATACCAGTGTCTTGTGTGACATGGTGTAAATATTGGTGTCTTGTGTGACGTTGTTAAATACTGGTGTCTTCTGTGACGTGGTCTAAATATGGGTGTCTTCTGTCACGTGGTGTAAATGCTAGTGTCTTGTGTGTCGTGGTGTTAATACTGGTGGCTTGTGTGACGTGGTGTAAATACTAGTGTCTTGTGTGACATGGTTTAAATATCGGTGTCTTGTGTGACGTGGTGTAAATACTAGTGTCTTGTGTGACTTAGTGTGAATATTGGGGTCTTGTGTGACGTGGTGTTAATACTGGTGTATTCTGTGACCTGGTGTTAATACTGGTGTCCTGTGTGATGTGGTGTTAATACTAGTGTCTTGTGTGACGTGGTGTAAATACCAGTGTCTTGTGTGACGTGGTGTATATATTAGTGTCCTGTGTGACCTGGTGTAAATATTGGTGTCTTGTGTGACGTGGTGTAAATACTACTGTCTTGTGTGACGTGGTGTAAATACTAGCGTCTTGTGTGACGTGGTGTTAATACTGATCTCTTCTGTGATGTGGTGTAAATACTAGTGTCTTGTGTGACGTGGTGTAAATACCAGTGGCTTGTGTGAGGTGGTGTAAATACCAGTGTCTTGTTTGACGTAGTGTAAATATTGGAATCTTGTGTGACGTGGTGTAAATACTAGTGCCTTGTGTGACGTGGTGTAAATACCAGTGGCTTGAGTGAAGTGGTGTAAATACCAGTGTCCTGTGTGACGCGATGTAAATACTAGTGTCCTGTGTGACGTGGTGTTAATACTAGTGTATTGGGTGACGTGTCTTAATACTTGTCTTGTGTGACGTGGTGTAAATACTAATGTCTTGTGTGACGTGGTGTAAATACTAGTGTCCTGTGTGACGTTGTGTTAATACTAGTGTCTTGTGTGACGTGGTGTAAATACTAATGTCTTGTGTGACGTGGTGTAATACTGGTGTCTTGTGTGACGTGGTGTTAATACTGGTGTCTCGTGTGACGTGGCGTACATACTGATGTCTTGTGTGACGTGGTGTAAATTCTAGTGTCGTGTGTGACGTGGTGTAAATATTGGTGTCATGTGTAACGTTGTGTAAATACTAGTGTCTTGTGTGACGTGGTCTAATATTGGTGTCTTGTGTGATGTGGTGTTAATACTGGTGTCTTGTGTGACGTGGTGTAAATACTGGTGTCTTGTGTGACGTGGTGTAAATACCAGTGTCGTGTGTGACGTGGTGTAAATATTGGTGTCTTGTGTGACGTGGTGTAAATACTAGTGTCTTGTGTGACGTGGTGTAAATATTAGTTTCTTATGTGACGTGGTGTAAATATTAGTGTCTTGGGTGACGTGGTGTAATACTGGTGTCTTGTGTGATGTGGTGTTAATACTGGTGTATTGTGTGACGTGGTGTAAATACTGGTGACTTGTGTGACGTGGTCTAAATGTTGGTGTCTTGTGTGTCGTGGTGTAAATATTGGTGTCGTGTGGGACGTGGTGTAAATATTGGTGTCTTGTGTGACGTGGTGTAAATACTAGTGTCATGTGTGTCCTGGTGTAAATATTGGTATCCTGTGTGACGTGGTGTAAATACTAGTGTCTTGTGTGACGTGGTCTAAATGTTGGTGTCTTGTGTGATTTTGTGTAAATACTAGTGTTCTGCGTGACGTAGTGTAAATACTGGTGTCTTGTGTGACGTGGTGTTAATACTGGTGTCTTTTCTGACGTGGTGTAATATGGTGTCTTGTGTGAAGTGGTGTAATACTGGTGTCTTGTGTGACGTGGTGTAATACTGGTGTCTTTTGTGACGTGGTGCTAATGCTGGTGTCTTGTGTGACGTGATGTAATACTGGTGTCTTGTGTGATGTGGGGTTAATACTGGTGTCTTCTGTGACGTGGTGTAAATACTAGTGGCTTGTGTGACGTGGTGTTAATACTAGTGTTATGTGTGACGTAGTGTAAATATTGCTGTCTTGTGTGAAGTGGTGTAAATACTAGTGTCTTGTGTGACGTGGTGTAAATACCAGTGTCTTGTGTGACGTGGTGTAAATACCAGTGTCTTGTGTGACATGGTGTTAATATTGGTGTCTTGTGCAACGTGGTGTAAATACTAGTGTCTTGTGTGACATGGTGTAAATATTGGTGTCATGTGTGACGTGGTGTAAATGCTAGTGTCTTGTGTGACGTGTTGTAAATACTGGTGTATTCTGTGATGTGGTGTAAATACTAGTGTCTTGTGTCACGTGGTGTTAATACTGGTGTCTAGTGTGACGTGGTGTTAATACTGATGTCTTGTGTGACGTGGTGTAAATATTGGTATCCTGTGTGAGGTGGTGTAAATACTAGTGTCTTGTGTGACGTGGTGTAATACTGGTGTCTTGTGTGACGTGGTGTTAATACTGGTGTCTTGTGTGACGTGGTGTAAATACTAGTGTATTGTGTGACGTTGTGTAAATATTGGTGTCTTGTGTGACGTGGTGTAAATACTAGTGTCTTGTGTGACGTGGTCTAAATGTTGGTATCTTGAGTGATTTTGTGTAAATACTAGTGTCCTGCGTGACGTAGTGTATATACTGGTGTCTTGTGTGACGTGGTGTTAATACTGGTGTCTTTTCTGACGTGGTGTAATATGGTGTCTTGTGTGAAGTGGTGTAATACTGGTGTCTTGTGTGACGTGGTGTAATACTGGTGTCTTGTGTGGCGTGGTGTTAATACTGGTGTCTTGTGTGACGTGGTGTAATACTGGTGTCTTGTGTGACGTGGGGTTAATACTGGTGTATTGTGTGACGTGGGGTTAATACTGGTGTATTGTGTGACGTGGTGTAAATACTAGTGTCTTGTTTCACGTGGTGTTAATACTGGTTTCTAGTGTGACGTGGTGTTAATACTGGTGTCTTGTGTGACGTGGTGTAAATACTAGTGTCTTGTGTGACGTGGTGTATATACTAGTGTCATGTGTGACGTGGTGTAAATATTGGTGCCGTGTTTGAAGTGATGTAAATACTAGTGTCTTATGTGACGTGGTGTAAATACTAGTGTCTTGTGTGACGTGATGTAAATACCAGTGTCTTGTTTGACATGGTATTAATATTGGTGTCTTGTGCGACGTGGTGTAAATACTAGTGTCTTGTGGGACATGGTGTATATATTGGTGTCTTGTGTGACCTGGTGTAAATGTATTGTGAGACGTGTGTTAATACTTGTCTTGTGTGACGTGGTGTAAATACTAATGTATTGTGTGACGTGGTGTAAATACTAGTGTCTTGTGTGACGTGGTGTAAATACTAATGTCTTGTGTGACGTGGTGTAATACTGGTGTCTTGTGTGACGTGGTGTTAATACTGGTGTCTTGTGTGACGTGGTGTAAATACTGGTGTCTTGTGTGATGTGGTGTAAATATTGGTGTCATGTGTGACGCGGTGTAAATACTAGTGGCTTGTGTGACGTGGTGTAATATTGGTGTCTTGTGTGATGTGGTGTTAATAATGGTGTCTTGTGTGACGTGGTGTAAATACTGGTGTTATGTGTGACGTGGTGTAAATACCAGTGTCGTGTGTGACGTGGTGTAAATATTGGTGTCTTGTGTGACGTGGTGTAAATACTAGGGTCTTGTGTGACGTGGTGTAAATATTAGTGTCTTGTGTGACGTGGTGTAAATATTAGTGTCTTGTGTATTGTGGTGTAATACTAGTGTCTTGTATGATGTGGTGTTAATACTGGTGTGTTGTGTGACGTGGTGTAAATACTGGTGACTTGTGTGACGTGGTCTAAATATTGGTGTCTTGTGTGACGTGGTGTAAATACTAGTGTGATGTGTGACGTGGTGTAAATATTGGTATCCTGTGTGACGTGGTGTAAATACTAGTGTCTTGTGTGACGTGGTGTAATACTGGTGTAGTGTGTGACGTGGGGTTAATACTGGTGTCTTGTGTGACGTGGTGTAAATACTAGTGTCTTGTGTGACGTGGTGTAAATACTAGTGTATTGTGTGACGTTGTGTAAATATTGCTATCTTGTGTGACGTGGTGTAAATACTAGTGTCTTGTGTGACGTGGTCTAAATGTTGGTATCTTGTGTGATTTTGTGTAAATACTAGTGTCTTGCGTGACGTAGTGTAAATACTGGCGTCTTGTGTGACGTGGTGTTAATACTGGTGTCTTTTCTGACGTGTTGTTAATGCTGGTGTCTTGTGTGACGTGATGTAATACTGGTGTCTTGTGTGACGTGGTGTTAATACTGGTGTCTAGTGTGACGTGGTGTTAATACTGGTGTCTTGTGTGACGTGGTGTAAATATTGGTATCCTGTGTGACGTGGTGTAATACTGGTGTCTTGTGTGACGTGGGGTTAATACTGGTGTATTGTGTGACGTGGGGTTAATACTGGTGTCTTGTGTGACGTGGGGTTAATACTGGTGTATTGTGAGACGTGGTGTAAATACTAGTGTCTTGTTTCACGTGGTGTTAATACTGGTTTCTAGTGTGACGTGGTGTTAATACTGGTGTCTTGTGTGACGTGGTGTAAATACTAGTGTCTTGTGTGACGTGGTGTATATACTAGTGTCATGTGTGACGTGGTGTAAATATTGGTGCCTTGTGTGAAGTGATGTAAATACTAGTGTCTTATGTGACGTGGTGTAAATACTAGTGTCTTGTGTGACGTGATGTAAATACCAGTGTCTTGTTTGACATGGTATTAATATTGGTGTCTTGTGCGACGTGGTGTAAATACTAGTGTCTTGTGGGACATGGTGTATATATTGGTGTCTTGTGTGACCTGGTGTAAATGTATTGTGAGACGTGTGTTAATACTTGTCTTGTGTGACGTGGTGTAAATACTAATGTATTGTGTGACGTGGTGTAAATACTAGTGTCTTGTGTGACGTGGTGTAAATACTAATGTCTTGTGTGACGTGGTGTAATACTGGTGTCTTGTGTGACGTGGTGTTAATACTGGTGTCTTGTGTGACGTGGTGTAAATACTGGTGTCTTGTGTGATGTGGTGTAAATATTGGTGTCATGTGTGACGCGGTGTAAATACTAGTGTCTTGTGTGACGTGGTGTAATATTGGTGTCTTGTGTGATGTGGTGTTAATAATGGTGTCTTGTGTGACGTGGTGTAAATACTGGTGTTATGTGTGACGTGGTGTAAATACCAGTGTCGTGTGTGACGTGGTGTAAATATTGGTGTCTTGTGTGACGTGGTGTAAATACTAGGGTCTTGTGTGACGTGGTGTAAATATTAGTGTCTTGTGTGACGTGGTGTAAATATTAGTGTCTTGTGTATTGTGGTGTAATACTAGTGTCTTGTATGATGTGGTGTTAATACTGGTGTATTGTGTGACGTGGTGTAAATACTGGTGACTTGTGTGACGTGGTCTAAATATTGGTGTCTTGTGTGACGTGGTGTAAATACTAGTGTGATGTGTGACGTGGTGTAAATATTGGTATCCTGTGTGACGTGGTGTAAATACTAGTGTCTTGTGTGACGTGGTGTAATACTGGTGTATTGTGTGACGTGGCGTTAATACTGGTGTCTTGTGTGACGTGGTGTAAATACTAGTGTCTTGTGTGACGTGGTGTAAATACTAGTGTATTGTGTGACGTTGTGTAAATATTGCTATCTTGTGTGACGTGGTGTAAATACTAGTGTCTTGTGTGACGTGGTCTAAATGTTGGTATCTTGTGTGATTTTGTGTAAATACTAGTGTCTTGCGTGACGTAGTGTAAATACTGGCGTCTTGTGTGACGTGGTGTTAATACTGGTGTCTCGTGTGACGTGGCGTACATACTGATGTCTTGTGTGACGTGGTGTAAATTCTAGTGTCGTGTGTGACGTGGTGTAAATATTGGTGTCATGTGTAACGTTGTGTAAATACTAGTGTCTTGTGTGACGTGGTCTAATATTGGTGTCTTGTGTGATGTGGTGTTAATACTGGTGTCTTGTGTGACGTGGTGTAAATACTGGTGTCTTGTGTGACGTGGTGTAAATACCAGTGTCGTGTGTGACGTGGTGTAAATATTGGTGTCTTGTGTGACGTGGTGTAAATACTAGTGTCTTGTGTGACGTGGTGTAAATATTAGTTTCTTATGTGACGTGGTGTAAATATTAGTGTCTTGGGTGACGTGGTGTAATACTGGTGTCTTGTGTGATGTGGTGTTAATACTGGTGTATTGTGTGACGTGGTGTAAATACTGGTGACTTGTGTGACGTGGTCTAAATGTTGGTGTCTTGTGTGTCGTGGTGTAAATATTGGTGTCGTGTGGGACGTGGTGTAAATATTGGTGTCTTGTGTGACGTGGTGTAAATACTAGTGTCATGTGTGACCTGGTGTAAATATTGGTATCCTGTGTGACGTGGTGTAAATACTAGTGTCTTGTGTGACGTGGTCTAAATGTTGGTGTCTTGTGTGATTTTGTGTAAATACTAGTGTCCTGCGTGACGTAGTGTAAATACTGGTGTCTTGTGTGACGTGGTGTTAATACTGGTGTCTTTTCTGACGTGGTGTAATATGGTGTCTTGTGTGAAGTGGTGTAATACTGGTGTCTTGTGTGACGTGGTGTAATACTGGTGTCTTTTGTGACGTGGTGCTAATGCTGGTGTCTTGTGTGACGTGATGTAATACTGGTGTCTTGTGTGATGTGGGGTTAATACTGGTGTCTTCTGTGACGTGGTGTAAATACTAGTGGCTTGTGTGACGTGGTGTTAATACTAGTGTTATGTGTGACGTAGTGTAAATATTGCTGTCTTGTGTGAAGTGGTGTAAATACTAGTGTCTTGTGTGACGTGGTGTAAATACCAGTGTCTTGTGTGACGTGGTGTAAATACCAGTGTCTTGTGTGACATGGTGTTAATATTGGTGTCTTGTGCAACGTGGTGTAAATACTAGTGTCTTGTGTGACATGGTGTAAATATTGGTGTCATGTGTGACGTGGTGTAAATGCTAGTGTCTTGTGTGACGTGTTGTAAATACTGGTGTATTCTGTGATGTGGTGTAAATACTAGTGTCTTGTGTCACGTGGTGTTAATACTGGTGTCTAGTGTGACGTGGTGTTAATACTGATGTCTTGTGTAACGTGGTGTAAATATTGGTATCCTGTGTGAGGTGGTGTAAATACTAGTGTCTTGTGTGACGTGGTGTAATACTGGTGTCTTGTGTGACGTGGTGTTAATACTGGTGTCTTGTGTGACGTGGTGTAAATACTAGTGTATTGTATGACGTTGTGTAAATATTGGTGTCTTGTGTGACGTGGTGTAAATACTAGTGTCTTGTGTGACGTGGTCTAAATGTTGGTATCTTGAGTGATTTTGTGTAAATACTAGTGTCCTGCGTGACGTAGTGTATATACTGGTGTCTTGTGTGACGTGGTGTTAATACTGGTGTCTTTTCTGACGTGGTGTAATATGGTGTCTTGTGTGAAGTGGTGTAATACTGGTGTCTTGTGTGACGTGGTGTAATACTGGTGTCTTGTGTGGCGTGGTGTTAATACTGGTGTCTTGTGTGACGTGGTGTAATACTGGTGTCTTGTGTGACGTGGGGTTAATACTGGTGTATTGTGTGACGTGGGGTTAATACTGGTGTATTGTGTGACGTGGTGTAAATACTAGTGTCTTGTTTCACGTGGTGTTAATACTGGTTTCTAGTGTGACGTGGTGTTAATACTGGTGTCTTGTGTGACGTGGTGTAAATACTAGTGTCTTGTGTGACGTGGTGTATATACTAGTGTCATGTGTGACGTGGTGTAAATATTGGTGCCTTGTGTGAAGTGATGTAAATACTAGTGTCTTATGTGACGTGGTGTAAATACTAGTGTCTTGTGTGACGTGATGTAAATACCAGTGTCTTGTTTGACATGGTATTAATATTGGTGTCTTGTGCGACGTGGTGTAAATACTAGTGTCTTGTGGGACATGGTGTATATATTGGTGTCTTGTGTGACCTGGTGTAAATGTATTGTGAGACGTGTGTTAATACTTGTCTTGTGTGACGTGGTGTAAATACTAATGTATTGTGTGACGTGGTGTAAATACTGGTGTCTTGTGTGATGTGGTGTAAATATTGGTGTCATGTGTGACGCGGTGTAAATACTAGTGTCTTGTGTGACGTGGTGTAATATTGGTGTCTTGTGTGATGTGGTGTTAATAATGGTGTCTTGTGTGACGTGGTGTAAATACTGGTGTTATGTGTGACGTGGTGTAAATACCAGTGTCGTGTGTGACGTGGTGTAAATATTGGTGTCTTGTGTGACGTGGTGTAAATACTAGGGTCTTGTGTGACGTGGTGTAAATATTAGTGTCTTGTGTGACGTGGTGTAAATATTAGTATCTTGTGTATTGTGGTGTAATACTAGTGTCCTGTATGATGTGGTGTTAATACTGGTGTATTGTGTGACGTGGTGTAAATACTGGTGACTTGTGTGACGTGGTCTAAATATTGGTGTCTTGTGTGACGTGGTGTAAATACTAGTGTGATGTGTGACGTGGTGTAAATATTGGTATCCTGTGTGACGTGGTGTAAATACTAGTGTCTTGTGTGACGTGGTGTAATACTGGTGTATTGTGTGACGTGGCGTTAATACTGGTGTCTTGTGTGACGTGGTGTAAATACTAGTGTCTTGTGTGACGTGGTGTAAATACTAGTGTATTGTGTGACGTTGTGTAAATATTGCTATCTTGTGTGACGTGGTGTAAATACTAGTGTCTTGTGTGACGTGGTCTAAATGTTGGTATCTTGTGTGATTTTGTGTAAATACTAGTGTCTTGCGTGACGTAGTGTAAATACTGGCGTCTTGTGTGACGTGGTGTTAATACTGGTGTCTCGTGTGACGTGGCGTACATACTGATGTCTTGTGTGACGTGGTGTAAATTCTAGTGTCGTGTGTGACGTGGTGTAAATATTGGTGTCATGTGTAACGTTGTGTAAATACTAGTGTCTTGTGTGACCTGGTCTAATATTGGTGTCTTGTGTGATGTGGTGTTAATACTGGTGTCTTGTGTGACGTGGTGTAAATACTGGTGTCTTGTGTGACGTGGTGTAAATACCAGTGTCGTGTGTGACGTGGTGTAAATATTGGTGTCTTGTGTGACGTGGTGTAAATACTAGTGTCTTGTGTGACGTGGTGTAAATATTAGTTTCTTATGTGACGTGGTGTAAATATTAGTGTCTTGGGTGACGTGGTGTAATACTGGTGTCTTGTGTGATGTGGTGTTAATACTGGTGTATTGTGTGACGTGGTGTAAATACTGGTGACTTGTGTGACGTGGTCTAAATGTTGGTGTCTTGTGTGTCGTGGTGTAAATATTGGTGTCGTGTGGGACGTGGTGTAAATATTGGTGTCTTGTGTGACGTGGTGTAAATACTAGTGTCATGTGTGACCTGGTGTAAATATTGGTATCCTGTGTGACGTGGTGTAAATACTAGTGTCTTGTGTGACGTGGTCTAAATGTTGGTGTCTTGTGTGATTTTGTGTAAATACTAGTGTCCTGCGTGACGTAGTGTAAATACTGGTGTCTTGTGTGACGTGGTGTTAATACTGGTGTCTTTTCTGACGTGGTGTAATATGGTGTCTTGTGTGAAGTGGTGTAATACTGGTGTCTTGTGTGACGTGGTGTAATACTGGTGTCTTTTGTGACGTGGTGCTAATGCTGGTGTCTTGTGTGACGTGATGTAATACTGGTGTCTTGTGTGATGTGGGGTTAATACTGGTGTCTTCTGTGACGTGGTGTAAATACTAGTGGCTTGTGTGACGTGGTGTTAATACTAGTGTTATGTGTGACGTAGTGTAAATATTGCTGTCTTGTGTGAAGTGGTGTAAATACTAGTGTCTTGTGTGACGTGGTGTAAATACCAGTGTCTTGTGTGACGTGGTGTAAATACCAGTGTCTTGTGTGACATGGTGTTAATATTGGTGTCTTGTGCAACGTGGTGTAAATACTAGTGTCTTGTGTGACATGGTGTAAATATTGGTGTCATGTGTGACGTGGTGTAAATGCTAGTGTCTTGTGTGACGTGTTGTAAATACTGGTGTATTCTGTGATGTGGTGTAAATACTAGTGTCTTGTGTCACGTGGTGTTAATACTGGTGTCTAGTGTGACGTGGTGTTAATACTGATGTCTTGTGTGACGTGGTGTAAATATTGGTATCCTGTGTGAGGTGGTGTAAATACTAGTGTCTTGTGTGACGTGGTGTAATACTGGTGTCTTGTGTGACGTGGTGTTAATACTGGTGTCTTGTGTGACGTGGTGTAAATACTAGTGTATTGTATGACGTTGTGTAAATATTGGTGTCTTGTGTGACGTGGTGTAAATACTAGTGTCTTGTGTGACGTGGTCTAAATGTTGGTATCTTGAGTGATTTTGTGTAAATACTAGTGTCCTGCGTGACGTAGTGTATATACTGGTGTCTTGTGTGACGTGGTGTTAATACTGGTGTCTTTTCTGACGTGGTGTAATATGGTGTCTTGTGTGAAGTGGTGTAATACTGGTGTCTTGTGTGACGTGGTGTAATACTGGTGTCTTGTGTGGCGTGGTGTTAATACTGGTGTCTTGTGTGACGTGGTGTAATACTGGTGTCTTGTGTGACGTGGGGTTAATACTGGTGTATTGTGTGACGTGGGGTTAATACTGGTGTATTGTGTGACGTGGTGTAAATACTAGTGTCTTGTTTCACGTGGTGTTAATACTGGTTTCTAGTGTGACGTGGTGTTAATACTGGTGTCTTGTGTGACGTGGTGTAAATACTAGTGTCTTGTGTGACGTGGTGTATATACTAGTGTCATGTGTGACGTGGTGTATATATTGGTGCCTTGTGTGAAGTGATGTAAATACTAGTGTCTTATGTGACGTGGTGTAAATACTAGTGTCTTGTGTGACGTGATGTAAATACCAGTGTCTTGTTTGACATGGTATTAATATTGGTGTCTTGTGCGACGTGGTGTAAATACTAGTGTCTTGTGGGACATGGTGTATATATTGGTGTCTTGTGTGACCTGGTGTAAATGTATTGTGAGACGTGTGTTAATACTTGTCTTCTGTGACGTGGTGTAAATACTAATGTATTGTGTGACGTGGTGTAAATACTAGTGTCTTGTGTGACGTGGTGTAAATACTAATGTCTTGTGTGACGTGGTGTAATACTGGTGTCTTGTGTGACGTGGTGTTAATACTGGTGTCTTGTGTGACGTGGTGTAAATACTGGTGTCTTGTGTGATGTGGTGTAAATATTGGTGTCATGTGTGACGCGGTGTAAATACTAGTGTCTTGTGTGACGTGGTGTAATATTGGTGTCTTGTGTGATGTGGTGTTAATAATGGTGTCTTGTGTGACGTGGTGTAAATACTGGTGTTATGTGTGACGTGGTGTAAATACCAGTGTCGTGTGTGACGTGGTGTAAATATTGGTGTCTTGTGTGACGTGGTGTAAATACTAGGGTCTTGTGTGACGTGGTGTAAATATTAGTGTCTTGTGTGACGTGGTGTAAATATTAGTGTCTTGTGTATTGTGGTGTAATACTAGTGTCTTGTATGATGTGGTGTTAATACTGGGGTATTGTGTGACGTGGTGTAAATACTGGTGACTTGTGTGACGTGGTCTAAATATTGGTGTCTTGTGTGACGTGGTGTAAATACTAGTGTGATGTGTGACGTGATGTAAATATTGGTATCCTGTGTGACGTGGTGTAAATACTAGTGTCTTGTGTGACGTGGTGTAATACTGGTGTATTGTGTGACGTGGGGTTAATACTGGTGTCTTGTGTGACGTGGTGTAAATACTAGTGTCTTGTGTGACGTGGTGTAAATACTAGTGTATTGTGTGACGTTGTGTAAATATTGCTATCTTGTGTGACGTGGTGTAAATACTAGTGTCTTGTGTGACGTGGTCTAAATGTTGGTATCTTGTGTGATTTTGTGTAAATACTAGTGTCTTGCGTGACGTAGTGTAAATACTGGCGTCTTGTGTGACGTGGTGTTAATACTGGTGTCTTTTCTGACGTGGTGTTAATGCTGGTGTCTTGTGTGACGTGATGTAATACTGGTGTCTTGTGTGACGTGGTGTTAATACTGGTGTCTAGTGTGACGTGGTGTTAATACTGGTGTCTTGTGTGACGTGGTGTAAATATTGGTATCCTGTGTGACGTGGTGTAATACTGGTGTCTTGTGTGACGTGGGGTTAATACTGGTGTATTGTGTGACGTGGGGTTAATACTGGTGTCTTGTGTGACGTGGGGTTAATACTGGTGTATTGTGTGACGTGGTGTAAATACTAGTGTCTTGTTTCACGTGGTGTTAATACTGGTTTCTAGTGTGACGTGGTGTTAATACTGGTGTCTTGTGTGACGTGGTGTAAATACTAGTGTCTTGTGTGACGTGGTGTATATACTAGTGTCATGTGTGACGTGGTGTAAATATTGGTGCCTTGTGTGAAGTGATGTAAATACTAGTGTCTTATGTGACGTGGTGTAAATACTAGTGTCTTGTGTGACGTGATGTAAATACCAGTGTCTTGTTTGACATGGTATTAATATTGGTGTCTTGTGCGACGTGGTGTAAATACTAGTGTCTTGTGGGACATGGTGTATATATTGGTGTCTTGTGTGACCTGGTGTAAATGTATTGTGAGACGTGTGTTAATACTTGTCTTGTGTGACGTGGTGTAAATACTAATGTATTGTGTGACGTGGTGTAAATACTAGTGTCTTGTGTGACGTGGTGTAAATACTAATGTCTTGTGTGACGTGGTGTAATACTGGTGTCTTGTGTGACGTGGTGTTAATACTGGTGTCTTGTGTGACGTGGTGTAAATACTGGTGTCTTGTGTGATGTGGTGTAAATATTGGTGTCATGTGTGACGCGGTGTAAATACTAGTGTCTTGTGTGACGTGGTGTAATATTGGTGTCTTGTGTGATGTGGTGTTAATAATGGTGTCTTGTGTGACGTGGTGTAAATACTGGTGTTATGTGTGACGTGGTGTAAATACCAGTGTCGTGTGTGACGTGGTGTAATTATTGGTGTCTTGTGTGACGTGGTGTAAATACTAGGGTCTTGTGTGACGTGGTGTAAATATTAGTGTCTTGTGTGACGTGGTGTAAATATTAGTGTCTTGTGTATTGTGGTGTAATACTAGTGTCTTGTATGATGTGGTGTTAATACTGGTGTATTGTGTGACGTGGTGTAAATACTGGTGACTTGTGTGACGTGGTCTAAATATTTGTTTCTACTTTAGGCACAAGGCCAGCAATCATCCAGTGCATTACTGGTACTTTATTTTATCGACCCCGTAAGGATGAAAGGCAAAGTTAACCTCGACGTGGTCTAAATATTGGTGTCTTGTGTGACGTGGTGTAAATACTAGTGTGATGTGTGACGTGGTGTAAATATTGGTATCCTGTGTGACGTGGTGTAAATACCAGTGTCTTGTGTGACGTGGTGTAATACTGGTGTATTGTGTGACGTGGGGTTAATACTGGTGTCTTGTGTGACGTGGTGTAAATACTAGTGTCTTGTGTGACGTGGTGTAAATACTAGTGTATTGTGTGACGTTGTGTACATATTGCTATCTTGTGTGACGTGGTGTAAATACTAGTGTCTTGTGTGACGTGGTCTAAATGTTGGTATCTTGTGTGATTTTGTGTAAATACTAGTGTCTTGCGTGACGTAGTGTAAATACTGGCGTCTTGTGTGACGTGGTGTTAATACTGGTGTCTTTTCTGACGTGGTGTTAATGCTGGTGTCTTGTGTGACGTGATGTAATACTGGTGTCTTGTGTGACGTGGTGTTAATAAAGGTGTCTAGTGTGACGTGGTGTTAATACTGGTGTCTTGTGTGACGTGGTGTAAATATTGGTATCCTGTGTGACGTGGTGTAAATACTAGGGTCTTGTGTGACGTGGTGTAATACTGGTGTCTTGTGTGACGTGGGGTTAATACTGGTGTCTTGTGTGACGTGGTGTAAATACTAGTGTATTGTGTGACGTTGTGTAAATATTGGTGTCTTGTGTAACGTGGTGTAAATACTAGTGTCTTGTGTGACGTGGTCTAAATGTTGGTGTCGTGTGTGATTTTGTGTAAATACTAGTGTCTTGCGTGACGTAGTGTAAATACTGGCGTCTTGTGTGACGTGGTGTTAATACTGGTGTCTTTTCTGACGTGGTGTTAATGCTGGTGTCTTGTGTGACGTGATGTAATATTGGTGTCTTGTGTGACGTGGTGTTAATACTGGTGTCTAGTGTGACGTGGTGTTAATACTGGTGTCTTGTGTGACGTGGTGTAAATATTGGTATCCTGTGTGACGTGGTGTAAATACTAGTGTCTTGTGTGACGTGGTGTAATACTGGTGTCTTGTGTGACGTGGGGTTAATACTAGTGTCTTGTGTGACGTGGTGTAAATACTAGTGTATTGTGTGACGTTGTGTAAATATTGGTGTATTGTGTAACGTGGTGTAAATACTAGTGTCTTGTGTGACGTGGTCTAAATGTTGGTGTCTTGTGTGATTTTGTGTAAATACTAGTGTCTTGCGTGACGTAGTGTAAATACTGGCGTCTTGTGTGACGTGGTGTTAATACTGGTGTCTTTTCTGACGTGGTGTAATATGGTGTCTTGTGTGAAGTGGTGTAATACTGGTGTCTTGTGTGACGTGGTGTAATACTGGTGTCTTGTGTGACGTGGTGTTAATACTGGTGTCTTGTGTGAAGTGGAGTAAATACTAGTGTCTTGTGTGACGTGATGTAAATACTAGTGTCTTGTGTGACGTGGTGTAAATACCAGTGTCTTGTGTGACGTGGTGTTAATACTGGTGTCTGGTGTGAAGTGGAGTAAATACTAGTGTCTTGTGTGACGTGGTGTAAATACTAGTGTCTTGTGTGACGTGGTGTAAATACCAGTGTCTTGTTTGACATGGTGTTAATATTGGTGTCTTGTGCGACGTGGTGTAAATTCTAGTGTCTTGTGTGACATTGTGTAAATATTGGTGTCTTGTGTGACGTGGTGAAATACTGGTGTCTTCTGTGACGTGTTGTAAATATGGGTGTCTTCTGTCACGTGGTGTAAATGCTAGTGTCTTGTGTGACGTGGTGTAATACTGGTGTCTTCTGTGACGTGGTGTAAATACTAGTGTCTTGTGTGACGTGGTATTAATACTGGTGTCTAGTGAGACGTGGTGTTAATACTGGTGTCTTGTGTGACGTGGTGTTTATGCTAGTGTCATGTGTGACGTGGTATAAATATGGGTGTCTTGTGTGACGTGGTGTAAATGGTAGTGTCGTGGGTGACGTGGTGTAAATACCAGTGTCTTGTGTGACATGGTGTTAATATTGGTGTCTTGTGCGACGTGGTGTAAATACTAGTGTCTTGTGTGACATGGTGTAAATATTGGTGTCTTGAGTGACGTGGTGCAAATGCTAGTGTCTTGTGTGACGTATTGTAAATACTGGTGTATTCTGTGATGTGGTGTAAAAACTAATGTCTTGTGTGACGTGGTGTAATACTGGTGTCTTCTGTGACGTGGTGTAAATACTAGTGTCTTGTGTGACGTGGTGTTAATACTGGTGTCTAGTGTGACGTGGTGTTAATACTGGTGTCTTGTATGACGTGGTGTAAATATTGGTATCCTGTGTGACGTGGTGTAAATACTAGTGTATTGCGTATTGTGGTGTAATACTGGTGTCTTGTATGATGTGGTGTTAATACTGGTGTATTGTGTGACGTGGTGTAAATACTGGTGACTTGTGTGACGTGGTCTAAATATTGGTGTCTTGTGTGACGTGGTGTAAATACTAGTGTGATGTGTGACGTGGTGTAAATATTGGTATCCTGTGTGACGTGGTGTAAATACTAGTGTCTTGTGTGACGTGGTGTAATACTGGTGTATTGTGTGACGTGGGGTTAATACTGGTGTCTTGTGTGACGTGGTGTAAATACTAGTGTCTTGTGTGACGTGGTGTAAATACTAGTGTATTGTGTGACGTTGTGTAAATATTGCTATCTTGTGTGACGTGGTGTAAATACTAGTGTCTTGTGTGACGTGGTCTAAATGTTGGTGTCTTGTGTGATTTTGTGTAAATACTAGTGTCTTGCGTGATGTAGTGTAAATACTGGCGTCTTGTGTGACGTGGTGTTAATACTGGTGTCTTTTCTGACGTGGTGTTAATGCTGGTGTCTTGTGTGACGTGATGTAATACTGGTGTCTTGTGTGACGTGGTGTTAATACTGGTGTCTAGTGTGACGTGGTGTTAATGCTGGTGTCTTGTGTGACGTGGTGTAAATATTGGTATCCTGTGTGACGTGGTGTAAATACTAGTGTCTTGTGTGACGTGGTGTAATTCTGGTGTCTTGTGTGACGTAGGGTTAATACTGGTGTCTTGTGTGACGTGGTGTAAATACTAGTGTATTGTGTGACGTTGTGTAAATATTGGTGTCTTGTGTAACGTGGTGTAAATACTAGTGTCTTGTGTGACGTGGTCTAAATGTTGGTGTCTTGTGTGATTTTGTGTAAATACTAGTGTCTTGCGTGACGTAGTGTAAATACTGGCGTCTTGTGTGACGTGCTGTTAATACTGGTGTCTTTTCTGACGTGGTGTTAATGCTGGTGTCTTGTGTGACGTGATGTAATACTGGTGTCTTGTGTGACGTGGTGTTAATACTGGTGTCTAGTGTGACGTGGTGTTAATACTGGTGTCTTGTGTGACGTGGTGTAAATATTGGTATCCTGTGTGACGTGGTGTAAATACTAGTGTCTTGTGTGACGTGGTGTAATACTGGTGTCTTGTGTGACGTGGAGTTAATACTGGTGTCTTGTGTGACGTGGTGTAAATACTAGTGAATTGTGTGACGTTGTGTAAATATTGGTGTATTGTGTAACGTGGTGTAAATACTAGTGTCTTGTGTGACGTGGTCTAAATGTTGGTGTCTTGTGTGATTTTGTGTAAATACTAGTGTCTTGCGTGACGTTGTGTAAATACTGGTGTCTTGTGTGACGTGGTGTTAATACTGGTGTCTTTTCTGACGTGGTGTAATATGGTGTCTTGTGTGAAGTGGTGTAATACTGGTGTCTTGTGTGACGTGGTGTAATACTGGTGTCTTGTGTGACGTGGTGCTAATGCTGGTGTCTTGTGTGACGTGATGTAATACTGGTGTCTTGTGTGACGTGGTGTAAATATTGGTGTCATGTGTGAAGTGGTGTAATACTGGTGTCTTGTGTGACGTGGTGTAATACTGGTGTCTTGTGTGACGTGGTGTTAATACTGGTGTCTTGTGTGAAGTGGAGTAAATACTAGTGTCTTGTGTGACGTGGTGTAAATACTAGTGTCTTGTGTGACGTGGTGTAAATACCAGTGTCTTGTGTGACGTGGTGTTAATACTGGTGTCTTGTGTGAAGTGGAGTAAATACTAGTGTCTTGTGTGACGTGGTGTAAATACTAGTGTCTTGTGTGACGTGGTGTAAATACCAGTGTCTTGTGTGACATGGTGTTAATAGTGGTGTCTTGTGCGACGTGGTGTAAATACTAGTGTCTTGTGTGACATGGTGTAAATATTGGTGTCTTGTGTGACGTGGTGAAATACTGGTGTCTTCTGTGACGTGTTGTAAATATGGGTGTCTTCTGTCACGTGGTGTAAATGCTAGTGTCTTGTGTGACGTGGTGTAATACTGGTGTCTTCTGTGACGTGGTGTAAATACTAGTGTCTTGTGTGACGTGGTGTTAATACTGGTGTCTAGTGTGACGTGGTGTTAATACTGGTGTCTTGTGTGACGTGGTGTTTATGCTAGTGTCATGTGTGACGTGGTGTAAATATGGGTGTCTTGTGTGACGTGGTGTAAATGGTAGTGTCGTGGGTGACGTGGTGTAAATACCAGTGTCTTGTGTGACATGGTGTTAATATTGGTGTCTTGTGCGACGTGGTGTAAATACTAGTGTCTTGTGTGACATGGTGTAAATATTGGTGTCTTGTGTGACGTGGTGCAAATGCTAGTGTCTTGTGTGACGTATTGTAAATACTGGTGTATTCTGTGATGTGGTGTAAAAACTAATGTCTTGTGTGACGTGGTGTAATACTGGTGTCTTCTGTGACGTGGTGTAAATACTAGTGTCTTGTGTGACGTGGTGTTAATACTGGTGTCTAGTGTGACGTGGTGTTAATACTGGTGTCTTGTGTGACGTGGTGTAAATATTGGTATCCTGTGTGACGTGGTGTAAATACTAGTGTATTGTGTGACGTGGTGTAATACTGGTGTCTTGTGTGACGTGGGGTTAATACTGGTGTCTTGTGTGACGTGGTGTAAATACTAGTGTATTGTGTGACGTTGTGTAAATATTGGTGTCTTGTGTGACGTGGTGTAAATACTAGTGTCTTGTGTGACGTGGTCTAAATGTTGGTGTCTTGTGTGATTTTGTGTAAATACTAGTGTCTTGCGTGACGTTGTGTAAATACAGGTGTCTTGTGTGACGTGGTGTTAATACTGGTGTCTTTTCTGACGTGGTGTAATATGGTGTCTTGTGTGAAGTGGTGTAATACTGGTGTCTTGTGTGACGTGGTGTAATACTGGTGTCTTGTGTGACGTGGTGTTAATACTGGTGTCTTGTGTGAAGTGGAGTAAATACTAGTGTCTTGTGTGACGTGGTGTAAATACTAGTGTCTTGTGTGACGTGGTGTAAATACCAGTGTCTTGTGTGACATGGTGTTAATATTGGTGTCTTGTGCGACGTGGTGTAAATACTAGTGTCTTGTGTGACATGGTGTAAATAATGGTGTCTTGTGTGACGTGGTGAAATACTGGTGTCTTCTGTGACGTGTTGTAAATATGGGTGTCTTCTGTCACGTGGTGTAAATGCTAGTGTCTTGTGTGACGTGGTGTTAAAACTGGTGGCTTGTGTGATGTGGTGTAAATACTAGTGTCTTGTGTGACATGGTTTAAATATTTGTGTCTTGTGTGCCGTGGTGTTTATGCTAGTGTCATGTGTGACGTGGTGTAAATATGGGTGTCTTGTGTGACGTGGTGTAAATGCTAGTGTCTTGTGTGACGTAGTGTAAATATTGGGGTCTTGTGTCACCTGGTGTAAATACTAGTGTATTGTGTGACGTGGTGTTAATACTGGTGTCTTGTGTGACGTGGTGTAATACTGGTGTCTTGTGTGACGTGGGGTTAATACTGGTGTCTTGTGTGACGTGGTGTAAATACTAGTGTCTTGTGTCACGTGGTGTTAATACTGGTGTCTAGTGTGACGTGGTGTTAATACTGGTGTCTTGTGTCACGTGGTGTAAATACTAGTGTCTTGTGTGACGTGGTGTAAATACTAGTGTCATGTGTGACGTGGTGTAAATATTGGTGTCTTGTGTGAAGTGATGTAAATACTAGTGTCTTATGTGACGTGGTGTAAATACTAGTGTCTTGTGTGACGTGATGTAAATACTGGTGTCTTCTGTGACGTGGTGTAAATATGGGTGTCTTCTGTCACGTGGTGTAAATGCTAGTGTCTTGTGTGACGTGGTGTTAATACTGGTGGCTTGTGTGACGTGGTGTTTATGCTAGTGTCTTGTGTGACGTGGTGTAAATATGGGTGTCTTGTGTGACGTGGTGTAAATGCTAGTGTCTTGTGTGACGTAGTGTGCATATTGAGGTCTTGTTTGACCTGGTGTAAATACTGGTATCTTGTGTGACGTGGTGTTAATACTGGTGTATTCTGTGACCTGGTGTTAATACTGGTGTCCTGTGTGATGTGGTGTTAATACTAGTGTCGTGTGTGACTTGGTGTAAATACCAGTGTCTTGTGTGACGTGGTGTATATATTAGTGTCCTGTGTGACGTGGTGTAAATATTGGTGGCTTGTGTGACGTGGTGTAAATACTGGTGTTTTGTGTGATGCTGTATAAATACTAGTGTCTTGTGTGACGTAGTGTAAATATTGGTGTCGTGTGTGACGTGGTGTAAATACTAGTGTCTTGTGTGACGTGGTGTAATACTGGTGACTTGTGTGACGTGGTGTAAATATTAGTGTCTTGTGTGACGTGGTGGAAATATTAGTGTCTTGTGTGACGTGGTGTCAATTCTAACGTCTTGTGTGACTTGGTGTAAATATTACGGATAATAACGCATTAGACAATAAAGCTCCCCCACTGACTTATCCAGATTCACTCAGCAATATATGTCTACATCTCATGTTCAAACTTGTCTCCTGACATTGCATTTCCTAGCACTACCATTAGGATAGAATCTACTCCTCGGTGCTAGGTGGAGGCGCATCAGCAACCTGACGTACTCCTCTCTACTGCGCCTGTACCCATAGGTGTGACCCCAGGATTCTACACTAACAACTTCTCCCGTAGTTCCTTGGAATGCCACTTGTAATGTCTTCTCTGATTATATATTTTCCCTCATGTTTACCTGTGTGTGTGAAGATTTTATCTTACTGCTAAAGAATGAGAGAAGGGCACTAAATGCCAGTGATAAATGCATAATTTATCAGTACAGCTAGAAACTTGAACTCATTTGTAGCCTATGTTTCAGGAACTTTGAAATTCAATCTCATAACATTCCTCACGCACAGTCATATGTACATTCACTGGGTACACATAATCTGTTGTACCAATATAAAGACATCCTTTCATACGTGTACATCATACTTTAAAATATTACACTTCCCCTATTCATACACACATACAATCAGACATTCATTCATACACAAACACAATCACACATTCATTAATACACACATATAATCACACATTCATACACACGTTAATACACAGATATAATCACACATTCATACACACATAAAATCATATATTCATTCATACACTCATTCATTAAAACACACTCATACCTAAATTATAAACCAACCTAACCAAATCTAAATATTATCTAGTAAACATAGCAGCAGACTCCGTGCTCCCTGCTAACTTAACACACTCATCATTGTTAAGATCATATATTTTACCTCCACAATTTATCTACTACGTCAATTCGCAGAAGCTTTTACCGGGGACAAAAACCATTGGCTAATGTGAAGCATTGAACATTCCATTTTGCATGATAAAGTATTAATCTATGACGAACCTTTCTGCTGATACACGGAAAACGTAGCCCCCCCCCCCCCCCCCTGTATTTGTATCTAATAGTGGTAATGTATTTATTTTAGTTTATTATTTGTGTGTGTATGTTTCATTAATAGATGGAGGCCCTGTAAGTAACAACAATTCTGCCAGTATTGGAGTAGGTTTACAAAACTGCCTTAACAAACGACTCTCTCTCTCTTGCACAACAATGTTCTTGTATTTATTTGTCATTAAATAGAGATTGGGTTATTAGCCGTAAGATAGGTTTTACATTATTAATCGTGCGTGAATATACAAATTCTGAATACAGCTGAATTCTTAGTAATACCAGTATGCGAAAACCATCACCCACGCCGATATTTTATTAGTTATATAGCTTCGATTTTGAATTGCCTATTACATATTCGACATTTTCTTTTAAATTCCCTTCTGTATATACTGATTTGGATGCTGGATATATTTCTCGGATCTTTCAAGATTGACGCCACTTATGTTAAGTATGGAATGCTTGTGTGATAACTATTGTGACAATGCCAGTTCATAATGTTATTTCATCCATCCTCATTTTAAATTGCTTCCCTTTGTTCCTAGTTTTATTGCACTGTGGTGGCCTGACAAACTACCTATTTGGGGTCGGAAATATGAATAGTAGCTGTTGAAGCTTTCAATTGACTAAATTACATAAATACTTTACATTTCGTGCTGCAGGAACTGAGACACTCGTCCTCTGATGAAAGTCTGCTCTGTGCACTTTAAATGTGAGTGCACTGAGTAGGCTTTTATGAGTGGACGAGTAGGGCAGGTGGAGACGTTCAAGTATCTCGGGGCCTTGTTCACGAGGGATGGAAGGATGGAGGCTAAATTAAGTGCAAGAATTGGGGTTCCTCCGAAAGTGTTTGGAGTAATGTTACTTGAAGATCCGAGTGTCGTTCCAATTAGATCCGACACTTCTCCGAATTGAGAGATCACAGCTCCGATACTATAGAACTCTGTTTTCATCAGGAAGTGTACATTTACAGAGATACAAATCGACTGGACATCTGTTGGTTTCGACGATGGGTATTCTAGTTGTTTGATCAACGGAACAACTTTTTGATGAAATTAACGTGTAAGTAGCTGAGCATTCCATAGACACTTCTAACTTAGCATAATTCTCGGGGAAATACAGTGCGATCCTTTGTGTGATATGCTGGCCTTTTGAATTACGGGTACTTTCCATCCGATGGACTTCCAAATAATTTCGTTTCTTCATGCATATATATACTAAATCAGGCCTCTTTTCTAACATAAATAACATCTTCACCCCTTATTGCTGGGGGAGTCGTAGGTGCAAAGTATTCAATAACGCATTGAAGAAGCAGATCCGAATTCAGAGTACTCCCAGAGCGAATGACAGATTCTGTTTCACCTGTTAAATGATGCGGATGAAAGTGGTTTGGTGTGACGCCGGGTGGGAAGATGACTTCTTTGTTCGGTCAGGAAGTTAAAGATGCCATCCGAGCAAAGAAAAAGGCTTACAAAGCTTGGCTTCGAAATAAGTCCTCCTTCTTGCACTTAGGGTACAAGCAGGCACGAAACGTCGCAACAGAAACAGCAAAGGCTTCCAAAGTTGCGTCACAGTAGAACTTTTGTGTTAAACTGAAATCTGACAGATCAGCAGATAAAGTATTCTGGCAAACAATCCAGTATTAAGAAGTCCTCCTTCACGCCTGCTATCAGAAAATCGTCTGGGGTTCTCCTCTCTTCAGAAAGGTGCTATACTTTGCTGAGTTCCTAAACCCGATTACAATATTTGATGTACATAACATGCATCTATGACTGATGACCAAACTCTCGGAGGCTGAGGTCACCAAAGCATTTAAAGGGCTCAAATGTGGCAACGCATCTGGGGAAGATAAAATTCGGTCCGAGATGTTAAAAGCCTTAAACAAAGAAAATATGTGACTGGCATGTGTGTGCTGGGAGGCCTGGATCTCTGGAAAGGCACCAAACAATGGCAATCGGGAGTCATAATCCCAATTTTCAAAAAACAGACACAAGAAAGATTGCTTCATTTGTAGAGGGATCTCCTTGTTAAGCCTTCCCAGTAAAGCTCAGTGACTAGCAAAGAAATGTATGATATTGTCGAGTCCAAGCTAGCTGACGAATAGTGTGGTTTTTTTCCTGGGTGCAGCTCAGGTGACCAAATATTTGCACTGCGGAAGGTCTTCAGGAAATCGTGAGAGTATTTCCAAGACATGTATGCTTGTATTGTAGACCTCGATACAGCATATGTTCCACTGAACCTATTATAGCAGAAGTCTTTATATAAATGCTCCAATTGTTGTGTTCGGATAAAATGTGCTAAGACAAAACCATTCAATGTGTTTGTCGGACTCCACCAAGGGTGCCCACTGTAACCTCCCCTGTTCATAATCTTCATGAACTGGATTGACATGCGCAACCATGTTCGAAGTGGTGTCAGTCGCCCAATATGTCTCGATTTGTAAAACGGCTACGGAGTAACCTCTAAAGATTCGTAGAGAGAGTAAAATGTCTGGTACTTTACTTTCTAAGCTAGGTCTAGAATTTCACTGCAGTTATTGCGTCCTTGTTTTTGACTGAGACATATATAATTGCTTGCATTTAAAGAAACGTACAAAACACTTCTCAACTAAATTACAGTAAAATTCCGTTATAACGAAATTCACGGGGCATAAAAAATTCGTTGTAACGAAAAATTCTGTATAACGAGATCGACCGAAACAAATCGAGTGTTTGTTTGTTATTACCTCGTATTTAAAAATTAAACAATAAATGAATGAAAACATATCAGCAATATGACTGTATCCTGCAATAAAGTATAAATATATACAATGTACCTCCGGCATTCGCGGAATTTTCCTTATAACCTAACTAATAACTGTTCGAGGAAACTACCGCATATTCGCAGAATCGTAAATACCTTCCGCGATTTTTTTATGGCTTGTTTCGTGGCAATATATGTTTATTTATAGCTTTTTAACGCTAAATTATTAATATCAATATATCGTATTTGCAGGCCTATATTTAACGTTATGTTTTGACGTTTATAGAAATTTTTATGGACCACGTCCAATATTTGCGGATTTTCAATCTTCGCGGGTGCTCTAGGAACGTAACCCCCAAGAATAACAGGAGACAACTGCATTTCAAATATGTTCAAATATGTTTCCTTCGTTTGTTTTTTTCTGTCATATTATAATTTTGCGTAAAAAGCCCTGATAAACTTTGAATTTTTTAGTTATGTATTTTATGTTATAATAATTATATATATATAAGAAAAATTCGGGACCCCGAAGGCTGAGCTCCGGCCGTTTCAACAGCTAGATCTGAACGGTTTAGATCTAGCTGTTCAATCGGCCGGATCTCAACTGTCGGGGTCCCGAATGTTTTCATGTTACCCACTCTAATACCCCAAGTACTCCGGTGATTAATGGTCTAACTCGTTTTACCAACTCCATTCTGATTATATATATATATATATATATGTGTGTGTGTGTCTATGTGTGTGTGTGTGTGTGTGTGCGCGCGTGTGTGTGTGTGGGTGTGTGTGGGGTGTGTGTGTGTGTGTGTGTGTGTGTGTGTGTGTGTGTGTGTGTGTGTGTGTGTGTGCGCGTGTGTGTGTGTGTGTGTGTGTGTGTGTGTGTGTGTGTGTGTGTGTGTGTGTGTGTGTGTGTGCGCGTGCGTTTCAGATATGTTCTTTTGAATAATTTTCGAATCGGCTTCGTAGTCGTTAAACCCAACTCTAAAGGGATGAATCTCTAGCCGGGGTCCCGGAAGTTAATAACTAGTGCTTTATAACCAACAGTATTTTATAACCCATGTTGTGACTACAGCCTTTAACAATGGTCGTGGGTTTCTGTAAAATTCTTAATTTTGAAAATCCATTGCAATTGGGTATGTGTTCGTGTATATGCATATGTATACATTTATATGTATGAATATATAAATATAAATACACATACATTCACACAACACACACATACATGGGTGGGAGAAGAAGTGTGTCGGAAAGAAATGTTTGTTTTCGTTGTAGCGAGCAATGTTGGCTGCTTGGGGTTCAATATTCGTTCGTTGTAATGAAATATTCGTTGTAATGAATTCGTTATGAGATTATTTATCGTTGTTTTAATAAGCTTGTGGCCGCGGATTGAAAACATCTGTTATACTGAGAAATTCGTTATAATGGTATTCGTTATAACGGATTTTTGCCTGTATATGATATGAAGATTATGTTTAATAATCTTCACGTAATATTGACATTCTGGAATTGTTATCAATTCTATCATCCCTCCTTAAACAATCGTAGTATTGTAAGGAAAATGACTAATTTGTACAATAATTTTACCTACGTACTAAATAAACAGTTTTTGTTGTAGCCGTGTTTTGTGGTGAGGAAAAGCCGTATCATTCGTACTAAAATAGAATTTAGTAATCACAGGTAGCTCGAAAACGTGTTCTCTGCAGTCAGCCTATATTTTATCAACAACATTGTCAAAAATATTCGGAAGAAACTCAAATCAACTTGCAAACTACACATTGATATATTATATAGGAAATATCACGATAATGATATATTGCAAAATATCAATAGGCAGAGAAAACGGTCAATACATAAGTCATATAGATAGTTAATGAGACACAAAAATGTAAAACAACTAAGGATATGAGATCTAACTAATGCTTTTAAAAACATTTAGATAATAGAATTATTAGCCGAGAGCTAACATTATTCTTCTTCAAATTAAATATTCCTTAGGATTTTTGTAGACACTGGGGCACCATTGAAGAAGATTGGCCCTATTCGACAACAAATTAATGAGAATGATTTCATGAAAAGTAGGAAGTAAATCACAAACAAGAAGAAAATCACTTCTGTATTTGAATAACAGATATAGACATATATATACATATATATATATATATGTATATATATATATATATATATGTATATATATAGTAATATGTATATATATATATATATATGTATATATATATATATATATATATATGTGTGTGTATGTGTGTCCGCGTGTGTGTGTGTGTGTGTGTGTGTGTGTGTGTGTGTGTGATATATATATATATATATATATATATATATATATATCATACACACACACACACATATATACCATAGTTTGCGATAAATATATATATCACAAAATATGGTATAGCTACATTTAAAAACTAAAATGGAACGTCTGAGAGAAAATCTGAAAAGACCCAC
>OZ024742.1:75264004-75291504 GCA_964016885.1 Eledone cirrhosa | reverse complement strand
ACTATATGAACATGCCAGACAACAACACGACGGTAACATAGACAACATAGAAATTAGAATAATATCTAAACATAGAAATGACCCAGCAGATAGGCAAATCAGAGAGGCCAGTGAAATAGAACTTAGAAGGCCAAGGCTAAACAGAAAGAATGAATGGAATAACAACAACACCCAAACAAACAACACTGACCTAAGAGAAGTATACAAAAATCAATATATAGATAAATAATTAAATAAATAAATAAATACACAAGCACAATAACAACAAACATATATAAACACACACAATAAAGATAGAATACATTAACCAATACACAGCCACCCAATCTCGAATACACATCAAACAAAACACTATACACACACGCAAACGCATGCGCAAAGAAGACAAAATAAAATAAACAAATAAATAAATATATAAACAGACTAAATAAAGATGGCGTAGAAAATACAATGCAACAGGATAAACAATAGCACCACTGACGATGTTGCAGATGTGCAACGAAGAACTTTGATAAACTATATATATGTGTTTGTGTCTATATTGTATCTGTACTTTTGACCGTTGGTCAGTCAATGGCAACATTGAGGACCGAATAAATTAGATTACCGATATAAAAGACACAGAAGCGAAAAGCGAAAACCAACCAAACAGTGTGTTCTGTTATTAATTCTGGCAATATTACACAAATATGACCTCTATATAGAGGTAAGTTATTCCAAGTTGAATCGGAGGTAACACCAGTAAGAAAGGTACTCAATACATAGCAAAGTATAAAAGTTTTAATATAGATGAGATTCTACAGGACTAGAACTGTTTCATTCTTTAGAAATCATCAGGAATCTGGCTGTCCAAAATATATGTTGTGGTATTTATGTCTTTTCAGGTGGTAGGAGAGAGTGGGGAGTGGGATGGGTAGAGATCATTGGTTGAAAGAAAAGGAAATTCAATAAAAGGTAATTCTTTAAGGCTATAATTTATATTTAGAGTGACAAAGGCAGAAAGAATTCTATAAACAAGTTCAAATTGGGGTGTCACTCGTTATTTTTAAGTTTCTCTTACGCTAACAATGCCTATATTTCTGGTGTTCTAAGATGGTTGGGGGTTGGTCATTGTTGATGGATTTAAAGAAAAGGGAAATTTTTAAAAGCTAATTTTTAGAGCTCTACTTAGAGTGACAAAGGCAAAGAGAATTATATATATATATATATATATAAATATATATATATATATATATATATATATTTATATATATATATATATATATATATATACATGTATATATATATATATATATATATATATATATATATATATATGTATATATATACATATGCATATATATATATATATATATATATATATATATATATATATATATATATATATATATATATATATATATAAACAAGGTTTAGTAAATAATGAAAAAGTTTCAAAATAAATTTTAAAAAATTGACTTTACCTACTATAGTTACCTTTACCGATCGGTTTCGAATCCCAAAAATAAAACGGAGACCATACGGCCTTCGTTGCAAAGAGAGATTCTCGTCAGAAGGTTCTTTTCATTCAAAGAATATAAAATTCCTGAATTTAAATCACAAACTAGCGCTATCAAAAACTGTTCCTGGGATGAGAGTGGATGATGTAGAACAGGTTTATCAAGGGCCGTAGCAAAGATAGAGGCAAAAGGAGGTAGGTCAAACTAGCCACTGCTATTGCTAGCAGCAGTCGGAATGACCCGGTTTGTTCTCAACGTTAGTGGAGGTAGTAGTAATATGAAATACGTTCCTTCACGCATAAGGCGCCAAGGTACGCATGTATTGTCCAACCAAATGCCAATGTGGTTCAATGGCGGGTTAATAAATTAACGAGCCAGAACAAATATAAACAAGGTTTAGTAAATAATGAAAAAGTTTCAAAATAAATTTTAAAAAATTGACTTTACCTACTATAGTTACCTTTACCGATCGGTTTCGAATCCCAAAAATAAAACGGAGACCATACGGCCTTCGTTGCAAAGAGAGATTCTCGTCAGAAGGTTCTTTTCATTCAAAGAATATAAAATTCCTTTTATTTTGAAACTTTTTCATTATTTACTAAACCTTGTTTATATTTGTTCTGGCTCGTTAATTTATTAACCCGCCATTGAACCACATTGGCATTTGGTTGGACAATACATGCGTACCTTGGCGCCTTGTGCGTGACGGAACGTATTTCATATATATATATATATATATATATATATATATATATATATATATATATATATATATATATATATATATATATATATATATATATATAATATATAAGATCAAAAGATGGTTAAAGGAGTTCCATGTATTTTATTATGCGCATTTCAAAAACAAACATCATCATGCAATAATATTTGTGTTTTCATCAGATAAAACAGGAGAACATGATATGAAGGCTAAAAAACACTTGTGGATAGTGCAGTTTTAAATCAACTTATGAAAAGTAGTTTTAGATTGATGTGTGATATTGGGAAAAATATTTTATTTAGAGAGGGGGGGGGTGGAAAGGATGAAAAAAAGGAGATGAGAGTGAAGGTGGAGAGGGAGAGATGGGTGATAGAGAGAAAGAGATAGTTTTTATAACTGAGAAAAGATATATTGTTTTACATAGAGAGGTTGAGAACCGTTGGAAGATAATGTATAAATTAAAAGAATTTGAAAATTAACGAAGGGAAAGAGAGGGAGTTGATATGTATTGAGATTAAAAAGTTTGAAGATAGAAAGAAAAAATAATAATTGCGGATGAATGTTCTAACGTCAAAAAGGTGTATGTTTATAAGTATTATGGCAATTTCAAAATTAACGAAGAGAAAAGTTTGATGATGGAGAGAAAAAATAATAATAATTGCGGATGAATATTCTAACGTCAAAAAAACAAATGTATATGTTATGAAGGATTTTACAAGGTGAAGATAGAATGAGGGTAATGAGTAAACAAGTATTATAGAGTGTATAATGCCCTTTGAAGTAAGGTAGGAAGATGGGTATATTTTAAAGAGGTGTATGTATATGTGCCTTTGAGAAAAGATTCTAAATTGATAAAGAATTGAATATTAGCTGTATACTTTGTGAAAAGTCCTATGGAATTTATGCAGGCAGATAGAAAACAAATCTGTACGTCTATTTATTATAGAATCTAGATTAGAGATAATGGTAAATTTTTCATTTAGGCAGAGATTGCAGATTAACAGAGATTGCAGATAAATATATTAAAATAACAGATTAAAGTTTAAGCAAAGAATCGCTGCTTTCACACTTAACGGGATCTTCTGAAACTAAAAAAGTCAATCTATGAACGCAGAAGTAAATATTTCAAAAACCGTTGCAACCGGAGGAAGACAGGAAGACGATATTTTGGTTCGTGGAAACGTTCCCTGGCAAAGAACGGGAAAAAACGAAGATAATACGTCATTATTTGGAGCGGTGAAAAATCTGTTATTTTAATAAATATTTGCACTACGGTTCTTATATATTTAATATATATTTATCCTTATCGAGCCCTCTTTGGATTTTAGTCTTCAAATTTATGATTATTACTATATATATATATATATATATACATATATATAAAACTGAAGTTGTCTGTGTGTGTGTGTGTCCTAATATTGGCAAAGTCTATACAAATCCATATTTCTACTCCGATTGACTTCAAACTTGCATTTATATATTCCTTGCGATCTAAAGATATTTACTGCAGCTTTTATTTTTAAATTTTCTGTTGTAAAAAGTGTTTGTTTTTTCACTAAAACTTTAAGCCTTTTTTTTCATTTAGTTCGGAAATTTTGTCTACAATGTAGTATTTTGAAAGAGTTGCCTCTCTTTATAGACTATATTATCCCTACTTAAACGTACATCCCTTGAAATTGTCGATGGTGACCCCAATCGTATCTCCGAAGCGTTCGGCATCCGATATAACAGTTCAGTCTCTATCAGATTGGATAGATTTACGAAGAGGCTATGGTCTCCTGTGGGGAAGGTCCAACATGCTGTGTGGTTGAATGACATGTCTTAAGCATTGCAGGCTTTACTCTGTACAGTATGCATGCAGGTGCAATAGACATAACTGATGATGTCTGTCTGGATGACTGGGTGCGAATCTATAAAACTCGAAAAGTACCTAACCGATTTTCTCCAAATGGAAGAAAAATCATACTCTAAGATTTAGTACGCTTAAAGAGTATCCAGCTGATTTTCTTCAGTTTGTTCCCATGCATGCAGATGTTTCACGTTTCGGGCCTGTTGGTGTTCTACATTTCCAGTAGATGAACAATCATCCCCTGATAATAAGGGAATTCAAAAAGTACACAGCTACAATCCTCAATCTTTGCATATGCGTGTTGCTATTTCACGTTTCCTACCCCGTTCAACGCCGGGTCCTGCTGCTAGTATATATATATATATATATATATATATATATAATATGGGGCTAACCGACCAGGGATGTGAACACTTAGTCGTATGGTCGTAATGGAGATAGAATAAAGCGTTCAAAAATATGTATATATGGTACAAGCCGGAGCATTATAGGCTATTAAATAGATCGAAAATGGTGTGCAGTTGTAAGTAGGTTTATTTTTATCTCCATAATACACATTCCGCTATGTTCTACGTCTAGATAATTTTCTTCCTATCCATTCCCGTAGCTTTAGCTAATCACAGGGTATAGAAATCCTTTTAAAAATTTCACACACCTTAAAAATATTAAATTATTGAAATACTTCCTCAGAAAACTCAAAAGATTTCCTCGAAAAAAATGTTCGTTTCATGATACATGGTAGGGCAGAATGTGTTGATGTTTCTATGCCAGCCGGCCACTGTATGACACCTAGAATTGGGGCGGAAGTGACGGTCACTACCTCTAAATGTTGAAAATAGTAAGTTATCGTTGTAGGAACATCTGGAAGATGACCGTCTCCTCCTACTACCAGACCGTTGTTATTATAGTAGTATTGACAACCATCTCTTCTCAACCTAACAGTCATCTTCTTCTACAACACCATCACACTAGCTTGTTCGAGGACTATTTCTGGCTCTCCAGTCGGTTGGTTTTTCCCGTAAACTCTGTTCATAATGTTTTCATTGGACATTCTAACCCAACGTCTGTAGTATAGGAGCAGTGATGTCTCGATTCGTATAATTAGCAGCTCTATATAGAGAGATTCCTTCATCTCCACACTTGGCACCTTATCGAGTTACGTTACTACAAACACACACCAGAGGAATCCCATTTCGGCCGCCTGATTTCGTTCATTAGCCAAGATTTATGACCATAGCTAAGGGTAGGAACGAACATCGAATTGAAGATAGTTCTATTTAATTCTGCCTCCTGACTTTCATCAATCATGAAACGGATCCGAGATACTTGAACATCTCCACCTGCTTCAGTGCAACTTCACTCACAAACAGACACCCTAGAAAGGACCCGTTTCTCAAATTCGCAGCTCTTATTTTCAGTCCTGTCGTGCAGCACTCAACAGCAACATATCAAGTGCATATCGGGGATCACCTTCCGACGAGTTAAGTAGTATCGTGTTGTCTGCAAATTCCAACCGACTAATTCCACACCCACCAGACTCGACACCACGTATTTCTATCAAGCCCGCCATGATTATTGAATTGATGAAAAAAAAACATATTCAACTTGTGCAGATGACTAATCTACTTTTATAAAGAAGCAAATGGCGTTTATTTACCTGAATTCTATTAAACTCCACTGTGATTGTTTTTTTCTGTGTATGTATTTGTGTGTATGTGTGTGTGTGTATGTGTGTGTGTGTGTTTGTGTGTGTGTGTATGTGTGTGTGGGGGGTGTATGTGTCTGTGTGTGTGTTTGTGTGTGGGGGGGGGGGTGAAAATATTGTCAGGTGTTAGTGTAATTACCTGTCACAACACGAATATAAACTTGTTTGTCGCTAATGAGATTTTTAGATAAGTATGACAAGGTCAAATTTATAGTGATGTTTCCAATATCGAATTTAGCTTCACCACAACACTACAAGTTATGAACATTAGTACTATAACTATACAAGTTATAAACGTTAGTTTCATAACTTAAATATAACATCAATTCATGTTCAGCATTCAATATCATATAGATTGCTTCTTACCGAATTTAATATAATTAATTCTAACAATTAAATACTAATTTACTCTCTACATACGATTATGGGAAACATGAGCAGTTGTGACACTTTGCTATTTCTTATGACATCCGTGCATGCATATGTAGAAGGCTGAGCTGAAAGGTTCATCGGCTGAAACGTTCATAGGCTAACAAAGATTCTCTCATGGGAAAGAAACAAGGCAGTTATTAATAAGAAACAAGGCAGTTATTAATAAGAAGAATTGAAATTAATGCATGAAATATTTCACAATATTTGCATCACTCCTTCATATTCAGCCTATGAACATTTCAACCTACCCTCGTATTTATGTATATAGGTGTAACAGGTAAATTGGGACCATTTAAATATCTTTATTATAATTTGTATAAGTAGGAAAAATCAAACACTGCAAATTTTATGTTAATCCCAATTTATTGTGGAGTGTTTAGCACTTATTTCAGTTCATTGTGACCGTCATTTGCTTTCTTTAGTAGTTCAATCCATTTATGAAATGAGGCGCATGCCTTAAGTATTTCTTCCTTTTTACTTTTGCCGAATGCTCGCTTCATAGAAGCCTTCAGTGAAGATACACAGTTGTGAGATGTTGCGCTGGGTATTGCTTCAACTGTAGCTAAAATCACGCGGCTTCAGATCTGGCGAGCTAGAGGTCGAGATATCTTTAGGGACAAACATGGGCAATTCCTGCTTCACACATTCTTACACTCTTTTCGAAGAATGGACGAGCGCGGTGTCCTGTACAAACAGACTCAACTTGTATCATAATACTTCCTAATCCAAGGCAACAGAACTTCTAAGGTTTTGAGATACACTGCTGTGTTGATTTTAAGACCCGCTTCAATAAAATGAGGTATCACTTGCAACAGCTTCACAGACCATAATGGAAGCCGGATTCATGCTATGCATAGCTGAAGTAACTGATGAAAGGTTGTACACGATCACTCGCGAGATATGGAGGTTTGCAACTTCGTCTATCACAAACTTCTTTTCATCCACGAAGATCCGGACGTCTCCGCCCTGATGTTTCAGATGACGAAGGATGTTAGGACATCTTTCAGCTCGTATGGCTTTGGAGCGGGTAGTTAGAATGTTACGGTATCTCCTCGCGTACGATTTCATGTGGAGGTCTTGTCTCAGAGCCCTAGAAACGGTCATTTTACTGATTCCTCGATCTTATGCCAACTTCGCCATTGATGTTGATGGCTTCGACACAATAGATCTTTCAAGTCATGCTAGAAAGGAGGGGTGCGTTTTCAGTCACTGCAAGGACTGTGAGACTTTCTCTGAACATCCTGATTTTTCTTCAAATTGGTTACATTTCTAAAAGCAGAATTTGTATGATTTGTGGCTCTAAAAATCTCTCCACCACTTTTGCCGGCATGGAATAATTCGACAATTACACTTCTACGGTTTAATTCTTTATCAACATACTAGTTTTTTTTTTATTTCAGATTGAACAAATTGTGAATTTAGACACCAGCAAAATCTATACGATAGGGAATATACCCATTTGAAACTTGTCCCAATTTACCTGTTACAGCCTGTATATTATATATATATATATATGCGTGTGTGTGTGTGTGTGTGTGTATATATATATGTATGTGTGCATATGTTTGTCTGCGTCTGTGTATATGAGCAACAGCACTAGAATAGCATGATTCAATATAGGGGAGTATATGAAAAAATACACGATGTATTTATGGGTAGAGATTATATTTTTATTGTATATTGATATATTGATATATCGTATATGCCTTATACACACATATGAGTGTTTATATATATATATATATATATATATATATATATATATATATATATATATATATATAGAGAGAGAGAGAGAGAGAGAGAGAGAGAGAGAGGGGGGGGGGATCAAAGACCGTATAAGATGTAAAGTTTGTTTTTAAATGTATTGCCTTCTCCACCATCTATTCTGTTTATATATATATATATATATATATATATATATATATATATATATATAAATATATATATATATATATATATATATATATATATATATATATATATAAATATATATATATAAATATATATATATGCAAATAAAATATAGAGTTATTAACTCATATAGATACCCTGCAATTAACAAGCTCAAAGTATAAATACTGAGCATTATAATATTAATATGTGTAAATGAGTGTAAATAGGCTATTATTTCTAGCATAACCATTCGCACCGCATATGACTTTCAACGCACGAGGTGTAAAGTTTAGTGTGTTTATTATTATAGGTGTTATGTAACATTTAGTCTTATCTCCTGCTGACGAAATGCCTATGGATTACTTGTTACAAACACGATTCATCCAGGGCGAAACAGATTAAATCTTTAGACTGTCCGGGAGATGAAATGGTTATTGATATGGTATCTATTAGAAATCTTGTAAGAAATCTTGTAACATCCCATATGATTCAGGTTTAATGATATATAACATTTGTGGTGTAATCTACCCTCGTTATTTTAGACACGGGTTTACTGTGTTTACTTCTACACATATTAATATATATATATATATATATATATATATATATATATATATATATATATATATATATATATATATTGTTCAAACCTTGATTTTGAAATTTAGATTTGTCCAAGCACATTTGCCAATATGCTTTGTTTTTATTGATTTAATATTTTAAATAGAGACAGGCAAACTGTATTATTATAATTAGTATTTTTCAATCTAGCTAACTTTAGTCGTTTACAATACAAACACGGATATGTTGGTATTTGTGTTTATCAAATATATTAATTTATATTGACTTGTATATATATATATATTTATATATATATAGTTTTGTGAGGTTTTTGATATGAAATCGTGTGTCGAAACAAATATTGTTATACTTGGAGAGGGTCATATATGTGTAATAATTTTGCCAGAATTAATAACAGAACACACTCACTGTTTGGTTGGTTGTCGCTTCTGTGTCCTTTATATCGGTTAATTTAATTTATTCGGTCCTCAATGTTTACCATTGACTGACCAACGGTTAAAAATACAGATACAATATAGACACAAACATATATATGTAGTCTAACAAAGTTCTTTCGTTGCAGATCTGCAACATCGTCAGTGGTGCTATTATGTTTCCTCCAGTTGCATTGTATGCCTACACCATCTTTATTTAGTCTGTTTATTTATTTGTTTATTTGTTTATTTTTTGTCTTCTCTGCGCATGCGTTTGCGTGTGTGTATAGTATTTTGTTTGATGTGTGTTCGTGTTTGGGTGAATGTGTATTGGTTAGTTTACTAGTGTGTGTTTATATGTGTTTGTTGTTAATGTGCTTGTGTATGTATGTATTTATTTATTTATACTTCACTTAGGTCAGTGTTGTTCCTTTGGATGTTGTTGTTATTCCATTCATTTTTTCTGTTTACCCTTGGCCTTCTAAGTTCTATTTCCCTGGCATCTCTGATTTGCCTATCTGCTGGGTTATTTCTATGTTTAGATATTATTCTAATTTCTATGTTGCCTATGTTACCGTCGTGTTGTTGTCTGACATGTTCGTATAGTACTGAACCGTTTTTTCGTCCCCAGTGTTTGTCTATCCTTTCACCTATGCTACGAGCTGTCTCGCCTATGTATGTTGTTGTCATGTTTCTGCAAGTACCGTCTGTACATCTTATGCTATAGACTACGTTTCTAGTTTTACAGTTTATCCGAGGTTTACTTTATATATGATATATTTCCTATTAGTACAGTGGGTTTTCTTAAAAGGGTAGGTTTTGCTGATCAGGGATTTTATGGTGGTTCCTGGCTTTTCTACCACCTTAATCTTTAAGTGGGTCTCTGTCAGGGCCTTTCTACACTGGTTAGCGAATTTCCCTCCAAGGGTAGCGTCCACAAACATGACACTGTGGTGTCTCTGCTTGTCGTACCATGAGGTGGCTTTCCCTATCTCATGTCTAGCCCTATCTAAGCTATTTCATGATTTGCTCCTGTATAATGGGCAAATTCCTTTCATGTCCAGTTCTATGAGGAGGATATTATACTTCTCCGTGGTTCCTTTGTATACTCTGATTCTGTCTCTTTGGTTGTAGCCAGAGAACTGCATGCGGTTGATGAAGTGTTGGATGTGTCTTTCCATTTCTGTTGGGTCGCACATACGGGACACGTTCTTCATCACTCGTACCATGTCTGCGATCAGAATATTAAACTTAGCACTACTGGACATTGCTGAGTTTTTGAGTATCGGGTATTTGTAGGCCATGGGTTTAGCGTAGTGTGAGTGGAGAATTTGGGCCCTCTCGTCTATAGTGTTAATCCAGATTTCCGTGTCTAATACAGGTGGTCTACTGTTAGGATGTTTGGAAGGGTAGTCGATAGTTACAGTTATACTCTGGTGTATGGAATCAGCTATCTGCTGGATGCTTTCCATTGTACTACATTCTAAATCATACTTGTTACTACTCTTTTGTGGGGGTGTCCTTTTTACTATATTAATGTCGTGTACGTAACGAGAGTACATGATGAGATCTATGGAGCTCTCATCAAGGAGATCTTTGAGTCTCTTTTCCCACCATACTATAAAAAGTTTGGCAACGTCACCAGCTATGCTGACGCCAACGGCTGCTCCCTCATTTTAGGTGTAGATCTTCTCGTTGAACTTGAATATGTGGCCCTTTAGAGTAGTTATGATACTAGCCCCTATTGCATGTGCGACCATTTTTCTTACTTGATCATTGTTTTGGGGGGTCCGTATAGCTTTGGTCCACCCAATCCACCTTCCCATGGGAGTCTTTTTTGCCATTGAGGTTATGGTGGGGGGTCTACCTCTTATGGGTCTACTGGGGCAGAAACGTCTAAGGTCATGGCTGTCTAGGTAGTCAGTGTCGTAGGTAAGTCTAAGTAGGAGGCCCAGTTCGTCTGTGTCGACGTCGCAGAACTCCACCTCACTCTCAATGATCATCTCCACACATGTTTCCACAGCAAAATCAATGTTAATGGATGGGTACAGTGATACCACATCCATACTGCCTATTATGCAGTTGGATAGGTTCCTGTTTTTGTTGCACTCACTGATTCTGTTTAGGAGGTTCTCTGTACTGTCACATACATCTGGCGACATCTTGATTATGAGGCGTATAACCATTGAGAGGGAGTAGGAGATCCTGTAGTTGCTAGCTATATTTGCTCCGCATACAGGTCTTGTTGGTGGTCCTGTTGTCGGGTCGTCGACTGTCTTGTGGTCTTTGCTGAGTCAATACAAGGGTGGTATGCCATTGTTAGACGCCTGGAAGTTGTTGGCAGTGCGTCTGCTTGGCTTTAGGATGTCGGTCCACATCATCATGTGAGCGTTGAGGATTTTCTCTCTTCCATCATGTATTTGATGTGCAATTTCGCTCGTGTTGGTGATGTGGGGTTGCATAGCCTTCATATAGTTCAGCATGCTGTCTATTGACATCCTACCAGACTTATCCGTGAGTAGACATACTACCTCACCATCCCTTGTGCGCTGCTTGAGGCTAACCAAGCCTTCTACAGGTTTCCACCCAAGTTGTTGAACCTCTGGTCTGCTCTGTCTCTTAGTAACCGGTCTACTATTTGTCTAACCTTAATTCTCGCTATGGTGAACTGTGCCTCTATCTCGTCATCTATTTGTTGTGGTTTGCAAACCCTTTTATTAAAGGGTAACCTCGTAGGATAGATATTACCCATCTTATATGTTTTGTCAGCTGGGTTGAAGAATAGTTTCTCTAAGGGGTTGTTATTATATCTATCTTCATAGTTGTGTGTGTTGCTATTATTGTTATTATGGTGGTTGTTGTTCCTATCATTAGCATTATTATTATTGTTATGATTGCTAGATGTATTGTTGCTGTGATTGTTAGATGTATTGTTGTTGTTTTCTCCACCGTTATTGTTATTGTTACTGTTATTTCTACCATTGTGATTGTTACTTTTATTATGTTTCTTATTTTTTTGTTGTTGTGTCTATCATTAATGTTGCTACATGTATTATTGCTATTATTACCTCTGTGGTTGTTGTTGTTGTTACTCGTATTGTTACCGTTATTACTACTGTGGTCGCTGCTGCTGTGTCTGTAGTTAATATTTCTATTATTATTATTGTGGTTTTTGTTCTGTCTATCGTTAATATTATTACCATTATTACTATTTCTCACTCTCCTGCTATTGTTATTGTTATGACTATTACTATTATAGCTGTTATTTCTATACTCAGAGTTATTGTTTATATTACTACTACCGTTATTATTGTTGTTGTTATCCGTATAGTTGTTGTTGTTGTTTACTTTTGCATTCTAACATATTTTTGTGAAACACTTTTCCAGCTCCGTTTTACACTCGATAGGGTTAATCTTTTTGTAGATGGCAAATCTCGGTGGTAGCTGCAGGATTTGTTGTTCTTTTTCACTGATTAAAATGTTCCCATATATATTTACTGTGTGGTCATTGGTAAATTTTTCCGGTAGTTCTACATCAGTCATACGGATATTGTTGATGTTATCTGGGTATTTTTGTGAATATTCTATTTTTCGTTCTTCTAGATTTTTTTATTATTCATCCATTCTAATTTCTTATTGAAATGCCTATTGCATTCGTTTCGGGCGTATTTCGTTTCACGTCGAATGACGCTCATAAAGTCATCCCTCTCGTTTGGTGTGGTGAGATTTCAGACTTCCTTAGAGTTAATGCGTTTCTGTCTGTAAAGATCGTTAACTTTTGTGTATGTTGTTCTTTTCATATTAACTGGTATTGTGTGTTTTAGTCGTTCAGCTTGTGTTTTGTTCAATAATAAATTATTTACTTGTTTTGATATGTGGGGGAAACTAAAAGGACGAACAAACGGTTCAGTACTATACGAACATGCCAGACAACAACACGGCGGTAACATAGACAACATAGAAATTAGAGTAATATCTAAACATAGAAATGACCCAACAGATAGGCAAATCAGAGTGGCCAGTGAAATAGAACTTAGAAGGGCAAGGCTAAACAGAAAAATGAATGGAATAACAACAACACACAAACAAACAACACTGACCTAAGAGAAGAATAAATAAATAAATAAATAAATAAATAAATAAATACATACACAAGCACAATAACAACAAACACATATAAACACACACTTTTAAACTAAGATAGAATACAATAACCAATACACAGTCACCCAAACACGAACATACATCAAACAAAAAACTATACACACACGCAAACGCATGCGCAGAGAAGACAAAAAATAAACAAATAAATAAATAAATAAACAGACTAAATAAAGATGGCGTAGGCATACAATGCAACGGGAGGAAACATAATAGCACCACTGAGGCTGTTGCAGATATGCAACAAAAGAACTTTCTTAGACTATATATATACGTGTTTTTGTCTCTATTGTATCTGTATTTTTGACCGTTGGTCAGTCAATGGTAAACATTGAGGACCGAATAAATTAAATTAACCTATATAAAGGACACAGAAGCGAAAACCAACCAAACAGTGAGTGTGTTCTGTTATTAATTCTGGCAAAATTATTACACAAATATGACCCTACCCAGTATAACAATATATATATATATATATATATATATATATATATATATATAAATGAAAATAGAAACATTACTGTAAGCAAAATGCCACAATAATTCAGACATATAAGTGACTATACCATAAAGATGAAAAAGTGTTTAATGTAAGACGAGGGAAAAGTAATACAATCTTAATTTAAAACAAATCAAGAAGAACAACTTTATCCTCAGACTTTCTGTAAGGTGGGGAAAAAGCAGTACAATCTTAACTCAAAATAAAATTAAGAAGAAATACTTAACCGTCGATTTGGGGAAAACTACAAATGCACTATATAGTCTTAAAAGACTATTTCATGAAGCTTTTCAGTGTGGTTAGTCACTGTTGGATCGATCTTCAGTAGTGCTCAACACATTAACTATATATATATATATATATATATATATATATATAGTTAATTATGTTAATTGGGAGAGAAAATAGTATATATTTTATCTTGTGATTCTATAGACATGTTTTATGATATATAGCTCTGATTGTTTAATTTATTCATTGAGCCACAAAGTGACCGGTTGCAAAAGACGTATATGTATATATATATATATATGTAAACTTTTATATTCATATATATGTATATATATATATATATTTATTAAACCGTATACATTTAAAGTGTTTCTGTGAATCCGAAATCAAATATCCGACTTACGTAATAGGCACGCTCGCGGTATTCCATGCGAACAGAGGATTCATTTCATCAACAGGTGTTCCGTTCTGCCCCAAAACGAGGTGGATTTCAAATGTTGCCGCTATGAGCGAGCTGAACGCACATTTAGTTATCACGTGTTAATTCCAACAGAATTGTCAAATTAAATTAATTAGTTAATTATTCAATATATATATATATATATATTGAATAATTAACTAATTAATTTAATTAGACAATGCTATTGATTGGTTAATTATTTGTGTTTGTTTAATAATATCTGGTTGAGAGCTTCAATCTGAATGTTAGCGGAAATTATAATATTTGCTTTGTTTAACACTTCGAATCTACCCGCCAAAACCGAGGGTTGCTTCCCTTGTTGGAAATAACACGTGGCAACTAAATGTACGTTCAGCCCGCTAATAGCAGCACCATTTAGAATTCACCTCGCTTTTGGACAGAACGGAACACCTGTTGATGAAATGAATCCTCTGTTCGTCATTGAATACCACGAGCGTGCCTGTTACGTAAGTCGGATATTGGATTTCGGGTTCACAGAAACACTTTAAATGTATATCGTTTAATTTGTCCAGGTGTAACTTTTTTAACTTGTTAGTGTTTTCGTTGCTCTAGTATTGTGTGTTAGGTTTTGCCTACCACAATGTTCAATTTGTCAAGCTATTTAAACGTATGTTGTTACTCTAAGGACCAACCCTTATTGAGTGCTTTGCTAACTCTGCATATTGTTGGTCGACTTTGCTTACCCACAGCCAAAGCTTCGATTTTACTGAGCCTCCACATGTATATATATATATATATATATATAATATATATATATAATATAAATATATATATATATATATATATATATATATATATATATATATATATATGTATATATATATATATATATATATATATATATATAAAATATTAAAAAAATAATGAATAAAACAATGAAACAGTTCCTTATATTAAACAAAGAAAGTTCATTATTTAACGATCGTTTCTAGGACATATATGTGTTAGAATTGGCATGCATATTCAACAGATCTATGTACAAAATTATACAAAATTATACAAACTATCAAATAGAATATACATAGCAACACATACATATGCCGTCTTCAGAAATAATGAAATATATTTATTGATAATAACAACAATTCAAAATTACAGGTCTGTTTGGGAACAGAGTTCAAATAGACCAATGAAATACACAAAAAATATCAAGAAAATACATCAGATTTATCTACATATAGATTTATCTACATATATATATATATATATATATATATATATATATATATATATATATATATATATATATATATATATATATATATATGTGTGTATGTATATATGTATAACTTATATATAACGTATATATATATATATGTGTGTGCGTGTGTGTATATATATATATAGGGACGAGTAGGACCCCGACGGCTGAGCTCAAGCCGTTTCGACGGCTATTTCTGGACTCATATATATATATATATGAGTGCGTGTATGTATGTAATATAGACATAAACACATATATATATAGTCTAACAAAGTTCTTTCGTTGCACATCTGCAACATTGTCAGTGGTGCTATTATGTTCCTCCTGTTGTATTGTATATCTACGCTATCTTTATTTAATCTGTTTATTTATTTATTTATTATAGTGTGTGTTTATATGTTTTTGTTGTTATTGTGCTTGTGTATGTATGTATTTATTTATTTATTTATTTTTCTCTTAGGTCAGAATTGTTTTCTTGGGTGTTGTTGTTATTCCATTCATTTTTTCTGTTTAGCTTTGGCCTTCTAGGTTCTATTTCACTTGCCTTTCTGATTTGCCTATCTGCTGAGTCATTTCTATGTTTAGATATTATTTTAATTTCTATGTTGTCTATGTTACCGTCATGTTGTTGTCTGGCAAATTCGTACTGAACTGTTTTTTCGTCCTTTTAGTTCCCCCCAGTGTTGGTTTATCATTTCCCCTATGCTACGAGCTCTCTCACCTATGTATGTTGTTGTCATGTTTCTGCACGTACCCTCTGTACATCTTATGCTATAGACTACGTTTCTAGTTTTAGAGTTTATCCGGTGGTTTACTTTGCATATGATACATTTCTTATTAGTACAGTGGGTTTTCTTAAAAGGGTATGTTTTGCTGATCAGGGATTTTATGGTAGTTCATGGCTTTTCTAAAACCTTGGGTCCTTCTCACTGCCTTTCTACACTGGTGAGCGAATTTCCCTCCAGGGGTAGCGTCCACGAACATTACGCTCTGATATCACTGGTTGTCGTACTATGAGGTGGCTTCCCCTATCGTATGTTTAGTCCTATCTAAGCTGTTCCATGATTTGCTCCTGTATAATGGGAAAATTCATTTCATGACCAGTTCTATGAGGGTCTTATACTTCTCAGTGGTTCCTTCGTATACTCTGATTCTGTCTCTTTGGTTGTAGCCTGAGAACTGCATGCGGTTGATGAAGTGTTGGATGTGTCTTTCCATTTCTGTTGGGTCGCACATACGGGACACGTTCTTCATCACTCGTACCAAGTCTGCGATCAGAATATTAAATGTAGCACTACTGAACATTGCCGAGTTTTTGAGTATCAGGTATTTGGAGGCTATGGGTTTAGCGTAGTGTGAGTGGAGAATGTGCGCCCTCTCGTCTATAGTGTTAATCCAGATTTCCGTGTCTAATACAGGTGGTCTACTGTTAGGATGTTTGGAAGGGTAGTCGATAGTTACAGTTATACTCTGGTGTATGGAATTAGCTATCTGCTGGATGCTTTCCATTGTACTACATTCTAAATCATACTTGTTACTACTCTCTTGTGGGGGTGTCCTTTTTACTAAATTAATGTCGTGTACGTAACGAGAGTACATGATGAGGTCTATGGAGCTCTCATCAAGGAGATCTTTGAGTCTCCTTTCCTACCATACCATAACAAGTTTGGCAACGTCACCAGCTAAGCTGACGCCAATGGTTGCTACCTCATTTTTGGTGTAGATCTTCTCGTTGAATTTGAATACGTAGCCCTTTAGGGTAGTTTTAATACTAGCCCCTATTGCATGTGCGCCCATTTTCTTACCTGTTCATTGTTTTGGGGGGTCCGTATGACTTCGGGTGCCCTAGAAGCGCAGGCTGGTTCAGGATTGGTGGGGTACCTGAATCACCCCTGGGTCGTCCACCCCCTATCGGGGAATTTATTTTGTTATAGTTATGCATAGTTTATTTTAAATATTTGTTATATCTTCATTGTTAAATTAGTCTTGCCATTGTGCACTTTTACTCGAGCTTATTGTAAACCCCCCACTGTCCCTGTCTTTGTGTTGTCCCCTACATGTCGGCCCTTGTGGCCAATAAATGAAATTATCATTGTTATTACTCTTTGAGTCTCAGTCATTGATGTTAGTTAACTGGAAAGTTTGTTGAGATGAATATCAAGCCGCTACCTGCAGCCTAAGATATTCAGGACGTATCGGTGGGTTCTTGCTGTTCCCAGCAAGCATGCCTTTTGAAGTGTTCCAAAAAGCGGGGCTGGACTAATTTTCTTTAACCATCCCTGGAAACTTTTTGAGATAGTACCTAGTACGCCTATTACAATCGGGACGACATTGATTTCATGGCAGTTCCAAATCCTGTTTACCTCCCACTTTAAGTCCTGGTATCGGTTAATTTTCTCCCTCTCCTTTTCTTGCACTCTAGTGTCAAATAGGCAGGCTACATTTACAATCAGGCATGATCTTTTTTCCTTGTCCAAAACCACCAAGTCAGGCCTATTGTGTTCTAACTTCTTGTCCGTCTGTATCCTAAAATCCCATAGCACCTTCACCTGATCGTTTTCTATCACCGACTATCGCTTATGCTCATACCACTTCTCAGAATGTGGTAAATTGTTTACTTTGCATAGATGCCAGTATTACAACAACAATAATAACAATAGCCACAATAACAGTAACAACAGCAACAGTATCAACGAAAACAACAACAACAACACCAACAACTGTACCAACGAAAACAACAACAATGACACCGATACCTGTAATAGCGATCTCAGCACCACCAGTAAGACCAGTAGCGGCAGCAATAGTTTGTGCTGCTGAAAAATGGATCACTTCTTTTGCAGGTGTCGCCCGAAATATTGAGACAGTGTTAGTCACAGAGGAGGAGATGGCAGTCGCAAGGGCCATGGTTACAAGAAGCGCAAATAGAGTTTCCCTGAAACCTCCACCCGATTTTTTCAAATAACCAGCAGCTACGGACGGTGACTTACCGCACCGTAAGCAAAATCTCACATCGAGTAGAGAGAGCCACGGAGGCTCAAATCCAAAAGTCCTTGGGGTGCGTCTGGGCACGCAAAACCCACATCACCCGAGGCAGAAAGTACGCCATAGTAGACGTACATTTTACCACCCTCCAGGAAGCAAAGTCTCACTCTTTGGAAACCCTAAAGAGTGAGGAGATAGTCTTGGTGCCCTCCTACTGCGGGTAAAATTGTGAGGGTCAAAGTGACCCAGGTCCCACACGACGTGCCCATACCTTGACTGGCCGCGTCTGTCCTTGCTGGAATCGAGAACAGGGCGACCATGCTGCAGGTGGAAAAATAGGGAGAGAGAACTGGTCAGGTATAGGCATGTAAATGCTTATACAAACTGACCAGGAATGTATCGACGCTGTCCCCGATATCATAGACATCGAGGAAGGACTCAAACTCCCTATAAGTGTAGAAGGAAGACGGCCAAAATGTTATGTCTGTGGGTCGAAGGGTCACCTCAGGGCCTTTTGCCCGCAGAAGACAGCGATCAAGGCCCCTTTCCTTCCAATACCTGGTCCGCTGCTACCAAGAGCAGGGCAGGCAACAAACGAAGAAGCCTCTTCCACGGTGAGTAGGAGGGCAACGTCCGTAGCACCCGTACCAAGGCCAAGGACAACTAAAGCAGCATCATCAGTGGCGGCAACACCAATAGCTACATTTGAAGTAGCTACACCAGCAACATAATTGACGAAGAGGGCTCCACTACCACCACCAACAGCCGTGGAGCACATACCCCTCCCAGACGCCACAGAATCCGACATGGAGTTTGAGGCGGGAGTGAAGTGGCAAACGGCCTGCCACAAAAAAACAAAAATAAAAAAACCCTTAGATTCACCCTCCAAAAGCGAAGGCATACAAAGAAGGGTAAAGGCAGCAAGGAAACTTGCAGCAACACCCACCAACATCACCACCACAAGCACCACTGACAACAACAACCACACCAACACCAGCATCACCAAAAACACCAACAACGCAAACACAACAAGACACACAGACCAAAGAGCAACCAGAAGAAAACAGCAACAAAATCACCCCTCCCCCCAAAAATTACACAGTCATAAACATGGCAAAAAAAGAACTCATACAATATATAAAGCAGCACACAGACATCACAGAAAAAAAACTACTACACCCCACCAACACCAAGAACTCTCCCGACAAACATAAGCATCATCGAAATCACAATAGAACAGTACAAACCTTTAAAACAAAAATTCCCCAACGCAGTTGGAGACTCCAGAGGGTCGGTTACCAAGAGGATATACACTGACATCCTCTTGGAAACACCCATGACCAGCGAAAGGGACGGTTCTACTGTCCCTTCACCACACGAACAAGGTAAGTGACCCTTTCTCACTTGCCCCGTTTCTCATCCAACATGGCCGTACTCAGAATAGGCAGTATAAATGCACGTGGCCTGGGGTCATCTTGGAAGCAGGGTCACCTTCTCAACGACCTCAGGTCACTAAACATAGAGTGAAACCAGAATCTCCGAAACACAAGCTTTCGCACCGATCTTCGGTGGCTACGATGTATACGCATCTCCCAGCCGTCCAGGATCGGGGATGGGTTTGCCGTCCTTTTTCGGAGAGGCTTGGATCTCGCGATACGGTCCATCTTCCTAGACCCAGAAGGTAAGTCGAAGGTGCTGGACGTGACCGGAAGCAAAGGCAATGCTTTCAGGCTAGTAGCCGTCTACGCCCCAACAGGGGCAGGACGGCCAGATTTCGTCAGACGTCTAGAGACCTTTCATGGAACGTCCCGCTCTTTAGTGTTAGTGGGCGACTGGAACGGTATCTTGGATGCACGCTGGGATCGTGTAGGGCTAGTGGATAGGGGAGGAGGGTGCAAGAGCCTCACCAACCTGCTCAGACGTTTTGAATGGTCTGACAGGTATCGACTGGATCACCCGAATGTGCCAATGTGGACATGGACAAACGTATTAGCGTATTAGTTAAGCGTGCGTTGACGGGAGCGATCGTCAACAACAGGTGGTGGTTGGCCCTGAAAAGGGAAATTAAAGTAGAGTCGATTAGTTTTAGCAAAGGGGTAGTGATAGAGGAAAATAGAGTAGAGGGAGAGCTAGTCAGAAAGCTAGAAGAGTCGTTTAGGACAAGCATCGCAACCGACGTGCTTGCGGTGAGATTGGCACTCAACCAATTCTTCGACGCAAATTACGGAGGCTGCGTTGTCAGAGCTAGAGCGCGTGCTTTGAAACACGAGGGGACAAAAGCCGTCCAATGGGCCCGCGTGGGAGAGGCACAACGTGGCAACAAAGCCACAATTCGGTCTTTCTCTGACCAAAACGGGTGCGTGATGCTCGAACCTGAGCGGATGTGTGAAGCTTTTCAGCAGCACTTTGCTGAACTGTCCGGGAGCGGCGGCCCGGATCTTGGCATGGTCTTCAGTACATACCTCGACGGTCTGCCTCGGCTTTCGACGACCGCAGCACAGTGTTGCGAAAAGCCAATAACAGCCGGTGAAATACGGGAAGCGATGGCTACCTGCACAAGGGGTAAATCTCCAGGTTTGGATGGTCTGCCCTACGAGCTTTATGCATTTATGCCAGACTTGTTTGGTGACCTCTTGGCAGACGTCTACTACAACAGGCAGCAGAACGGGAGCATTCCCAGTTTTGTGAGCCGGGAGCAGTGGCGCTGCTGAGAAAAGACCCGAACAAGGGGGATGTTATCGATAATTTCAGGCCAATAACCCTGCTAAACGCAGAGTTCAAGATATTGGCCAAGGTGTTAGACACGAGGTTGGCGCTTGTCAAGGGTATGGTGGGAGAGGCGCAGACATGCGCCATTCCGGATAGATCCATACACGACAACCTCCACCTCGTGCGATACATCATAGAGAGGGTGGTTAAGGGACCTGGCAAGGGTGGGGCCCTGATCAACTTGAATCAATCCAAAGCATTCGATAGGGTCGACCATCGGTACTTGGCGGCGGTCCTCGATGCAGCCGGTTTCGGGCCCGTTTTCAGGGGTTGGTTCGCAGCAATGTACAGCGACATCTGCTCAATTGTGAGGGTGAATGGTCACCTGTCGCAGCCGTTCAGCATCATGCGCTCAGTCCGCCAGGGTTGTCCCCTCTCGTCCCTCTTGTACGTGTTGGCTCTCGAGCCGTTACTGCACAAACTGGGGTCGATGAGGGGCGTCCCACGCGAACTAGGATGCGGGAAATCCGAGGCGGCTTACGCTGACGACGTCACCGTGGTGGTGTCGAGCACCAGACACGTCCAGATGCTCGGCACCGCTCTCAAGGAATACGAAGCGGTGACAGAAGCAAAGATAAGCCAGGAAAAGGCTGTGGGCTTGCAGCTCGGCACCTGGAGAGGCAAGTCCATGCAGTCCGACAGCGTCGTGGGGCGTTGGACGGACCGGTTAAATTGCTCGGGGTCTGGTTCGGACCGGACCGTCAGATGGAGAAAAACTGGAACGAGGTGACGAGCAGGGTGGCTTCCCTCACCCAGAAATGGGCTGAGAGGAAGCTGTCCCTGAAAGGCCAGGCGGAAGTGGCGAATGCGTACATCGCATCCGTCATCTGCTACCGCCTCAGCGTCGTACCTTGCTCCAGCCCAACTCTCACCAAAATGGAGCGCCTCCTCTTCCGATTTTTGTGGAAGGGACGCGCTCCCATTGTCAGACGATCCATCTGCTGTCAACACCCGTTGCGTGGAGGACTGGGCATGCCATGGCTGATGATGCGCAAACATGCGCTGAGGCTGCGACATCTCTGGTGCTTCCTTGATGGTGAACGGGTGTGGTCGCCGTTCGCCAGGCACGTTTTCCCACAGCTCGTCTCCTTGGCGGAGCTGCAGTCCTGGGTCAGAAAAAGACCGAGGGATAGCGCTTGGAAACTGGAATGTCTCCAGGCGCTCACTGCCCTCTCCCCGTTGGGCACCAGTATCGGCGGAACATCCACCTCGGCTTTCTAGAGAGGACTAGTGGAGGGGCAGAGCGACGACATTCTCGGAGAGATCCTGGGCGTCAAAGAAGATCAGCTGCTTGCTCTCTTCTGGAGAACTTTCAGCCCGGGGCCTATGGATAACTTCCAAAAATCCCTGGCCTGGCAGTGCTATCGGGGAGCGCTGCCGGTTCGAGATAAGCTCTACAGGCACGGAGGTGCCGTCAGCCGAGCCTGTCAGAGATGCGCGCAGAGCGACGAAACCGTTGTGCACGCACTCGTTCAGAGCCCAAGCATTGCTGACTTGTGGAGCTATGTCGGACAGTTGCTGTCACGTGTAGGACTGATCCGGTTGTCGACTGAGTTCATTGTGCAGATGGTCTCGCCGTCTTCCTTCGAGGAGCAAGGGCAGGCGGTTTTCTTCTGCCTGGTGGCCATGGCGAAAGAGATTGTGTGGTGGACATGGTTAAAAGGGTTAAAGACAAATATTTTCCTCTTCGGCGAATCCCTAATTAACTTTTTCAAGTTTCACTTGAAGAGGAAAATCAGGGTGGAGAGGCAAGTGCTGCTTTCTAGCAAGTTTGTTGAAAGGTGGGTGAATGTAGCGAGAATGGTCCGAGTGAACGGGACCACTCTGAATATGCGTCTGTAGTTTGAGGGATGGAAAAATTGAGAGAGGGCGCTTGCCCTTGTGGTCAGGGTGGCCGTGGTCTTTTGTGTCGTTTTCGCCACGTGTAACCCTCGGAGGCTTCCCCCCTACTGGGGAATTTTTCATTGTTTCAATTTTCATTTTTATTGTTTATATATATATATATGTTTTATGTCCTTTTTTTTCTTTTCTTATATAAATAATAAAAATATTTACACGCACAAAACCCACATTGTACCGTCCTGTGCCGTCTGTAATGTTTTTCTTGATGTCAGCCCTTGTGGCCAATAAAGAAATCATTATTATTATTATTATTATTATTATTATTATTATTATTATTATTATTATTATTATTATTATTATTATTATTATCATTATTATTATAGTATATTATAAACACATACACAAATACATACATATATATACATATTCATTTATATAGGCATATACAAATATATATGCATATATACATATATATGTATGTATTCTCTTCCTTATGAAAACAACATCAACAACAACAACTACAACAACAGCAATAATAATAATAATAATAATAAGAAGAAGAAGAAGAAGAAGAAGAAGAAGAAGAAGAAGAAGAAGAAGAAGAAGAAGAAGAAGAAGAAGAAGAAGAAGAAGAAGAAGAAGAAGAAGAAGAAGAAGAAGAAGAAGAAGAAGAAGAAGAAGAAGAAGAAGAAGAAGAAGAAGAAGAAGAAGAATATTAATTTTAAATATTACTTTTAATGTTTTCTTTATTTTACTTTATTTCACATTCATTCAAAACTTAATTGCATCATATAATTCTGATGTAGAAACTTTACAGACAAATTTAAGCCAGTTTTCAGTACGCTTTTAGCTTGCTGATCAGAACTATAATAGAATTTTTATTCTAATGTCAGTTTGATTTACATCGAAATAATATACAAGTAATCTAGAAAGGAAAATTCTCAAAATGATACATACATACATAAATACATAGATATTATTCTCTCTCACATCCCTCTCAATATATACAATAAGTGTGTAAGGGTGTATATATATATATATATATATATATATATATATATATATATATATATATATATATATATATATATACATATATATATGTGTATATATATATATATGTATATATATATAAGTATATATATAAATATATATATATATATATTTGTTTTGCGAGGTTTTTGATATGAAATCGTGTGTCGAAACAAATATTGTTATACTTGGGAGGGTCATATTGTTGTAATAATATTGCCAGAATTAATAACAGAACACACACACTGTTTGGTTGGTTTTCGCTTCTGTATCTTTTATATCAGTTAATTCATTCGGTCCTCAATGATTACCATTGACTGACTAACGGTGAAAAATATAGACATAAACACATATATATAGTCTAACAAAGTTCTTTCGTTGCATATCTGCAACATCATCAGTGGTGCTATTATGTTCCTCCTGTTGTTTTGTATATCTACGCCATCTTTATTTAATCTGTTTATTTATTTATTTATTTTTCTCTTAGGTCAGTATTGTTTGTTTGGGTGTTGTTGTTATTCCATTCAATATTTTCTGTTTAGCTTTGGCCTTCTAAGTTCTATTTCACTTGCCTCTATGATTTGCCTATCTGCTGGGTGATTTCGAAGAAGAAGAAGAAGAAGAAGAAGAAGAAGAAGAAGAAGAAGAAGAAGAAGAAGAAGAAGAAGAAGAAGAAGAAGAAGAAGAAGAAGAAGAAGAAGAAGAAGAAGAATGTTTCATGTCCTATAATCACATCATCTAAAAATATAAAATAAATATAATCTGTCAAAAAGATAACAATAAAAGTAAAATGCATTATATTCCCGCAACATATTTATCAGAAAGATTTGAGTTTCTAACTAAAGGTAGCAATGTTTAGTTCCATTAAATATATTTGAATTTCACATTTTGTTCTTTATCTTTCTATTACACACACACATACATATACAGAGAGAGTTAAATACATATATGATATATGTATATGATATGAATATATATATACATATATAATATATGTATATTATATAAATATAGATATATACATACATATATACATATATATATATATTTATATATATATATATATATATATATATATATATATATATATATATACATATATATATATATATATATATATATATATATATATATATATATATATATATATATATATATATATATATATATATATATGTATACATATATATATATGTATACACATATATATACATATATATATATATACATATATATATACATATATATGTATATATAAAGAATTAGTATATCTACTAACATATATATACAGATGCATACCTATGCCAGCAAATATATAGGTTTTGTCTTAGTAACTTTGTGGTTCAATGCATGAGGATGCAGAACAATAATATGAAAGACGTAAAATAAGAAAATTATAAAAATTAACTTACTTACTAAAATTTCACTCCAACTAATTAGTTTCTGAAAGGGAATAAACATAGTTTCCGAAGAAACGTACGGAGAAGCCTTTCGTCATCAGGGAAGTCTATTCTCAGCTAAGTTTCCAGGCAATGCGTGGACACAGGGAACTTATACAAAAATAATTCAGTGGATGGAAAAAAGCAAAGCGATCACTAAGTTCCAAGCCATTAAAAAAATCACTGCCTACTGCGTCGGTGGCAAATTCAAAAGAATCAATCACGTGCCATCGAGGTTAATCATGCATTGAACCACAAAGTTACTAAGACAAAACCTATATATTTGCTGGCATAGGTATGCATATGTATATATATGTTAGTAGATATACTAATTCTTTATAATTACCTCCAAATTATTTTGTCGAGCCAAAATTGGCCAAAACTGCTACTATAGTTCATAGTAACAGTTCAGCTGCTGTCTTCTTAACAAATCACTCCTCACTGATTAACCTCGATGTCACGTGATTGATTCTTTTGAATTTGCCACCGACGCAGTAGGCAGTGATTTTTTCAATGGCTTGGGACTTAGTCCTCGCTTTGCTTTTTTCCATCCACTGAATTATTTTGTATAAGTTCCCTGTGTCCACGCATTGCCTGGAAACTTAGCTGAGAATAGACTTCCCTGATGACGAAAGGCTTCTCCGTACGTTTCTTCGGAAACTATGTTTATTTCCTTTCAGAAACTAATTAGTTGGAGTGAAATTTTAGTAAGTAAGTTAATTTTTATAATTTTCTTATTTTACGTCTTTCATATATATGTATATATATATATATATACATATATATATATATATACATATATATATATATACATATATGTATTATATATATTGTTATACTTTGGGAGGGTCATGTTGCCAATAAGAAACACACGCACCAGTTGCTTTCACTTCAATTTATTATATATTTATAAATTTATAAATTTACAAATTTACAAACTTATAAATTTCTGGTTGGTTGGTTGGTTCCACAACCAGATAGTTGTTTATATATAGTCATAGTCCTTTCGTCACACACTCTGTGACCTCATCAGTGACTGGGGATTCCTTTCTTTGTTTCTGTGCCTTTCCTTTCTTCTATCCTACGCCATTTTGTTTCTGTGTGTGTGTTGTGTGCTCAGTTTGCGCATGCGCCACATCCGGGTGTCTGTGTGTGTTTGTGTTCATTTATCTATTTGAAGTGAAAGCAACTGGTGCGTGTGTTTCTTATTGGCAACATGACCCTCCCAAAGTATAACAATATCGGTTCCAACACACGATTTCAGATAAAGAATCTTGCTAAACAAATTCAGAAACGAAATATTATATATAAATATATATATATATATATATATATATATATATATATATATATATATATATTATATATATATATATATATATATATATATATATATATATATATATATATATATATATATATGTGTGTGTGTGTGTGTGTGTGTGTGTACATATTGGTTTCTTATCTAACAATGAAAGAAAATTAAGTTCTTATATACCTAGACAGTTGCATAATAGTAACAGCTTTGAATACTTATAATATTGAATAATGTTGTGATACTTAAGGAGGGCATCTATTAGTGTGTTCAGTGGTTCAGTGCTAGAATAGAAAATATCAGCAACAATAAATATCCGGGAGTAAATTTTTATCTGTGTACTCTGTATAAGTTTATTAAAATTAGCGGAATGATGTTTAGAAATCTTTTTATGCCTATGCATGTTTAGCTAAGTTGTAGAAAATGGTTGGGTCGATAAATA
>OZ024742.1:75211504-75259004 GCA_964016885.1 Eledone cirrhosa | reverse complement strand
TTTGCTTCATTGCTTAAGAAATTTCTTAATTCCCTTCATGTGTCTGTTACTGTGAAGCACACGAGCAGCAGTAGCAGTAGTGGTGCTGTTGTTGCTTTATGTATATTCGTTTGATATTTATCACTCGTGGTCTCTTGAAACTCCCTCTGAAACATCTGTCGGGACAATGATGTCATTAAAAGTCTGACAGAAAAAAGATGTAAGTACTTACGTACACGTTTCTTTAGAAGTTAAGAACCTGTGATTTCCGAGCAAGCGTTGATTATGATATGAACATTCTCTAATGTTTTAGAAATCTTAAGATATTTCAAATTTCAGCTTTTCAAATGCTATTAGGCGATTCTTTTATATTACTATGACAACTTTTTGATGATATCTAAATGTTAATGTGATATAACTCTTTTCAAAGATGTCTCTTTAAAGAACTCGCCTATTTATTTTATTAATATTTTCAGAATATGTTCGAGATATTGATAACGTTGTAATGTTTAAAGTGGTGAATATTATCGATGAGGCTGTGGTTGGACTACATGAAAAAGAGCTTATATTTCAACATATATGAGGAGCGGCATGTAAAAACTACTATGTGGACGTGCAGTAAAATTTTCGTTTCAAATAGTAAGTGGAAATTGTGAATGATTTAAGTGAATGTGCTAAAATTACAACCAATTGTCACCGCTATTATGTAGATGTTAGGAATGGTTTTACTTAATATGAAATACCAGAAAATGTATGAAACTTAATAGTATACTATCACTCAACTATTGTTATGTGAATATTTTGTGTTCCAGCAGATTTATGCCAAAACGACTTCCATCCATGACCATGCCATCTATTTATGTTTGGCACAATATATTTACAACAATATTATGCATTTTGTCCACCCTGTCCTTTTACTATGTCAGATTGGGATTTGTGGAAGTTGGAACTGTTAGTTCTAACAACACAAGAAACCATGCAGGGTTTGTCCCATTTACTCGAAGTCATCTGAATATTTATTGCTATTAGAATAAAGAAATATTATTTCACCAGTCCACTCACCCTTTAAATATAGAAACTCTTTGGGAAACAAATAACTCTCATGTTTTTTCGAGGCAGAACAATTTTCTTACTGGTTAGGTTTATTCTTGTAAATCCCCCTTTAGATTTATGCACAAAAAAAAACAAACAAACAGAAAAAAAGAATGGTGTGTATTTGTAATTTCTATTAACTAAATGCGATTACAGTATTTTCGAGGTAAGCTGACTACACAATTTCGTTTCGATATTCTTTTGCATTAAATTCATATTAAAGCCCCAGGTGTATGACATGATTCTGTAACACTCTAATTCCCCACTCATGACACAGCTTAAAAGCATTGTTGTTGTAGTTGTATGGACCAAAGTCAGTATAGAAGAATCATCATTATGATGAAGGGCATTATTCTTTGTCTGGAACATAACTTGAGACAGTAGGGAGATTAATTTACTATGTATAGCAGGTTTGACAATTACCTAATAATGATAATGTTAAACATACATACGTATCATAAACCTCCCGACAAGTTTTCACAGATTTTCAGTCTGTTTGCGAAGAAATCATGAGGAGGTTTCTACTTACTGCTATGTCCTACTACTAATACCTGTCAAATATACCCCAATGTTTTCGAAAGGAAGGATGGTACCACTGAAAGGTTTGTAATGATAGGTTTACATGATCAGGGTCCATTCATATAATTTAAAAAATAGCCCAGTAGACCAATATAGGTGCTCACAGGAAACACAATTCACTACTCACAATTTGAACCAGTGATTTGAATTTATAAATTATTATTAATTCCTTAAGTTTTAGTGCTCAACTGAAATTTAGCTATTGGAGAAAACAAATTAACACCAGTTACAAGGTAATAGAATGTCCAGTGGACGTCTTGACGTCACTCTCTTTGCACAATCAATATACATCCGTTTGCATGATTTGACGCAATGTTGCAATTCTATTATTCGAGCCGAAGCAGTACCAATATGCTCTTACAACTCAAAGAAAGGAAGCATCAACTTACATTGGTTTTTATATTATTTTCCCCATTATACATATTCCATGTATAATAAATTCATAGCTTTCAAATTTCGTTTTTTTTTTTTATTGTTATGAGTATTTTATTCATATTTTCTCCACTCAATCGAAATTATGAATTGAATATCTTTTTATAAAGGAAGTCATTTATTTTCCAACAGAAAACCAATTTTTCTTTCCTTACTGTTTTCCTTTTTTTTAATCCTTGCCTGTAATAAATCAGCTTTTGAAATGTGTCTTACTATGAACATATATATAATTGGAATGTCTCCATCTAAATCAAATGATATACACTCAACATATTAATTTATATCTTTCTTCATCTGTGTAATCCCAATAGTAAAGAAGAGACACGTTTATGATAGAAATGGAAAATTCAAATGGACATACAGACATATAAGATATCCAAGCAATGTATTACTTCATAATAAATTTCTCAGAAATTAAATCGATCAATACGTCTAGACCATAATTTTCCTGCGGGTCCCAAAAAGACACAAACAAACCGTATATACATATGTGTGTGTGAATGAATAAGCTGTGTGTATATGTAGTATATGTGTGTGTGTGTCTGTGTGTGTGTGTGTATCAAGCGTTAAACTAATATATTTCTTCAATGTAATGTGTCGTATGGTTCGTTATTTCTACGCTTTTTACATATATATATATATATATATATATATATATATATATATATATAAATAATACAATAAGATGCTGAGGTTACATATATTATTTAATCATAATAATTATTTCTACGGGTCTCCATGCAATCGAGATGTCCTTCATGCAGTTGCTGTTGATTATGAGAACGGTTTCCTCAGATGAGATCGATATATTTGATATGCCGCTGGCAGGAAAACACACATCCTAATGCCTGTGCGCCCAGCATACATATGAGGTCCTTGAAGGGTTTACCAGCCGTTGTATTTGTTAGAAAAAGCTATCACCGAAAAAAGACGAAAAGAACGAAGAACCGTGTGTAACCAAAACCCAGTAGACAGATGAAGGAACACAAGGTGCTCTGAAGGGGGTGAGGTATACATTTAGTTGACGACCACCTATAGACAACAACAACAACGACAACAACAACTACAACAACAACGATGACAATAACATCAAACCGCCGACCAAAGTCATCCACAGTGGTCGCAATAGTCGTGCTGATACTATCACCCTATTGACAACAACAACTAAAACAACATGGTGACTGATACCACCAACTCTGCGTACCCACCTACCTTCTATGGCCTAACATCCCTTTTGATAGTATTGTTGGACTGTGGTTGGAACTGAATGCTATGACCATTGCTGGCCTTGTGCCTTCCAGTGATAGAGGAGGATTGTATTAACTGGGAAGGTTTTTTTTTTTTTTTTTGTTTTTTTTTAAATATAAATACCCATCTATGTTTTCTATCCCATTTCACCTGCTTGTTTCAACGGACTACTATTATGGTTAGTTTAATTTTCATGGAAGCCTGGCATATTTCCTGTTGCTGCCGTCGCCGTGGTGGGGTCATCGCTAGTGTTGTTGTTGTTATTGATGTTACCAACGGCTTAATACTGACATAGTAGATACCACCATTACTGCGACGAACGGGATAGGTGATGGGCGGTGTTGGTGTTTGTTGTCGCTGTCATTGTTGTTTTTATATATAAATACCCATCTATGTTTTCTATCCCATTTCACCTGCTTGTTTCAACGGACTACTATTATGGTTAGTTTAATTTTCATGGAAGCCTGGCTTTTTTCCTGTTTCCGCCGTCGCCGTGGTGGGGGTCATCGCTGGTGTTGTTGTTGTTATTGGTGTTACCCATAGCTTAATTCTGACATTGTGGATACCACCACTACTGCGACGAACGGGATGGGTGATGAGAGGTGTTTGTTGTCGCTGTCATAGCTGTTTTTACTGTTTATGGTCATGGTGACTGATACTACCAACTCTGTGTACCCAGCTATCTCTAAACTCCTTTTTATTGCTTTGACGTTATCGCTGTTTACAGTCAACAGGGTGGTACCGTCACTGTGACGACTACGGCCTGCATACACGACGCTGGTCTGTGTTTTTGCTGTTGTTGGCGTTTGTTGCTGTAGTCGTTGTAGGTGTTTTTACTGTAGCTGTTGTTTTAGTTGTTGTTGTCAATAGGGTGATAGTATCAGCACGACTATTGCGACCACTGTGGATGACTTTGGTCGGCGGTTTGATGTTATTGTCATCGTTGTTGTTGTAGTTGTTGTTGTCGTTGTTGTTGTTGTCTATAGGTGGTCGTCAACTAAATGTATACCTCACCCCCTTCAGAGCACCTTGTGTTCCTTCATCTGTCTACTGGGTTTTGGTTACACACGGTTCTTCGTTCTTTTCGTCTTTTTTCGGTGACAGCTTTTTCTAACAAATACGACGGCTGGCAAACCCTTCAAGGACCTCATATGTATGCTGGGCGCACAGGCATTAGGATGTGTGTTTTCCTGTCAGCGGCATATCAAAAGTATCGATCTTCATCTGAGGAGAGCGTTCTCATAATCAACAGCAAATGCATGGAGGTCATCTCGATCGCATGGGGACCCGTAGAAATAATTATTATGATTAAACAATATATCCAACCTCAGCGTCTTATTTTATTATTTTTATAAAATTCTCCATAGTAACTAAAACAACGATTGTTGAGAGCTTTCTCCTGCTTACTCTTGTTTTTACCGAAACAATATGTTCCGAACACACACATATATATATATATATATATATATATATATATATATATATATATATATATATATATAGAGAGAGAGAGAGAGAGAGAGAGAGAGAGAGAGAGAGAGAGAGAGAGAGGTGGTTACACAACAGTTAGTTCTCCATACCGAGAACAATTGTTTCACCTTCGCAGATCTTCAGCTCAGGATGTGTACTGACACATCCCGAGCTGAAGATCCGCGAAGGTGAAACAATTGTTCTCGGTATGGAGAACTAACTGTTGTGTAACCACTTCTACCTAACTTGTCCCTTGGACTGAGTGCTCTACCACTACGGATATTACCTTCCAGTGTTCCACCACTATATATATATATATATATATATATATATATATATATATATATACATATATATATGTATATATAAATATGTATATATATATATACCACCCCCCTCATAAAACGAATGTTACAGTAAGCCATGCCTATAACCGATCACACGGCCACTTCGTAGGAGTCGGATATAATAGTATAGATAATCGCACTAAGGAACACGGCCGCAACGTTAATTACACTGGCGATGGTATAGGTAACTTACCACACAATAAAGATCACGACCTCGGTGACAGTGACCACTGAAGCCTACTTGAATTATTCCCCTACTATAAAATCAACAAAGGCGACGGCCTACTACCAACGCCTTGCAACCAACATCTTCCTGTACATAAACATGGAAGAAGGAAGAAGAGTGCGCCCGAGCATAAAGTGAAAAGGGCACGTAACCGGGTACAGCGCATTAACATACATAAGAACGATCACCTTAATGGAACCACCCGTAGCAAACGTACAAGGACACGTAATCGCCACCGTAACATCCTATGGTTCAACCCCTCTTCTCTCGGAGTGTGGCCTCCAACATACCCCGGATATTCTTCGAAGCCTTAGAGAAGAACTTCCCGCCCAACCATAGGTATAGAAACATTCTTAATGGGAACAATATAAAAATATCCTTCTATACTACTCCTATCCTAGCAGACATCATAGGAACAACGAACCACAGTAAGATCACCAAGACACAGCACCTTAGCACAGACGCACCTACACCTGACAATAATTATATCGGCCTTAACAACTCCCTAGTAGCATCCAACAGTGCTGGCAACAGCCTCTATTGACGCAACCAGCATAACTGCGACATGACTGGGGAACATGCAGGACATGACGTGCGGAATAAGAATCGTACGACCCCGCGCACTGTGGGTTGTAATGGCTCTAACGACAGGTGCGGGGGCGTAGATAAAAACGTAGATAGCAACAATAATAGCCTAACCGTAGGAAGGAACCGCGACAGAAATTGCAACTGCCGCGACAGGGGACGCTGCTCCGATAGAGGATACTGTTTGACTGAGAGGGTTATATATAGGTGCACTGTAACTAGCCACAATAGCGTTAAACATTATATAGGGGCTACCTCCGGCCCGTTAAAAATTAGAATTCGAACACATCTCCACTCTTTCACAAATAAGAAATTAAGACACTCCACTTCGCTCGCGGACTACATCACATCATTAAAAGACTTAAATATCAGCTTCTCCCGGCACTGGGATATTGTCGGCAGGGCTGCACCGTACAACTTCAAGGGGAAGTGCGATCTTTGCCTCATGGAGCTCTACCACATCATAACTGCACCCCCACGAGCTCATCAACAGCAGAGCTGAAACGACGACAAGTTGTACACATCGCTTAAAAATATCCTTCTTCAGATGGGTTAAGGATGAGGAGTGAAAACGTGTACCGGGTCTCCCTGCAATAAGCTTTAACACCCAGGCGGGCAGGCGCTGCAAAAAAACACCCGGGAATCTAACCATGCATCGCTGACCCCGCCTCAAACGACCCAGGCCGGCAGGTGCGGAAAAACAAACGTCTCAAAATAAGCGTTGATTACCTGACCCTGTGCGTATTGACAATGGTAAGGTTGTAACCACATCTTGTAACGGATAAAAAATTTGTCCGTGAAAGACTGCCCTAACACCGGCCAGAGTTACCTCCCATGACCTACTGCAAAATCAAAACACGCTTTTTTTGCGAGGAATGAATTACGACGTGAACTTAACCCCCAAAACACTTTCCGAGCAATGTAAGGAACACTTTTGGTTATTTATCCCCTTGACAAGCCCAACTGGGCGAAACGTACGTAGGTGCTGTTTTAAATAAACATGTTTTAACGGTCTGTTCTCCGATTTCTTACTTTTCCACCTGCTTACGCTCTGCTAACTCTCTGGCCCACTAAATATTAACACTTCTAATATTTAATACTGCCAGCATTAGTATTGAGCACCTTTTGCATACGCTATTTGGCAAATAACTACATGTATCACCTATCCTTCGTTTTTTCTCTCTCTCGATACGTAAATACTTTATTACCGTGCTCCTTTTGTCGAGCATCTCACTTTATTTGCCATAATGTTGGAGAACCAGAGGTTACCCATTTTTCTCAAATGTATCCCCTTACTCAGCAGAAAACCCCACCTCAAACTGCTTATAGACGCTTCTAACTCGTTTATACGGAGAGTCAGATAGAAGGCCTACCACCTGGATAAGAACACCCGTAACCTTCCTGAACCTAAAGAGAGGTATGGCTTCAAAACATACCGAAACCCACCGCACAACACCTTACTAGACTCCTTTGAGGAGGACCTGCTGAAAATGATCAAAAACGTTAAGTTCAGAAAGAAACATCGATGCAGTAATCCATTCTTAACCTTCCTTGATACACTCATAACTAAGATCAAGAATGACCCGCACCTCTTCGTCACCTCCGACAAAACCAAGAAGCTGTACAAGATGGACGCGAGCAAGTATAACAAATTCATTTATAAGGAACTACACAAAGACTACAAAAAGACACCCTTTAATACCCTAAATGACATAAATAGAGTAGGGAATGATATAGTTACCAGCTTAGTAATGGAAAAGTACACTAACTCGTACGTCCCTCTGACGCCTAGATGCTCTCTTAAGGATCACAAATGTAACTTTAATGAAAGCTCCTCTGATATAGGTAAGATTAGTAAAGTGATCCTCAGTAGAGTACTACTGGAGCTAAATAGAAAGGCTAAGGTCTTCCTCTGGGGAAACACCGACCAGGTCATAAATTGGTTCACAGAGTTGCCGGATAGATCACCCTGAAGTTCATCCAGTTAGACATAGATAGTTACTACGCCTCTATCTCCCCCATACTCTTAAATAAGGCACTCATATTAGCTAAATCTAACACTAGCCTCACTAAAAAAGAAATAGACATAGTTTTAGCGGCGCGTAGAACCATTATCCAGTTCGAAGGCTCCCACTGGACCAGAACCAAACGTCCTGATAACTTCGATGTCACGATGGGGTCCAGTGACTCAGCGCAAGCAACTGACCTGGTCAGGATATACCTCCCCCATAAGCTTAGGAACAATATACCGGCCCTACAAGTAGGTGTATATAGGGACGACGCCCTGTTTAGCGTTAGGAACCATAGCCTCGTAGACTAAAGAACCTTAACAAACATATACACAGGTTCTTCAAGTCATACGGCCTATCCGTAACTATGGACCTCAACCACCAGTTTGTCAACTTCCTGGAGGTGACCCTGGGGATGAGTACGGGCATACACAAGCCATACCATAAGCCTGGAGAGTGCCTTTCTTATATTAATTATGCCTCCAACCACACTAAGCAGACTCTCAACTCCATTGTATATAGCATCTCACATAGAATCTCGGGGCTCTCCGCCAATTAGGATATCTTCAACCAAGCGGCAGATTACTACAATAGGGCCTTGATAAGCGCCGGCTTTAATCGAGGAATTTCCTATATCCCTAACGCTAGCTCTAGAAACCACCGCCCCTCATAAAACGAACGTTATAGTAAGCCATGCCTATAACCGATCACGCGGCGACTTCGTAGGAGTCGGATATAATAGTATAGATAATCGCACTAAGGAACACGGCCGCAACGTTAATTATACTGGCGATGGTATAGGTAACTTACCACACAATAAAGATCACGACCTCGGTGACAGTGACCACTATAGCCTACTCGAATTATTCCCCTACTATAAGATCAACAAAGGCAACGGGCTACTACCAACGCTTTCCAACCAACATCTTCCTGTACATAAACATGGAAGAAGGAAGAAGAGTGCACCCGAGCATTAAGTGAAAGGGGCACGTAATGGGCTACAGCGCATTAACATACATAAGAACGGTCACCTCGATGGAACCACCCGTAGCAAACGTACAAGGACACGTAATCGCCACCGTAACGTCCTATGGTTCCACCCCCTCTACTCTTGGAGTGTGGCCTCCAACATACCCCGGATATTCTTCGAAGCCTTAGAGAATTACTTCCCGCCCAACCATAGGTATAGAAACATTCTTAATGGGAACAATATAAAAATATCCTTCTCTACTACTCCTAGCCTAGCAGACATCATAGGAACAACGAACCACAGTAAGATCACCAAGACACAGCACCTTAGCACAGACGCACCTAAACCTGACAATAATTATATCGTCCTTAACAACTCCCTAGCAGCATCCAATAGTCCTGGCAACGGCTTCTACAGACGCAACCAGCATAACCGCGACATGACTGGGGAACATGCAGGACATGACGTGCGGAATAAGAATCGTACCACCCCGCGCACTGTGGGTTGTAATGGTGCTAACGAGAGGTGCAGGAGCGTAGATAACAACGTAGATAGCAACAATGGTAGCCTAACCGTGGGAAGTGGAAGGAACCGCGACAGAAATTGCAACTGCCGCGACAGGGGACGCTGCCCCTTTAGAGGATACTGTTTGACTGATAGGGTTATATATAGGTGCACTGTAACTAGCCACAATAGCGTTAAACATTATATAGGGGCTACCTCCGGCCCGTTAAAAATTAGATTTCGAACACATCTCTTCTCTTTCACAAATAAGAAATTAAGACACTCTACTTCGCTCGCGGACTACAGCACATCATTAAAAGACTTAAACATCAGCTTCTCCGCGCACTGGGATATTGTCGGCAGGGTTGCACCGTACAACTTCAAGGGGAAGTGCGATCTTTGCCTCATGGAGCTCTACCACATCATAACTGCACCCCACGAGCTCATCAACACATCGCTTAAAAATATCCTTCTTCAGATGGGTTAAGGATGAGGAGTGAAAACGTGTACCGGGTCTCCCTGCAACAAGCTTTAACACCCAGGCGGGCAGGGAGGGGCTGCAAAAAAAACACCCAGGAAAATAATCATGCATCCCAGATGCAGCCTCAAACAACCCAGGCCGGCAGGTGCGGAAAAACAAACGTCTCAAAATAAGCGTTGATTACCTGACCCTGTGCGTATTGACAATGGTAAGGTTGTAACCACATCTTGTAACGGATAAAAAATTTGTCCGTGAAAGACTGCCCTAACACCGGCCAGAGTTACCTCCCATGACCTACTGCAAAATCAAAACACGCTTTTTTTGCGAGGAATGAATTACGACGTGAACTTAACCCCCAAAACACTTTCCGAGCAATGTAAGGAACACTTTTGGTTGTTTATACCCTTGACAAGCCCAACTGGGCGAAACGTACGTAGGTGGTGTTTTAAATAAACATGTTTTAACGGTCTGTTCTCCGATTTCTTACTTTTCCACCTGCTTACGCTCTGCTAACTCTCTCACCCACTAAATATTAACACTTCTATTATTTAATACTGCCGGCACTAGTATTGAGCACCTTTTGCATACGCTATTTGCCAAATAACTACATGTATCACCTATCCTTCCTTTTTTTTCTCTCTCTCGATACGTAAATATATATATATATATATATATATATATATATATATATATATATATATATATATATAGGAAAAAGTATGACCCCGACGTCAGAGCTCAAGCCGTTTCGACGGCGATTTCTGGACTAAATTAGAATGTTTAGTCTGGTAAATAAATAGCCGAACTTTTCAAGAGGTACTTCCTTATATGGGAACTTTGTAGTTGTGAAGAGGATTGGTCAAAATTTGTTGTAAACACAAATAAGTCTATCATGGTAGTGGGTGGGAGGTGGGGCTGGCTGAAATTCCCTGTAGAACAATGAGGGGGTGGGTGGAGCCGGTCAAGCGTTGAAAGTGAAATCTACACGGCAAATTCTAAGGATTGTGTATGAAAGTAGGCCAGAGGAGGTGGGCGAAAAAAGGTTTCTGGAGAAAATAGAGAAGGGACGTTATAGAATGTGTAAATCAATTGAGATTAGGAGTCTTAGTCTTAGCTTCTTCCGCGCCGTTCGGCGCATCGAGCAGTAAGTACTCGCCAACGGTCACGATCAGTAGCAACTTTTTCGAGACCGTCCCAGGTGATGTTGGCTGCCATCAGGTCCTTGCGGAACGTTCGTCGTCAGGTGATCCTTGGGCAACCCCGCCTCCGTTTACCGCCAGGCGGAGTCCAGTTCATTTCTGTTTTCGAATGCCGTTCATTTGGCAGACGCAGAATATGGCCAGCCAGACGGCACCGACGCTCCGTGACCACTCTCTGTAGCGTCCACGACTCGGCTCTTCGCAGGATCTCCTCGTTTTGCACTCGGTCGCGCCAGGACATACGAAGGATCTTTCGCAGGCACCGCTGGTGGAAAGCGTTCAGCCGTCTCTCTATTTTTGCTGTACTCTTCCAGGTCTCGCTCGCATAAAGCACTGTCAGCAGCACGATGCTCTTATACAGGCGGAGCTTGGTCTTGGTGCTAATGCATGAAGACGACCAGACTGGGCACAGCCGCTGGAAAACTGCGACTCCTTTGCCGAACCGACAGTTGAAGTCGAGCTCCGCGTCGCCGCTGCTTGTCAGGATGCTGCCCAGATAGGTGAAGTGATCAACTTCCTCGAGGTCATGTTGGTTGACTCTAATCGCTGGACCTGTGTTGCTGGCCGTTCTCATGACCTTGGTCTTTTTGGTGTTGATTCTCAGGCCGATCTTTTCCGCACTCTCTTGTAGAGATGTTGTTAGGGCCTGCAGATCTGCACTGTTTTCAGCGATCAAAGCGATGTCGTCGGCGAATGCCAGGTCCCTCAGCCTTGACTGCCCTCTCCATAGTATTCCTCGACAGGGTCCTTCATCCATTCGCCTTAGTACGAAATCGGCTGCCAGCAGTAACAACAGTGGAGAGAGAATGCAGCCCTGTCTGACTCCGGAGACAATGTCAAAGAACTCCGTCACACCGGACTCAGTCCGCAAGCAGCAACTGGTGTTTTCATACAGGGCCTTGAAAATGGCGATGAATCTTGCAAGAATGCCGTACAGTTGTACAAACATTCCACAGCGACTCCCGGTGTACACTGTCGAATGCCTTCTGGAAATCAATAAAATTGACCGCCAAAGACTGTTGTAGATCAACGCATTGTTCGAGATTGTTGCGTAGTGTAAAGATCTGTTCTGTGCAAGATCTGTTCTGTGCAAGATCGATTTTTTCGGAAGCCGGTTTGTTCCTCCCGGAGCACAGAGTCGACAGCCTGTCGGAGTCGACGCAGCAGCACAGTGCAGAACGCCTTTCCTGGGACTGACATCAATGTGATACCACGCCAGTTGTTGCAGTCCGCCAGGTTTCCCTTCTTCGGCAGTTTGACAATGACACCGCGCTGCCACTCAAGGGGAACCTGAGCAACCCTCCGGCAGTGGTCATCAAGTCTGTCAACGCCGTTATCGTGCTCTCCTCACCGAATTTGAGCAGGTCAGCAGAGATCTCATCCAGTTCGCCTGCTTTGCCGTTCCTCAAGTGGCTAATCGCATCTCTCGCCTCTTGCTTGGTGATATAGTCCTCGCAGACTTTGAGTACCTCAGTGGTTGCTGGAGTCTCTGCGGTCACGTCTATCAGGGCGACCGGATTTGGTTGGTTCAGCGTCTCCCGGAAGTGCTCCATCCATCTCTGCTCCTGTTCCACTCCAGTGGTCAACGTCTTGCCATTTTTGTCCTTTACTGGCATGCTAGCACCGCTCGACATTACTGTCAACTCCCTCACGATGCGGAACAGTGCTTTTGTGTCGTTTCGACCAGCAGCTACCTCTGCCTCAGTACCCTTTTTCTCCAGCTAGTCACGTTTGTCCCGCCGGCAGCTTCGCTTTACCAGTCGGTCGATTTGGCGGTATACGGCATCTCTTTTCTTTTGGTCTTCCTCCGATCTCGCAGAATCTCGCTCGACTTTTGTCTCTTTTCGTCTGTCAATCAGGTCCCACGTTGGTTCTTCGATCCATTTTTCCTTCTTTGTTCCTCGTCTTCGGCCAATAGTTTCTTTTGCTGCTTCCGTCACCGCTGTCGTGAACATCGTCCATCGATTTTCCAGATCTGCAGCCTCACTCAACTGCTGGAATCAGTTGTATAGCGCCAGTTGGTACAGTCGCGCATGGCCGGGATACTTCAGCTTGTACACTGCATATGGCTTTGGTCTTTCCTGTCGTGTCCGTTTCTTCAGGCGCAGCTGAAGTTCCGCACACAGTAGGTGGTGATCTGAGCCCACGTCCGCCACTCGGTACACTCTGACGTCACGTACCGAGGACCGCCAGCGCTGCTTGATGCAGATGTAGTCGATTTCGTTTCGGTTTTTCTGGTCCGGAGACTGACAATTAGCCTTCTGAATCGCCTTGTGTTTGAAATAGGTGTTGCTAATGCACAAGCTGTTGATGGCACGAAACAGCTGCAGTCTCTCGCCGTTGTCCATGGTGACTGCAGCAGAACCGAATGGCCCAGTGACCTGTTCCAGTCCCTGTCTGTTGAAGCCAATCTGAGCGTTGAAATCACCGATCAGTAGTTTGATGTCATAGCTGGGCAAGTTATTAAATGTGTCCTGCAGCTGTTCGTAGAAGGCGGCCTTGTCAATGTCGGTTGCGTCATCAATCGGTGCGTAGCCCTGAACAACAATGATTTTCGCATGCCCACTTTGAGAACGGGAGGTTATGATACGCTCGCTGACTGGCTCCCATCCGATCAATCCTCGAGTTGCTCGGACGCTAAGCACAAGTCCAACGCCATGAACGTGCTTGCCTTGGTGTACAGAGTAGAGCAGAGTTGTGTCTCTGCTGCCACTCATCTTTCCGCTGCCGGTCCAGTGCATTTCACTCACGCCCAGAATGTCCAGCTGGTAGTGCTCGAACTCGCGAAGTAGCTGAACCAGCTTTCCTGCCTGGTATAGTGTACGCACTGATGAGTCGCTTGGTCTCGCTGGAGGCCTCATCGTGGAGAATGGGTGCCAACCACTAATCTCAGTGGGCAAAGAATCGGCAAATACAGGCGACAGGCGTTGGGTTAGCAACCTGGCACTGGTGTAAAATTCTAACCGCTAAAGAAACAGCAAGAAAAGCCCAAAATAAAGAAAATGATCGGCGTAAAGATGAAAGCGTGGGAAACACTCCAGTCTTGAGGACCTCAAGCAAGCCGAAAGGACGTTGGGGTTCCTATGAGCCGGATTCTGAGCACCAAAAAAAAAGATGCGAATTGGAACTTGGAGATTAGGAGACAATAAAAAATAATTAAAAATATAAGAGAAAGATATATAAAAATATAAAATTGGATAGTGAGAAGTGATAAAAAAACAAAAACTAGAGTCTAAAACAGCTGCTATATTTAGTTGGCCAATGCTATAGAATGAGTTGAGATAGAAGATACTAAATAAGAATTATTGAAATTGTAGAATTGGGTAGTAAAAAGTAATACAAAATCTCTGGGGTCTAACACAGCTGCTATGATTAGTTAGTATAGTGTATTCGGCCAATGCTATCTTTAAGTTACTGGAGTGGGGGTACTGAGGCTACAGAGGCCCGATTGGCTGCCTCGGAGTAGGCGAAAGGGGTAAAATAAGAACGAGGAAGAAGATCGGTGGTGCAAGGAGACCGATCTTCTTCCTCGTTCTTTTTTTTCACCTTGAAACTGCATATATATATATGCAGTTACCTCTGCGCCGCTGAGGCCCTGGAAATACTCTACGCCACAGACCACATCTTAAACAATTTCGGCTTGTAAACATAAATTGCACAAAACTTTCCTGTATTACAGCCCCACGTTATACCCTAACGGATAGTACGATAGTGGGAGCTAAGTATATGTTTTGTTTATTCCTTTACTTATTTGCATAGCGAACGTTTCCACGAACCAAAGTATCGTCTTCCTGTCTTCCTCCGGTTGCAACGTTTTTTGAAATATCCAGTTCTGCGTTTACAGATTGACTTTGTTAGTTTCAGAAGATCCCGTTAAGGGTGAAAGCAGCGATTCTTTGCTTAAACTTTAATCTGTTATTTTAATAAATATTTGCTCTACTGTTCTTATATATTTGATATATATATTTATCCTTATCGAGTCCTCTTTGGATTTTAGTCTTCAATTTTATTATTATTACTATATATATATATATATATATATATATATATATATATATATATATATAGAGAGAGAGAGAGAGAGAGAGAGAGAGAGAGAGAGAGACAATTATTAGATAAATTAATAAATAAATAAATAAATAAATAAATGCCATTGTTAATTAATAAATAAATTAACTAATACCTTAACATTTCACACAAAGTAAAATATTTTGTTTTAAACATTTTCTAACCCAGAAAAAAAAAAAAAAGAAAAGGAAAAACATTTTTTGTTTTTTTTGTTCCTAATAATCGTCTGTTTCTCCCTATTTTCATATATATATATATTCCAACTCGTGTGCTCCTTCTCCCCATTTTATAATTATATATATATATATATATATATATAGATATGTTTCTTTTATTTGCCACCAGGGCATCAAAAGTTGGACAAGTACAATGGGGGGAGTTTACAAAACAAGGCGTCCTCAATGAGGAGGAGGCAATAACAAAATATAAAAATAAAATAAAATATAACAGAATAAAATTTATAACAAAATCCTCAATAGAGAGGAGGCGCCTTGGGGGGTCGCACACACCTCCGAAAAAAAGTGTGCAACCCTTTTCCTCGGGAGCACAGAGAAGGGGTGCTCCCTTGGTCTTTCATCTTCTTCACCTATAGTCTGATGTAGAGTGAAGGCCCATCCACACGGGCCATTCTCGCCACTTTCACCCAACTTTCATAAAAACGGCTGGGGTGCAGCACCTCTCTCTCCATCCTGATCCTTCTTCCGAAATGATATCTGAAGAAACGGACCAGTTGTTGGCCAGAGAGAAAGGTGTCTGACCTCAGTCCTTTCAGACGCGTCCACCATACAACCTTTTTCACCATGGTTATTACGCACAGAAACACCGCCTCTTCTTCGTTTTTGAAGAGGGGAGGCTGCTTGATCGTTACAATAGACTCGGTGGTCAACCGGATCGGTCCAACCCTTGACAGCAGTTGTTCGACATAGCCCCACAGATCGGCAATGCCCGAGCAGTGTACCAATGCGTGTGCAACGGTTTCCTCGTCGCACACGCATCTGGGAGAGATCTTTTTCGAGGGGTCCCTACCCGGGCGCCCTTGTCTGTAGAGCCTTTCTCGAGCGGGCAGAGCCCTTCTGTAGCATTGCCAAGCCAGGGACCTCTGGAAGTTATCCATGGGTCCCGGGCTGAATGTCCTACCGAACAGGTTGGCCAGTTCGTCTTCCTCCATGCCTAGGGCTTCTCCGAGGGCGTCGTCGCACCTGCTAAGCACCAGCCCTCTATAGAATGACGAGGTGGATTCTCCACTGACAGCCGGGTCCGTCTGCCAGAGAGCCATGAGCGCCTGGGCACACTCGATGTGCCAGGCGCCCAGTTTTCTTGGTCTTTGCTTGACCCATGATTGCAGCACGGTGAGTGAGACGAGTCTGGGAAAGGCTCGCCTCACAAACGGGGCCCACACCGGTTGACCGGAGAGGAATACCTGAAGGTGCGGTAGCCTTAATGCGTGTTTACGTATCATTAGCCACGGCATCCCCAGCCCTCCTTTCGAAGGGTGTTGACAGCAGATGGATCTCCTCACCATAGGAGCCCGCTTCTTCCAAAGGAATTGGAAGAGTGCGCGCTCCATTTTGGCGAGCGTTTCCCTTGGGCAAGGCACAACGGTCAGGCGGTAGTAGATGACGGACGCTATATAAGTGTTCGCCACCTCCGCCCGACCTTTTAGGGACAGTTTGCACTCGGCCCACTTCTGGGTCAGTGCGAACACTCTGTTCGTATACACCCCAGTTCTTCTCCGCCTGGAGGTCTGGTCCGAACCAGACCCCGAGCAACTTCACCGGGCCCTCCGTCCAGCGCCCGACGACGCCATCGGAGGGCATCGATCTGCCCCTCCACGTGCCGAGTTGCAGACCGATCGACTTGTCCCGGTTCAGCTTAGCCCCTGTAAACCTTTCGTACTCCTCCAGTAAGGTGCCGATCGCCCCGATTTCCGAGGCCGTCGACACCATTACTTTTACGTCATCGGCGTAGGCTGACACCGCTTTCCGCAATCCCGGTTCCAACGGGATGCCCTGCAACAACTCCAACTTCCGCAGCAGTGGCTCTAGAGTCATTACATACAGAAGGGAGGAGAGAGGGCACCCCTGTCGGATGAACCGCGCGATTTTTAACGGCTCCGAGAGGTAGCCGTTCACCTTGACCCTAGAGCAGATGCGGCTGCTGTGCATGGCATTGATCCAGCCCCTGAAAACGGGTCCGAAACCTGCCGCCGCTAGCTCCGCATCCAGGTAACCATGGTCGACCCTATCGAATACCTTAGATTGATCCAAGTTGATCAGGGCCCCACCAAAGCCGGGTTCGTTCCCAACCCTCTCTATGATGTATCGCATGAGGTGGAGGTTGTCGTGGATGGACCTGGACGGGATAGCACATGTCTGCGCATCCCAGGTTACCCACGACAAGCGCCAACCTCTTTGCTAGCACCTTGGCCAAAATCTGTAACTCTGTATTTAGCAGAGTTATGGGCCTGAAATTATTTATATCGCCCCCCTTGTTCTCGTCCTTCCTCACTAGCGTGACTACGCCCTTGGTCACAGCACAGGGAATTCTCCCGTTCTGTTGCCAGTTGCTGTAGACCGCCTCGAGGAGGTCGGGGAACAAGTCCGGCATAGCTAGATATAGTTCGTATGGAAGACCATCGAGACCCGGGGATTTGCGTTTGCCGCATTGGCTCAGCACGTCCTCTATCTCAGTGGCTGAAATCGGCTCCTCGCAGGACTTCGCCTCCCTGTCCGAGAGACGCGGCAGGCCGTCGAGGTATGGACCGAAGTCCACATCCCCAACCGGCTCCCCGCCCCTTCCGAACAATCCATATATAGATAGATAGATAGATAGATACATAGATACATAGATAGATAGATAAATTTCTTTATTAGCCACAAGGGCACAAGATAAGGGGAGAAATACAAATGGAGAGTTTACATACAGGTATATGAAAATAAAATTATTAATAAAATAACAAATAACAATTGAAATCCCCAATAGGGGAGAGGCGTTACACAGGGGTTGTATACACCCCGAAAAAATGTACAACCCTCATCTCCAGGATCAACAAGAGTGAGTACTCCCTTCCTCTCTTCCTCTTTTTCCTCAACCTACAGGCTTATATAGAGAGAAGGCCCAACCACTCGGGCCATCTTTGCCACATTCACCCACCTTTTATAAAAGTTGCTGGGGTACAGCAACTCGCTTCTCCATCCTGATTCTTCTTCCAAAATGATATTCGAAAAAACGAATCAGTAGTTCGCCGGAGAGAAAGGTGTTTGACCTCAGCCCTTTTAACCTCGTCCACCATATAACCTCTTTCACCATAGCCATAACACAGGAAAACCGCCTCTCCCTCGTTTTTGAAGTAGGGTGGCGGTTTGATCAGGACAATAGACTCGGTGGTCAACTGGATTGGTCCCACGCGCGACAATAGTCGTTCTACATATCCCCACAGTTCGGTAACGCCCGGGCAGTGTACAAATAAGTGCGCAACAGTTTCCTCATCGTGCACACATCTCGGAGAGATCTTTTTCGAAAGGTCCCCACCCGGGCGCCCGTGTCTGTAGAGCTTGTCTCGAACTGCTAAAGATCCCCGGTAGCAGTGCCAGACCAGGGACTTTTGGAAGTTGTCCATTGGTCCCGGGCGGAAGGTCCTACCGAACAGACTGGCCAGTTCGTCCTCCTCTACGCCTGGAGTTTCTCCGAGCGCGTCGTCGCACATGCTGCGGACCAACCCTCTATAGAATGTCGAAGTGGAGTCTCCACTGATCGCCGGGTCCGTTTGCCAGAGGACTGTGAGCGCGTGAGCACATTCGCTGTGCCAGTCGCTCATTTTCCTCGGTCGTTGCTTGACCCAGGACTGCAGCTCAATCAGCGAAATGAGTCGTGGGAAGGCTCGCCTCACGAACGGGGCCCACACCGGTTGTCCGGTGAGGAATACGCGGAGGTGCCATAGCCTGAGCACGTGTTTGCGCATCGTCAGCCACAGCATCCCCAGCCCTCCGTTTGAAGGGCGTTGGCAGCAGATAGATCTTCTCCCCAAAGGAGCCCGTTTCTTCCAAAGGAATTTGAAGTGCGCGCGCTCCAGTTTGGTGAGCGTTTTGGCTGGACAAGACACGACGGTCAAGCGGTAGTAGATGACGGACGCTATAAAAGTGTTCGCCACCTCCACTCGACCTTTCAAGGATAGTTTTCACTCGGCCCACTTCTGGGTGAGCGCAAGCACCTTGGCCGTCACCTCGTTCCAGTTCTTCTCCACCTGGAGGTCCAGACCAAACCAGATCCCGAGCAGCTTTACTGGTCCTTCCGTCCAGCGTCCGACGACGCCATCGGAAGGCATCGGTTTGCCTCTACACGTTCCGAGTTGCAAACCGACGGATTTGTTCCAGATCAGCTTCGCTCCTGTGAACCTTTCGTATTCCTCCAGTAAGGTGCCGACCTCCCCGATTTAAGAGGTACTCGACACCATCACTGTCACGTCGTCGGCGTAGGCCGACGCCGCTTTTCGCAGTCCCGGTTCCAAAGGGATGCCTGCAATAGCTCCAACTTCCGCAGTAGTCGCTCGAGAGTCAGTACGTACAGAAGGGAGGAGAGAGGGCATCCCTGTCGGATGGATCGCGTGATATGGAACGGCTCCGAGAGGTATCCGTTCACCTTGACCCTTGAGCAGATGTTGCTGCTGTGCATTGCAGCAATCCAGCCCCTGAACACGGGTCCGAAGCATACTGCCTCGAGCACCGCATCCAGATAACGATGGTCAACCCTATCGAAAGCCTTAGACTGATCCAAGTTGATCAGGACCCCACCGAAGCCGGGTTTACACCCTACCCTCGCTATGATGTATCGCATGAGATGGAGGTAGTCGTGTATGGACTGGTCGGGATTGCGCATATCTGCGCTTCTCCCACCAGGTTTTCGACAAGCGCCAGCCTCTTTGCCAACAACTTGGCCAAAATCTGTAACTCTGTGTTGAGCAGAGTTATGGACCGGAAGTTTCTTATGTCATCCCCCTTATTCTCGTCCTTCCTGACTAACGTGATTACGCCCTTGGTCACAGAACTGGGAATTCTCCCGTTCTGCTACCAGTTGCAGTAGACCGCTTCCAGGAGACCGGAGAGCAAGTCCGGCATTGCTAAGTAAAATTCGTAGGGTAGACAGTCGAGACCTGGAGATTTGCGTGTGCCGCATTGGCTCAGCGCATCCCCTATCTCAGCGACCGAAATCGGCCTTTCGCAGAACTTCGCCTCGCTGACCGAGAGTCGCGGTAGGCCGTAGAGGTATGGACCGAAATCCATGGCCCCTCCCGAAGCGCCACCCTGCCCGAACAGTTGAGCAAAGTGCCGCTGAAAGGCCGCGCGTATCTGCTTCGGCTCACGTATCACGCGTCCGTCTTGGTCCTTCAAAGACCGAATCGTGGACTTGTTGCCACTTTTGGCCTCCGTAACTCGGGCCCAGCTAACAGCTTTGGCTCCCTCGTTTCCCAGAGCACGTATTTTGCTTCTGACAATGCAGCCTTCGTGCTTTGCGTCGAAGAACTGGTCCAAGGCCGTTCTCGTCGCTAGCACGCTGGCTACGTTGCCACTCCTAAGTGCCTCTTCTACCTTATCTACCAGTTCCTTTTCGGTCTTATTTCTATCTAACACTAATTCTTTACTAAAACCTATCGAGTCTAATCCAACTGCCCTCTTGAGAGAGTACCACCATCTGTTGTTGACAATGGCCCCCGTCAAGTGCTGCTTAACTAAAGTGCTAATCCGTCTACTGTAGGCTTTGCATCTCGGTAACGACAAGTTCAGCTTCCAGTAGCCGGGTCCCTGTCTATGGCTTTTGTCAAGGTTGACTAAGCAGGTCATTAATTTGTGATCTGAATAGGCAACCATGAACATTTGTGGACAGCTTAACATGTCCCTATCATTCTTTCTAACTAGAACCCTATCTAGGTACGATCTAGATGTTCCGCTAAGATTAGTCCATGTCCTCAGTGGCACAGTCGGAAAATCTAGTCGATATCTATCGGCCAGGTCAAATCGGCCGATTAACTGTTTTAGGCTGTTACACTCCCCTCTATCGGGACATGCTCCCACATAGTCCCAACGTGCATCTAGGATTCCATTCCAGTCGCACACTAACAGCAGGGAGCGGGACTTTCCCAGAAAAGTCTCTAGACATTTCAAGAAGTCTGGCCGCGGTGTTCCGAATGGGGCATATGCGGCCACCAGCCTGAAGGCTCCACCTTCACTACCGTCAACGTCTAGGACCACCAGGCGACCCTCCGGGTCCAGATGTACTGTCTGTGTTACGAGGTCCAGGTGTTTCCGCAGCAAAACGGCAACCCCACCCCCACCTCCCGGCTGACAGAGAGATGCATAGATCTCAAAGTCGTCGAAGATGGGGGCCAGTTGTCGCTCGCTGTGGATCCTGGACTCGCAAATGGCTACTACACCCATACTGGGCGACCTGAGGTCGTTTAGGAATTTGCCCTGTTTCCAGGGAATCCCCAGCCCGTGTACATTCACACATCCAACTCTTATATTGGCCATGTTGGTGCTGAAAAGTTAAAAGAAGAGGAAAAGAAATCACTCACCTCTTCGTCTCCTGGGGACCAGGCTGCACAATTTCCATGGGGGAGTTGAGGAGCTTGTTTGGTGGGGTGGTTGTCTCTGGCGGGGTGGGGACGGAGATGTTTGGTGGGGAGGGGGTATCAGATGGGGTGGGGTGTCTGGGGTGGGGGTGGGGAAACATTTCAAAAGGACGCGGTTATAGGGTTTGACGCTAGGGTTACCTACGTCGTTAGGAAATTTTTCTTTTAACTATTTATGTGTGTCCATGCAGATCCTCATCATTTTAAGATTCCGATTCTCCGAAGAGTGTGTAAATGTTTTCCCTTCGGTGGAGAACGAAGGGTTTTTATATATGGTGTCTGTTAAAGTTTTATTGTTAGTATTTATGTAGGTGTAACATTATTGTTGTGTTGTGTTGCTTTTTGTCTGTGGTTCTTGTGTGTGTTTACGTTTTGTAGTAGGTGTTTTGTTTTCAGGAGGGTTTTTTTTGTTTGTGCTGTTTACGTCGCTTGTGTTAGTGTTTGTGTGTTTGTTGCATTTTTGTTTGTGTTATGTCTTTTCTTTTTTCTTTTTACTGGTCGGAAAGGCTCTCCCTCATCGTCATTGGGTGACGATGATGAGGCCTCATCCGTGTTGTTGGGGAGGGGTGCATTTTGGGGAGCTGTTATGTGTGTGGGTGTTTCTGGAGTTGTTTTAGGTGGGGAGGGATTGGGTGGAACTGTGTTTGTCGTTTGTTTTGTTGTCTCTATTTTTTTATGTTGTTTTTGTTGTTGTTGTGGTGGTAGTGGTGGTGGTGGTGGTGGTGGTGACGGTGGTGGTGATTGTTGTGCTGGTGTTGCAGGTGTTGGTAGTAATGCCTTTTTTGTGCTAGTTAGCCGAGGACAGGAATCTCACAGGTGACCCGTGCTGGGGCAGTGGTAACATGAGGGCCGCCTACCCTCGACCGAAATGTTTATGTATATATGCCCATCCAGCAGCACACGTTCCGGGATCCTAGCTATTCGTTCTGCTGTCATTTGGACCAGAATTTCCAGGCTAGTTCCGCTGAACAGGTCGCCGGGCGACTTACCTACCGATATTATTGGCTTTTTCTAGGTTTAAAGATCCACATAGTACCCACCAAATATCAATATTTGGTGTGATACTTTGGATTTTTATTTTCTGTGTTCTTTTCCCCATGTAAGTGGGGGAAAAGGTGAACAACGGTGACACAATTGGCGACACAGAATATTTCTGTGCCGTCAGTTGGTCTTTCATCAGAATGGATAAACTCCCGTAGAGTCTACTCTTCTGAATGAAAGCAATGTCTTTTAAGGTATCTTCTAAAACCAACTCAATTTCGCCTTGTGAAAGTTGAGTCGGTTTTCGGGTTTTGTTTGAGACTGTCCTGAAAACCACAGTTTTCAAGGCAGCTTCTCTTCGCAAATCTGGAGGAGAGTTTATGGAGAATGATCCATTCTCCCCAAAAGTTATGTACTGTCTGGAGTTATTCAAAAACTCATTTGCATTTGAAATATCTACCGGAGTGTAGCTTACCGTTTTCTTTACAGTTTGCGCAAACGATATTTTGTCGTTTACTTCCTTGTTGCAGTTATTGGTCTTGTTGTTATTATTGTTATTGTTGTTGGTGTTGGTTTCGTTCATAGCATTGTTGTTGTTGCTGGTGCTGCTGGTTGTGTTGTTTTGTTCATTGTTTCACACTTTTGGTTTGGTGCCATGGCAACGTCAAGTTGTCGGTCAGCAGGTGGAGAAACTCCTTCCTCTGGCTAACCTTTGTCTTTGACATCTGCTACTATGACAGTGGCAGGGGGAAGCTGTAAGCATATTTTCCACTTTCCTCCTTCGAATGTTGGTGAAGAAGCTTTAGCCATTTTTTTTTTAAATGTTAGCTTTTCCAAAAAAACTTTTCTAAAGGCGTAGAATATTTTGAGAGACTGACCAGATCAAAATTTGACCTGGCAGTCCCTCTACAAATTGGTATAAAATTGAAGGTTTACAGTTAGGAATTTCTATAGAAATTTAGGCAGAACTTACCCAGCAAGTTTCACGCGTGTGTCCATCCCAGATAGATAACTTTCTTTTTTTTTGCCACCAGGGCATCAAAAAGTGGGACAAGTACAATGGGGGGAGTTTACATAAAAAGGCGTCCTCAATAAGGAGGAGGCAATAACAAAATATAAAAATAAAATAAAATATAACAAAAATAAATTTAATAACAAAATCCTCAATAGGGAGGAGGCGCCTTAGGAGGTCGCACACACCCCCGAAAAAAAGTGTGCAACCCTTTTCCTCAGGAGCACAGAAGGGGGTGCTCCCTTGATCTTTCATCTTCCTCACCTATAGTCTGATGTAGAGCAAAGGCCCATTCACACGGGCCATTCTCGCCACTTTCACACATCTTTCATAAATACGGCTGGGGTGCAGCACCTCTCTCTCCATCCTGATCCTTCTTCCGAAATGATATCGGAAGAAGCGGACCAGTTGTTGGCCAGAGAGAAAGGTGTCTGACCTCAGTCCTTTCAGACGCGTCCAGCATACAACTTCTTTCGCCATGGCTATTACGCACAGAAACACCGCCTCTCCTTCGTTTTTGAAGAGGGGAGGCGGCTTGATCGTTACAATAGACTCGGTGATCAACCGGATCGGTCCCACCCTTGACAGCAGTTGTTTGACATAGCCCCACAGATCGGCAATGTCCTAGCAGTGCACCAATGCGTGTGCAACGGTTTCCTCGTCGCACACGCATCTGGGACAGATCTTTTTCGAGGGGTCCCTACCCGGGCGGCCGTGATAGATAGATATAGAGAGATAGATAGATAGAGATATGCATGCGTGTGTGTGCGTGCCTGTGTCTGTCAGTGCCTGTGTGTGTGTGTGAGTATGTGTCAGTGCCTGTGTGTGTATGTGTATGTGTCAGTGTGTGTGTGCGTGTGTGTGGTGTGTGGTGTGTGTGTGTAACATTAACATAAATCTATTTATTTAATACATGGATTTGGTCGAACGGCGTGGGAAAAATGGGACTAGTAGTTTCATACTGCCCGGTTAATGTTAAACATCTATATATTCTTTTTATTTATATCCGAACTTGTGTATCTGAGGTGCAGTTAATCACAGGTCATGTTAGCTTCCACATGTTTCTGCATATATCTGGAAGAGGAAATACCTCCGATATTTGGATGCCTCAAAACAAAGACTGGGTAATCAGTGGAGTTAGTTATTTCCAATTGAAAACGCTTCCATGAGACAATCAAAAGTATTTTGTCTGGTAGCGTGGGTGGAATATAAATTTTCTTTACTATTAGGTAAGCTTAAAGGATGCAGATTAATTAGAGAGGCGGGGCAGGGTTGCTAGTTTGCAGGAATTATAAGATATTTGTATAAAATAAATATAAATTATATATATAATATCCAACGTGAAGTATACCTGGGTGTGCTAGTGCGCCCTTGTGAGTGTACCTGTCTATATATATATAAATGAAATTCTGAATGTTAATGGGGTAGAGTTACCCAACATAAAATGTCATAACGGAACAGGAAGAGAAATATACATATTTAACCAATTAATTAATTAAATAAACAATTATCATAATTCCAGGTTTTGCAGAATGGACTGATCAGATACTTTACATGTTGTAAATGTGTTGGTGTGGGAATGGGAAGCTTCGAATATGAGATACAGTCATGCAGATGTGGAGCACAGGATCGGAAGAAATATAATGAACTGTATAGACGAGCTTTGCAAGTTTTGATTCTGCTTTTTAAACGAACGTGTACTAACACATACAAACATACACAGACACTCTTTATGCTGCAATATAAAAACAGAAGATTGTATAATGTTGAATAGTGATTTATTATTAATGACACACACTTAATCATCAAAATCTTAATCTTCAAAAATGCTAAATAATATCTTAATATGAAGTTCGTCGAATATATATGAGCGTCAGATGAAAGGTTCATAGGCTGACTTTGAAGGAGGGATGCTAGAACTATGAAATCTTGCATGGATTAATTTCAGCTCTTCTTATTAATAACTGCATCATTTCTCTCTAGAGACAATGTTAAAAAATAAATCTCATTTTATCATTCTATAAGAGTGTATTGGTCAGCCTATGAACTTTTCAGCCAATGAACTGTTCAACCTATGAATTTTTCAGCCGACCCTTGTACTCAATAGAAACCAAAGATTTTGTAGAGACACGTGTTAGCATCACGGCAACTAAAAGTATAGACACTGACTAAATATCTTGACTAACTCTTTTAAGGCCTTACAGGAGTACAGACACGATGAATTAGTATGTAGTGCCCTCTCTAGACCACTGCGGTGTTTCTCATAAAAATAGTAATTTATTTCTGTAGTTTGATAAACAGTTTTTTTTTTGCTTTTGTTTTTTGGTTTTTAATTTGTCTTTCTATGAATATATAATTAGAAATTCTTCATCGATACAGATTTGTTTGCGCATGGTTACATATAAAAATTCAGTGAATATGAAATAAACATTTAATAATAGTTAGTTAGCTTTTTCTAAGCTAAGGAAGCTAGTTGTTCGCTCAATGTAACGTCCTGCTCGTGAAATATACGTGGAATTGACTCAGAGTTACACAGACATGTGTATTGTTAACGTAATTGTCAGGGAGATTCAGCTTGACATATTGTGTGACATGGCTGGCCCTTTGAAATACAAGTACAGTCCATTCGATGGGATTACAAACAGTTTCTGTCTTCTCAAATTCACATACGAGGTACGTGCCGAACCATGTGTATGACAAGTAACACCAGCTGAATATGTCAATATGCCACGCAATGGGATCTAACGCAAGAACTAATGATTGAGAAACGATCTCGTTAACTCTTTAGTTATGCTGCATCCAAAGGAAATTTGACAGTGTTGTCTAATATTACGACAACTTAAATTTCTAGAAATATTTGAATTTTCTTAATTGGCAGCCATATTTAGAAAGAATAATCTTTAGGAAATATGCTTCTCTTTCTCTCATTTCTCCTTTAATATATTTGAATGTTATAATGACTCACTTTTAAATGATGCCTGAAGAAAGTATTGCCTTTTCGACAATAACCATGACAACACACTACCTTGTTTTAGAAATTGACTTATATAAACGGCCAATGTATACACACATCGACTATGTTATTAGATTAGATTGAAATAATTGCAATTCCATTTCAGTATTCTGCTTGTAGCGATTTCATTCTCCTGCACATCCAATTTCTTTTACTAAAGCTATGTCACAACTCCCGTTCATCGTTAACTTGTAGAACTATATCGACATGCAAATCGTTTCAACTTGTATTAGGGGGCATCGTAAAATAATAGTAAGTTATCATTTATTTTCCATGCATTTTCCACCTTATTGGGTTGAGGTGGCATAAGGGTTTCAAAATCACACAAGTTCAATCCTTTAATGTTACAGATATATGAGGTTACGCCCCTAAGTAAGAAATCTGTATTTACGGTTGATGCAACTCACCCCATATAATGAGATATAGTTTTCTAATGCACATAAATTCTGTTTCCAAACAGAAATCCCACTAAAACCATTCAGTGTATATAATTTCGTTACGAAAGTCAAGAACGCCAGAAATGTCCCTAAAACTATAAAGCATGTATTATTATTATTCGTCAGAGACTAATAATTGCATTTGATTTCCTGGTGGCTTAAACAATCGCTGATAAGGATAAATACAATATAAGATTTTGAAATATAACTAAACATATATAACAGACCTGGCATATATACATATATATTGTACCTATCTATCTATCTATCTATCTCTATATATATATATATATATATATATATATATATATATATATATATATATATATATATGTGTGTGTGTGCGTGTGTGTGTGTGTGTGTTGTGTGTGTGTGTATGTGAGTGTGTGTGTGTGTGTGTGTGTGTGTGTGTGTGTGTGTGTGTGTGTCTATCTATCTATCTATATATACCTATCTATCTGCCTATATATATATATATATATATATAGTGAAAGAATGAAGAGTAACATGGTTGGCTGTACAATAAGGGGCTTTATTTCAAGTACTGACAATTGATTCATTGATCAGATGAACCTAGAGGTCGCTATTTGCTTGAAGTTGTGTCACTCGATCTCCAATACATTATTTACCTCTGATCAACACATCAGGGGAGTTCAAGAAAAGGTGGTACGTCCACAGACACTCCATAAAGAACCGTAGACTGGAGAACTCTACGACGCTCGCTAATAAAATCTGGCAGCTTAAAATCCAAAACCTAGAATATAAGATTAGCTGGTCAAAATTATCGGTAGCAAGGGCCTACAGCAACGGAATGTCCCACTGCGGACTTTGTAATTTAGAACTACTCAATATTTTAAGGACGATGGGATGCTGCTTAACAGCAAAATAGAAAGATCAATTTTCTGTAGTCATAAAATAGCTACCAGATTCACAACCTTCAAACCACCATGATTTGAACCAGCAATCCCAAAATTAGAACTGAACCACCTAGATTTTAGTATATAGAATAGTCACCATCACACTGCTATTAGCTGTCAAACGACCAACTAGTCACTGGATCATAAATCTCTGAACATCTCTTTCACCCTTTTCCCCTAAAACAGCATCAACCCCATTAAGATAGAACAATCAGCAACACACGTTTGTCAAGCCTCCCTTCATAATCCACCCCTAGCCCTTAAATCTCATTCTTATATCCCCCAATTAATCTCTAATGTATTGCTTTCTCTTTTTTCTTTTATCTGTCACTACATCAGAGTCTCTACACGTATCTATGTATATTTCGAATCTGTTTTTTCATGCTAGCACTAAACCCACCAAGGAATCCTTATAAGAACACTTACTCACCACCTCCACAAACATACTCTGTACTTACATGCTCTCACTTATCCTTATTTATGTCTTTATATTTCCATTATCTTATTTTCTTACTTTTCTAATGTATCCTATCTTATATTTTACTTTTTCCTTTTTCATCTGTAACTTCTCTACCTATTTACCATATATGTTTTATTATTGATGTTATTGTTTTAATTATACGCTATTCTTCTATATATGTCTTGCCTCGAGTGAATTATTTTTATATCTACGTACTCTGATGTGTTGATCAGAGGTAAATAATGTATTGGAGATCGAGTGACGCAACTTCAAGCGATTAGCGACCTCTAGACTCACCTGATCAATGAAACAATTATCAGTACTTGAAATAAAGCCCCTTATTGTACAGCCAACGATGTTACTCTTCATTCATTCACTATTATTACTCCAAGTATAACCTGCATAGGAATTACCGCGAACTCGCTGCATAACTATGGAAACATCTTGTTGAGTCAAACAAAGCCGAACGTTAAAACTATCCACGACGCAGAGTACTCACAAACTCTATATATATATATATATATGTGTGTGTGTGTGTGTGTGTGTGTGTGTGTGTGTGTGTGTGTGTGTGTGTGTGTGTGTGTGTGTGTGTGTGTGTGTGTGTGTGTATATATATATATATGTGTGTGTGTGTGTGTGTGTGTGTGTGTGTAAATGAAGTATTTTCGTCGGAAAAGTACAGGAGAAAAGAGTGCTCTATGTAGGCTACGGAGCTTATTAGTTATGTAATAAACAACATAAGATAATTATTTCATTTACCAGTGGTTTCTTGAAGGCAGATGTTGTGTCTGTTTTCAGTCGTCAGAATAAATAAATAACATGGTGTTTTTATTAAATATGGATTTGAAAACAAAATTTAGGAAATATGAAAGTGAGGCTGAAAAGGTGAGGCTGAAAAAAACGGACAAAAAGGAAAAAGGGGAAAAATATTATAAAAGATATATATAAAAAAAATGAATATCCAGAATATAAATATACACACACTCAACTACGCGCATATACGTCATAGTACGTAGACGAATACATTCTCGCATAAGCGATATTTGCGTCTACATAGAAATACGACCAGGAACATAAATACATCCACATACATATACACATATATATATGCACTCAGATTTGTACACACAAATACACACATATATAAACATACATACATACAAACACAAAAACACAAAAACAAAAATCTGTATACATACGCGCACGTGTATATACACATACACATACACATATATATATATATATATATACACACACACGTACACATTCATACACATACATACACGTACACATACATACACGTACACATACATACCCATACACACATATTTCCCCCCTCCTCTACACACTCACACCTTTCGTTGTCAACTCTTTGACTTTTGATTTTCATTTTGATTTTGATTTTCTTACATATATATATATATATACATATATATATAACCATAAAAGAAATTTTGAAGGCTTACCTGTTAGATTTATTGTTAGACTTATTGCACCTTCGAAATCAGATCTTGGAATAATTAGTAAAAACATAATAGATAGGATTATGCCAATTTTTAAAATTGAGGTCAAGGCTTAACCCATGGAAGGGCACAAATGAAGTCATGGAATGGTTCAATAATATCGAAAATAAGAAAAATCATAAATTCATTCAAATGGACATAGCGAGTTATTATTCCTCAATAACTCCTAACTTACTAAATAAGGCGCTTTCATATGCATATAAACAGACTGATCTATCTAGTGACGAGATAAATATCATTTTAACGGCAAGGCGAACCTTGATTGATTTTAACAATGATCTTTGGACTAGATCTGATTGGCAGAAGAACTTTGACATTACTATGGGCTCGTCTGTTCGGCGCAAGTTACCGATCTTGTGGGAATTCATCCTTAATATGATAAATAGAAAACAGTCGGAGATTACCGGTGGTTTATATAGAGACGACATATTATTTACTGTAGATAGACATAATAATAGCGAATAAATAGAGTAAAGAAAATAATTATAGAATTCTTTAAAAATTATGACCTGAAATTAGACGTAGAAAATAATAATAAAATAGTTAATTTTTTAGATGTAACTCTTAATTTGAACTCAGGCCTCTATTACCCCTTCCATCTTCCATAAACTCAATGAAAACTTAAATTATGTTAGTTTTTACTCTAATCATCCTAAAAGTGTTAAAAATGAAATAGTCAACAGTGTCCAACAACGAATATCCAGACTATCCGCTAATAGATCCATATTTAATAGTAAAGCTGTATATTATAATGAAGGGTTGCATAAAGCAGGATATAAAAATAATATTGAGTATGTAGAAAAAAATAATATTAATTATAATCGCAGTATTCATAATAATAATAATAATAACAGAATAGACTGTAAAAACAACAACTTGAGGTATAGATTGTTGAAAAAAATAAGGACTAGATCTATAATTTGGTATACTCGGCCAGCATCTTTAGCTATTAAAATACCTTTAGCACATTTATTTTTTAAGGCCTTGGATAAATGTTTCCCTAGATCACATAAGTATTATTCTATCTTCAATAGACACACAGTTAAACTCTATTATTCAACATCTATGAATATTGCTCAAAATATAGCAAAAATAAATAGTAAAATCTTAATTTGAACCAACATATAATTAGCGATAATAGCAATAATAATAATAATACATTAGCTAATTTGAATAACAATAATAATAGTTTAAATACGAAAAATAGTAGAACACCTCTAAATAATAGTAATAATACGAATAGAAATTACATCGAAATGAATTGTAACTGTAGAAGGAAATCCGAATGCCCTTTACAAAATAACTGCCTTGACAAGAATCTAGTGTATAAATGAACCATTAAAACTAATAATAATATTACATATAACTACATTGGTGCCACTTCATCTAAGTTTAAGTTTCGTTTTTACAATCATAAACATTCTTTTTCTAATCCAGATGAAAAATGTTCTACATCACTCTCACAATTAATATGATCTTTGAAAGAAAAAAATATCAATTACTCAATTTCTTGGAGTAAGTTATAAAGTTCTGATACCTACCGAAATGCATCCATTTTACTAAATTGCAATCTTTGCAATTTAGAGACTCTATTGATAATTACAAATTATGGTAATTTAATTAAGAAAAATGAATTATTTAGCAGCTGTCAACATAAGTCTGAAGAACTTTTCAAACATTATACAAATTTCGAAAAAATATTGACTATTAATAATTCTTAAAAAGTTATATATATGACGGTTTGCCTTACCGGTAAAAATTATTTGCCGCTTTTATCTAGTAAATTAATCTCAAGATGTGTCTCAGTATCCTATGTTTGGATTTAGAAAGGTCATTGTTTAACTAGAAATTTCTTGATTTGCGTTTTGAAATATCTTTTTTGTTTTTCAAAATACTTAAATGTTTTAAATGTTCACATATGATGAACGAGTTATCTTCCTTTGTTTACATTCTTCGTTAATAATTTTGTTCTGTCCGAATAGCTTCCTAAAGTATATTTAACATGATTTATATCAGTCTAATAATATATGGTAATCCTTAAAGGGTAATTATATATAATAATAAGTAATTATGGAAGTAAATTAGAAATAATAAAACTTTTGAGATTAAATATAACTACAAATTAATCCTGTAATTAAATGACAATCAATGAATTGAAATGATTTTATAAAGAAAATAGAATAATACAGATAATAAATCATCTTAATATAATATAAAATATATATACTGATGGTGATATATCAATATGTTTTAATAGATATCTTTATACATATTTAATAATTATTTAAATATGCTTTAAAGATAAAAATGTTTTTTTAAATTATAACAAAATATTTAATGAATATATTACTTAATTAAACTATGTATCCGATGGTTATAGAAGAAACTGTTTCTTTTTTTAATTTTGATATAATATATAAGTATAATTAGCTTAAAAATAACCAAAATACAAAAGATATTAAAAAAATTTCATGTTATCTAATTGGTTGCCTCAATTTGACTTAATATTTGAAAACAACGGTCTTTATTCACATAATTTCTTTCTTTCTTTTTTGTCGTTATTTCTTCTTTCTTATTCTCTCTTCCTTTTTCCGTTTATATATTTATTCCCTAATACTTCTATTTACTCATTTAAATATTTATGTATGCATGTGTTTATTTATTTTCTTCTTGCATTTCCCCATATTCACAACCTCCATATACCCATATTTCACTGCACATCATCTTCTTCTTTAAATTTAAGTGTATCATGTTATTATTTGTGGTATATAAATGTTGAGATGTGTTGTAAAATCACTGCCAATACTGGAATTGAACTATCAAGACAGTTGAGGTATTCATGTATTTTATCTGACGAGGACGTACTGAAAAAACAGCACAGTACCTTCGAAATATATATAATAAAACATATATTTTGTTTATGTGAATGTCTTCATTTATTATTATTCTGAATATATATATATATATATATATATATATATATATATATATATATACAGTATTTTCCGTTGTGTTGTAATATAAATATTACACACAGTAGATTGACAGCTCACGTAGAGTTTGCTCGACGGTTCCAGTTGTAGTTCCAAAAGTAATCCGGAGAAAAATAGAAAGATTTGAATGGATACAGTTTAGTTGAAAGGAATTTATTGACACATGTTTCTATAACAGTTACATAACCTGAAAACAGCTACTATCTACAAAGTATTAGTTATGCAGACATTCAATATTTCAATGTTATTATTTACGGTCATTTCATCAGAATAATATTACTGAGGACCTGTTTGGTTTTTATAGAGAATATTTGGAGGGAGGGGTGAAGTAGTTAGAAGAATAGTTGAGGGAATGGTTTTTTGATAGCAGTGAGAATTTTTGGTGGCAGTGAGTAATTAGATTCCCATCTGTTGTTTTGACATTTTTATAGAATATATTATTGGTTATTTTTCTAAATCTATAGAAGGATTAGAGATAGTAAAGATATGCGTGGTTGGTTTTGTGTTTGCACTTAATTCACATTCAGACTTAAATTTTTCTTTCAAGTGTACGTATCCTTTCACCCACGCATTCACACACAAACATATTTGCACACCTCTACAAAATACATATACTCACATTCACATAGTAACATGTTCATACTTACATACATATACACATGCATACATATATATATACACACATGTATTCATGTACATACATACGCGTTCATGTGTATACATTTTTATACTCAACTTATCTTTATATACACACGTATAGACACACACATATATACATACATACTCTAGTCTATGTGTATATATATACATATACATATATATCTATATATATATATACATATATATAGATATATATATATATATATATATATATATATATATATATATATATATATATATATATATATATATATATATATAAGCACTTTAATACATGAATACACTTACATCTAACTATATACATCAAACATATATATATATTTACTTATTTATATACATTTTCACATATATATACATACTTATGGTCGCTTTTAGACACATTCATTATCGCATTTTTTCACCTATTCTCATCAGCATACCTTTCCATTATTAGTGTGGTAATTTGAGGTTATTAATATACATATATATGTTGAGAAGAGATTGTTTTTATATTTTTCTAACTAGATTGAGGTTTATATAGTTGGGGGATTTCCCTCTTTTATGTAATATTCGGCTTGTAGTGAGAAAAAAGGGTTTTAGTTCGGTGACGGCAGAATAATGTTCGTTCAATTCTGTTATTCAGCAATTTCTTCTTGTGTGTGATTATGTAATAAATCTCAAGATTACACGATTTTCAGAAATTTTGGCTCCTGGAAAAGCTTTGGGTTTTAGCTAATTTCTCCCATTTTAGGGTAAACTTTTGATCGCTATCCCTGAGCGTCCAAGCTTTTTCTGCTAAAGTTGTTACATTTCTTTGGCTCTGATGTTTTATTGAGTAAGAATGCCTATATAATCGAGATTTAAACGATGTTGCCGTTGATCCCACGTAATACCACTCGTTGCCTCCGGATTTAAACTCCAGGAAAAATTCAGCAATCTACACGGCGGAATATACCGCGACGATGTTCTCCTCCTAGTTAAAAACCTAAATAACCAAAAACTAGAAAAAACTACGCAAAGATATAAGAAAACTACTACTCGAAATAGGACTAACTATAACATATGAATACAACCTTAAAGTAGTTAACTTCCTGGATGTCACACTCAATTTAAACTCTGGTCTGATTAAACCGTTTCATAAATTGAATGAAAATCTCAAATACGTAAATGTTGGGTCTAACCACCCCATCTCTATAATTAAATCTATCCCTAAAAATATTTCCCTTAGAATCTCGGGTCTATCTTCTAACATACAAGTATTTAAGGAACACGCCGAGTACTACGATAACGCCCTTAGTAAAGCAGGCTACCTCAACAAAATAGAGTATATAGATGGGAACAATCAAAACACACAAAATAAATCCCACATAGGTAGATATAATAACACAACACCAAACCACACTTACTACCATAGTATGCACACCTGTAAACCAACAAACAAAACTAATAGAAAGCCATGCAAAGAGTACTTATGGTATAACCCCGAATACAATAGTTCCATTAGTACAAATTTACCAGTACTCTTCTTTAAAATAATTAAGAGACATTTTCCTACATCACACAAATACCACAAAATCCTAAACCCTACCACTATAAGACTGTCATACTCTACAGCGTTAAACCTTGAACAACACATAAAAAAGATCAATACTAGAAGGTTAAACGAAAACACTAAAAACTTAAGTACAAAGAACACAAAAAAAACAGTAGACAATACACTACAGAACATAAATAAACCACACCTAAGTTCGTCCGCAATACTACTCCAGAGAAAACCCAATGTACACAACTGTAACTGCACCTATCCTGACAACTGACCCTCGGCAATAACTGCCTGGAAAAAAATATTATTTATAAGTGTACCATTAAATCCGGAGGCAACGAGTGGTATTACGTGGGATCAACGGCAACATCGTTTAAATCTCGATTATATAGGCATCCTTACTCAATAAAACACCAGAGTCAAAGAAATGTAACAACTTTAGCAGAAAAAGCTTGGACGCTCAGGGATAGCGATCAAAAGTTTACCCTAAAATGGGAGAAATTAGCTAAAACCCAAAGCTTTGCCAGGAGCCAAAATTTCTGCAAATTTTGTAATCTTGAGATTTATTACAAAATCACACACAAGAAGAAATTGCTGAATAACAGAATTGAACGAACATTATTCTGCCGTCACCGAACTAAAACCCTTTTCCCCCACTACAAGCCGAATATTACATAAAAGAGGGACATCCCCCCAACTATATAAACCTCAATCTAGTTAGAAAAATATAAAAACAATCTCTTCTCAACATATATATGTATATTAATAACCTCAAATTACCACACTAATAATGGAAAGATATGCAGATGAGAATAGGTGAAAAAATGCGATAATGAATGTGTCTAAAAGCGACCATAAGTATGTATATATATGTGAAAATGTATATAAATAAGTAAATATATATATATGTTTGATGTGTATAGTTAGATGTAAGTGTATTCATGTATTAAAGTGCTTATATATATATATATATATATGTATATATATAAATAGATATATATGTATATGTATATATATACACATAGACTAGAGTATGTATGTATATATGTGTGTGTCTATACGTGTGTATATAAAGATAAGTTGAGTATAAAAATGTATACACATGAACGCGTATGTATGTACATGAATACATGTGTGTATATATATATATGTATGCATGTGTATATGTATGTAAGTATGAACATGTTACTATGTGAATGTGAGTATATGTATTTTGTAGAGGTGTGCAAATATGTTTGTGTGTGAATGCGTGGGTGAAAGGATACGTACACTTGAAAGAAAAATTTAAGTCTGGATGTGAATTAAGTGCAAACACAAAACCAACCACGCATAGCTTTACTATCTCTAATCCTTCTATAGATTTAGAAAAATAACCAATAATATATTCTATAAAAATGTCAAAACAACAGATGGGAATCTAATTACTCACTGCCACCAAAAATTCTCACTGCTATCAAAAAACCACTCCCTCAACTATTCTTCTAACTACTTCACCCCTCCCTCCAAATATTCTCTATAAAAACCAAACAGGTCCTCAGTAATATTATTCTGATGAAATGACCGTAAATAATAACATTGAAATATTGAATGTCTGCATAACTAATACTTTGTAGATAGTAGCTGTTTTCAGGTTATGTAACTGTTATAGAAACACGTGTCAATAAATTCCTTTCAACTAAACTGTATCCATTCAAATCTTTCCATATATATATATATATATATATATATATATATATAGGAACCAGTAAGACCCCGACAGCTGAGCTCAAGCCGTTTCGACGGCTAATTCTGGACTAAATGAAAATTTATCCTGGTATTTAAATAGCCGATCTTCTCAAGGGGTAATTCCATATATGGTCAAAGTGATTGTCAAAAATCAGTAGTAATTCTGTGGTTGCAAATTAGTAGGGGAGATGGTGGCTAAACCTGCCAGTAGGAGAAAGAGGGGAGGGGGTGGAGTAGACCCAATCAAGCGTTGGTAGTGCCAGCTACAGCTGGGCATGAGGTCAAAGAAGATACAGGGGAGGGGGAGGGGGAGGAAGTCGGAACGGTAGGTAGAACAATGGGGGGTAGAAATATATAGGAAAAAAAATACTGAGAGTGAAGGGAGGACGCCGTCCGTGCAATTTATGCTCGGAGGAAACTTTACAAATGCTGTTTTCGACGGACCAACTCCTAAACAAGAAAGATGAACTGGTTACTGCATGTAAACATAGATTGCGTAGGACTTACCTCGCCCTCAATCCCCATAATGACCCGGGGGGGTAGACTAGGGCTATAACACCCCACTTGCCGATTTTGCAATGGGTAACCCCTGCTTGCCAAGGAAGACGTAAGATCTTCTTTGTATTCTTTTATCGCTTCCTTTATTTCCTTCCCCCCTCTCTCCTTAGTCCTTCTACCCCAGTTCTTCTCCTTTGTCGGCGTCTTTTATCGCCCACCCGAGGCTGCCCTTTGGCCCCATGTAGCCTTAGTACCCCCACCACCCCTCCCCTAGTCTATGATAGATTTGGCGGACTCCGCCCTTTATAGCAGTTGGCTTAGACCCCAGATACTTGCCCCCTTTTTCCGACCGCTCCCACTATTCTCTGTGCCCTCTATATTTCTTAGTGGCACTTATGCCTTATTTTTTCGTTTCAGTATTTCTTGCTTCGCTTTTCTTCTGGGCGGGGTGGATTCTGAATTTATTTCTCCGTATTCTACCTTTATTTCGTACGAACTTTCATGTAGCTTGTTTTAGATCTTTTAAAGTTAGCATTAGTATATATTTTTCTCGGGACTCAGAATTATTATCTCGTACAAGTTCACTTTGCTGCACTGGGTCGTTGCTGGCCCGGGATGGAAACCTTTATTGTTTATTTCGTGGTAGTCTCTTTAGTATTTTGGCCCCTTTTGTTGACCCGTCACCGTATCATTTACGTACTTATACCTCTTAAAAGGGTCCTTGCCTAATCCGTCCCACCTAGTTCTTTTACTTATTTCGTTATTTCTTTATTTATTTTTTTCTTTACTTCTTTCTTTCTTTCTTTATTTTATTCTAGCCTAACAATAGCCTGAGACCTAGGTCGTAGAATTTAATTTACTTTACTTTTTTCTTTACACTTATTTGCTTTTCTTCACTCTCAGTATTTTTTTTCCTATATATTTCTACCCCCCATTGTTCTACCTACCGTTCCGACTTCCTCCCCCTCCCCCTCCCCTGTATCTTCTTTGACCTCATGCCCAGCTGTAGCTGGCACTACCAACGCTTGATTGGGTCTACTCCACCCCTTCCCCTCTTTCTCCTACTGGCAGGTTTAGCCACCATCTCCCCTACTAATTTGCAACCACAGAATTACTACTGATTTTTGACAATCACTTTGACCATATATGGAATTACCCCTTGAGAAGATCGGCTATTTAAATACCAGGATAAATTTTCATTTAGTCCAGAATTAGCCGTCAAAACGGCTTGAGCTCAGCTGTCGGGGTCTTACTGGTTCCTATTACCCACTCTACTACCTCAAGTATTGAGTACTTTGGTGCGTTATGGTCCACCTGGTTCCTTACCACATTTCCTTCGTTATATATATATATATATATATATATATATATATTGAATTTTGTGTGTGTGGGTGTATGTATGTGTGTACATATATATATGTATTTGTGTATGTGTGTATGCTTGTAATTATAAGTGTATGGGTATGTATATGTACGTGTGTGTGTGTATATATATATATATATGTGTGTATGTGTATATACACGTGCGCGTACGTATAGAGCTTTTTGTTTTTGTGTTTTTGTGTTTGTATGTATGTATGTTTATATGTGTGTATACACCCCCTTTTATATGTGTGCGTGTGTATTTATGTGTACATATTTGAGTGCATATGTGTATATGTATGTGGATGTATTTATGTTCCTGGTCGTATTTCTATGTAGACGCAAATACGCTTATATGAGAAAGTATACGTCTGCATACTATTACGTATATGCGCGTAGTTGAGTGTGTGTGTGTGTTTATGTTCTGGATATTCAATGTTTTTTATATATATTTTTTATAATATTTTTCCCTTATTTCCTTGTTGTCCGTTTTTTTCAGTCGCACTTTCATATTTCCTAAATTTTGTTTTCAAATCGATATTTCATAAAAACACCATGTTATTTATTCATTCTGACGACTGAAGAAAGACACAACATCTGCCTTCAAGAAAACAATGGTAAATGAAATAATTGTCTTATGTTGTTTATTACATAACTATATATATACAGAGTGTCCGTGCTGTTTGCTCTGATATATATATATATGTATAAAGCCTTCGTGAGGCCCTTTTTTTAAGTAAAAAGTAATTCAAACAAACTGACGCGAAAGCTGATCTGCTTATTCACGTGACTGCATCAACCAACCAAACTTCACTCATATATGAAAAAACAACCTGCCATATTCACTTAACCAGAACAATTCTCCCCATCCCATTTCTCTTGACCATTATCTTTTGTTTGTCATAAAATTCTCTAAAAGGCCACAAAATAAATTCCCAAATACGGGCGCGAAATTTATTGAACTTGTTCACGTGACAGTCATAATTTCATTTATAACCAATCAAATTACATTTATAAAAAAAACAAAAGCCTTCAGGAGCCATTTTTGTTTAAGTAAAAAGAAATTCAAACAAACTGGCGCGAAAGCTGATGTGCTTATTCGCGTGACTGCATCAACCAACCAAACTTCACTCATATATGAAGAAACAACCTGAGCCCCCCCCCCTTGTTTGAAGAACTTTGTAACGCGAACTGGCGCGAAATTTATTATACTTATTCACCAACCAATCAAATTACTTCTATAAAAACCTTGCGTTTCGAGCCACTTTTTTCCATATAAAACAAGTAACATTCAAAGACCAACCAGATGTGAGAAAAACCACAGACCCTCCATCTCAACTCTACTTTTGAAAAGCAGAAGAATTGCGAAACGGGTAAAGGAACCAAATAAATATATATGTTTTTTTTTAAATAAAACTCGGTTATTTTTCATTTTGTAAAAAAACCTCACTTCTAATACATACCCATCACACGAAGTCCGAAAATGCCACCAAAATCTCAACAAAACAACAACTCACTAAACCAGGACATCTTTAATGAACTCAAAGAGATTTCCTCTAAACTTTCAATTTTGACCAACAAAGTGGACCAAATACATATCTATAAAAAAGTACTCCACGAAGAAACAGAAAATACCTAAGAGACGAATATTACTCCAGCATTAACTAAACTAATCGAAACCATTGAGACGGCAATGCTCCAAAAGCTGGAACAACCATTAGAACCCAATCTACGAGATGTACACTCAGTGAAAAACACCCTAATCAATATATGGACTCAAAAGCTCAGAGCCCGCAAATTCGCCTTTTAGAATCTCCTAAAAATTAATGACAAGGCAGACATATATGAAAAGTGGCTAAACTCTACCCCAATCATCCTCCCCCAAAAAAACTCCAAATAAAACCCATCCCGAATGAACCAGAAAACCAACAAAGACTTAGGGAAAAGATGGCATTAGAAAAATTTTAAATAGAAATAGAACTGTTGCGGTTAAGAGCCAACTCCAACGAAGAAAAATTCAAGTCACTCGACCAACAGATGGAAACAGTAATCTCAAGGCACTCAGAAGGCCTACTCTATGAAAAAACCTTAAAACTTTGGAAAGAAAATTGTGAGGATGAAGAACTAACATCCCTCCAGCGATGGGAAAAAACGCCACCTGGTTCAAAAACTACAAAATGGATTTCAAAGTAACAACATACAGGTAACCCATTTTTAAAACAAACTAAAACTCACACACCACATGCATAACAAATAACATAAAAAAGTAACAAAACGTCCAACATACCCCCAGCAAAACTATGACGATGATCCCAGAACCCATAGACAAAACTATAACGCTACTAACAAAAACCGAAGATCCCCCAACACACACAAAACCTATTCCAAAACCGTAGACCCCTGCCCACACAGAACCTGTTCCAAAATCGTAGATCCCAACACACACAAAGCAACAACATCTACAACCCGGACTATCAACAAACCGAACCTCAATACGTCTGAAACTTCTATACAAGACCACACAACAACAGGGGAAATGCCATTAGATATAATAATACCATTGAGAAAACATTCCAGAAAAATCATTTTTTAGACCAAGGCTACAGGACCAACGACACCCGGTGGCATAAGCCGATTTTGAAAAACCGAAAATAATCAACCTTTCAAATACAAACCTCTCAACCCAACAAGTTAAAATTATCTCCAAAGGACTGAAATTCACACCAACACCACAATACTCTAACCTCAATGAGATAAATGACGATATCTCACACTTCTGTAGAAAATTACGTCTCACATATGAATTTTTTGACAATGAGAATAACGACCAATCAATTGTACGGAATAAAAGCAGCTACAACCCAACAAAAGGTAGAAACAGAGTTCTGGACAAATTGTGTGACCACATAGCTACTTTCCCATACCATGAACTACCGCAACCTAAACCAAAACCCAACACGAGTCGAAGGGAATGAGAGATTATCCATGAAAAAACAATACGGACATTATAATTAATGTAGCGGACAAGGGAAGTACTGTTGTCATTATGGATGCTGAAAAATATAAAATTCTATGTTCTCTCTCTTACAACATACTAATTACTATGAAAGAGTAAATAACTACCAGCAATCAAAAACGATGACCAGATTAAACACACTGATTTGTCGATACCAGGAAGACTTAACTAAAAAGGAACGCCATTATTTATCACATTTTGAATACAAAACCAGCAACATTTACGGACTCCCGAAGATCCACAAGTGTAAAATAATTAACGATGCTTGTAAACAATCCACCTCAGCCTGCGTGAACACACAATACCCCCACAGACCTTAAAATTAAGACCAATTGTAGCGGGCCCACAATGTGAAACACACAGACTGAGCAACTTTATAGACATACTACTAAAACCAATTCTCAAACACATACCAAGCCTTGTAAGAGACGATCTGTACCTCTTAAATCACCTCCCGAAACATGTCAACAACGACACTATTATTGTGTCTTTCAATGTAGTGAATCTCTACACAACGATCCCACACCAATACGGACTAGAAGCAATAGGATTCTGGCTAGAGAAATATCCCAATGAGATACCCGGCAGAATAGAAAAAAGCTTCATCACCGAGGGATTAAAATTTATCTTGCAGATCAACTTTTTTGATTTCGATGGCAGTACTTACAAGCACATATCGGGGACTGCGATGAGTACAAAAGCCGCTCCAACTTATGCCAACTTAGTCATGGCATACCTAGAAGTCCAGATATATGAACAGTCCAAATCAAAATACGGATTGAACTTCCACAAATATTTATCAGAGAATTGGAAACGCTACTTGGATGATTGTCTCATTCTTTGGTCCCACACACTCGACCAACTGAATGATTTCAAAAATGTAATTAACGGCTTCAATAACCACATCTAATTCACAATGGAATACAGCCAAGATCAATTCCCATTTCTGGACATCTTAATCTTAAAAAAAGACACAAATATTGAAACTGACATACACTACAAACCAACAGATTCCAAACAATACCTGCTATTCACCTCCAACCATCCAAAGAACACGAAGACGAACATTCCTTTAACCTAGCAAGAAGAATTTGCACAATTGTCTCCAATTATGAAACGCGAAATAAAAGACTTCAATAAGTAAAGGAAATTCTAATCGAAAGACAGTACAAACCATTACTAATAAATAATGGAATAGAAAGGGCTAACGCAATAGGCATTAATGAATTACGAAAACAGAAACAAATTCAAGGTACGTCCAATATTCTATCATATATCTCAACACACAACCCAAAAAATGCGGAAGCTTACAACACTATTCACAAGAACATCCCACTATTGAAACAAGACCCAAGAATGAAAAAAGCCCTTGAAACACACAAAATAATCAAAAGCAAAAGACAACCGAAATCACTAAAGACATTACTCACCAATGCCAAATTACCTACCACAAACCCACAACCAACTGTCAAAAAATGTGGTCGCTCTAATTGTGGAACCTGTACTCACCTCATTGAAGGCAACACGTATACATTTCAATCAGGACAAAATTTTGCTGTAAAAAATCACTTCACTTGCTCATCAAAAATCTACTTCATGCCATTAAAAGTAAAGGATGCAATGAAGATTATATAGGACAAACTAACCTCACACTCAGAAACAGAATGACAGTTCATCACGAACAATCACGAGATCCAAACACGAGACAGATACCACTAAGTGCATATCTAGACATATGCGCAAGTAACAAGACACCCAAATTCCAAGTCTTCGCATTTTACCTTTGCGCTGACAATACAACAGAACAAATACGAATAAATAAGGAAAATACGTTTATTCAAAAATATAGACCAGCATTAAATATAGTTTAATATACATTATGTCAACACCATAACATGCTAACCATCCAAACAGACACATACACACACATATAACACTTTCTACTTTAGAAAATAAAAACCCGAACTAAATAAAACTTAACCTACGTTTGCGCTGACACTACAACAGAACAAATACGAATACATAAGGAAAATCTGTTCATTCAAAAATATTTCTACTAACGAAATCATTTTCCTACACACACACACACACAATAATATATATTCTCTTCATCTTAACATGCTAACCATACTCCCACACACACATAACACCCCCACACACAACTCCCTCCCCCATTTCTACTAATAGAATCCTTTTCCTACACACATACACACACACAATATATATATATATATTCTCTCCATCTTAACATACCCCCCCCCCACACACACACACATACCAGCCATACACACACACAACTCCCTCCCCATTTTTACTAATAGAATCATCTTCCTATACACACACACAAACACACACACACATACACACACACACAAGCACAAAAATAAACATACATATCTCTACTTTCTTTATTTCAATAGAAAGTCTGAATTCTGACACCCCAGCGAACCAGCCATATTCACTTAACCAGAACAATTCTCCCCATCCCATTTCTCTTGACCATTATCTTTTGTTTGTCATAAAATTCTCTAAAAGGCCACAAAATAAATTCCCAAATTCGGGCGCGAAATTTATTGAACTTGTTCACGTGACAGTCATAATTTCATTTATAACCAATCAAATTACATTTATAAAAAAAAAACAAAAGCCTTCAGGAGCCATTTTTTTTTAAGTAAAAAGAAATTCAAACAAACTGGCGCGAAAGCTGATGTGCTTATTCGCGTGACTGCATCAACCAACCAAACTTCACTCATATATGAAGAAACAACCTGAGCCCCCCCCCCCCCTTGTTTGAAGAACTTTGTAACGCGAACTGGCGCGAAATTTATTATACTTATTCACCAACCAATCAAATTACTTCTATAAAAACCTTGCGTTTCGAGCCACTTTTTTCCATATAAAACAAGTAACATTCAAAGACCAACCAGATGTGAGAAAAACCACAGACCCTCCATCTCAACTCTACTTTTGAAAAGCAGAAGAACTGCGAAACGGGTAAAGGAACCAAATAAATATATATATATTTTTTTAAATAAGACTCCAGTTGCATTTTCGATTTCATCTTTTTTCCTTATACTTTCACTCGGTTATTTTTCATTTTGTAAAAAATCCTCACTTTCTAATATATATATATATATATATATATATATATATATATATATATATATATATATATATATACCTATCTATTTATATATATATATAACACATTGAATCTAGAAATGGATTCTACAGGATAGAACTTTTTCATTCAAATGAAATCATCAGGAAAACCGACTTGTATTGTAATGCGGTGGTTTTTGTATATGTTCTGGTGGTTGGGGAAGGTGTTCATTTTAAGGATGGGCAAAAGTCATTGACTGAGAGATCTTAAGGAACTGGGAATCTTTGAAAAAACTATTTTTAGAAATATACATTTAATACAATTACACAGGTAAAAGGCTTGTTCATATTCACACTTAAATATCTATAGACATACATATATACTCACGAGCACACATTTTTCCTGAGCAAACAAAAGGGTTTTATAGTGGCTGGTTCTGACCAAAGAAATGTTCGTGTCATCTGACCAATATATATATGTAAACATTGTTGCCTCGAAAATCGAGACGAAGCGTAAGTGTTTTTTTTAAATTCATAGAAATAATTTGAAAATTCGAATGCACAAATACCTGTTTAAAAAGCCAAATGCCGCCAATGACAGCATGCATGTCTGGTAAAAATACCTCAATGACAGAAATCAGTTGCCAGTGGTCGGTAAAGAGTAAAGTAAAGTTGTGAGGTGAATAACAGACAGATAAAACATTGAAAAATTATTTACTCGACGACATTATCATTTACTAAAAGAATCTGTATCCCAGCACAAGCCGATGACCAAACTGAGGCTCAATTTACAATAGCTGGCGCGAAATGTAGACAGATTCTTTAAGAGAAGAGTAGGAAACAAAATAGAGTGGCGGCTCAGCAACTTGGGCAAAAATCTGCACATGGCTTGCGTAAGCTCATACAGCGCTCGAGAAATAGAGAAATATCATCCTTTCCAACAAACACGTCTGACTTAATGTGAGTCAACAGCCTTCCAAACAACATCCAGGCAATGCAACCTACATAATCAACACAAGAGAAACAATACCACAGGAGCCTGAGAAAAGTGAAAAAAACCTCAACGCTCACATCATGATGTGGTCTAGCAAAATGCAGCCAACCAAGCGTACAACTAACAACTTCCCGGTCTGCAACTATGACATGCGACGCCTTATGGACTTCCACAAAATAAATTGATCCAGACACAGTACAACAAACACGGCCAATATGTGGAGCCAACATTGGCAGAAACTACTTCCTCTCCTTACTTATACGCCATACAATTGAAATCTTCCCAGAAGTATGTCACAGCACGGAAGACCTCCTCGGCAGAATCAAGGAATGCAACCTATCTATAAGGAATACTTAAATTCACACGGCCTTAGCAGCGTCTGTCCCACAAGGCCAGTGAGAGACACATTACTTGCCATTACCTCAACTGCAAAGAAGATACCCACAGAAAGATGGAGGGAGAGGACCAGAGCCATACGGATCCTCGACAACTATGACCAAGTATGGAAAATAATCGCACATGTGGTGTGGGCCAGTATAAAACTAACCCTCAAGGAACATATGTTTAAGTTCATAAAACATATGCCTGAGGGGGGGGGGGGGCATGGGTGTCAGCATTGCTGGTGACGTGGCTAAACTCTTTATGATATGGTGGGACAGGAGACTTAAAGAACGCTCACATGAGAACTGTATGTACTACCGCTACGCAGATGACATCAATATAGTAGTTAAAGCACGCCCTCAAGAGAACATTCAAGAGTTAGAAAAACACCATGGAAAGCATCCAGCAAATTACAAACTCCATCCACTTAAGTATTACAGTTACCGTAGACTACCTATCCAAAGAACCCAACCATAGACTAGTTGTATTAGATACAGAACTGGTTAGAAACCATTAGTAATAAAACACAGATCCTCCATTCGCATTATGCAAAATTATACCAAACTTATGTCCACCAACTACCTCATTCACTGAAACGCAGCCATTTCAGTTAACGTAAAAGCCAACATACTAATTGCGGACTTAATAAGAGTGATGAAGAATGTGTTCAGCATGTGCGATACTCGAGAATTAGAGAAACACATACAACCGTTCATCCACTGCAAGGTACCAAGGCCAAATGGATGAATATTATAGATAATAATTGTTTCTACTTTTAGCACAAGGCCAGCAATTACTGAGTACATTACTGGTACTTTATTTTATCGACCCCGTAAGGATGAAAGGCAAAGTTAACCTCGGCGGGATTTGAACTCAGAATGGCAAGGGCAGTAACTCTATGCGTCAAAGCATGGCGTCCAACTCGCTACCGATACTGCCAATAGATAATAATGCGTGTAGAAATATGCACACATGTGCAGCGTAAAGAGACAAGTGGTAGAAAATCTCCCATTATATAGGAAATTATTCACTGCAAACAGTATGTATATCGTATGAGCGAAATGTCCTGAAAATGTTTTATACCTTCATT
>OZ024742.1:75141504-75206504 GCA_964016885.1 Eledone cirrhosa | reverse complement strand
ATAATATTGAAACCAAGCACTAATTTCTGCAACGTGATGCAGGTTAAAATTTTCTTCTTTTATTTCTTTACGACTGAAATTGGATAAACAGCAAAAGTAATTTTTCATTTTTAATGGTCAGTTGTGTTTAAGAAGCTTCCAGCAGATCATTGAATTGGTTTTGCTAAATCGTTATGTTCATATCTGTGCATTGAGTCACAGTGCACACAAACCACAAACAATTCTACACCGAATAAATTTTCGATTATCCTCTTTGATTAATTGCTGTCGTATAATTGATCCTGCTACACTGAATAAAATATTAAGAGAAAATAATTCCGTAGAGATATGCTGCGTGTTTTAAAACATGTCTAAGACATGTATATTTAGTATAATAAAGTATCAGAGTACTTATTATAATCTACCTTTCTTTTATTTCTCTTCATTCACTAGATATATTATGTTCGCTTGTCTGGCATCTTATGCTTTTCCTATGTGTCTTATACTGCAAATCCCATTCTAAATAATTTCCCTATATTTTCCTAACTCGGAACTAATTCCATGTAGGATATTCTTTCCGGCTATCTTCAAAAGAATATGCAAATTGAATTGTGTGTCAATCGTATGAATTATTGCACAATATGGCTACATAGATATGGCAAAAGACAACAAGTTGTAAAATCAGTTATTTATCATGTCACCGATGATGTGTTTATACATAGTTTCTACAGTTAATATAGAAACCTGATGCCGTATAAGTTGTATGAGTTGGTTTGCTAGATCGAAGCCTAAATTCTAAGATATTTGGCAGTAACATACGTCGTTTTACTTTTCCTCGGCATGGCAATCCAATTTGAATCGTGTATACTCAAAAAGCACTATTGCAAACCAGCACTGCTTTCCTCTTATCTGTCTGCTTATTTCATGAGCGAACAAGATAGGATTTTAAAGAAATAATTTGTTGATACCAAAACGCATGAAATTAAATCGTGCAAAAAGAAAAGAAGCTGTTATATTTGGGCTTCAGTAAGATTGTTTGGCAACATGGAAAAGTGTCTTCTGCAATAACTTCGAGTTTTCCAAGACTTATGAGAGGTATTTTATATGCGGAAAATAAATGGAACCTCACCAGAGAAAGGTCTCCATTTCTTGGTTCTAGTTGCAATTCGTCGACTGGTTTAACACCCCGACCTGATACTCGGTTATCTTTATTGTGTTCTCTCACCAACCTGTAATGATGGCATTAAAAAGGGTCTTACGAAGCAATAATAATATTATTGTATGTAACGATATATAATGGACTGAAGGATTGAAGGATGCATTTCACTTTTTATTACTTTCTCTCATGTAAATCTTTACAAGGCATCTACATCAAGCTCCATCTGGTTTCCATTTTCAAAGGATTGGGTGGTAGAACTGTGAGTAGCTTCCTTTGTATCTCGCTGTTTTCATGGCTTCCTAGCTATCCCTTGTTTCCTGAGTAGCGTCGAATGCTACCCTAGCTAACGCGCTGTTATAGACGGTTTTCCTTTCAGCTCTTCTTGGTAAATGACTTTTGCTGCCAGGTGTAGCAGCTATGATTTCTACCCTTTCGTTTGACTATTACAACTTAACTCAAGCCTAGAACTGGTTTGTAGTTTTGTAGAATAATGACGCCTTGTATGCCCATAGTAACCTCAACTGACCACATGTGCCCTAAAGTCATGCCAATGCTGATGACGGGATCATATTACACCACGACAGTGACCATGAGCCATAGGCCAACATAGATGTTGATGAATTTAATGATGACCCTCGTATTCTTCCGTCCTTTCATTCCTAAGACCAGCGTAACGTGTACTACCTAGGCTGGTATTCTCACTCCATTATACGTTTTCAAAACAATGCATATTGTATATTATATATCTGGGATTATTAAGCATCACTGACCGGACATTGTTGAACATGAAAGAAACTGCTGTCACTTCATCGGCGTGACCATACTAAATGAAACGAATATTGCGAGTAAGGGGTTGTGGTAGTTTTCTAGGTGATTCTTTATCGCCTCTGATATTTTACGTTGCATTCACACCGCTGTCTTTAGCGCTCAACAAAACAAAATATGGCTACAAAATAGACGTCAAAACCATAAATCACCTGTTTTATACGGATGACTTGAATCTGTATGCCAAAAATGACAATGTAAGGTGTTCGGCGATGATGTCAGGAAGGATGGAATTTGGATTGGAAAAATGCGCCAAAGCAAAGCTCAAGAGAGGCAGCATAACAAGCACAAACTCAATGGAAATAGATGTGAATACAGTCATTGGGGAACTAGAACAGAAACAAACCTACAGATATATATAGGGATGAATGAAAGAATCAGGAATGCATGCTATCAGAGAATATGTGCTGTCTTGAAGCTAAGCTTAACTCGAGGAATAAGCTATCTGTCATAAATACGCTTGCACTCCCATTTGTCACCTACAGTTTCAATATCATAAATTGGAACGGTAATGAAATTAAGAGAATTGACACCAAAATCAGCTAAATATTGACCTGTAATAAAATACATCGCCTTAAACCAAACGTGGATCACCTCTATTTATCTAGAAAAAATGGGGGTAGAGGAATGATCCAGCTCGAGCTATCATACAAGATAACGACCATTGGACTCGATCAGTGCCTTAAATCGACAGATGACTGGTTGGTGAAAATGGCTGCAGATCATGAAAGGAAGAAGGTGGTACATTCAGTCACAATGGAAAGTGGGAAGTTGGCCGAAGAATTGGGAATATATTTTGAAAATGATGTCGATCCTGCAATTAAAGGTGCAAATAACATCAAAATGATCGCAAAACATGATGGTCAAAGAAAATTGTGCACTAAATGGGAGCAAAAACCACTACAAGGGCAATCTTTTTACCGTAGCAAAGAACTTGATGTATATCAAACTCTCATCCATCAGTGTCTGTGGAGTTCTGGGCTAAAGTCAGAGAATGGGGGCTTCATTTTACCTTCATAAGACAAGTATGTCTCAACGGACAACTTTTAAACCAATATGGTCAGAAATGGAATTGACGCAAAATATCGATCCTGTGATGCATGTTAAAACCATTGACTACCTGGTTTTAGGCTGCAAAGTATTAGCTTCCAAGAATATAATATTAGGTATGATAGAGTAACGAGGTATGAAAGAGTGGAGCAATATTTGCACTGGGTAATATGCAAGTTTTAAGGTATAAATGTAGAGGCAAGAATGTAACAACACTATCGGATTTCCCTGTGAACTCTGACAGCAAAATAAATGGGAACGACAAACCTGATATAATTGTGAAGAACCATAAAGAGAAAACTTTGACATGAGCATTCCATCAGATCGTAACATCTCCTCGAAAAGGTTCCCACATCTCAGTAAATATCAAGATCTATCAATTGAAATTGAGAAATTGTAGGATCTTAAAGCCTGTACAATACCAGTGATAGTCGGTGGTAATGGAATGATAAAAAGGCAACTAAAAAATATTTGGATCAGATAACTGGAAAACCATCTCTGCAAATGATACAGAAAATAGTGCTGATTAGCACTGTCCATGTCATGAGAAGGGCCTTATCAATTTAAATGCCTTGCAAAGACATTTACTGTGGTTTGTGTTCATGTGGCACCATTTGTATGACAATTGATTGTTTAAAGTGTGTATTATCAAATGTTACCTCTTGTGTCAGGTAATATATGGGAAAGAAGCAGAGTTCAAAGGAAATTTTAAATAATAAGAATAATTGTTTCTACTTTAGGAACAAGGCCAGCAATTTGAAGGTGGGAGGAATGTCAGCCAAATCGACCTTAGTGTTTACTACTGGTACTTTATTTTAGCGACCCCGTAAGGATGAAAGGCAAAGCTAACCTCGGCGGGATTTGAAATCAGAGCGTAAAGGGACGTAACTCTAAATCACGAAGCATGGTATATGACGCTTTACCGAATCTGTCAATCAACCGCCCTGATAATATTAATAATAATTGTTTCTACTTTTGGCACAAGGCCAGCAATTACCCAATGCATTACTGGTACTTTATTCTATCGACCCCGGAAGGATGAAAGGCAAAGTTAACCTCGGCGGGATTTGAACTCAGATCATACGGGGAGGTAACTCTATGCTTCAAAGCATGGCATCCGACCCTCTACCGATACTGCCAATCCACCGCCTTAATCCTATTATTAATAATAATAATACTGGATTAGGAAAAATTATATGAAAAAAAAGTGGAAGATCTTTAATAGCTTTCTAAGGACAAGATATATCAGAAATTCACTAATGTGGTAGATATAGCAGATTAGTGTTGAATATGTGTATCAAGGAATGAAACAGCTACTCATACTGTCAACGAAGTTACAGGTCTAGCACAAAGGCAATATAAATTGTAGAAACATGATAAAATGGCTCGAGATATCCAGTGAAAACTTCGTCGCGTTCGACTTCATTTGCTCTGCGAAATGATATAATCATCAAGTTGAAAGTGTGATGGAAAAGGTAAAGATCAAACTATTGTCATTAAGCCATTTAAGCCATATATTGTTTTGTTTAACAAAGAAGAATATGGATTATAGATGTTGCCTGCTCAATTGACACCAGAAGAGGAAAAAAAGAAAGAAAAACTAAGGCTGTATAATGAATTGCAGTATAAACATTTGAGATAATACCATTTATTATTGGATTTTGGGCACACTGTCAAGCAATCTTAAAGGATGCTTAATCGGAATAGAAATGAAAGAGAAATTTAGCATTATATAAATCACATGTTTGTTGGAAGCAGCGAGGATCTTGAGATATGTGTTGAATACCTGAGGTCAAATGAGATTGACTTGGTATTTGAAAAAATTCCAGTTTAAACATCTAAACTGCGTGATTGTAAATTAATAATAATAATTGTTTCTACTTTTTGGCACAAGGCCAGCAATTACCCAGTGCATTACTGGTACTTTATTTTATTGACCCCGTAAGGATGAAAGGCAAAGTTAACCTCGGCGGGATTTGAACTCAGAATGGCAAGGGCCGTAACTCTATATGTCAAAGCATGGCGTCCGGCCCTCTACCGATACTGGTATCTTTCTTTGTTAACCACTGAGGGCATTTACATTCTATACACTTATACCTATAATAGATGAAACGTTAAAAATAAGGGGTAAAAATACAACGTTTTATAAAAACGTCAAGGGAGTTATTCAAAGACACACTTTAAATATTGTCAGTCAGTATCCTTTTAGTGAGATGAGACAAACAAATATATCTCACACCGTCTGGACTCTCATATGTCAGCTGGTCAGAACATTCTCGTATTCTTTTCTAACCGGTAATACCTATAAATATTGGTTTCTTTCATTTACTTGTGTGGTGGTGGTATTGGAGGGTGGCGGCGGTGGTGATTATAATGACGATGATGATGATGATGATGATGATGATGATGATGATGATGTTTATGGTCAATATCATCATCATTGTTATCGTCTTCAAATTTATCGTTATCATCATAATTATCATGTCATCATCATTACTACAATATGACAGTAAAGATGTATCTACTTTGTTTCTTTGCGTTCTCTAATGTACAAAAATAGTTTTAGATATTTTTTTTATCATCATCTTTTTCACCCTCATATTCCTCATCATCATCACCCTCATCATCAGACCAATGAAATGATAAGGACAGAGGATGTAGTCTTGTACGTATTTCTTCAATAATAGTATACTATCTAATGAGAAGCTTCTACTTATTCCGAAACAAAGAAAAATAAAACGTTATGATTTTCATGATATTTCCAATACAGCAATTTCCAAAACAATATATGTATATGTGTGCTCTGTGTGCGCCTGTTTAGCTATCCACATGGAATGTTAACAGAAGTGTAATTTCTCCATTAGATATATTTATAGTATATATATATATATACATGTATATATATATACATATATATTAGATATATTTATAGTATATATATATATATATATATACATGTATATATATACATATATAAATATATATATATATATATATACATAAATATACATATACATATATATATATATATATATATATATATATACATATATATATATATATATATACATATATATATACATATATATACATATATATATATATACAGATATATATATATATACATATATATATACATATATATATATACATATACATATATATATATACATATACATATATATATATATAAATATATATATATATATATATATATATATATATAAGTATGTGTACGTACATACATATATGTATACGTACATACATATATGTATATAGACGTACAGTAGTATGTATATATATATATATACATATATGCACACATATATATATGTACGTATGGATTCACCGAACATTTATTATAATGCTCGGTGTGTTTGTAAACAAACATCCCGAATTAAGCCGTACAGTGTCTAGCAACCATCGTTGCTCATTTATTGAACACTAACAAAGGAACGTTGTACTAGTTTCAAGCTTATTAGCTATCTTCAGCAACGTATACCTTCCTGTCAGATGATTGAACGTCTGAAAGTATATACTTTCCTTATGCATATTAACGGCTGAGCAGCCTAATTTGCATCTCGAGTGAGTTAATCGGCCGGGCATACCGAAAACGATAAACGGAAAAAATGAAACGAAATTTCATTTCTCACTCTTAGTACGGCTGTTACTTAAATATAAGTATGTATACGTACATACATATATGTATACAGACGTACAGTAGTATATATATATATATATACATACATGCACACATATATATAGCCGTTAATATGCATAAGGAAAGTATATACTTTCAGACGTTCAATCATCTGGCAGGAAGGTATACGTTGCTGACGATAGCTAATAAGCTTGAAACTAGTACAGCGTTCATTTGTCAGTGTTGAATAAATGAGCAACGATGGTTGCTAGACACTGTACGGCTTAATTCTGCATGTTTGTTTACAAACACACCGAGCATTATAATAAATGTTCGGTGAATCCATATGTACATATATATATGTGTGCATGTATGTATATATATATACATACTACTGTATGTCTGTATACATATATGTATGTACGTATACATACTTATATTTAAGTAACAGCCGTACTAAGAGTGAGAAATGAAATTTCGTTTCATTTTTTCCGTTTATATATATACATATATATAAAGAAAAAGGGATGAAATCGAAAATGCAACTGAAGTCTTATTTTTTTTTTAAATATATATATTTATTTGGTTCCTTTACCGGTTTCGCAGTTCTTCTGCTTTTCAAAAGGTGAGTTGAGATGGAGGGTCTGTGGTTTTTCTCACATCTGGTTGGTCTCTAAATGTTACTTGTTTTATATGGAAAAAGTGGCTCGAAAACCAGGTTTTTTGAGAAGTAATTTGATTGGTTTGTCAATAATTATAATAAATTTCGCGCCAGTGAATTGTCTCCAATTATGAAACGCGAAATAAAAGACTTCAAGAATTAAAGGAAATTCTACTTGAGAGAGAGTACCCACTATTACTAATAAATAATGGAATAGAAAAGGCTAAAGCAATAGGCATTGATGAATTACGGAAACAGAAACAAATTCAAGGTACGTCCAATATTCTATCATATATCTCAACCAACAACCCAAGAAATGCGGAAGCTTACAACACTATTCACAATAACATCCCACTAATAAAACAAAACCCAAGAATGAAAAAAGCACTTGAAGCACACAAAATAATCAAAAGCAAAAGACAACCAAAATCACTGAAAACATTACTCACCAATGCCAAATTACCTACCACAAACCCACAACCAAGTATCAAAAACTGTGGTCGCTCTAATTGTGGAACCTGCACTCACCTCATTGAAGGCAACACGTATACATTTAAATCAGGACAAAATTTTACTGTAAAAAATCACTTCACTTGCTCATCAAAAAATCTAGTTTATGCCATTAAATGTAAAGGATGCAATGAAGATTATATAGGACAAACTAAACTCACACTCAGAAACAGAATGACAGTTCATCGCCAACAATTACGAGATCCAACCACGAGACAGATACCACTAAGTGCATATCTAGACATTTGCGCAAGTAATAAGACACCCAAATTCCAAGTCTTCCCATTTTACCTTTGCGCTAACAATACAACAGAACAAATGCGAATAAATAAGGAAAATATGTTTATTCAAAAATATAGACCAACATTAAATAAGGTTTAATATACATTATGTCAACACCACAATGACATACACACACACACATAACACCTTCTACTTTAGAAAATAAAAACCCGAACTAAATAAACCTTAAACATACGTTTGCACTGGCAATACAATAGCAAACACGAAAAAGTCAGGAAAATATGTTCATTCAAAAATATTCCTGCTAAAGGAATCATTTTCCTACACACACACATACACACACACACAATATATATATATATATATATTCTCTTCATCTTAACATGCTAACCATACTCCCACACACATAACACCCATACACACACATAACAACCCCCACACCTACAACACCCTCCCCATTTCTACTAATAGAACCACTTTCCTACACACATATATATATACACACACACAAAATATATATTCTCTCTATCTAACATACTCGCACACACACACATAACACACAACTCCCTCCCCCATCTCTACTAATAGAATCATCTTCCAATACACACATACACACACACACATATACACACACACAAGCACACAAATAAACACATATCTTCAGTCTCAATAGAAAATCTGAACTCTGACACCTGAACTCTGACAGCTGGCCATATTCACTGAACCAGAACATTTCTCCCAATCCCTTTTCCCTTGACCACTATCTCTCCATTGTCATAACATTCACTATAAAGACTACAGAATAGTTTTCCAAATAAGGGCGCAAAAATGTAATGAAAACTTGTTCACGTGACAGCCAAATTTCATTTATAACCAACCAAAAAAAAGCCTTCGTGAGCCTCATTTTTTCAAGTAAAAAGAAATTCAAACACTCATATATGAAAAAACAACCTGTGACAACCCCCCCCCCTCTCTTATTTGAAGAACTATTGTAACGCGAACTGGCGCGAAATTTATTATAATTATTGACAAACCAATCAAATTACTTCTCGAAAAACCTGGTTTTCGAGCCACTTTTTCCATATAAAACAAGTAACATTTAGAGACCAACCAGATGTGAGAAAAACCACAGACCCTCCATCTCAACTCACCTTTTGAAAAGCAGAAGAACTGCGAAACCGGTAAAGGAACCAAATAAATATATATATTTAAAAAAAAAATAAGACTTCAGTTGCATTTTCGATTTCATCCCTTTTTCTTTATACTTCCACTCGTGTAGGACACCTCGGTTATTTTTCATTTTGTAAAGAAAACCTCACTTTCTAATATATATATATATATATATATATATATATATATATATATATATATATATATATATATATATATATATATATATATATATATACATATATATATATATATATATACATATATATATATATATATACATATATACACACAGAATAAGTTTGACTGCGTTTAATATAAATGGCGCTGTAAATCATTAAATTACTACACCCAAAAGACTTAAAACTTAGACCTATTATAGCTGGTCCAACATGCCTCACCCACCGTCTAAGCAATTTTGTTGACATTATTTTGAAACCACTATGTATTCACCTACCCAGTTTCATCCGGGATGATATCGACTTCCTGTCCCATCTTCCCAAAACCACGGAAACGAATTCACTTCTACTTAGTTTTGATGTGGTAAGCCTTTACACCAACATTACACATGATTTACGAATAAAGCCGGTTAAATACTGGGTGGAAAAACATAGAGAAGTGATTGCCACCACATTCACAGCGCCATTTATATTAAACGCAGTCAAACTTATTCTGGAAAACAACACTTTCTTTTTCAATGGAAATAATTACATCCAAATTAGAGGCACAGCGATGGGAACGAAGTTTGTTACCGTTTACGCGAACTCTGTAATGGGATACTTAGAACAACAACTCTACCAAGAAATAGAAGAAAAATATAGCACTGACTTTAGAAAGTACATTGAAAAGTCTTGGAAGAGATACCTTGACGACTGTTTCATCATCTGGACAGAATCTCTAGATAATCTGGATGAATTCAATATCCTCCTGAATAACCTACACCCATCTCTCCAATTCACAAAAGAGATGAGTAGTACCAAATTACCATTCCTAGATATAATGGTAATCAAAAACGACACCACCATTACCACGGATATATATTATAAACACACAGACACCCATCAATATCTGAATTTTAAGTCGTGTTATCCACCTCATACAAAACGCAACATCCCATACTGCCTAGCCAGAAGAATTTGTACCATTGTAGAAGATACGAATACCAGGAACAAACGCCTAACAGAAATAAGAGAATTTTTGCTCAAACAAAAATATCCATCTCTACTTATAGAAAATGGCATACAGCGGGCTATAAAAATACCTATACAACAACTTAGGACAAACCAAGGAAGAAGAAACCAAGAACTGGTCATGCCATTTAAAATGACACACAGCCCATGTCACCAGAATATCTTCAACACTGCCAAAGCAAACCTACCGATCATTGCTCAAAGTAATGAATTAAAAGGTTTATCACAGGCCGATCTTTGACTCTTAGTAAAAGACAGCAGAAAAATTTGAAGCAATTACTATCAAAAGCAAGGTTTGACCTTAACAACAAAGACCAATCATTCACTGTATCTGAATGCAATGATAGTCGATGTGGCACATGTCAATCCATACACACCGGTCAATATATGAACACAAAAACTGGAAAAATATTCCCAAATGCAAATATGAACTGCAAAAGCAGAAATCTAATTTACTGCATTAAATGCCCGAATTGTGATGAACTATATGTCGTTCAAACTGGAAATGCACTATCGGAACGTGCACGGGTGCACCGACAGCAAATCAGAGACCCAAATGTCCGTCAGCCCCTGAGTAACCATTTAGCAACATGTGGTCAGAAAATATTTATAATATGTCCATTCTACAAATTACACAGCCCAAGTGAAATTAAGTGAAAAATCAAAGAAAAGAATGTTATTCATAAATTCCAACCCAAGCTAAATGAACAATAATAATTACTCCTACTATGATTATGACTACGACCATGTCATGTCGACTACCACTACTAACAACAACAACAATAATAATAATAATAAAAGTGATGTTGATGATTACTAGAAAATGCTATTTTCATCATTTCTAAAAATAGCAAAACAATTGATGCTTTGGATAGAGTCAAACAGTAGTCGTTAGACATGCTCAACCAACCGTGACGCCTAAACCAATCAGCTTTAGTAATCCAGTGAAACTACACACCGATTGGTCGAAATACAGTTTGCAAAATTTAGCATCCTGTAGCCGCTTTTCACTGTATATAAGGCACAAAATTTACCTATCTCATTACAGTTGAAAATTGCAAACTTGACTGTCACCACAGAATATAAACCTGAAGATTGCGAAAGCATGAAAGTACTTGTTCAATTAACACTTAACATTTAATATTCTACCATACTATTTCATTCTAATACCATTATACATCTTAAAGGATTGTAAATAAAACGAGTAAATCAGACCACGTTGGAATTCCTTTTATTAATATAATCTTCTATACACAATCATACACACCCGTGTATATTTATTTATATATATACATATATATATATATATATAATACATAAATATATATATATAAATATATATATATATATCTATATATATATATATATATATATATATATATATATATATATATATATATACATATATACATATATATATAGAGAGAGAGAGAGAGAATGAGAGAGAGAAAGAGAGCGATACAGAGGAAGCAGTGAGAGAGATTCACCTAACTCCAACTAACATTCCAACCTCTATATTTGTTAGACAGAACTCACCTAATCATATGCATTCACGCGTTTAACACGCTGCCTCTTTAAACCACATCTTCACCTTTTTTGTTTATTTATGAGTATGTTTGTGTGCGTATATATATATATATATATATATGTGTGTGTGTCTGTGTGTGCGTGTGTGTGTATGAGTATATGTTTCTGTGTCTTATGATAGCCTTTTGCTAATAAGTGAACCGACTTCGCTTTCTCCTTAGATTGATCTTTCCACACGTTTGGACAATTAGCCATCTGATGAGAACTTCTGGAGTGGAAAGAGAACAAGTCCGACAATACATATTTAGCCTGTTCCCTTGAGGTGAGCTCCTAAAAGGTTATTATATTAACATTGTTCAAAACTTTTTTTCTCTAGATTTCGATTAATATCCAATCCGTAACACCCGTTCCATAAAATGACCTTATACCAACCTGGAGTACACTTATATGTTAGAGTTTCAATATTATGTTATAAAAATAAATATTTCATATTAAGTCCAGAGCATGTCAAGAGTGTTAAGATGTGCCGTAAGCCAAACAATTACATATGGTTGCTACTCCTTTGATAAGATTTTTCTAACTAATAATAATTTCAAAATACATCTTCTGAGTGACCAGTTCGGTAACATAGTAGAGCTATATACAAAGTAGCTGTTTCAGTTTCGGTTTTAATTTGATATACAATTAATATTATATGAATATATATATATGGGGAGGGGGTAGATTCCCATATTGTGTTGGCGAGTAACGACAGTTAAAAGGGTTACACAGTAGAGTATAGGCATTTTTTTTCTTTTATAAAAATGACTTCTACAGGACTAGAACTGTCTCATTCGAATGGTTTCATACACATATATATATCATAAAGAAACAAGAGGAACATTTACTGGAAGCAGAAAACTCGAAACAGACAAAGGCACGGACAATTTCATAAACGCCTCCACCGCAGACAAAACTGCAACAAGCACTCAACTCATAATCTAAAATGTACTGCATGTATTGTATTGGTACTAACCTTCCTCCTCTGACTAGATTTAATAATTTGTTTAAATCAGCTGTTGAGAATTAAACGTGTTGATGGTTAACTCCCTTAGTGTCGGGGTTTACTTGACAGGTGTATATAATAGCCTCTCCTAATAATCGTATTTAAGACTATTCAACAGAATTCGTAATATAATCAGCTTGTCTCCCCACAGCCCCAGCGGACAGAATGGAGAAGGCGTTCCCCCGAGGGACGGCTCCAATGGACAAATCAAGAAGGACAGTATTTCCTACAGAGAAATACAGTATTTCCTAAGAGAGAGAGATATATTTAGAAACAATAATTACTTCAGGTCAATTTTAGGTCACTCTAACATTAAGGTCAGTCCCACGGACAGCTGCTATTATTACTACTGATAATAATTGTTTCTACTTTTGGCACAAGGCCAGCACATACCCAGTGTATTACTGGTACTTTATTTTATCGACCCCGTAAGGATGGAAGGCAAAGTTAACCTCGGCCGGATTTGAACTGAGGATGGCAAGGGCCGTAACTCTATGCATCAAAGCATGGTGTCCGACTTTCTGCCGATACTGCCAATTCAGCGCCCTGAATAATTGTTTCTACTTTAGGCACAAGGCCAGCAAATACCCAGTACATTACTGGTACTTTATTTTATCGACCCCGTAAGGATGAAAGGCAAAGTCAACCTCGGCGGGATTTGAACTCAGATCGTAAAGGGACGTAACTATGCTGGAAAGCATGGCGTCCGACCCTCCACCGATACTGCCAATTCACCGCCCTTTAAAAAGTAGAAAAATATATAATAATAGCACTAATAATAATTAGTAATATTAATAGTGATAGTATTAATGATAATTGTTTCTACTTTAGGCACAAGGCCAGCAATTACCCAGTACATTACTGGTACTTTATTTTATCGACCCCGTAGGATGAAAGGCAAAGTTAACCTCGGCGGGATTTGAACTCAGACTGTAAAGGGACGTACCTATGCTAGAAAGCATGGCGTCCGTCTCTCTACCGATGCTGCCAATTCCCCGCCCTTATAATTGTTTCTACTTTAGGCACAAGGCCAGCAATTACCCAGTGCATTACTGGTACTTTATTTTATCGACCCCGTAAGGATGAAAGGCAAAGTCAACCTCGGCGGGATTTGAACACAGATCGTAAAGGGACGTAACAATGCTGGAAAGCATGGCGTCCGACCCTACACCGATACTGACAATCCACCGTTACTACTGATAATAATAATATTACAACCACACCTCCCCGTCGTATCCTTCTACAACTCCTTGTCCTCCTTTACTATACCCCTATTATTACTACCACATATTCTGCTGCTGCTGTTACTGCTGCTGCTGCTGCTGCTGCTTCTTCTTCTTCTTCGTCTTCTTCTTCTTCTTCTTCTTCTTCTTCTTCTTCTTCTTCTTCTTCTTCTACTACTACTACTACTACTACTACTACTACTACCACTACTACTACTACTACTACTACTACTACTACTACTACTACTACTACTACTACTACTGCAATTGATGTCAACAACCAGTCAGACAGTAAGAGAGGACAAGCTAACTTCCATTTTAGCTGCTACTACCACCAAACCACCAAGGAAGAGAGAGAGAGAGAGAGAGAGAGAGAGAGAGAGAGAGAGAGAGAGAGAGAGAGAGAGAAACGAAAATGTGAGTTTTTATATATATGTAAACTATGTTATCTAATATCCTCTTTTAATTAATATACACCTTAATTTTATCATATACTTTTTATCATATTTCCTGTGGCACGAAGAAGTCGAAATATATATCGGCTGAAACCGGTACTGTAAATTACATTTGCAAAAATGGTTTGCTGTTATTCTATGAGAAAATACTATTAGCATTTTCTACTCTTTTTCTTATTTCCCTTATATATATATATATATTTGAAAAAAAAGAAAAGAATGACTGCACTTGTATTTTTAAATAATTTGATTTAATTTTATAATATTATAATATTATGAGTTGGTAGATCTAGTAAGTTCGTTGTTAACTTCGGTGGGAAGAATTCTAAAGATTCCTGGTTAACTTTGTTGGAGAACTTTCTAGCACTCGTCGGTGGTGATTGTCAAACTGAGATCAGGTTGTGTTGAGATGTGTGACTATATATAAGAGAGATTTGAATGTGTTTGGGGTGTGGAGTGTGGTGTTAATGAGTGCTGATGAAGATTTGGAGGAATTAAAGCATACACACAAACATACCCACACATACACACATACCCACACATACACACATACCCATACACACACATATATACACACTCAGAAAATGGTGAGGTTGACATCAAGATAAGGGTGTTTTAGAAGGTGGTTGTAAACATCCCATCCTGCTGGTTTTATTTCATTAGCTGACCTTTGATGAGTATATAATGGCAGGGTGTTTTTCAAATTCGTTTCTCATAGTTGAATCAACTTTCTTAAATTTATAAAAAATATCTTCTACAAATTTCTATATCAAAGATGAATTTAGGTGCGTGTCTGGGTTTTAATGAGATGTAAGATACATGTCTTTTGATAAGAATGGGATGACAGGAAAAAGAGAAAAGAAGGATAGTTTTGGAACATTTGTCAAAAATGTGTTGTTAAAAACATAAATTTGTTTGCTATCACGTGTTAACATTTAAAAATTCTTTCATAGGAATATATCCAAAGCATAAACCATAAAAAAACTCTTTCATAAGAGTATATCTATAGAATATATTAAAGTATAAATTTTATATATATATAAACATTTTGATATATATATATATACACACACATATATATATATATATATATACACACACACATATATATATATATATATATATATATTAGAAAGATCGAGTATCGAAAAATCGGCGCACGAGTTCACGATAAACAATATTCGAAATGAGCGGCAGAGGGCTCAATAATTCAGATGAATCAGAGCTATAACTATCGTTAAAATACCGTCACACATAGAACAAGTCTAAAATCAACCATACGATAAAAAATCGATAATAGAAGATTCGGGACAATCAGATAAAAAATATCAATAAAACAATACATCAATAATTTAAATGAATGTAAAATCATACCCGGACCCACTGGAAAGGTGTTAAATCTAGCTTCTTGGGTTTCTGTAAATCCTTAGACTGTACTCTATCAGCTCACATATAAATATATAAGACTTCTAGAGTAAGCGGAATGGAAGTTTACTTCATCAACGAGCTTTTTCCTAGCGGATAAGAGGCTAACTACAAGCGAAATACGCACATGGAATCCGGCAAGGGAGATAACCTCTACATCCGCGAAAACTATTCGAGGAAATGTGGAAATACACATATCGAATAAGAGTGCTCAATAGACATGTTAAAATAAAACAGGAGCTATTCATCACTCAATAGAATCGACAAAAAATGAGCAATAAAATTAACTGGTGGATAGCTATGTCCAGAGCTAAAAATATTAGAAAGATCGAGTATCGAAAAATCGGCGCACGAGTTCACGATAAACAATATTCGAAATGAGCGGCAGAGGGCTCAATAATTCAGATGAATCAGAGCTATAACTATCGTTAAAATACCGTCACACATAGAACAAGTCTAAAATCAACCATACGATAAAAAATCGATAATAGAAGATTCGGGACAATCAGATAAAAAATATCAATAAAACAATACATCAATAATTTAAATGAATGTAAAATCATACCCGGACCCACTAGAAAGGTGTTAAATCTAGCTTCTTGGGTTTCTGTAAATCCTTAGACTGTACTCTATCAGCTCACATATAAATATATATATATATATATATATATATATATATATATATATATATATATATATATATATATATATATATATATATATATATATATATATATATATATATATATATATATATATAGTTTTAATATAGATGAGATTCTACAGGACTAGAACTGTTTCATTCATTAGAAATCATCAGGAATCGGTGATTCCTGATGATTTCTAATGAATGAAACAGTTCTAGTCCTGTAGAATCTCATCTATATTAAAACTGTTATACTCTGCTATGTATTGAGTACCTTACTTACTGTGGTTACCTCCGATTCAACCCGGAATAACGTATATATATATATATATATATATATATATACACACACATATATATATATACACACACATACATCAAGCATTTGAAAAATACATAAATACAAAATATACAATATAAAATATGAATTATAATTTTTAAATGAATCATAATTTGTAAAAAATATAAGAATATAGAAAATAAAATACACACTATAAAATATGAATTATGAATTATAATTTCTTTATAGGAATTTTCATAGGAATTTTCAGAAAAAACTCCTTCCTCAAATCTTTCAGTACGTTTATCAAGAAAGGTTTTTCAAGAAAAAATCTTTTTAAGAGAGTTATAAGCAGTTATATGAAGGAATCTAATGAATTATCGATAGGTTTAATAAAGATGAGTTATTACATTAAACGTTTAGTTCAATCTATGTTTGCAAGAACTGAAAAGATTATTTCTTAAATTAACAGAATTCTTACTTTTTAATATAAAGATTATTTCCTCTATACAAAGAGCACAATTTTCAGAAGAAGCATTGAATGGAGGAGCTTTGGAGATAATATTCCAAGTAAAGAATAGTTAGTGTTCTTTGATTTTAGGTCCCATAGTAAATTAGATAGAGAAGTTGAAGTTTTTTTATTTATATTCGTAAAAGAGCATTTATGGTTATTAAAACGGGACTTAAAATCTGTGGAGGTAGAGCCCACGTAATTAAATGAATTTAAATTAGTTTTTACATTGCAATGATATACTATATTTTAAACTAAACAATTGTTATTTAACGGACAGTTAGATTTATTTCTACAGTTACATTTATCAAAATTTGAGTTTCTATGTGCCGTATTATTCAGTTGGATATTGCTGGGGTTATTAATGGTATTCTGGTTAGGTTTTAAGTTTCTATTATTAATTCTATTAATATTCTGCGCTAGATTACTGGTGGTTGAATACGTTAATTTTATAATATGTCTATTAAATATTGAGTAATACCTATGTGTTCTAGGGAAACATTTATCTAGAGCTTTAAAGAATAATTTAGCAATAGGAGTTTTAATACTTAAGGAGAAAGGAGGAGCGAACCATAATATATTCCTAGTTCTATTTCTTTTTTTGTTTTTCGAATTATTGTAAGGTTTTCTATTATAGTTGTTAAAATTAGGGTTATTTGTCATATCATTACTATAAATGTATTTACTTTTATTACTATATCCAACTCTACCTAACGCTTCGTTATAATATTCTTATTAGCTGAAATTCTAGAAATACGTTGCTGCACAGAGTTTACTATAGTGTTTTTAACGGATCTGGGGTGATTGGAATTAAAATTAACGTAGGTTAAGTTCTCGTTTATTTTGTGAAATGGATAATAAAGACCTGTGTTAAGGATTAAAGTTACATCTAGAAAGTTAACTATTTTATAATTATTCTCTATTTCTACTTTAAGATTAAGGTAATTAAAAAATTGTATAATTTCTTTCCTTTTCCTATTTATTTCACAGTTATTATTATTTTCTTTAAGTAATAGCATATCGTCGCGATATATATATATGTATATATATATATATATATATATATATATATATATATAAATATATATATATATATATATATATATATATATATATATATATATATATATATATATATATATATATATATTTATATATATATATATATTGTTATACTTTGGGAGGGTCATGTTGCCAATAAGAAGCGCACGCACCAGATGCTTTCACTCCAATTTATTATAAATTAAACATTTTTTTTTTTGTTTCAAAAAATTCATAAATTTGGTTGCTTGGTTGGTTCAACAACCGGACGGTTGTTAATATATTGTCAAATTTCTTTCGTCACACATGTTGTGACCTCTTCCGTGACTGGGGATTCTTTTCTTTGTTTTGTGCCTCTCCTTGTTTTTGTGTGTGTTGTGTGCTTAGTTTGCGCATGTGTTACATCCGGGTGTCTGTGTGTCTTTTTATTTGTTTATTTATTTGTTTATTTACATGTTACTGGTTGGTTGTTTTTTCTATGTGTGTGTGTTTTCATTTGGTCCTTAATTGTAAGTTGTGATCTTGCTATTCCATTCATGTTTTCTATTTAATTTTGGTTGGAGTTCATTTATGTTTATTGCCTCTGTGATTTGTCTAAACATTGCGTCTTTTCTGTGTGTAGATTTTATTTTTATTTTTAAGGTTAATAGAATAAACTCATGGTATGATGGCAATAAATACCAGAGTGTAATGTTCATCAATACAACCCCTAGAGGTGAATTAGCTTACAAATTTAGAAGGGCCCTAGATAAACTTAAACTTAATATTAAGATAGTAGAAAGACCAGGTACCTCCATAAACACTAATACATACCCTTTTCAAAGAACTCTCTGTATAGATAAGAAATGCATAATCTGTAAACTAAGCTCCCAAATTAACTGTAAAACTAGAAACATAAGATGTACTGAAGGACAATTAACTGTAAAACTAGAAACATAAGATGTACTGAAGGACAATGTAAAGATAACAATATAGTGAACATAGGTGTGACAGCTCGTAGTATAGGAGAACGGTTAAATGAACACTGGCGAGAGCTTCAAGATAGAAAAGAATCATCAATACTTCACCAACACGCTAATATAGAACATAAGGGCAAATTAGAAACATAGAAATAAAAATAAAATCTACACACAGAAAAGACGCAATGTTTAGACAAATCACAGAGGCAATAAACATAAATGAACTCCAACCAAAATTAAATAGAAAACATGAATAGCAACATCACAACTTACAATTAAGGACCAAATGAAAACACACACATATAGAACAAACAACCAACCAGTAACATGTAAATAAACAAATAAATAAACAAATAAAAACACACACAGACACCCGGATGTAACACATGCGCAAACTAAGCACACGACATACACAAAAACAAGATGGCGTAGGACAGAACAAAGGAGTGGCAAAAACAAAGAAAAGAATCCCCAGTCACTGAAGAGGTCACAAAATGTGTGACGAAAGAACTTTGACAATATATGAACAACCGTCCGGTTGTGGAACCAACCAAAATACCGGAAATTTATTAAAAAATTTGAAAAGATTATAAAAAATTTTGAAAAAATTTGAAAAATATTTTGAAAAAATGTTTAAAAGGTGTTTAATTTATTATTATAAATTTATAAATTTAGGAATTTATAAATTTCTGGTTGGTTGGTTCCACAACCAGGTAGTTGTTTATATATTGTCAAAGTTCTTTCGTCACACATTCTGTGACCTCTTCAGTGACTGGGGGATTCTTTTCTTTGTTTTTGTGCCTCTCCTTTGTTCTGTCCTACGCCATTTTGTTTCTGTATCTGTGTTGTGTGCTCAGTCTGCGCATGCGCCACATCCGTGTGTCTGTGTGTGTTTATATTCGTTTATTTATTTGTTTATTTACATGTTACCGGTTGGTTGTTTGTTCTATGTGCGTGTGTGTTTTCATTTTGTCCTTAATTGTAAGTTGTGATGTTGCTGTTCCACTCATATTTTCTATTTAATTTTGGTTGTTATTCTTTTATGTTTATTGCCTCTGTGATTTGTCTAAACATTGCGTCTTTTCTGTGTGTAGATTCTATTTTTATTTCCATGTCCTCTAATTTACCCTTATGTTCTATTTTAGCATGTTGGTAGAGTACAGATGATTCTTTACTCTCTTGAAGGTCTCGCCAGTGTTCATGTATCCGTTCCCCTACACTACGAGCTGTCTCACCTATGTACACTATATTTTTATCTCTACATTGTCCTTCAGTACATCTTATGCTATACTCTACATTTCTAGTTTTACAGTTAATATGGGGGCTTATTTTACAGGTTATACATTTCTTATCTATACAGGGGTTCTTTGAAAAGGGTATGTCTTGCTAATAAGTGTTTTTACGGAGGTACCTGGTCTTTCTACTATCTTAATATTGAGTTTATGTTTATCTAGGACCCTTCTAAATTTGTAAGCTAAATCAGGATACTGTAGAGAATACCAATAGATATCCCGACAAAATTGACGGTATAAATATGGCCGAAACCTCATTAACAGATGAGTTCAACACCAACAACAACACAAATATATACGGCAACACGGCAATAGATCCTGATGAATTATCTGTATTACTTCTACCACCGAAATTTGCGACATTCAAGAAGGTAAATATGATTAGTTGTCTGTCAGAAATAGAAAAGTCATTTACAAAATTACGTTGGAGCCTCAAAAACAAAAACAAAAACAAAAGTAACAACATACGCACACACATATACAACACACATCCCAACAACAGACACACAGACACAAACAACAATAACAACAACACACACACCAACAATAATGACATTCTCAGATAGAAATATAGACCAATTAAGGCTATATGGCTGGTATGCCATATAGCCTTAATTGGCGTATAGTAGCACGCTCTAATAACCTATCAACACACACTAAATTTTGTAATCTCTGTATCCTAGAGACTCACTCTATAATTTTCTCTAGGGAAGTTTTGCTTAATAGAAAGTCTGAGATATTTTCTTCCTGTCCCCATGCCATTTCTAATTCTTTCTTCTATTATAGACCTAAAAGTTCTGGTAGTTTAAATCGTATCCAATAGCTGCTATATTTCCTCATCTTTTTTGTTTAGGTTCATTTTGATTACTATCATCATTATTATTATTAGTTTTTTACAGCTTTTCAATTTTAGTTTCCATAGTCTTTTGGCTACCATACCCTATCTATCTTCTTAAGCATTATTATAGTTTCACTACTAACACCTTATGAGTTTATATCTTATTAAATACTTTGTTTGGAGTCTCATTCAACTAATGAACCTCCTCCTCTACACACTTAATATCCGCCCCTTCTATTATACTCAACTCTCTGGTCTATATTTCTATCTTTTTTCTTTTTCTTAACCGCTTGTGACACCTAAGTAAATATACTTGTTTTTGTTTTTCGATCTTCGGTTTATTTTATTTATTTTTTTACTACCACACGATGTTTGTCTGACCATGTAATTTCATTAATATATGTCTGTATGTCAACCACGTAAATATATTTTTGTAATATTTTGTGATATTTTGGTAATATTTATGCCAATGTAAAATGACTTGACCTCCGTGTATTTGTTACAATGGTATAGATATTGTTTCAACACAATTTAGTTCTATATGATTTTTTCTTACTCTGTGTAAAACTTTATACTATTTGTTAACCTTGAATTATATGTATGATGTAATTTTGTATATCTTTTGATACCAATATATTATAATATTGTTATTATAATGTTATTATAATGTTTCTATATTGTTTATGCACACTGACAGGGAATTATATATTATATTTTATTTTTATTTTTATCTTTATTCTTATTTTTATCTTTATTATATTATACTGTAAACAATATATATATATATATATTTAAATACTTAATAAGTGTTAGTTTGTATTTGTACTAATGTGTATATGTATAAAGATATATATATATACATATATTAAGCTTTTTATTATCACCATCTATTATATTATATTATATTCTATATCGTACTGTAATTCTCGCATTATATTACCATTTGTGTTTCAAGTTTTTGCATTATACAATATTTGCAATGTGGGTTCAACATGTTAATCACTTCCTTGCTATTTGGTCCATATCTATGTTTGTAACTGCTCACTCTTAATCTTAGCCAACTTTTCCTTGATATCTTTCCTAAGCTTTAATAGATGTATACTCCATATTCTTCTGAGTTTTTGGCTTGTATTGACCGATAGTGCTTCTTGTAGCTTTACTTGCCCTGATGAGTCCTTAATAGGACGAAACATTGTTGGCTAATAAAGACTTTTGATGTATTGAAGGCTTCTTTGGTTTATTTTTTATAATTTTTATAATATATATATATATATATATATATATATATATATATATATATATATATATATATATATATATATTATAAACAAGTTTCAAACGCAGTTGCATGCTACCTAAAGTATATAAGTAATACTAGCAGCGAAGCCCACCTCTGAGTCGTATGCTAAAGTAGACTTTGAAACCTGAGGTAGTATGCAACTGATGATGAGAATTAACTGATAATATACTTTCGTTCTCTACTTAACTTGAAACGTTTCCCTTTATCTAGTTTACGGAATATATTGAGACTATATATCTATATGTATATATCTATCTATATATATATATATATATATATATATATATATGTATATATATATATATATATATATATATATATATACATCTATATATATATATATGTATATATATATATATAAGTATATATATATGTATATATATATATACATATATATGCATATGTATACATATACATATGTATATGTATATACATATACATATATATATATATATATATATATATATATATATATATATATATATATTGAATAGAATGAAACGAAATTTCATTTCTCACTCTTAGTACGGCACTTACTTAAATGTAAGTATGTATGTATGTATACGTACATACATATATGTATACAGACGTACAGTAGTATGTATATATATACATACATGCATACATATATATATGCACGTATCGGTTTACCGAACATTTATTATAATGCACGGTTTGTTATATATATATATATATATTGTGCTACAGACCGATGACGTGGTCGGAGTCTCTATCGATCCAAGCAGCTGTAACTTAGCCCTGTAGACAATAAATACATAAAAATATCTTTATTCTCTTTTATTTTTACGATTACAAGACAAACAACTCGAATGTAAATACTTTCAGCTAGATTGATAAGAGACTCTTCAAAATATTATCACTGTGCCCCTACCCCTCTTACGCTGCAACTTATGAATTTTATGTTCGATGTCTGACTGAAATGTACAATTCCTCTTCTCAAAAGATGAAATTACCAAAACAATATCATAAAAACTTCATTTTTCCTCTTTATTGCCTCTCCCATCAACATTGTCGTATCCGCTTTTTCGATTCAGTGATGGCGACTGTTTAACTATCCAGACATTTATTGAATAGATCATACCGGAAATAAAGGCTACGCTGCAACTCACCGCTTCCACTTTCGTTATGAAGATCATTTACATCGTTCAAACAAGGATATGTTGCGTAGATTCCGCTAGCTTCCTCTACAGCTTAAAATAGATTATTGATTAATATAATATCAAAACTTAATTCCGCTATTGTTCTTTGCACATCTATATAATTTAACCGTACACTTCCTAACATACTTAATTATATACATACATTGCATACTTACATATATCTACGTGAGTGTGTGGATGTGCATGTGTGTGTGCGCATGTGTGAGTGTGTGTGTGTGTGCGTGTGTGTGTGTGTGTGTGTGTGTGTGTGTGTGTGTGTGTGTGTGTGTGTGTGTGTGTGTGTGTATGTGTGTGTGTGTGTGTGTGTGTGTGTGTCCGGCTGTCTGTCTGTTTGTTAGGTGCATAGGTTTAGTTGCTCTTGGTGTTACTGTTTATGATTGTAGTTTAGTCAAATGTCTGCCTTGATCGAACTGAGATACACGCCAAACGTTTCCATCATGTTCATCATCCAGTCAAACATAGTGTATGATGAAGTTTGGAGAATTTTTAAAGATCTACATTACTCCAGATAGCGCCACATTAATCCTGTGATCCATATTTTTCTATATATCTAATGCTTATTTCTATGTATGTTTTCAATGCTTTTACATCGGTAGTATGGATTTGTGCAAATTTGGCGGTTATATATAACTAATCAAGTGATTATGTAGGACTGGAGTATTTGTTTTTCCCCCACCTGTGCTTGTGTTTTCGTCTGCATTCAAATTTGAAACCACCCGCAGATGAATTCTCTCATGAAAAAATATAATTTATCGGAGAGAAAGACAAAAGGAAAATCAAGCAATGAGAAAATGGGAAAGGAGTAAAGAAGAGCAGATCTGGCTCTATGGGAAGATAGAGGGAAGGAATATGAAAGCCATAAATGAGAGGAAAGGTAAGGACTCTGGAGTCACAGACGAAAGAGGGTGAATGGGAGTGTGATGGGATTTGAGCCAAGGGTGCAGCGGTGTTGGGGCCGCGTCCCCGAACAAGTCCGTAAAAGCAGTTCCGCTGACAATGGCAAGCGACACCCACTGAAGCAGCCACCCCACCTCGCGGAGCTCCTTCCTCGGGCGGCCTGCTAACGTTCTAATCATGCAGATGAGCTCGGTACTACGGTGTCTCAGTACGCCTGAGATCTCGACGGCGACCGATGTGAAGAGAAAGAGGAAAGTTTTTCGAAGACCTACCGTCATGTGAATATTTGGTCGGTTGTGCTGCGTCCGGGGCGAAAGCCCCACTGATCATCAGCTAGCTTGAACTGGACAATATCCCAGCATTTCTCCCTGCATTTCTCCCTGCAATCTCCCTGCCAAACACATAGCGGGGAGGCTCAACAAGGAGATCCCTCAGTAATTGGAACAAACTCTCTTGTCTCCCTTTTTGAAAATTGGGACTATCACTCCCGATTGCTATTTCTTAGGTGCCTTTCCAGTGATCCAGGTCACCCAGCACACGAGTCGACCAGAGAGTACCGTCTTTATTTAAGGCTTTCAACATTTCTGGCCGGATTTCATCTTACTTAACTCGACAGAAGGTGATCTCCAACTTGCACTCGATAGATTTGATGCCGAGTGCTGCATGGCTGGAATGAAAATCAGTGCTGCGAAAACGGAGAGACTCGTCCTCTCAAGGGAGCCTATGCAGTGCACTCTACGTATGGATGGAGTTCCATTGAAGCAGGTAGAGAAGTTCAAGTATCTCGTGGAATTGTTCACGAGTGATGGAAGGCAAGAGACTGAATTAAGTGCAAGAATTACAGGAGCTTGTGCAGTCATGCGCCAGCTTCAGCATCCAGTAATCAGAAGGCAGGTGGGTGTTAAACTATTTTCAATTCGGTATTCTTGCCAACCTTCAGCTACTGTCATGAATGTTGGGTAATAACCGAAAGAATACGATCACGAGTACAAGCGACCGAAATGCTGTTCCTCTGACTGGTCTTTGGAGTAATATTATTCGATAGAGTGCGTTACTCGGAGAACAGAGAGTCTCTCCAGGTAGAGCCGCTACTTCTCTGAATTGAGAGATAACAGCTCCGATACTATGAGAATGTGGTTAGAATATCTCAGGAAAGAATCGTTAGACAGATTTTACAGGTAAAACCAACAGACAGGAGACCCAGGGGTAGACTCCGAGCAAAATGGTTGGATAAAATTCAGGAGCTTGGCTGGTCTCGCTTGGGGATCTTGCCGGATCAGTTGGAGACGGCTGCTTCTGATGACAGGACTTGCTGGAAGGATGTTTGAGGACTCTTACTCCAGGACCCTCTCAGGTATATGTGAAAGAAGAAGAAGAAGAAGAAGAAGAAGAAGAAGAAGAAGAAGAAGAAGAAGAAGAAGAAGAAGAAGAAGAAGAAGAAGAAGAAGAAGAAGAAGAAGAAGAAATATTTACATTTCTCGGTACATATGAATCCACACAATTATTTTTATGCACTTCACTCTTCATAATACAAAATACTCCACACCTGTGTTGGCTCGTTATATTTGAACTCATAGATAAACATCTTCATTAATTAGTATAATCCATTATTATTGAAGGTGTAACTGAGGCGGTGGATTAGCAATATCGTTAGAACGTCGGAGATCATGCTTTACGTTCAAAGCACGCCGAAGTTAGCTTTGCTTTTCCTCCATTTGGGTTCGATAAAATAAAGTACCGGTAAACCTCTAGAGTTGATTTAATCCCCTACCCTTCAAATGACTGTCCTTGTACCAAAAAGAATAATAATTAAGGTGTAAATCCCTTCTGGAAGAATATAGTATTGGTTGTATCCTTCTGATTGAATATTTAAAAACAATAACCTTACATATCGGCTTTCTTTACTTACATTATATATATATCGCTATATTTTAGATCTTGTCGTTTTTGTTTAGCTTATAGATATGTCCACAGTTTCAACCATCTCATTTTTAAAGTATGTTAGGATTGCTTTATCTAATATTACCTTTCCTTACTAAAGCAGTCCTGTTAGATTTGAGATTTTTTTGCAGTTAATTCTTGAAGATCAGCGGATCAGTAATATGGATTTCATATTAATACTAGCAGAATGGCCCGACGTTGCTCGGGATTCTAAACATAGATTGGCATGTTTATCCCTCCTTTCTCAAACAGTACAGAGAAGTATGGAATACCTCGGCCTTGCAACCGTCGAATAGCAAATTCCACTGACGATTCATTTACCCGCCTTGTTCTTTTTTTTGCCGCTTTCGCAGTATTTCGACCAATGGAGTATCTCTTCCTTCGAGGCATGACCTAAAAGAAGTACGAAGTACACTAAGAGTAACTGGTAGAGTAAGGAGTAAAGTCGTCAGTGATGCATGTGATTTCCGAACCGTTGACTATGTAATTGCTGGCCTTGTGACAAAAGTAGTGGGATTTTTTGGGTGGCATATCGTCCTGCTTTTAGGTCATGCCTCGAAGGAAGAGATACTCCATCGGCCGAAATACTGCGAAAGCTGCAAGAAAAAGAACCAGGCGGGCAAACGAATCGTCAGTGGAATCTGCTATTTGACGCTCGCAAGGCCGAGGTATTACGTACTTCTCTGTACTCTTTCAGAAAGGAGGGATAAACATGCCAATCTATGTTTAGAATCCCGAGCAACGCCAGGCCATTCTGCTAGTATATATTAAAATAACAGATTAAAGTTTAAGCAAAGAGTAGCTGCTTTCACCCTTAATGGATTTTCTGAAACTAAAAAAATCAATCTGTGAACGCAGAAGTAAATGTTTCGAAAAACGTTGCAACCGAAGCAAAACAGGAAGACGATACTTTGGTTCGTGAAGACGTTCCCTGGCAATTAACGGTAAATAGCGAAGATAATACGTCAGCAATGAGAACAATATTTGTCATAATGTCGTAATGCAGAAAGCCAGACATACAAACAGATATTATAAGGGCGTGACGTTATAGCTATGTATCTATCTAAAAAGACAGTCTAAGGAAGAGAGCGATCGCTAATCGGCGCCTAATGCGGTCCCTAAAGCATTGAAAATTTGAAATATTTTGGGCTCAAAACACTCATACAACCATAAGTATTACATGTGTAAAGTTTGAAAAAATTCGTTTGGATGGTTCTCGAGTTTTAGGGAGACAGACAGACAGACATTCTCTGTTTTACATATATAGACTAGCAGAAAACCACCCGGTGGGTGGTTTTCTGCTGGCAAATCTAGTGTATATACTGATATTGTTGAGATTTGGATGAGAAATGTTTTCACCACCACATGTTCACCGTCTCTCGGTGTGTCTTTTATGCATGTATAAATATATATGTTATCTATACGGTGAAATCTTTGAAATAAATATATGTTAAAACGAAAAAGGAGAAAATAAATAACTGGCGGTTAGAAAAAAATATTCCTATGAAATTTTAATCATACCATTAGGTGTGAATAAGGAAATATTTTTTTATTGTCAAAACAAATGTTCAAAAGTTAAACTTCAATTTTTTTAATTATTTCCAATGTTTTCATGAAATTGAACACTGGACATTGGCTGCTGGAAATGGAAATTAAATCGTATTTAATTGTATTTAAATTTCTAACCTTATTTTATTATTTATAATTTTTCAATAAGAAATTAAAAAAAACAACAAAAAAAAATTGAAGAAAAAATTGAACAAATCAAACGTAGGTTATGGAACTGCGCAATCTGATTAATAAATTACCACATCAGCAGCAACCTTCTTCAAATGGTCCTTATTATCAGCAGCAACAACCACAAATTCAATGGCAACCTTCTTCGCATGGTGTCAAGTCAGAACCGCCACGAACTGGTTACTTCTGGCTTGTGCAAGGTGTCTCTATAGCAACCAGCGATTCCCCCGGCCTCAGTGACCAAAACAGTGGAGAGGGGAAGGTAATGTTTCTATAAAGGAAGGGGAAGGTAATATTTCTGTAGCACGTGTTTTAGCGTCTATTCACTCTCTCTCTCCCTCTCTCCCTCCCGCTATCCCCCTCTCGTAGTCTGTCTCTTTCTTTCACTCTCACTCTCTCTCTACGCACGTGTTTCCACTGTCGGACAGACAGACAGAGAAATTGCTGGTTATATATATAAGTAGATAAACCATAATGTTAAGATATATATAATCCATAAATATAAATCAATTCAAAGTTAAAAATTTCGTACAAGTCTTATTACACTACTTTATGTATTCTCTAAGTAAATATTCATCTTTATATTGTGTGTGCTTGTTGATTTGTTTACTTTATTATTAATAGGTACACATGATATATGATGATTGTGCAGCTGGGTGTTTTATGCATACACCATTATCCAATATTCCAATATGTATTTATCAATACACACACACACACACACACACACACATATATATATATATATATATATATATATATATATATACGTGTGTGTGTTTGTGTGTGTGTGTGTGTGTAAAAGGTAAACAGAAATAACAACACAATCGGTACGGTATTATGGAAGGAATATATTACGTTAACGCTTGAAATAGCAGGAATCGGGTCTTAACGTTTCGGACGCTACTCCTTCATCAGAAGAAAGAATGAGAAATAAGATAGATTGAAGGGCGGGATGGATTTGAAAAAAATGTATTTAGATAAAAATAACAGGTCCATTCATTTTGACATCTCTTGGAAAACTGTTGATACTGGCGTTTTGTGTATGATATATATTTTAGAAAAGTGGATGACGGAGTGCGTCTACCTGAAATGGAAAAAAAACGTTTTGTATAAAGAGCTATACATGTACGCGTACATGTGCGTGTGCATGTGCGCGCTCGCGTGTGTGTGTGTGTGTGTTATTATACGTCCGTACGAAGCTAAGAAGATATGTGTGTTTATATGTCTGTAAAAGAGGGTATGTGTGCTTGTAAGTACGAAGCTATGAGCAAAAGTATGTTAATATAAGGGTGTGTATGTGTGTATACAGAGCTGTGAATGGAAAAGTGGAAAGTGCGTATTTTGTCGGTCTGTATTAGTTGTAAGAGTGTATGTTTCTGACCAAAGAGAATCTAGGGGTGAATGTACAAGCGTCTGTGTGATAATGGACGGGGTATTAAAGAAATACGCGTGTCTATGTGTGTTACGTGGGAGTGTATGATTTATGTCGATGTGTGTGATATACGTGTGCGTTTTATGCATGTGATATATATATATATATAGAGAGAGAGAGAGAGAGAAAAGAATGAAACGAAATTTCATTTCTCACTCTTAGTGCGGCTGATACTTAAATGTAAGTATGTATACGTACATACATATATGAATACAGACGTAGAGTAGTATGTATATATATACATTCATGCACACATATATGTACGTATGGGTTTACCGAACATTTATTATAATGTTCGCTTTGTTTGTAAACAAACAGCCCGATATACGCCGTACAGTGGTCGGCAACCATCGTCGTATAAACTTTCAAACGTTCAATCATCTGACAGGAAGGTATACGATGCTGACGATAGCTAATAAACTTGAACCTAGTACCTGTGTCAGTGTTGAACAAAAAGGCGACGATGGTTGCCGAACACTTTACGGCGTAATTCGGGTTGTTTGTTTACAAACAAACCGAACATTATAATAAATGTTTGGTAAACACATACGTACATATATATATATGTGTGCATGTATGTATATATATACATACTACTGTACGTCTGTATACATATATGTATGTACGCGCGTTTCGCCACTGATCAGCTCAAGGTTCGATCTATATCGATCCTACCCGACTCAATAATCCGCAGCTCGACGGAGCCTCTTAAAATGCTATAAGAAAATGAAATACATGCTCTGTGGTAAAGTCAGAGATTCAAGAGTTTGACAAAATGAGTTGTTTTGATTGGTGGGAAGGATCAAGGCGATGTACTGGCCTGTAGTGTATATGAGGGTGGGTGTGATGGTGGGATGTTGGTGAGGGTCGGTGGATGAGGTGGGCTGTGGTGTGGTGGTGGTTGGTTGGCCTTGGCGCTTCACTCACTCCCCTATTGTTCTAGAGGCAAGTTCAGCCACCTGGATATATATATATATATTGTTATACTTTGGGAGGGTCATGTTGCCAATAAGAAACACACGCATATGAACAACCGTCCGGTTATGGAACCAACCGACCAACCGGTAATTTATAAATTCTTAAATTTATAAATTTAATTTATAATAAATTGGAGTGAAACTATGTGGTGCGTGTGTTTCTTATTGGCAACATGACCCTCCCAAAGTATAACAATATAGGTTTCAACACACGTTTTCAGATAAAGAATCTTGCTAAACAAATTCAGAAACGAAATATATATATATATATATATATATATATATATATAACAAAGGAATAGTGGAAAGGAACCAAATGGACCATAACGCACCAGAGTACTCAATACTTAGGGTAGTAGAGTGGGAAATAGGAAAAAGTATGATCCCGACGGCAGAGTTCAAGCCGTTTCGACGGCTATTTCTGGACTAAATTTGAATTTTTAGCCTGGTGAATAAATAACCGAACTTTTCAAGGGGGTACTTCCTTATAAGGGAAGATTGTAGTTGTCAAGAGGATTGGTTAAAATTTGTTGTAAACACAAATAAGTCTATCATGGTATTTGGTGGGAGATAGGGGTGGCTGAACTTGCTTGTAGAACAATGAGGGAGTGAGTGGAGTGGTCAAGCGTTGAAAGTGATATGCATACATCATATTCTCACTATCAAATTTTTTATTTTTTTTTAATTTCTTTCTAGTATCTTCTATTGTTTCCTATTCTCTTTCGATTTACTTATTCTATAACCTCCCTCCCCCTCTTCATACACTATCCTTAGAATCTGATGTATCTATATCACTTTCAACGCTTGACCGCTCCACTCACTCCCCTATTGTTCTACAGGCAAGTTCAGCCACCCCTACCTCCCACCAAATACCATGATAGACTTATTTGTGTTTACAACAAATTTTAACCAATCCTCTTGACAACTACAATCTTCTCATGTAAGGAAGTACCTCCTTGAAAAGTTCGGCTATTTATTCACGAGGCTAAAAATTCTAATTTAGTCCAGAAATAGCCGTCGAAACGGCTTGAGCTCTGCCGTCGGGTCATACTTTTTCCTATATATATATATATTTAAATAATAATTTTAAAAATTTCGCTCTACATGGCTGAATACAATAAATGTAATCTGAGGTTTTTCGAATATTAATAATAACATTCGATTCGTTTGCAATTATACAAACAAGCCTCATTTTTATAGCCATGTCAGTAGAATAAACCCTTCATTCTTGCTCTTGTGTTGGCATGTAAACAGAACTGCAAACACTAATGTTTCTGGGTATCACCCTTCATCAGTACAGCTCACTGTTCACCTGCCAACTGTCAGAGCTATTGAAATTATATGCTATTTTCTAAAATATAGTGACTGATCGGCCTGATTTGCATATTAGCAGACTGGCTGATCAGTCAGATTTGCATATTAGCAGATCCACTGATCAGCCAGATTTGCATATCAGCAGACCGGCCAGTCAGTTTATTCAACCATGTAGAGCGAAAACGTTTTATTTTTTATTATTATTTGAATGTGGCAAAACCGACCATTTATCGCTCGTATACAGAAAACTGACTGGTCAATCTGCTGATATGCAAATCTGGCTGATTAGTGGATCTGCTAATATACAAATCTGACTGAATCGAATGTTATTATTAATATTCGAAGAAGAGCAGTGGATTAACAGTATCGGTAGAGCGTCGGACAACATGCTTTGCAGCATAGAGTTACGGCCCCTTATGATCTGAGTTCAAATCCCGCCGAGATTAATTTTGCCTTTCATCCTTACGGGGTCGATAAAATAAAGGACCAGTCACACACTGGGCTCGGTTTAATCGACTTCCCGCACCCCCAAAATTGTTGGTCTTGTGCCTATATAAGAAACCATTAATATATAGACTAGCTGATGTACCCAGCTTCGCCCGGGTAAACAGATGATAAGAGAAGATAGGTAAAAGAGAAAATGACTGTATTGGATGTGTGTCTGGTTACAGAATGAGGCGAGTCCGTGGTGTCTGTGTGATACAAAAAAACAGTAAAAAAATCTTCCAGATATACCATATTCTCCGTTGTACCGTTTGTGCATAGTACATGAACAATTCTAGGTGCTCCCACCTAGAATAGTGACCTCTAGGAGATGGTTTCATCTTCTACCTGACTGTAAAACGTGTATCATTGCATAGACATGGTTGTTCCACGTTTCTCAAAAGGATGATGGAAGTTCCAATCTTTTATATTATATGTAGATATAGATATAGATAATTAATATAAAAGATGTCCGTCAATGTAAAAAAAGGTCCCTATTTACTCCCTTCACAACTCTGTGTATGTTAGACTGACAGACAGGCACACAGACAGATAAACTGCGTGGCGATTGTGGGATACCGCACGAACACACACATACAGGCATGGAAACGCGCACACGCACGCAAACTCACACACACGCACACACTCACACATGTTGATAGGTTTTACTTTCTGTGGAACGCTGCACATACACACACATAAACATACGCGCACGTACATACACACGCACACATGTTAATAGTTATTGCTTTCCTCCCCCTCTTATTTCCACACACATCACACACACACACACACACACACATGTCTCTACACTGACACATATACATAGTGTTCACTTTGCCTCTCCCACCCCTCTCCTTCCCCTCTCACTCCCTCATTGGCATTATGCATATTAATTTAAGTTTGGCGTCGTTGAGGTGGGCTGAGTCGTTTGAAACCTATGAACCAATGATAATCGAGAATTATGACACACGGAATAATGACATTGTTGAAATTAATATATAGATTCGAAGAACTCAGATTACATATATATATATATATATATATGTGTGTGTGTGTGTGTGTGTGTGTGTGTGTGTGTGTGTGTGTGTGTGTGTGTGTGTGTGTGTGTGTGTTTGTGTTTGTGGTGTGGTGTTGTGTGTGTGTGTGTGTGTGCGTGTGTGTGAAAAGTTTCAGGACCCCTACGGCCAAGTTGCGGCCGTTGCGGCAGCTAGATCCAAACTAAATCACCGATATTCGAACGGCGGAACTCTAGCTGGACTTATCCGGGGTACAGTCCATATATGGGCATACAGTCAAAGAAAAGAATTAAAAAAAGTTTTAAAAGTTTGTTGGCGAAGATAATACGTCATATGTGGAGCGTGGAGAACAATTTACGTGGTTTTGTCTTTGCGTGCAATTGTTCTCCATGCTCCACATATGACGTATTATCTTCGTTTTTTCGTTCATTGCCAGAGAACGTCTCTATGCACCACCTAAGAGAATATTAGTCCACGACTTCTTTTATACCATAAACGTGGTCCTGTCTTTGCGTGTAATTGTTTTTCACTGCTCCATATAATGACGTATTATATTCGTTTTTTTCCCGTTCTTTGCCAGGGAACGTTTCCACGAACCAAAGTATCGTCTTCCTGTCTTCCTCCGGTTGCAACGTTTTTTGAAATATTCACTTCTGCGTTTACAGATTGACTTTGTCACTTTCAGAAGATCCCATTAAGATTGAAACCAGCGATTCTTTGCTTAAACTTTAATCTGTTATTTTAATAAATATATATATATATATAGACGTACATATATATATATATATATATATATATATATACATATATATATGTGTGGTGTATATATATATATATATATATATATATATATATATATATACGTGTGTGTTTCTGTGTGTATTTGCATATCTGAGTGTGTTTTAATAATCATTCTACACATGTTCTATAACTTGAGCATCTATGCAGAGCAAATACTACAGCTTTGTTCGTCACTGTATTTTTTTAAGTATCGATAGATAAGATTTCAGACCTCACTCACTTACCATGGGGATGGAGCTCACCAAATCGGATCAAGGAAACAATGTTTCCGTTGGTATTTCCATTGCTGATACTATCTAACGGTCACAACTCCTGGTAGAAGAGCAATGTGAAATAAAGTGTCTTGTTCAAGGACATAATGTATCACCCTGTCTGGTAATTGAACTCGCAACTTCCGGATTGAAAATCCTATTTTCTAACCACTAAGCCATCTATAATCGTGTATACTTCGCCGATATGTATTAGATATATGTTTTTAATGGAAGAATAAATCTAATTATGACGCAGTGTAAAATATGTGAATTTTCAACTATATAATATATGTTGTGCTATTTGATTAAAATAAATAATAGTTACACAGTAACTTCTTCTGTGTCTCTGATGAGACAAAATGTAAGTGGATATTGCTTCATGGTCCCAGTGGACAGGATTGCAAAGTCGGTAACGAGTAGGAATGGAGGGAGGCACGCAGAAAATGTCAATCCAAAACGTGGGACATATTTTTGAGGCTGGCCAAATCCGTCCTAATTGCAGTAAGTAGAAATGTGTTTTGACGCAGCAGATCTTTTACATGTCCAAATGAGCGCAACATCGTCTTATCTCCGTACACTTCCTGCAGTATTCCGAGTGCTTCTGACTCAGTTTTTCTCAGCTTGACCAGAGGCTTAAGGTTAGTTCGTTGCTCAGTGCCCATCACTAACCGGCCTCAAATTTAGAAGCAGTTAACAAAAACACGGGAAAAAGCATAATGGCTATAAAGGGCTGAGATCGCGATTATATAATCCCCGGATATTCCATCACACGATGACCCAACCCACTAATGCCTAACTCACCCACCATATTTAATGTTTTATTATCTTAATATGTTAGCCATAAACATACCCATCCACACACACTTCTCAATTTTACTAATGGAATCAATTTTATTGTTGTTGTTATTATTATGTTGATAAACCACCATTGCTACATAAACACACTCATACACACGCATACAGATATATTTTTGTTTTCCAAAATCTGCTCCCACACATGCACACATATACACACAAATACAATTCAGTATCCACAACAATCACACACAGACATACACACACGAACTCACACATTCATACTACCCTGCCATCACCATCGCCATCGCTGGCACCACCATCATCATCATCATCATGGGATACAGATTTATAAACCAATTTCTTGTACATTCTATTGTTTGCGATTCTACTACAATAGAAATTCTGAAATTTGACACCTCTTAAAACCTGACATTCCTCAGCTCTTGGACTTTAGCCATACTCACTGAACCATAACACTACAATTTTTCTTTCTTTCTTTTTCTGACCATGCATTTTTGGTGCAAAAATTACTATACCTTGCTGTCATCAACCAACAAAATTGTATTTTAAACAAATTGCAATCTGGAAAATATAGACCACAACTAAATATACTTTAAGATTTTAATATTTTAATATCTTAATATGATAGCCAACCATACCCATCCACACACACATAACATCCTTCTCCATTTTACTAATGGAAACAATTTTATTACTCATGTTGTTATTAAGGTGACAAACAGCTATTGCTACACACACACTCACACACACACAAACACACAAAAACACACACACACACACACACACACACACACACACACACACACAAACACACACACACACACACACACACACACACAAACACACACACACACACACACACACACACACACAAACACACACAAATACAATATTTTTGTTTTCCAACATTTACTCCCACACATACACACAAATACAATTCAATATCCACAACAATCACACACATACACACCATCGCCATCGCTGCCACCACCATCATCATCATGGGATACAGACATATAAACCAATTTCTTGTACATTCTATTGTTTGCTACTACAATAGCAATTCTACTACAATAGAAATTCTGAAATGTGACACCTCTTAAAACCTGACATTGCTCAGCACTTCAACTTTAGCCATACTCACTGAACCAAAACACTCCGATTTTTATCTTTTCTTCTTATATTTTTTGACCATCCATTTTTGGCTAAAAAATTACTTTACCCAATCACGTGACTGTCACCAAGTAATAAAATTGCAAATAACCATTTTGGGCCACTTTTTCTGGGGCAAAAATTACTGTACCTAATCACGCAACTGTCATCAACCAACTAAATTGGTATAAACAAATAGTCATCTGAGTCAGGTTTTTGTATAAAACAAAAAGAATTTTCGAACTCCAATTAGATGCGAGACACACCACAGCAGAAATACCCCCCCCCCCCCACCCCCATGTCAATTTTACTTTTGATAAGTATAGAACTGCGAAAGCTGTAAAGTAAATAAAAATTCCTAAAATAACTCAGTTGTATTTTCAAATCCTTTATCTTGTATATATTTATACATATACAAGAAAATAAGGTTGTTGTTTATATATATATATATATATATATATATATATATATATATATATATATATATATATATAAATAACGAGATGTGCTACACTGGTGAAAGTATAAGGAAAAGGAATCGAAAATACAACTGGAGTCTTTTTTAGAATATTTATTTATTTATTTCACCGGTTTCACAGTTCTTATGCTTTTCAAAAGTATAATTGCGATGGAGGGTTAGTGGTTTGTCTCACATCTGATTCTTGTTGGAAAGTTCTTTCTGTTTTATGTGGAAACAGTGACTCCAATTGATGACAGCATCAACCAACCAAATTACTTTTTTTTAAAACCCTGCAATTCGAGACACTATTTCCACATAAAACAGAAAGAACCTTCTAACACGAATCAGTTCACAAAGAACTACAACCTTCAGAAATGCCTGACTATCGCATGTCCATATATGGAATTACCCCTTGAAGAGATCAGCTATATCAACACCACGCTAAAAATTTACTTTAGTCCAGAAATAGATGTCGAAACGGCTTGAGCTCTGCAGTCGGGGTTCTGACTCTTTTCCTATTACCCACTCTACTACCCAAAGTATCGAGTACTCTGGTGCTTTATGGTCCACCTGGTTCCTTACCACACTTTCTTCGTTATATATATATATATATAATAATAATAGTAATAATAATATATTTGAAGACAAAAATCCATAGAGGGCTCTACGACTTTTTTATACCATAAACGTGGTTTTGTCTTTGCGTGTAATTGTTTTTCACCGCTCCAAATAATGACGTATTATATTCGTTTGTTCCCGTTCTTTTCCAGGGAACGTTTCCACGAACCAAAGTATCGTCTTCCTGTCTTCCTCCGGTTGCAACGTTTTTTGAATTATTCACTTCTGCGTTCACAGATTGACTTTGTTAGTTTCAGAAGATCCCGTTAAGGGTGAAAGCAGCGATTCTTTGCTTAAACTTTAATCTGTTATTTTAATAAATATATATATATATATATATATATATATATATATATATATATATATATATATATATAAGTAATAATTGTTTCTACTTTTGGCACAAGGCCAGCAATTATCCCAGTGTATTACTAGTACTTTATTTTATCGACCCCGTAAGGATGAAAGGAAAAGTTAACCTCGGCGGGATTTGAACTCAGACCATAAAGGGCCGTAACTCTTTGCTGCAAAGCAAGGTGTCCGACCCTCTACCGTTACTGCCAATTAAATCCAAAGAAGACTCGATAAGCGTTGTCTATGTATATGTATACAAAAATAGCCGCTAACCCAATATTTATTATTAGTACAGATTAAAAGTGTAAGCAAAGAATTTCTGCTTTCACTCTAAGACGGATCATCTGAAACTCGAAAAATTAATCTCCAGACGCAGATGTAACTAGAAATAGGCTGACCAAATATTGCCTTGAGAGAGAGGGGGAGAGGGGAGACAGACAGACAGACGGGCTGGGCGTGAATGTGTGTGGATATTTACGATGCGACTCTGTAGTTTCTCTCTGCTAAATATCGCTTAAATAATTTATCACTCTGAGGTTATTGCTGCAGGTACTATGCTGTGTGTTCGAGTCCGTGACCACATTTAGTTGTAAACCACACAGTCTGGCCTGCAATCAGTTTTCATAGCAGAAAATTCCATTCTTTTCTTCAAAGTATTCGTATCATAACTTTATCACACATAATCAATGTACCACACTTACTATTATGTTGATAATACCAGTAATGTAATTATGTTCATGTATATCGGTCGCGAATTTCTTGTTTCAAAAGAGTTTCTATTTATGAGCCGTACTTTTTTATATCATCAGTGCGTAAAAGTTCTTTAATATATTTCATATACTCCTATTCTTCTTATTATTATTTTTGTTGTCGTTGTTGTCGTCATTGTTGTATATATCGTATATAATGTAACTCGTATCAAATTGTGCGCATATAAAAAAGCTACAAACGTCCATACGAACACATGATACATATAGAGAGAATAAAGAGAAGAGTGAGAGAGGGAAAGTGAGAAAGATAGAAAGAAAGTGTGCACATAAGTGAGAAGAAGCATGAGAGAATTAGTAACAATGAAGAAGGTATTATTTATATCTTGTTGAATTTTGCTGAAATGTCATTAAACATGACACGTGTGATCCCAAATTTTATTACTGATATATTTGTATTATGTTTCCACTAGAGGTCTTCGGTCTTTATAATGTAACTGATTGTTTCATTGTTTAAATTTGTCTTGGTGGCTTTGCTTACTTTCTTATAATCTTGTTTTCAACGAAATTAAAATGTAATCAGCCATTTCTTGAATTATTGCCTGAGGAATTTTCTTATATTCTAGGTTTTTTTTGTATATATTTTCAGATATTTCTTTTCCGAAATCAATATAAATATTTAAGAGGAAACCTTTTGGCACCAACATACGATAAGCAAGTATGAAAGGTTGAGGGATTGTTAATGTTTAAATTAAACACGTGTAAGCGTTTTTCAATAATAAGACCAATATATTGGCAATTTTGGGATGGACATTTGATTAAAAGTCGACAGAATTCTAAATAGAGAAAGTTGTGGATGTATATTATTAATATATTACGCTCCAATTTTGGTTCTGTTTGATTGTACATCCATATTCCAGTATAGGAATAATAGAAAATGCACTAATAATGTAGAGATAAAAAACGTTTCAACGTGAAGGAATTTTTCAGGTTATAGAATGTCATTCTCAGATTAATCATATACATATAAGTATGGAGAAAGGGATCTCGATATTGACCTTGCATTGGTATAGAATAATCTCTTTTTATATTTGTCCTTTTCTGTTGTTTATGGAAAACGTTTTTAGAACGTGCTCTTGCATCAATCGCAGTGTTCCTCTAAGGAAAAAGAAATTACCAAATATTGGTTCTTTTGATGAGGAACAAAGACATTATACTTTGGACGAGAAGACAAAATGGTAATATGTAACATTTGTAATATTCCTAATATATTGGCAGCAATTGTTAAACGAACTTACTTCAATAAGGAATTGAATCACGTATTCGAATCAATGCAATGCTTCTCCCTTTATTAGTACATAATATTAGGGGTTTTGTTTCGTTGGAGTCGAGGTAAATGTCTGTAAGGGAAGGAATATAATCGACTGAATCGACTTTAGTGTATTACAATTGATTATTTCTCAAAGAATTGAAAACAAACTCACTTTACATATTAACTGTCAACATGAAGCATTCCGTTTATTTTCGCTTCAAATTGGCATATAACATGTCAGTAGATTTACAAGCAGCCGGCTGTTTTGTTTCTATTTTCCATTGAAGAGAACCCATTTCAATTATAGACGTATGAACTCTATATTGGAGTGGTGTTATCAACGCTGGTAATGCCCCTTGTCATTCTTCTCTAACATTCACCAGCCAATCGTCATCCGCATGCAACCTTGGCATCTCGCACAAAGCCTACACTGACTCCATAACGCTACACCCCGAAAGCATCTTCCACTGGTTCCATGCAAATCTTTATTCTCTCAACAGCAAATAATGACAAGCACTGTCCATATCAAGAAAACTCATCACATCTAATTTCCATGAGCAACACACGAACAAAGCTCGTGTGTTCCATCGCCTCGGTGCCAGAAAATACTCCATCCTTCAACTATATTTGACCCTCTAAAAAAGTTCATATGAGACTCTAAATGGAGTGCTGTTGCAACATCTAAAGCAGTGCTGTCGCTGCACCCAGATTAACGCCACTCGACTAACTGGCATAAAGTCTTTCCATATGTTGTTTCTAATAAAACTACCTATACTCCTCGGAAGTAGCTCATCTTTTGTTTCCTCCACCCAGGTAACCCCGACTCACCTCTCTCTTCTCCTCTCACCCCACATCGCTCATGTTATGCCCCCATTTCTTCCTGTCTACAACGTCGGCTCTCTGGAATTTCCTACCTTTGCCTGTATTTCCCACAAACGACGACTTTTAAATCAAACGTCAATGGCATCAATGTTATTGATGTCAGAGGGTCTCAGAAGACCATAGCTGCTACCCCTTCTTCAAGACCTGAAACAAATTAAAATAATCTAATTAATTGGAATCGAAATAGCTATAATCTTTCGCAGTACACATGTGCATATAATGTACTTTAAAACAAAACAATATCTCTTTTGTATGTCAGTGGTTTAATTTTTGGTTATTGATTTCAAGTGATGTATAGAAAAAAATCGCTGGGAAAATATAGTACTTGTGTAAACTGTGCTTTATAGGCAGCACTCTGGATTACTTGAATTAAATTAATAGAAGTGGCTGTCCATGTAATGAATTTACTCCCTATAATTAGAAGACATCTGACAAGTGAATTAATGAGAGATTTTAACATCGATAAAATAGGATGGAAGTGACCTAATTGTTTCTTCTAGTGTGTTAAGTGACAACAATTTTGAGTGGATTCTGCTAAAATCACACACATCAGAGAATTTATTGAAGCTCTAGAGAAGTTAACTGCCAATTACGGACACATTAAAGGTGTCACGAGCCCTTTTATTTCTATATTTTGGACATCCACATTAAAATTTCCAAGGATAGTTTTCATGAACACCGAGTTGAATGGATAGCGAAATGGATGGAAACACTGATTAAACGAGTAACGGTAAGTTATATGTTGGTTATAGATTACGTTATGATTCTGGATGTTCAATAAAATTAATGTCAATTAAACGTATACTCAGTGACAACTGTCACTTATTTCAAATCCAGTCATCGTTAGTATGTCATAATATGCAATAATGTACATATTAAAATCAACACTTATTCGCATCACCAACAGTATCAGTAATGTATTGTAATTGAGTAGCTAGTTATAACCAAAATTGTTTCTGTTTATGCCAGACTAAACGAATGAATGGTGAAGACGATTTTGCCGTAGGTATATTCATTTATTATTTTACTGTTCTGAGTCGAAGAACTGTTGTCAAGCAGTGGAACTACTGTCTGTGATAGAGTAAAGACCCCTATCGGTCTCAAATGGCATGGGATTTGCACATAGAAAGTTTCCCCTCTGAAACACAAGTCCAAGCAAGGTGCTTCTTTTGTGGAAGACCAGCAGTCACTCATGCATACTGTCTCACCTCAGCACGCCATGGCAGAAGGAGAAACGTGAAATAAAGTGTCTTTCTCAAGAACACAACACATCGCCTGGTCGGGGAATCGAATTCACAACCTCACGATTGGGAATCTGATTCTCTAACCACTAAACCCCGTGCCTTTTTCTAGGATATGATCTATTATAATAAAGTCCCCATTACCTATTTTATCGACTTCTGAAGAATGGAAGAACAAGTGGAACGAAGGATACAAACGAACGTAACAAACTACCACAACGTATTTTGTTGGACGCTCAAATGTTTCTACAATATATCTACTTTATTTGACTTAAACTTTTAAATATTATTATTTTTTAGAATATTACAGAAATTCTAACTCAGTAAGAGAAAATTCTGCAGTGGTATACAACTTTGCCTTTCTCTCTCCCTTTCTATAACACTTCATAACAACGGTACTGCCGAACTTTCCTTCTTTTCATAGTACTAGTGTAGATTCTAAATAAGAGATTTTATTTTTAAACCAAAGAGTGCAGATACGTCATTGAGCTATTGAATAAGAATATATACCTTCTATCCACTAATTTACGAAACAAGTACAACTCATCTCAGAAATATGTTTTCCAGACTGGATCTCATTTAAAACACGCACAATAACCATTATTTGGCTCATCATTGTAAGTTCAGAAATGACATGACAATTAAACGGCAGAAATGTGACACAAGCGAATCTAAAAGCACAATGTTCTAACAATTAGCAGTACTAAATAAAAATAGCTTGTGGAATATTCTCTAAGTGGTTCAGCACCCTGATAGAAATAACAGCAACATCTCACTCAAATCACAGTCTATACGTTGAATAATATGACCTAAGGTTCACTGAACGTTGTAATGGATGAGATGCTCACGACTGGAAGTATAGGTAGAGCGTCGGACAACATGTTTTTCGGTATTGAGTTCCAACCCTTTACGTTCTGAGTTCAAATTTCATCGAGGTTAGCGTTGCCTTTCATCCTTACGGGGTCGATAAAATAAAGTGCCAGTAACGTACTGGAGTCAATTTAATCGACTTTCCCCTCTCCAAAAATTGGTGGTCTTGTGCCTAAATCAGAAACCATTATAGATCCCCTTGATTAGTACTGAACAGAATCTAACGAACTACACCTTGTCAAATAATAAAACCACCTGTAATGTCAACGTTGATAGTAAACCTTATCCCACATTAATGTTTTACCTGCAGTCAAGGCTATCAGTCACACTCTCATTCTTTTTGTCATTCTCTACCTGCAACTAATTCGCAGAAATATTTAAGCATATACAAATACACAAACAATCATTCATATAACCAAGCATAAACACCAAATATATATGTATGTACATTCCCAAATACGTATACGAGGGTCGACTGAAAGGTTCATAGGCTAAGATACTCTCATGAAATGTTGGCAAATGAGGTTTATTTCTCAACATAGTCACCCTTGCTGTCCATACACTTCTTCCATTGGTATTGCAGTGCTTGGATCCCATTGGTGAAGAAGCTTTCATCCTGTTGGTCAAAAAAGTCATCGACAGCTAATACGACATCATCATCACTGCGATACTGGTTCCCAGCCAAGTGTTTTCTCATGTTTGAGAACAGGTGGTAGTCATATGGGGCCAAATCAGAAGAGTAGGGAGAGTGATCAACACATTTAAACCCACAGTCAACACATTTAAACGCACAGCATCCATCGAAACCAAGGACGTGTATACTGAAGCATTGTCCTGATGAAACAAAACCCCTTTCCTCAGTTTTCGTGGGCGTTTAGTATTTACAGCCTTTCGTAACTGCGTCAGCAAGTTTGTATAGTATTCTCCACTGTTGGTGTAGCCCTTTTGAAGATAGACTATAGACACGATGACTTGTTCGTCCCCAAAGACTGAGGCCATCACCTTCCATGAAGATGAAACGAGCTTGGCCTTTTTTGGAGCAGGTGATGAGGGTTTTTTACACTGCATAGATTGTCTCTTTGTCTCTGGCTCAAAGTGATATACATAAAACAGATCCTGGGTTAGGAAACCAGTTGGATCTGCCTCAAACAATGTCAGGTTTTACTGTGATGTGATCAGCCTGGTGCGCTTTTGATTAGATGTCAGAAGACGTGGCAGCCACCGAGCAGAAACCTTCGTCATGCTAAGTTCATTGTGAAGAGATTTCTCAACTCTCTCACGGATTATGCTATTTGATTTGTAGTAAATCGCCTGTCATACATCAACATGTGATGAAAACGATCATTGTTTTCCTCAGTGGTGGCAGTTGCAGGACGTCCAGACCTTGGGTCATCTTCAAGACTTTCCCTTCTCCTCCTAGATTCAGCCTCCCAATTTTGCACTGTGAATAAAGCTGGGGTGGGATCCCCTAATGTAGCAATCATGTTAGCATGAATGTCTTTGGGGCTTCAGCCCTTTTTACTGCAGGTGCTTGTTAATACCACGATGAAGATTTTGTCCATTCGTTGCGTTTGAAGTCTTCTTTGAACAGTCAGATGTCAGTTTTTTTTTAAGAAACAATGGAGTTATTAATAAGAAGAGTTGCAATTAAGGCATGCAAGGTTTCACAGCCCTAGCATTACCCCTTCAGAGTCAGCTTATGAACGTTTCAACTATGCTCCTATGTACAGATATGTTTACATATATATATATATATATATATATATATATATATATATATATATATATATATATATATATATATATATATATTTGTATGTGTGTGTATATATATATATATGTGGGTGTGTGTGTATATATATATATATATATATATATAGACACTCAAATAATACTTTGCACAGATATACATTTAGAAACACATTTACACAGACAAAAATGCAGAAATTCCAACTAAAAATACACTTACATATAAACATCAGCTTGTATAACAGACGGGAAAATATTAAAACACAAACATTAATAAATTTACACCTGCAATTACATTCAAATATACATGTATAAACACATATTCATACCTATTAATAAATAAAAGCACATATATAAATGCAGACGTTCAATGAAAATAGAAAACAATGAAAAGAAAACTACTTGAACACACATCACCGCGAGCAGATACACATGCACTCATAGTAGGGGATGCATATAGACGTACAAGCGTGCAAATATTATAACATAAGCAGGAATAGATTTCAAATATACATGTGTAAAACATATTTTCATATATATCTATAAATAAAAGTACATATGTAATCGTGCAAGCATGCAATGACAACAAAAATGTAGAAGAAACTTGCTTGAACGCACGTCTCCGCACACTGACACATACAAAAACACATACACTTACAGTCAGGAATGCGCATTTACACAAACACACATGATTGAAGGCAACTATAAGCACACAGGTAGATATATATGCATATATGCACGAACACATACATATAAGACAAACATACACAACACATTTGTAAAGAACTGCACAAAAGTACATATGTTCTAACACCCCCACATACGCATGTATACATAGACACATACATACATTTACACATACATTTACACAAACATATACTAAAAATTACACACAGGTGTGTTTTAGAATTCGCGAATACACTTATATTACAATTTGGGGGATACACAAAATTGTATGAATTTCTCATAAATACTCACACACAAGAACCAAGCTCCAGTATTCTACAACTATTTTGCCACAAATGTTCTGTCTTACTTCACTGTCAATTACAATGTCACGGCAGTGTTTTCTGCTCCTCTTAATCAGATGGTTACAAAACCTTTACAAGCCGTCATGAAAAGTATGATAGTTTTTCTAGTTTACTATAATCCTTCTCGGTGGCCTCAATAGCCTGACTACCGCATCCTCAATAATAAAGCTCTCCATTCAATTCCTAACACCTTTTTATTCGCTTTTTTTTTTACAAATAATGTACCATACTTTTTTTTCTTTTATGCACCTTTGTTATAATGTAAATCTATACACGGCTAGTGAAATAAATTATTTAAAAAAAAAGAAGAAAAACACTTGACACAAGCGATTGTGTTACTCTCGCCAACTTTAGTGTGTCGCAACAATACATCCGCAATAACCAATAGTTGTGCAGTTAAGAAAATTGCTTCCCAACCCGTGTGTCAGAGTTCCAGGCCATGATACAGCTAGTGTCTCCTTTTTACAGATGGCATATGAATGGAATCTTGAGGTTGTCGATGTTTTTTTTAGTCCTAATCTGTCTGATTTATAATCAAAAGCATTTCATCTGTAGCCTTCACAGCTTTGTTTTTTCAGATATTCTATACATGCAGATTATTACTCAATCTCCATTTTTAAGACAATAGGCTAGGATTTGAAGAAATATTTGATTACTATTTCTACTAAGAACAACAAACCTCCTCCTAGATAGTCAGGTGATTTTTCATTGAAAGACATTTTGTTTTGGATAAGTTTGGTGAGCAGGTTATGGTATGCTGTGTACAACTTTCCTGTGTTCATTGTAGAATGTTTTTATTTGCTGTGGCGAACAAAACACGGTTCCTTCTTGGTTACTACTGAGATTTTTCTTGTTAGCGTCGTGGTTGTTGTCTGGTTTATCACTTAGACGGGACGAAGAGCAATGCCCGAGATTCTTTACAGGGCCTCGGAGACTGGTGAAAGCGAAGAACTTATCTTTGAACCAGCACCTGTGCAAAAAAATGATTGTAGCGGAATGAACACCACTAAAGGGACCCTAAGAACTAAGTTCTGATGTTAAACCGGGCAACAAGTTAAGTTGACAGACCATTGTTGTTGTTGGTGTTGTTGTTGTTGGCATTGGTGTTGTTCTTGATGTTGTTGTTGTTCTTGGTATTGCTGTTCTTGGTGTTGTTATTGTTGTTGTTCGTGATAGTGTTGTTGTTCTTGGTATTGTTGTTGGAGGTTGTGGCGGTGTTGTTGTTCGTGGTGGTATTGTTGTTGGTGTTGTTCGTGATGGTGTTGTTGTTCTTGGTGTTGTTGTTGTGGTGGTGGTGGCGTTGTTGGTGTTGTTAGTGGTGGTAGTGTTGTTGTTGGTGGTGGTGTTGCTGTTCTTTGATTTGTTATTGTTGTGCTCGTGGTGGTCTTGTTGGTGTTGTTGTTATTCGTGTTGTTGTTATTGGTGTTGTTGTTGGTGTTGTGGTTCTCGGTGTTGTTGTTGGTGTTGTTGTTGTTGTTATTGGTGTTGTTATTGGTGTTGTTATTGGTGTTGTTGTTATTGGTGTTGTTGTTGGTGTGGTTATTCGTGTTGTTGTTGTTGGTTTGTTGTTGTTGGTGTTGTTGTTATTGGTGTTGTTGTTGTTGTTGTTGGTATTTTTATTGGTGTTGTTATTGGTGTTGTTGTTATTGGTGTTGTTGTTGGTGTTGTTGTTATTGGTGTTGGTGTTGGTGTTGTTGTTGCTGTTGTTGTTGTTATTGGTATTGTTGTTGTTGGTGTTGTTGTTGGTGTTGTTGTTATTGGTGTTGTTGTTATTGGTGTTGTTGTTATTGGTGTTGTTGTTGGTGTTGTTGTTGGTGTTGTTGTTATTGGTGTTGTTGTTGGTGTTGTTGTTGGTGTTGTTGTTATTGGTGTTGTTATTGGTGATGTTGTTGGTGTTGTTGTTATTAGTGTTGTTGTTATTGGTGTTGTTGTTGGTGTTGTTGTTATTGGTGTTGCTGTTGGTGTTGTTGTTGGTGTTGTTGTTATTGGTGTTGTTGTTGGTGTTGTTGTTGGTGTTGTTGTTATTGGTGTTGTTGTTGGTGTTGTTGTTATTGGTGTTGTTGTTGGTGTTGTTGTTGGTGTTGTTGTTGGTGTTGTTGTTATTGGTGTTGTTGTTATTGGTGTTGTTGTTGTTATTTATGTTGTTATTGGTGTTGTTGTTGGTGTTGGTGTTGGTGTTGGTGTTGGTGTTGGTGTTGGTGTTATTTGGTGTTCTTGTTGGTGTTCTTGTTGGTGTTGTTGTTATTGGTGTTGCTGTTGGTGTTGTTGTTGGTTTAGTTGTTATTGGTGTTGTTGTTGGTGTTGTTGTTGGTGTTGTTGTTATTGGTGTTGTTGTTATTGGTGTTGTTGTTGGTGTTGTTGTTATTGGTGTTGTTGTTATTTATGTTTTTGTTGGTGTTGTTGTTATTGGTGTTGTTGTTGGTGTTGTTGTTATTGGTGTTGTTGTTGGTGTTGTTATTGGTGTTGTTGTTATTGGTGTTGTTGTTGGTGTTGTTGTTATTGGTGTTGTTGTTATTGGTGTTGTTGTTGGTGTTGTTGTTGGCGTTGTTGTTATTGGTGTTGTTGTTATTGGTGTTGTTGTTGTTGTTGGTGGTGTTGTTGTTGGTGTTGTTGTTGATGTTGTTGTTATTGGTGTTGTTGTTATTGGTGTTGTTGTTGGTGTTGTTATTGGTGTTGTTGTTATTGGTGTTGTTGTTGGTGTTGTTGTTATTGTTGTTGTTGTTATTGGTGTTGTTGGTGTTGTTGTTATTGGTGTTGTTGTTATTGGTGTTGTTGTTGGTGTTGTTGTTATTGGTATTGTTGTTATTGGTGTTCTTGTTATTGGTGTTGTTGTAGGTGTTGTTGTTATTGGTGTTGTTGTTATTGGTGTTGTTGTTATTGGTGTTGTTGTTGGTGTTGTTATTGGTGTTGTTGTTATTGGTGTTGTTGTTGGTGTTGTTGTTATTGTTGTTGTTGTTATTGGTGTTGTTGGTGTTGTTGTTATTGGTGTTGTTGTTATTGGTGTTGTTGTTGGTGTTGTTGTCATTGGTGTTGTTATTGGTGTTGTTGTTGGTGTTGTTGTTATTGGTGTTGTTGTTATTGGTGTTGTTGTTGGTGTTGTTGTTATTGGTGTTGTTGTTGGTGTTGTTGTTGGTGTTGTTGTTATTGTGTTGTTGTTGGTGTTGTTGTTGGTGTTGTTGTTATTGGTGTTGTTGTTGGTGTTGTTGTTATTGGTGTTGTTGTTGGTGTTGTTGTTGGTGTTGTTGTTATTGGTGTTGTTGTTATTGGTGTTGTTGTTGGTGTTGTTGTTATTGGTGTTGTTGTTATTTATGTTGTTGTTGGTGTTGTTGTTATTGGTGTTTGTTGTTGGTGTTGGTGTTGGTGTTGGTGTTGGTGTTAATGGTGTTGTTGTTGGTGTTCTTGTTGGTGTTGTTGTTATTGGTGTTGTTGTTGGTGTTGTTGTTGGTTTTGTTGTTATTGGTGTTGTTGTTGGTGTTGTTGTTATTGATGTTGTTGTTATTGGTGTTGTTGTTGGTGTTGTTGTTATTGGTGTTGTTGTTATTTATGTTTTTGTTGGTGTTGTTGTTATTGGTGTTGTTGTTGGTGTTGTTGTTATTGGTGTTGTTGTTGGTGTTGTTTTTGGTGTTGTTATTGGTGTTGTTTTTGGTGTTGTTGTTATTGGTGTTGTTGTTATTGGTGTTGTTGTTGGTGTTGTTGTTATTGGTGTTGTTGTTGGTGTTGTTGTTGGCGTTGTTGTTATTGGTGTTGTTGTTATTGGTGTTGTTGTTGTTGGTGGTGGTGTTGTTGTTGGTGTTGTTGTTGATGTCGTTGTTATTGGTGTTGTTGTTATTGGTATTATTGTTGGTGTTGTTGTTATTTGTGTTGTTGTTGTTGTTGTTATTGGTGTTGTTGTTGTTGTTATTGGTGTTGTTGTTGTTGTTATTGGTGTTGTTGTTGTTGTTGTTGTTGGTGGTGGTGTTGTTATTGGTGTTGTTATTGGTGTTGTTGTTATTGGTGTTGTTGTTGGTGTTGTTGTTATTGGTGTTGTTGTTATTGGTGTTGTTGTTGGTGTTGTTGTTATTGGTGTTGTTGTTAGTGTTGTTGTTGGCGTTGTTGTTATTGGTGTTCTTGTTATTGGTGTTGTTGTTGTTGTTGGTGGTGTTGTTGTTGGTGTTGTTGTTGATGTTGTTGTTATTGGTGTTGTTGTTATTGGTATTATTGTTGGTGTTGTTGTTATTTGTGTTGTTGTTGTTGTTGTTATTGATGTTGTTGTTGTTGTTATTGGTGTTGTTGTTGTTGTTGTTGGTGTTGTTGTTATTGGTGTTGTTGTTATTGGTGTTGTTGTTGGTGTTGTTGTTATTGGTGTTGTTGTTGGTGTTGTTATTGGTGTTGTTGTTGTTGGTGTTGTTGTTATTGGTGTAGTTGTTGTTGTTGTTATTGTTATTGGTGTTGTTCTTGGTGTTGTTTATGTGTTGTTGTTGGTGTTGTTGTTATTGATGTTGTTGTTGGTGTTATTGTTATTGGTGTTGTTGTTGGTGTTGTTGTTGGTGTTGTTGTTATTGGTGTTGTTGTTGTTGGTGTTGTTATTGGTGTTGTTGTTATTGGTGTTGTTATTGGTGTTGTTGTTAGTGTTGTTGTTATTGGTGTTGTTGTTATTGGTGTTGTTGTTATTGGTGTTGTTGTTGGTGTTGTTGTTATTGGTGTTGTTGTTATTGGTGTTGTTGTTATTGGTGTTGTTGTTGGTGTTGTTCTTATTGGTGTTGTTGTTGTTGGTGTTGTTGTTATTGGTGTTGTTGTTGTTGTTGTTGTTGGTGGTGGTGGTGTTGTTATTGGTGTTGTTGTTGGTGTTGTTTTATTGGTGTTGTTGTTATTGGTGTTGTTGTTGGTGTTGTTGTTATTGGTGTTATTGTTGGTGTTGTTGTTGGTGTTGTTGTTATTGGTGTTGTTGTTATTGGTGTTGTCGTTGGTGTTGTTGTTATTGTTGTTGTTGTTATTGGTGTTGTTGTTGGTGTTGTTGTTATTGGTGTTGTTGTTATTGGTGTTGTTGTTATTGCTATTGTTGTTGGTGTTGTTGTTATTTATTGTTGTTGTTATTGGTGTTGTTGTTGGTGTTGTTGTTATTGGTGTTGTTGTTATTGGTGTTGTTATTGGTTTTGTTGTTATTGGTATCGTTGTTGGTGTTGTTGTTGTTGGTGTTGTTGTTATTGGTGTTGTTGGTGTTGTTGTTATTGGTGTTGTTGTTGGTGTTGTTGTTGGTGTTGTTGTTATTGGTGTTGTTGTTATTGGTGTTGTTGTTATTGCTGTTGTTGTTATTGGTGTTGTTGTTGGTGTTGGTGTTGTTGTTATTGGTGTTGTTGTTATTGCTATTGGTGTTGGTGTTGTTGTTATTGGTGTTGTTGTTGGTGTTGTTGTTGGTGTTGTTGTCATTGGTGTTGTGGTTGGTGTTGTTATTGGTGTTGTTATTGCTGTTGTTGTTCTTGGTGTTGCTTTTATTCGTGTTTTTGTTATTGGTGTTGTTCTTGGTGTTGTTGTTGGTGTTGTTGTTCTTGTTGTTGTTGTTCTTGGTGTTGTTGTTGGTGTTGTTTTTATTTCTGTTGTTGTTGTTGTTGTTGTTATTGGTGTTGTTTTATTGGTGTTGTTGTTGGTGTTGTTGTTATTGGTGTTGTTGTTATTGGTGTTGTTATTGGTTTTGTTGTTATTGGTATTGTTGTTGGTGTTGTTGTTGTTGGTGTTGTTGTTATTGGTGTTGTTGGTGTTGTTGTTATTGGTGTTGTTGTTGGTGTTGTTGTTGGTGTTGTTGTTATTGGTGTTGTTGTTATTGGTGTTGTTGTTGGTGTTGTTGTTATTGGTGTTGTTGTTATTGCTGTTGTTGTTATTGCTGTTGTTGTTGGTGTTGGTGTTGTTGTTATTGGTGTTGTTGTTATTGCTATTGGTGTTGGTGTTGTTGTTATTGGTGTTGTTGTTGGTGTTGTTGTTATTGGTGTTGTTGTTGGTGTTGTTGTTGGTGTTGTTGTCATTGGTGTTGTGGTTGGTGTTGTTATTGGTGTTGTTATTGCTGTTGTTGTTATTGATGTTGTTGTTCTTGGTGTTGCTTTTATTCGTGTTGTTGTTATTGGTGTTGTTCTTGGTGTTGTTCTTGGTGTTGTTGTTCTTGTTGTTGTTGTTCTTGGTGTTGTTGTTGGTCTTGTTTTTATTGCTGTTGTTGTTGTTGTTGTTATTGGTGTTGTTGTTATTGGTGTTGTTGTTCTTGGTGTTGTTGTTATTCGTGTTGTTGTTATTGGTGTTGTTGTTGGTGTTGTTGTTTGTGTTGTTGTTGTTGGTGTTGTTGTTGGTGTTGTTGTTGGTGTTGTTGTTAGTGATGTTGTTGTTATTCGTGTTGTTGGTGTTGTTGTTATTGGTGTTGTTGTTATTCGTGTTGTTGTTATTGGTGTTGTTGTTGGTGTTGTTTTGGTGTTGTTGTTATTGGTGTTGTTGTTGGTGTTGTTGTTGTTGGTGTTGTTGTTATTCGTGTTGTTGTTGTTGGTGTTGTTGTTATTCGTGTTGTTGTTAATGGTATTGTTGTTATTGGCGTTGTTGTTGTTGTTGTTATTGGTGTTGTTATTATTGGTGTTGTTGTTATTGGTGTTGTTGTTGGTGTTGTTGTTGTTGTTGATGTTGGTGTTGTTGTACTTGGTGTTCTTGTTGGTGTTGTTGTTGTTGTTGGTGTTGTTGTTGGTGTTGTTTTGGTGTTGTTGTTGTTGGTTTTGTTGTTGGTGTTGTTCTTATTGGTGTATTTGTTCTTGGTGTTGTTGTTGTTGGTGTTGTTATTTGTGTTGTTATTGGTATTGTTATTAATAGTGTCTCTGTTTTTGTTATATTTTATTTCTCTTGCTTGGTTTTCTTATTCTTACTAGTTTTGTTGCTGCTGTTGTTTTTGATATATTTTTGCTGCAATTATTGTTATTAATGTTGCAGGAATTGCTTTAGTTAAAATATTTTCTTCTAATTATTTTTCCTATTTCTCTGCTGTTGTTGTTTTGTTTTTGTTTTGTTTTTTGTTTGTTTGTTTTTGTCTTGTGGTTTTTTTTTTGCCTTTTAGTTGTTTGTTTCGTTTTGTTGTTTTCTAAATATATGTTCTATTACTATTTGTTATGTTTTTGTGCATGCTTTACAATTCTCTATCGCCATTTTGTATTGGTGGTTTTATTGTTGCTGATGTTGTTGTTGTTGCTGTGGTTATGGTTTTTATTGTAGTTGTTGTTGTTGTGGTTATGGTGTTCAGTGTAGTTGTTGTTGCTGTGGTTATGGTGTTCATTGTAGTTTTTTAACTATAGTCCAATCGAACTCAAACATACCTGCTATCAACACTGTTAAAACCGAAACAATCCCATCGTCGTTATATAAAATACAATGTATCTAGAACAAGAGTATCACAGATGTATTTGTCCTCTGATGTGAGGGAGATACGAATTATTTCTAGCAGATGAAGTGATCACCTAAATGGTGCTTGCTAATGCTACTGCTGTTCTCCTTTAAGCTGATTTTTGCCTTCTATTCTTATTGCTTTTACTAATGATTTGTTGTTGTTTTTACTGCTGATATCATTGTTATTGTTATAGGTTAACTACTAGTAGTTCCTTGTTACAGTCTTAGAGATTTTGAAAAAGACGCCAGAACAATAGATCTTAATACGTCCAAATATTATTGTTGTAACTGCTCTTGTTGGTGATTTCTTTAGTTTGATTCATTTTCTTTTTGTCTGGTTTTTTTTCTGGTTATGACTGTCATTGTTGCATTTTTACCTACTTTCTTTTTGTTCTTTTTTTCTGGTAGTGTTACTATCATGTTCTCTCTCTCTATCTATCTATACCTCTCTCTCTCGCTCACTCGTTGTCTCTGTCTCGCTCGATCTCAACTCTCTCTCTCTCTCTCTCTCTCTCTCTCTCTCTCTCTCTCTCTCTCTCTCTCTCTCTCTCTCTCTCTCTCTCTCTCTATCTATCTATCTATCTATCTATCTCTCCCTCTTTCTCTCTCTCTCTTTTTTTTCTCTCTCCCTCATGTTCTCTTTGCAGTTGTTTCCATTTTAAATCTACCTTTCTGCAAGTTAGATTACAATTCTTGTCGCTTTTTGGTTTACCTTAAGTCAGCTCGTATCTACAAGAACTATAGTTCTACACCTGATCATACCGCATTTATTTTCTTTCATATTTTCTGATATGTTTTCCAGAGATTTAGGACTACAGTATGCAATGAGTGGTTTCTTTTTGGAAGACAGTAGAGTATAATTTGATAGAGTTTCGGCTGCTCTTTCTAGCAGGTCAAGCAATTACATAGAAACTGCATCACTAAATATCAACGGGAGGCATCATGGTCAGTTGTGTATTTTCTATTTTAAGACAGGTGGAGCTATTAAGTTAGACATGGCCTGGGCCAATACTGGCCGAAGCCTATAAAAGCTACCAAAGGTAATTGTTATTGAATTAAATGTGAAATGTTGTTGTTTCTTTTTTGGCTAAGCATGCAACTTAGGGTTAAAACCATATTATTGTCGTATTTTGTTGCCAATATCATCATGTATACTCGTGAGTATTGAGGAGTTGATTGGGTGTAACAGTCTGAAACTATGCTCTCAATTTGAGATGGTGATACCAAGGGTTACACTTTCTAACACAGTTGAAGGCATGCATGTGAGTGTGATCAGCTTGCGTTAAGCTTTAGAATTATATTTCCCATATTCCAGACTGAGTGGTTGAGTGTTTGTACGAGTACTTTCACATAATAAGCAACGTTTTCCACTTTTTCCAGCCTGTGCACAAACACGTGGATAGGAAGGAATTCTTTCTAACGAATGACCATGTTCATCATGTTCACAGTAAATAGTGAGTTGGTGTGGTGTCCCGTGATGTTGGATGTCTCCACCTCTATGGCTTTCACGATAGGCTTATTAAAGAAAGATAAACATATTGTCAGCTTGTTCATATATCAGTCTTACTCCCGCTAAATATGTTTTTTAAATGTTATTTTTCCTCGGGATGCTGGATGTCATATAGTCAGTGACGTTGTTAACGTAAAATCACGAGGTATAGAATTAACGTAGCATCATGATTTTCCTATATATACTTATGTGAGGGGCTTAACAAAGTATTTGAAGCTACTGAAGCAGTCTTGGTTCATACTTTGCTTTCGAGTGCTTCGACTTAAAATGTATACCTATCGCTGGCTTTTAAAATCAATAACGGGAGTGAGATTTCACCCGCACTCGAATTTGAAATACTCTGCTGACATTCTCTCTAAAACTTCATAGGTAAAAACAAAACATTTAAGCCTTAAGACCGAACCAGTAAATAAATGTAATTTGCATACCTATGTATTTTAATAACTAATCGTTTCTTTTAATTATAGCACATGGGTAGCCCCCACTCACATAATCTATGCATTTGCAATTTTCCACTGCAACTATAAAGGTTTACTAAATTGTTACAGGGCCTTCCTTGAAATATTTCTTTACAATTTCAATCTACATTCTGTATTATATATATTGACAGAAAGAAGACAACATGATCACGGTTAGAATATTGGGGGAGTGATGAAAATTCGACATTAAATTGAGAGCTCTAATGATCGATAACTTTCTTGGTCCCTGGATATAAAATAGCTCTAGTGGTGCAATTAGAAACTTTGCATTCCTATCCAATTTTTTAGCAACAAATATTTTAGGTATAGAATTATCAAATAAGATTTTATAAAATAAAAATATAAAACTTCCACACTAGTAAATGAATGCATGCCTTCCTTGGTAACAATGATAAACAATGAAGTGACCTCTAAAAAGCAGAGAGAGCAAACATTCGAAATCATTTGATAGCTTGCTGAGAAGAATATAGCTGTTGTGAAAAGATGAAAGAGATTTTAATACAGGCGTTGGTGAAGTTGAGGAGTGGGTGAAATTGGGAATGGGTGAGGTGCAGATTGGATGAGGTGGGAAGTGGGGAGTGTGAAATTGGGTAATAAATAAATAAATGAATAAATATATAGATAAAAGTAAAAATTGAAAAATAGAAAAACCAAGAAAATAAATACCTAGCAACAACATAGGACAAGAACTAAGGAACTATATCACAAAGGAAAAACACACAGCCGATGGTGTAATACAGCTTTAGTTGTATAATCGCTTTATAATCTAAAAAGAAATAAAACAACAACTAACATCTTTTTATCCATTTTTTTCTTTTTGGTAATGGAAGATAAAATATAAATCAAACAGTTATGTTATTATTATTTCATTGAATTTCATTCAATCACTTGTTGTCCAAACCATATTAAAACCTCTGACTAATCCGGTCATATAAACTGTCAAAAACGACTGTTATCTTCATCCCCACCAAACTCCTCTCTCTCTCTCTCTCTCTCTCTCTCTCTCACTCATTCTCTATCTATGTATCACAATCTCTCTATCTATCCATCTCTATTACTCCCACACGCACACAAAAACACATATATACACACACACATCCACACATACACTAACACACACAAACACATATGCACACGCACACACCACATACGCACTCACATACACACAATTACATACACATACACTCACCTATCTATCTCTCGTTCTCCGTTATTCTTATTCTCACGTTCTTCTATCTATCTCTATTTCTAACTTTCTCTGTTAAGCTCTATGTCGATTTAACCACTTTAATCATGTTCTAACAAACACGTAACAACTAAACATTCGATTTTTTTCACCATGACTTTATTGGTGAAAAGCCTTTGTAGTTTTATTGCTATTGCTATTGTTATTATTATAGAAAATAATAACAGTTTGGCAAATTCAGTTAAGGGTTGGATAAAATATCTTGCGGGATTTGATTGCGTCCCTTTACGTCCGGAGTTCTGAATTCAAGACTCGCCGAAGTTGAATATTTGTCTTTAATTCTTTGGAAATTGATAAAATAAGCGTCAATCAATTTGTGAGCTCGATTTATTTGACTATATACCCCTCTAGTGGACTATTGGAGTGACAGAGCAGACACCTAGGCAGTGTAGAAGAACCGGAGTATGACCAGAGGCCATATAGCTCGATGATCCTTCGACCCAATACCTCGGTTCTATATGACCCAATATGGCCAGTGATAGAAAGCGGTGGCGGTCAACTAGGTAAGGGTTCCTCCAACAATAGTGGGAAGGCCCTGGATTTTGGACTTTGGTTGCTTCTCTCTTCATGGGTGATTTTCTATACCGAGCTACATTAAAAATCATTGATATTCTCAGTTGATGTTAAGGTAATTACTGATATTGCCAGGGACAACAGTTATTGAGCAGTAAACTAGATGATTAATACTATCTAATTGATTTTATTTATATTATCTTATTTTAACTTGTTGAATCATTGAAGTCAGAAGAATCAATCTTCGAACCTTCCAAGTAAGTTCCATACTCCCCTCAGAAAATAAACCTTACTCTGATCATATGTATATAGTGATCATTAAGTTAATGATCGATCATTTTTGTACACTAGTATTTAAAACATACTTCTGTACATACATATATATATATGTACATGAATATATATGACAGAGCTAAGATCCTTTGGATGTGCGGTGAAACCACAAAGGATGATGTCAGCTCAACTGAGCTCCTGAAAAGACTACTGATTGACAACCTAGAGGATGTGCTTCACACGAGACGCATGCGCTGGTCCGGCCATGTCGAGTGCAGTGAGGGCTGGATCAATAAAGTGATGAATGTCGATCCAGGAGGCAGTAGAGGCCCAAGAAAGTCAAAAAGGACTTGGGTGGAAGAGGTCCGTCGGGATCAAGCTAGGCTTGGCCTGGCCCAAGTGAGACCAGTGGCCAGAAACACTTGGAGCAAGACGCTAAGGAGCGTTGTTAGGCAGAACCCACCCCTACTTAGAGATTAATTGTGTCCTGCATAAACAAAAAGCTGGATGATGATGATGATGGTGATATATATATATATATATATATATATATATATATATATATATATATATATATAGAGAGAGAGAGAGAGAGAGAGAGAGAGAGAGAGAGAGAGAGAGAGAGACAGACAGACAGAGCGAGAGATTTAGCTTCAGGCATAGCTGTATACAGATATATATAGAAATTTCGTATTTCTAAAGAAACACGGTATGTTTACAGGTAAACATTTAGAAAGCCGTAGCTATGCAAAAACACCGGGGCTGACGCCCTCTGGTGGTGTCCAGCAGAAGTAAGGGGGAAAATCGTCGATGGATTTTGGTCCTCATCAGGACGATCCCTCCCAGATTTGCGACTGCTGGACTTGAAACAGTCGAGAATATATAAAGGTGTTTTCAAATCCTGCAGTCGCAAGTGTGGGAGGGATCATCCTGCTGAGAACCAGTTGCATAGACGATTGTCCCCCTGGCTTCTGCTGGACACCACCAGAGGGCGTTAGCCCTACTGTTTTTTGCATAGCTATGGCTTTCTAAATGTGTACCTGTAAACATACCGTGTTTCTTTAGAAATACGAAATTTCTATACATACATATATATATATATATATATATATATATATATATATGTGTGTGTGTGTGTGTGTGTGTGTGTGTGTGTGTGTGTGAGTTTGTGTACATATATAAATATATATATATGTAATGGAAAACGAAAAATCAGTGATGCATCGGAACTCAATTTATTGTGTGTTACAATTGTTTCCCCGGCGAACAGCTCGAGGTGCGATCCGTGAGTGGATCTACCTGACTCTTTATATATATAGGAAAATGTTCAAGACGCCGGCGGCAGAGCTCAAGCCGTTTCGACGGCTATTTCTGGACTGAATTAGATTTTTAGCGTGGTAATAAATAGCCGAACTTTTCAATGGGTAATTCCTTATATGGGAAGATGTAGTTGTCAAAAGGATTGGTCAAAATTTCTTGTAAACACAATTAAATCTTTCATGGTGGTGGGGGGGGGGGGGGGCTGAACTTGCCTGTAGGACAATGAGGGAGTGGCTGGAGCCGGTCAAGCTTTAAAAGTGAATTCTATACAGCAAATTCTAAGGAGTTTGTATGAAATTAGGCTAGTAAGGAAGCAGGCGAAAAACGAATTCTGGAGGAATCTGAGAGTGGGAAGTTATAAAATTAAATAGTTAATAAATTGAAATAAAAAAATTAAAAAATGATAAATAAAAATAATGGTTTATACTATTGGCACAAGGCCATCAATTACCCAGTGCATTACTGGTACTTTATTTTATCGACCCCGTAAGGATGAAAGGCAAAGTTAACCTCGGCGGGATTTGAACTAAATAATAATAAAAAAAAAATTAAATAATAATAAATAATAAAAAAGCTAGTCTAAAACAGCTGCTATATTTTTAGCTGGTATTGCGTTTTCGGCCAATGCTATATAGAATTTACTGGGGTGGGTGGGGGTACTGAGGCTACAAAAGCCCGATGGGCTGCCTCAGGGTAAGCGAACGGTAAGTTACCCTGCCGTCGGGGTCTTGAACATTTTCCTATTACCCACTCTACTACCCTAAGTATTGAATACTCTGGTGCGTTATGGTCCACCTGGTTCCTTACCACATTTCTTTCGTTATATATATATATATATATATATATAAGGATGAAAGGCGAGGTTAACTTTGCCTTTCATCCTTACGGGGTCGATAAAATAAAGTACCAGTAATGCACTGGGTAATTGCTGGCCTTGTGCCAAACGTAGAAACAGTTATATATATATATATATATATATATATATATATATGTGTGTGTGTGTGTGTGTGTGTGTGTGTGTGTGTGTGTGTGTGTGTGTGTGTGTGTGTGTGTGTGTGTGTGTGTGTGTGTGTGTGTGTGTGTGTGCGTGTGTGCGTGTTTATATATGTGTGAGAGAGAGAGGGAGAAAGAAAACGTGGGTTGTTTTGTAGTTCGGTTCAAACTAATGTTTTTAGGTTTTATCAGTTCGGTTTAACCATTTTATTGAAATGATTAGTTAGCTTATACACATTGTTTAATATAAGAATCTAATTTTAAATTGACTTTCATATTTATTATTACGTGTTGTCTGAGTTCAAATCCCGCCAAGGTTAACTTTGCCTTTCATCCTTACGGGGTCGATAAAATAAAATACCAGTCACGTATTGGTTCGATTTAATCGACTTTACCCTCCCCAAAAATTGCTGGCCTTGTGCCTATATAAGAAACCATTATTACGTGTTGTCAATTTTTTTTTTTTTTTGTGTTGTGTAGGCGGAGTCTAGTTTATTTGTTTTGTTTAGTGCAAGCTTATTTAGTGTAAGCTTCTAACTTAGTTTGAGTTTGACTTTTTATTGATCCAGTTTTGTTTTATTTTGTTTTTTTTTGTGCGTTGTTGTTGATTTTTGTTTTTTGTTGTTGTTTTTTGTTGTTGTTTTTTGTTGTTGTTTTTTGCGGGGGCGGTAAATTATTAAGTTAATGGTTAGTTTCAGGTTTTGTGTAATGTGTGTAAAGGATTGTTAGAGGGTGTAGTTTGATGTCATTTTTTTATCGGGTTTGTCTGTTCGTTAAGTGGGTTGCTGATTTCTAGAAAGGTTTAGATTAGGTTAATAGATAATTGCAAGTTAAGCAAGTAGTTTCATTCTGTGTGTGTGGTGTGTATGTGTGTGTGTGTGTGTGTGTGTGTGTGTGTATGTGTGTGTGTGTAGCTATGATAATGGCATATTTATTTATTAAAATGTTCGATAGAACATAATATAGTATACATTCGGTTCTTATTCGCTGGTGATATAGAGTCGGAGTTATTTTTTGCTAATTATTCTGTTTCTGTGTAGGTACAATAACAATTACATAACGGGGTTGTGTCCCTAATGAGTTATATAGAAACTATGTAATACGATAGCTGTAGCCCGATGACGTCTGTCGCTCCCATACCAATAATTGATGTAGGTTTGTTTACCGGTATGCTAGAAGTGTTTAGAGTATATTTGTGAATGGTCTGATTGTTTTTACTTTATGTCAAGTAGGGTATGTATCTCATGAGTTGAGTTTAGGTTTATGGAGATAATATTTGCTTGGTTTCACTTGGTGTCATTTTGGCTTCATGTTAAGGCAATTAACAGTTATTGTTATATATATACAACAGCGACCAGGAAAATAAATCTCCGATTTCTTTATGTTCCCCCTACGGATCCTCCTTGATAATGGATGTATAATCCGAAAGAGTTTGGGAATAAATCATTCTTGTCCTTATATTTCTCTCATTTTCCTTTTGTTTTGTTTTGTTTTTTTGTCTTTTACTTTCCCTCTCTCAATTCTCTCTGATGTATTTTCTTGGTAATTTAAACCCACCTGCATTGTACGGTTTCCTAAACATACCCACTTATCTCTTTCATATTTATATATATATGTGTGGGTGTAATATGTATTAATATATATATATATTTATATATGTATTAATATATATATATATATATATATATATATATATATATATATATATATATATATATATATATATATATATATAAAAGAAATAGGATTTCGCTTCAAGCATAGCTTTATACAATATGTATAAATATTTCGTATCTCCAAGGAAAACAGGTTTTAGGAAGCCGTAGCTATGCAAATACCGGGGGGCTAACGCCCTCTGGTGATGTCCAGCAGAACAAAGGGGGACAACCGTCTATGCATTTCAGGCTTAACTGGCCTTCGTCAGGACGGTCCCTCCCATCGCTTGCGACTGCTGGACTAGAAGACAGGCGAGAATATATATATTTCTCGTCTGTGTAAATGAGGTGATTAATCTCATTTGCATATGAAGCTGCATATGAAGGCGTTAGCCCCCCGGTGTTTGCATATCTACGGCTTCCTAAAACCGTATTTCCTTGGAGATACGAAATATTTATACATATTGTATAAAACTATGCTTGAAGCGAAATCCTATTTCTTTTTTATTATAAGTTGAACCAACTTATGCAGCTTCATATGCAAATGAGATTAATCACCTAATTTACACATACGAGAAATGTATATATGTCTTCTAGTCCAGCAGTCGCAAGCGGTGGAAGGGACCGTCCTGACGAAGGCCAGTTAAGCCTGAAATGCATAGACGGTTTCCCCCTTGTTTTTTCTGTTGCACGTCACCATAAGGCGTTAGCCCCCCTACCACGGTGTTTGCATAGCTACGGCTTCCTAAAACCATATTTCCTAGGAGATACGAAATATTTATACATATACAGATATATATATAGAAATATTAACGTATGTTAAAGTGTATATATATATATATATATATATATAATTGTGTATGGTTGACGATATATTTAATCGATTTCCACGTGCTGTTGAAATGTTGGGTAAATATTCTATGGCGGTTGGTCGCGAAGAGATTGCTGTCGTTTATTTATCTACTATTTCTTCATAGGTGCCTTTTAATCTTATAGCCTGGTCTAATTGATTTTTTGTGTGGTTAATTATGCTAATTGGGAGAGGAAATGGTGTATATATATTATCAAATGATTCTAAGCACATACTTTATAGTATGTTGCTCTGATTATTTAATTTATTAATTCATCATTGAGCCACATCGTGAATGGTTGCCAAAACATATATATCTGTAACTTTGTCTAGTTTGTGCATATGTACATATTTATGTTTAATAATCTCCCATATGGTTAAGATGCAATGTGGGCAATATTGGGCTGCGCTTTCTAGCAACCAGCCCACTCGCCGTAAGTAACCAATCACATTATTTCTGACTTGACCACTGCCACGTCACAGTTCTTAGCCATTTTGAATTCGTTTCTGGCGGAGATCACTTAGGAAAATCTTTGTCCAAATGAGTTTGTTTCCTGATGAGTTCGAAGCTTGAGATTTTATCCTTAACAGGATATTTCCAAATGCGAACGAAACCCTAGGGTAGAAACGTAATCCTGGTATGTGTATATGCATTTTTTCTTCTAACTTTAATTTTATACCTAACTAGCAGTAAAGCCCGGCGTTGCTCGGGGTCGCTCAGTAGCTGTGTTAAAGTTACAATGTTAAGTTTCTTTCTTGGCTTAAAAACTGTAGTGTCTACTGTGCAGACTTGCATGTGGTGTTTTTGATTAATATTCCCTCAACCAACAATATGCCTTATGAAGTTAAGAAAACATAACGATAACCCGAATGTTATAACAAAAGAGGATGCTGGGGATAGAAACTGCACTGGTTATTTATTAACAAAGATCGAAAATGTAAACACTGCAACGCAGAGAAAAACATTAGCGTAACCAAATTATCAGTTACTAGCAGTAAAGCCCGGCGTTGCTCGGGGTCGCTCAGTAGCTGTGTTAAAGTTACAATGTTAAGTTTCTTTTTTGGCTTAAAAACTGTAGTGTCTACTGTGCAGACTTGCATGTGGTGTTTTTTATTAATATTCCCTCAACCAACAATATGCCTTATGAAGTTAAGAAAACATAACGATAACTCGAATGTTATAACAAAAGAGGATGCTGGGGATAAAAACTGCACTGGTTACTTATTAACAAAGATCGAAAATGTAAACACTGCAACGCAGAGAAAAACATTAGCGTAACCAAATTATCAGTTATGTCTGTCTGCACGCCTATATCACCTCTCTGCACGACTGTCTGTCTGCACGCCTATATCACCTCTCTGCACGACTGTCTGTCTGCACGCCTATATCACCTCTCTGCACGACTGTCTGTCTGCACGCCTATATCACCTCTCTGCACGACTGTCTGTCTGCACGCGTATATCACCTCTCTGCACGACTTTCTGTCTGCACACGTATATCACCTCTCTGCACGACTGTCTGGCTGCACGCCTATATCACCTCTCTGCACGACTGTCTGTCTGCACGACTGTCTGTCTGCACGCCTAACGAAATTTACAGATACATATATTTTAAATAAACTTATATAATTTTTGCTTTTTTTTACGAAATATTTGCTTGTTTTACGTAGTCTTTAAATAGACTTGTTTTCAAGTAAAAATATTGTTTTAAAAGGCTTTTAAATGGAAATGAAGCAACTGTTCGTGTATTGTGTTAATGTCATTTTAAACGCTGAGAAAGCCAGCGTAATTTTTTACGTAAGACGCTCAATGTAAACAGAACAAAGGGAAATAACTGATCACTTACGCTCAAAAATCGATACATTATATTCGATTTCGTCAGATAGGGCGGGTCAATTTGAAATATTTTTTTTCCGATGTCTTCGCTAGGGCTCAATGTACAAGTATAGCAATTTCGGTGCAATTCCGTGAGAGATTCTAAGAGGAGATGTGTGCCAAAAATCGATAGACAGACAGACAACCACAGTTTTATATATATAGATTGTGTATGGTTGACGGTATATTTAATCGATTTCCACGTGCTGTTGAAATGTTGGGTAAATATTCTATGGCGTTTTATCGCGAAGAGATTGTTGTCGTTTATTTATCTACTATTTTTTCATAGGTGCCTTTTAATGTTATAGCCTGGTTTAATTGATTTTTTGTGTGGTTAATTATGCTAATTGGGAGAGAAAATGGTGTATATATATTATCAAATGATTCTAAGGACATACTTTATAGTGTATATATATATATATATATATATATATATATATATACTTTAACATACGTTGATATTTTAACACCTTAACATGCTAACCATAACACCCTCCTCCATTTCTACTAATGGAACCATTTCCCTACACACACACACACAAACACACACCCATCCGCACACAATTAAAGAAATATATTCCTATTTTCTACCCTGACACTACCACCACCACCAACACTATCAACACAAACATTCAATTTATTTCAATAGAAAGTCTGAATTTTCACACCTCAGCACATTAGCCATACTCACTGAACCAGAACG
>OZ024742.1:75101504-75136504 GCA_964016885.1 Eledone cirrhosa | reverse complement strand
TATTACTGTAGTTAGTATTTTTTCACCCCAGCAAATTTTGGTCCTTACGATTCGAACACATGTATGTTTATATTAGTGTTCATCTCTCTTGTTTTTTCAATTATATATTTATACATATATATATTTATATATATATATATGCATGGTCTTCGATACATTTTGTCTAGGCAATATTTACTGATGTATTATTATATATATATATATATATATATATATATATAAAATAAATTAAGTCAAATATTTAAGATTTGGCTTCGTTTATTAAAGATGTACTGCTATATATATTTCGGTGACACCCATCATTGGCTGTGACCTCTTCATATGATTTCAGTTCCTCAGAGAAATAACAACCCAACCAGGAGCTGGACATATCGGAGTAGTGACGGAGTAAAACACTTTAACAACATGTGTACCTGTCTCTACCACACCAATTCGAACTGCCTGAAGAGGTCACAGCCAAAGATGGCTGTCACCGAAATATATATATAGCAGTTCATCTTTAATAAACGAAGCCAAATCTTAAATATTTGACTTAATTACTTTATTTTACATTACTCCGGAGTAACCAAACCAGCCTGCGTACTTCGTCGAGTCCTTCAATCTGCATACTGAGGTGTCGGTAAACATACTCAAAATGTATATATATATATATATATATATATATATCATTATCTATAATATATATATATATATATAAAGACCAGAGGTGTTTTATTGTCAGAAATATTGTTAAATTATTTCTTACTTTTAGTTTCTGAAGCAGAATGGTGTCTCAATGATTCTATCATTAATATAGTGTGTGCTGTATCATTCATATGTCATGTCATTTCTCTTACGTTTTTATACTGGCCTATGTCTCCTGAAAAATTCTATTTTATCTTTTGTTTCCGCCGTCGGTCTAAGTAAATTTTTATTGTTCCATGCAAACATATTGATTGTTCAACTTTAGTTAAGGTTAAGTATTCTTTATCTTTGTTTCATTTTCAGTCGTTTATAGATGTACATTTCTATATACGTATATTAATGCAGCTTATAGACAAGATAATATTAGTAAAATATTTTTGGGACTTTTTCAATGTTATATATAAGCCATCGTTGTACAGGAGGAATGAGCAATAATTTAATCCACTGAGATTGACGCATTTGATATCATTTACATTGAAGTGCCTTCAAATTGATGAGAATTTGCTTGGTGAGTGTAAACACGCTCTCTGTGGGGCGGTAGAATTACTACCATGTAGACAGATCCCATCTTTGTTAACAACCAAGCAATATTTATAGATAAAAATTGGAACGGATTTTTTTGTACTTTTACTTCCTGAATGAGAATGTGGTCTGAGTTTTTTTCAATCATTTCATGTTATTTTCCAATCCCTTTGGATGGTAACTTGATGTTCAACATAATCTGCCATTCTACGTCAATTTTAATTTAAGTGAATTAATTCCGATTGCCAACATATTCTTCCGTAGCTCTTTGTAAATAAGACATTTACATGTATAACAGATCTCAAACGATTGACTCATCGACATAAACTGCTTCATCTGATTGAAACTATACCGCGTAAATGAATAAATATATTTAACATTCCCAACATGCTGTATGCAACAATGTTATATTGCTGCACCACACTACACTAAATATATATAACTATATATATGTGTGTGCGCATGTGTGTATGTGTGTATGTGTGTGTGTGTATATACCGACTCTCTCTCTATTGGCAAACATTTGTGAAATTATAAAACCAGAAGAACATACATACATACATGGTGGCTGCCAACTCGTTTTCGAGTACGGCCACTACTTTATATCCATGTAGGAGAACCCCTACTGATGCGCTGAACGAGTGTGACTTTTTAGTCCAGCCAGCGACATGAACACACTGGTACAAACACTACACATGTGACTATTACTGACACATAGTGCTGGGCCCTTGATACCATGTGACGACAAGTGCAGAGAGATCTCCAGATATAAAGCAATGCCTGTGCCATGAAGCTTTTATAGTGAGCAAAGGCACTGCACAAAGCCAGTCCCACTCTCTTAACCAAGATGATATTTACCAAAAAGAAGAACAAGTCAACATCATTGGATACATACATACATACATACATATATACATAGATACACACACACGACCATATTGACTATCTCCACTTTTCTAGACAACCCCTCTCGAATGCTACTATGTGTGTGTGTGTGTGTGTGTGTGTGTGTGTATGTGTGTGTGTATGTGTGTGTGTGTATGTGTGTGTGTATGTGTGTGTGTCTGGGTGTGCGTATATGTAGAAATTCATATACACTCTCGTCCTTCTTACGTCGATCATTTCACTCGCGCACATACTCACATATCTATTCCACATATGCATTGATTACTTCCCTTTCTAAACCTCTCTAATGCGTAAAATACCCCTTGACTAGCAATCTCCAAAATGGCTGACTGAATACGCACGAATGTTTTTTTTTTCCCCCTTTCTTTCCTCCTTTTTCCTCAGGATTTTCTCTTCTCACTCTCTCCTTTCTATCTATCTTCGATTTCTAACTTCTGATGAAGGACTAGTGTTCGAAATGTTAAGACTCTCTTCCTGCTATTTCAAGCGTTAAGCTAATATATTTCGTCAATTGTGTCGTTTGCTTTGTTATTTTCTGTTTACCTTTTACACACACACACACACACACACACACACACACATATATATATATATATATATATATATATATATATATATATATATATATATATATATATATATATATATATATATATGTATATATATATATGTATGTAAGTATGTATGTATGTATACGTACATACATATATATATACAGACGTACAGTAGTATGTATATATATACACACATGCACACATATATATATGCACGTATCTTCCTGTGTCAGTGTTGAACAAAAAGGTGACGTGGTTGCCTTAACACTGTACAGCGTAATACGGGCTGTTTGTTTGTTTGTTTACAAACAAAATAAACCGAGCATTATAATAAATGTTCGGTAAACCGATACGTGCATATATATATATGTGTGCATGTGTATATATATATACATACTACTGTACGTCTGTATACATATATGTATGTACGTATACATACATACATACTACTTACATTTAAGTAAGTGCCGTACTAAGAGTGAGAAATGAAATTTCGTTTCATTCTATTCCATTTATCGTTTTCGGTATGCCCGGCCGACTGAACTCACTCGATATGCAAATTAGGTTGCTCAGCCGTTAATATGCATAAGGAAAGTATATACTTTCAGACGTTCAACCATCTGGCAGGAAGGTATACGATGCTGACGATAGCTAATAAGCTTGAAACTAGTACATCGTTCCTGTGTCAGTGTTGAACAAATAGGTAACGTGGTTGCCTAACACTGTACGGCGTAATTCAGGCTGTTTGTTTGTTTACAAACAAATAAACCGAGCATTATAATAAATGTTCGGTAAACCGATACGTGCATATATATATGTGTATATATATATACATACTACTGTACGTCTGTATACATATATGTATGTACGTATACATATATACATACTTACATTTAAGTAAGTGCCGTACTAAGAGTGAGAAATTAAATTTCGTTTCATTCTATTCCATATATATATGTACGTATACATATATATATATATATGTGTGTGTGTGTGTGTGTGTGTGTGTGTGTGTGTGTGTGTGTGTGTGTGTGTGTGTGTGTGTGTGTGTGTGTGTGTGTGTGTGTGTGTGTGTGTGTGTGTGTGTGTGTGTGTGTGTGTGTGTGTAAAGTTAGAGATAGGGGTTAAGTAGATAGATAGATAGATAGGTACACAATCATTACACTTTGTCGGCGAATAATTACAATAAGTTTATTGGAGCCAAATTTTTAAATACACATCATAGATGAAAAGTGATTTCATGCACATTAATGCAGTGTGCTGATCAGCCAGAGATAAACTGATTATAATAGCTATAACGAAATACATGGTGAGCGAAAGGGAGATTAATATCAGAATCGCAATGGAACTCAGTGCGGCAAATCTGCATAGTGGTTGTATGTAGTAGAAGATTGAAAGGTGGTATGAGGTAAAAGGCTGGAAGGTGGTATGGGGTAGAAGGCTGGAAGGTGGTATGGGTAAAAGGCTGAAAGGTGGTATGGGGTAGAAGGCTGGAAGGTGGTATGGGGTAGAGGGCTGAAAGGTGGTATGGGGTAGAAGATTGAAAGGTGGTATGGGGTAGAAGGATGGAAGGTGGTATGGGGTAGAAGGCTGGAAGGTGGTATGGGTAAAAGGCTGAAAGGTGGTATGGGGTAGAAGGCTGGAAGGTGGTATGGGGTAGAGGGCTGAAAGGTGGTATGGGGTAAAAGGCTGGAAGGTGGTATGGGGTAGAAGGCTGGAAGGTGGTATGGGGTAGAGGGCTGGAAGGTGGTATGGGGTAGAGGGCTGGAAGGTGGTATGGGGTAGAGGGCTGGGAGGTGGTATGGGGTAGAAGGTTGGAAGGTAGTATGGGGTAGAGGGCTGGAAGGTGGTATGGGGTAAAAGGCTGGAAAGTGGTATGGGGTAGAAGGCTGGAAGGTGGTATGGGGTAGAGGGCTGGAAGGTGGTATGGGGTAGAGGGCTGGAAGGTGGTATGGGGTAGAGGGCTGGGAGGTGGTATGGGGTAGAAGGCTGGAAGGTAGTATGGGGTAGAGGGCTGGAAGGTGGTATGGGGTAGAGGGCTGTAAGGTGGTATGGGGTAGAAGGCTGAATGGTGGTATGGGGTAGAGGGCTGTAAGGTGGTATGGGGTAGAAGATTGGAAGGTGGTATGGGGTAGAAGGCTGGAAGGTTGTATGGGGTAGAAGGCTGGAAGGTGGTATGTGGTAGAAGGCTGAAAGGTGGTATGGGGTAGAAGGCTGAAAGTTGGTATGGGGTAGAAGATTGGAAGGTGGTATGGGGTAGAAGGTTGGGATGTTGTATGGGGTAGAAGACTGATAGGTGGTATGGGGTAGAAGGCTGAAAGGTGGTATGGGGTAGAAGATTGGAAGTTGGTATGGGGTAGAAGGCTGGAAGGTTGTATGGGGTAGAAGGCTGGAAGGTGGTATGGGGTAGAAGGTTGGTACGTTGTATAGGGTAGAAGACTGGTAGGTGGTGTGGGGTAGAAGATTGGGAGGTTGTATGGGGTACAAGATTGGAAGGCTGTATGGGGTGAAAGGCAGGATAGTGGTATGGGGTAGAAGATTGGAAGGTGGTATGTGGTAGAAGGCTGGAAGGTGGTATGGGGTAGAGGGCTGGAAGGTGGTATGGGGTAGAAGGCTGGAAGGTGGTATGGGGTAGAAGGCTGGATGGTGGTATGGGGTAGAAGATTGGAAGGTGGTATGGGGTAGAAGACTGGGAGGTTGTATGGAGTAGAAGACTGGAAGGTTGGGTAGAAGGCTGGACGATGGTATGGGGTAGAAGGCTTGAAGGTGGTATGGGGTAGAAGATTGGAAGGTTGTATGGGGTAGAAGGCTGGATGGTTGCATGGGGTAGAAGGTTGGAAGGTGGTATGGGGTAGAAAATTGGAAGGTTGGGTAGAAGACTAGAAGGTTGTATGGGGTAGAAGACTGGAAGGTGGTATGGGGTAGAAGAATGGAACGTGGTATGGGTTGAAGGCTGGAAGATTTAAATGAGTAGTGATGGAGGAAAAACTATACAATACTGTATTTAGATTGCAGAGTGGTGGTGGTGGTGGTTGTGGTGGCGGTGACGGCGGTGGTGTTGGTGGTGGTGGCGGTGGTGGGTTGTAAGGTGAGAGATGTTGATTATGTTGATATATTGGTAGAAAAAAAAGCGGATTTAAGAAAGAGATGAAAGGAAGTATGAGTTAGGCAAGACATTAAGCTGATTAAATTTTCCTTGTCGCTTTAATGACACAAACCTCTGCTGCACAAACAACTACTGCACGAACATATGCTGCACAAACAACTACTGAACGAACCTATGCTGCACGAACCTCTGCTGCACAAACAAATACTGCACGAACCTATGCTGCACAAGCTTCTGCTGCCCAAACATATACTGCACACACATCTACTGCACAAACAACTGCTGCACAAATAACTGCTGCACAAACAACTGTTGCACAAACCTCTGCTGCACAAAGATGTGGTGTACAAACAACTGCTGCAAAAACAACAACTGCACAAAACTCTGTTGCACAAACTTCTGCTGCACAAAACTCTGTTGTACAAATTTCTACGGCACAAACCTCTGTTCCACAAAACTCTGGTGCACAAACCTTTGTTGCACAAACTTCTACTGCACAAAGTCATGTTGCACAAACTTCTATTGCACAAACCTCTGTTGCACAAACTTCCACTGCACAAACCTCTGTTGCACAAACACCAACTACACAAACCGCTGTTGCACAAACTTGTGTCACTCAACCTTCTACTGCGCAAACTTCTGTTCCACAAACATCAACTGCACAGACCTATGCTACACAAACCTCTGCTACACAAACTTCTGTTGCACAAACTTCTACTGCACAAACCTCAGTTGTACAAACCTCTAGTGCACAAAATTCTACTGTACAAAGTTCTACTGAACAAACCTCTGTTGCACGAGCAAATACTGCACAAACATCTGTTGGACAAACCCCTGTTGTACAAACCCCTGTTGCACAAACTTCTACTGCATAAACCACTGTTGCACAAACATCTGTTGCACAAATTTCTTCTGCACAAACCCCCGTTGCACAAAGGTCTACAGCACTAACCTCTGTTACACAAACTTCTACTGCACAAACCTCCATTGCACAAACTTCTACTGCACAAACCAATGTTGCACAAATCGATGCTGCACAAACTTCAACTGCACAAATATCTGTTGCACAAACGTCTATGCACATACCTCTATTGCACAAACTTATACTGCACAAACCAACGTTGCACAAACCTCTGTTGTACAAACTTCTACTCCAGAAAGCTCTGTTGCACAAACGTCTACTGCACAAAACAATGTTGCACAACCCTCTGTTACACAGATTTCTATTGCACAAACCTCTGTTGCACAAACCTCTGCGGCACAAATAGTGCACATACCTCAGTTGCACACACTTCTACTGCACAAACCTCTGTTGCGCAAACTTCTACTCACAAACCTTTTTTGCACAAACTTCTAATGCATAAAGTTATGTTGCACAAACGTCTACTGCACAAACCTATGTTGCACAAAACTCTGTTGCACAAACCTCTGTTGCACACACATCTACTGAACAAACCTCTATTGCACAAACCTCTGATGCACAAACCTCTGCTGCACAAACCTCTGTTGAACAAACTTCTAGTGCACAAACCTCTACTGCACAAACCAACGTTGCACAAATCTCTGTGGCACAAACTTCTACTGCTCAAACCTCTGTTGCACAAAACGCTGTTTCACATACCTCAGTTGCACACACTTCTACTGCACAAACCTCTGTTGCTCAAACCTCTGTTGCATAAATATCTGTTGCATAATTTTCTACTGCACAAACCTCCGTTCCACAAACGCCTACTGCACAGACATCTGTTTCACACACTTCTACTGCACAAACGTCTACTGCATAAACTTCTACTGCACAAACCTCTGTTGCGCAATATTATGTTGCACAGACCTCTGTTGCAAAAACTTCTACTGCACAAACCTCTATTGCACAAACTTCTATTGCTCAAACAACTGTTGCACAAACCTCTGCTTTACAAACATTAACTGAACAAACCTCTCCTACACAAACGTCTGTTGCATAAACTTCTACTGCACAAACCAATGTTGCACCAACCTCTGTTCCACAAACTTCTACTGGACAAACCTCTATAACACAAAATTCTACTGGACAAAACTCTGTTCTACAAACATCAACTGCCCCAACCTATGTTGCACATACTTCTACTGCACAAACCTAAGTTGCACAAACCTCTGTTGCAGAAACATCAGTTGCACAATTTTCTACAGCACAAAACATCATTGCACAAACGCCTACTGCACAAAACTATGTTGCACAAACTTCTACTGCACAAACGTCTACTGCACAAACATCTGTAGCACAAGGTTCTACTGTACAAACCTCTGTTGCACAAACCTCTGTTTTATAAATATCACTGCCCAAACCTCTGTTACACAAAACTCTATTGCACAAACTTCTACTGCACAAACTTATCATTCAGAAACTTCTACTGCACAAACCAATGTTGCACAAACCTCTGTTGCACAAACATCAACTGCACAATCTTCTACTGCACAAATTTCTACTGAACAAGCTTCTACTGCACAGACTTCTACTGCAGAAACCTCTACTGCACAAACTCATATTTCACAAACTTCTACTGCACAAACCAATGTTGCGCAAACCTTTGTTGCACAAACTTCTAATGAAGAAAACTTTGTTCTATAAACATCAACTGCACAAAACTCCGCTACACAAACCTCTACTGCACAATCTTCTACTGCAGAAACCTCTATTGCACAGACTTCTACTGCACAAACTTCTACTGCCAAATCTCTGTTGCACAAACTTCTACTGCATAAATTTCTACTGCACAAACATCTCCTGCACAAACTTTTACTACAGAAATCTCTATTGCACAAACTTTGCTGCACGAATTATACTGCACAAACCTCTATTGCACAAACATCTACTGCACACAATTCTACTGCACAAACCGATATTGCATAAATTTCTACTGCAAAATTTTATGTTGCACGAGCTTCTACTACACAATCCGATGTTGGACAAAAGTCTGTTACACAAACTTCTACTGCACAAACTTCTACTGCACAAACCTCTACTGCACAAACATCTACTGCACAAACTTCTATTGAACAAAACTATATTGCAAAACCTTCTACTGCACAAAACTCCGTTACACAAACCTCTACTGCACAAACTTCTGTTGGACAAACTTCTACTGCGCAAACCTCTGTTACGCGAACATCTACTGCGCAAACCTCTATTGCCCAAACTTCTACTGAACAAACCTCTATTGCACAAACTTCTACTGCACAAACCTCTATTGCCCAAACTTCTACTGCACAAACTTCTGTTGGACAAACTTCTACTGCGCAAACCTGTGATACGCGAACATCTACTGCACAAACCTCTATTGCACGAACCTCTGTTGCACAAACTTCTACTGCATAAACCTATGTTGCACAAACTTCTACTGCAAAACCAGCTATTGTACACACTTCTATTGCGAAAACCTCTCCTGCACAATCTTCTACTACACAAACTTCTACTGCACAAACTTCTACTGCACAAAAATCCACTGCACAAACTTCTACTGTACAAACCTCTACTGCACAACCTTCTACTTCACAAATTTCTACTGCTCAAGCTTCTGCTGCACAAACTTCTACTGCAGAAACCTCAGTTGCACAATCTTTTACTGCATAAACCTTTTCTGCCTAAATCTCAGTCGCACGAATTTCTAGTGCACAAACTTCTGCTGCACAAACTTCTACTGCACACACCTCTGTTGCACAAATCTCTAATGCACAAACATCTTCTGCACAAACTGCTACTGCACAAACTTGTACTGGATAAACTGATGCTGCACAAACTTCTACTGCACAAACCACTACTGCACAAACATCTACTGCACAAACTTCTATTGCTCAAAACTATATTGCAAAACCTTCTACTGCACAAACCTCCATTGCCCAAACTTCTACTGCACAAACTTCTATTGGACAAACTTCTACTGCGCAAACCTCTGATACGCGAACGTCTACTGCACAAACCTCTATTGCACAAACTTCTACTGCACAAACCAATATTGCACGAATCTTTGTTGCACAAACTTCTACTCCATAAACCTATGTTGCACAAACTTCTACTGCATAAACCTATGTTACACAAACTTCTACTGCAAAACCAGCTACTGTACACACTTCTATTGCACAAACATCTACTGCACAAAATTCCACTCCACAAAGTTCTACTGTACAAACTTCTACTGCACAAACTTCTACTGCAGTAACCTCAGTTGCACAAACTTCAACTGCATAAACCTCTTCTGCCCAAACCTCAGTTGCACAAATTTCTAGTGCACAAACATTTGCTGCACAAACTTCTACTGCACACCTCTGTTGCACAAACCTCTAATGCACAAACATCTACTGCACAAACTGCTACTGCACAAACTTGTACTGCAGAAACATCTACTGCACAAACTTCTACTGGACGAATTTCTACTGCACAAGCTTCGAATGCACAAACATCTACTGCACAAATCTCTATTGCACAGACCTCTACTGCACAAATCTCTATTGCACAGACCTCTACTGCACAAACCTCTGTTGCACAAGCTTCTACTGCACAATCTTCTACTGCACAATCTTCTACTGCACAATCTTCTACTGCACAAAAGTATGTTGCACAAAATTATACTGCACAAAACTCTGTTGCACAAACTTCTACTGCACAAACTTCTATTGCACAAACTTCTATTGCACAAACTGCTACTGCACAAACCTCTACTGCACAAACTTCTACTGCACAAACTTGATTGCACAAGCCTCTGTTGCACAAACATCTACTGCACAAAACGCTGTTGCACAATCTTCTAATGCACAAACCTCTATTGGACAAACTTCTTCTGCTCCAACTTCTACTGCACAAACGTCTATTGGACAAACTGCTTCTGCTCCAACTTCTACTGCACAAACCTCTATTGCCCAAACTTCTACACAAATTATACTGTACAAACGTCTGTTGCACAAGCTTCAGCTGCACAAACTTCTACTGCACACACCTCTGTTGCACAAGCTTCTACTGCACAAACTTCTACTGTACAAACGTCTATTGAAAAAACCTCTACTGCACAAACTTTTACTGCACAAACTGCTACTGCACAAACTTGTACTGCAGAAACATCTACTGCACAAACTTCTACTGTACAAACCTCTACTGCTCAAGCTTCTGCTGCACAAACTTCTACTGCAGAAACCTCAGTTGCACAATCTTTTACTGCATAAACCTTTTCTGCCCAAATATCAGTCGCACGAATTTCTAGTGCACAAACTTCTGCTGCACAAACTTCTACTGCACACACCTCTGTTGCACAAATCTCTAATGCACAAACATCTACTGCACAAACTGCTACTGCACAAACTTGTACTGGATAAACTGATGCTGCACAAACTTCTACTGCACAAACCTCTACTGCACAAACATCTACTGCACAAACTTCTATTGCAAAACCAGCTACTGTACACACTTCTATTGCACAAACATCTACTGCACAAAATTCCACTCCACAAACTTCTACTGTACAAACTTCTACTGCACAAACTTCTACTGCAGTAACCTCAGTTGCACAAACTTCAACTGCATAAACCTCTTCTTCCCAAACCTCAGTTGCACAAATTTCTAGTGCACAAACATTTGCTGCACAAACTTCTACTGCACACCTCTGTTGCACAAACCTCTAATGCACAAACATCTACTGCACAAACTGCTACTGCACAAACTTGTACTGCAGAAACATCTACTGCACAAACTTCTACTGGACGAATTTCTACTGCACAAGCTTCTAATGCACAAACATCTACTGCACAAATCTCTATTGCACAGACCTCTACTGCACAAATCTCTATTGCACAGACCTCTACTGCACAAACCTCTGTTGCACAAGCTTCTACTGCACACTCTTCTACTGGACAATCTTCTACTGCACAATCTTCTACTGCACAAAGGTATGTTGCACAAAACTCTGTTGCACAAACTTCTATTGCACAAACTTCTATTGCACAAACTTCTATTGCACAAACTGCTACTGCACAGATCTCTACTGCACAAACCTCTACTGCACAAACTTCTACTGCACAAACTTGATTGCACAAGCCTCTGTTGCACAAACATCTACTGCACAAAACGCTGTTGCACAATCTTCTAATGCACAAACCTCTATTGGACAAACTTCTTCTGCTCCAACTTCTACTGCACAAACGTCTATTGGACAAACTGCTTCTGCTCCAACTTCTACTGCACAAACCTCTATTGCCCAAACTTCTACACAAATTGTACTGTACAAACGTCTGTTGCACAAGCTTCAGCTGCACAAACTTCTACTGCACACACCTCTGTTGCACAAGCTTCTACTGCACAAACTTCTACTGTACAAACGTCTATTGAAAAAACCTCTACTGCACAAACTTTTACTGCACAAACTGCTACTGCACAAACTTGTACTGCAGAAACATCTACTGCACAAACCTCTACTGCACACACTTCTACTGCACAAACCGCTGTTGCAAAATCTTCCAATGCACAAACCTGTATTGCACAAACTTCTACTGCACAAACATCTACTGCACAAACTGCTACTGCACAAACTTGTACTGCAGAAACATCTACTTCACAAACATCTAGTGCATAAATTTCTACTGCACAAACTGCTACTGCACAAACTTGTACTGCAGAAACATCTACTGCACAAACTTCTACTGGACGAATTTCTACTGCACAAGCTTCTACTGCACAAACATCTACTGCACAAATCTATATTTCACAGACCTCTACTGCACAAATCGCTGTTGCACGAACTTCTACTCCACAAACCGCTATTGCATAAACTTCTACTGCACGAATTTCTACTGCACAAGCTTCTACTGCACAATCTTGTACTGCACAAAAGTATGTTGCACAAAACTCTACTGCACAAAACTCTGTTGCACAAACTTCTACTGGACAAATTTCTATTGCACAAAATTCTATTGCACAAACTGCTACTGCACAAATCTCTACTCCACAAACATCTTCTGCACAAAACGCTGTTGCACAAACTTCTACTGCACAAACCTCTATTGCCCAAACTTCTACTGCACAAACTTCTACTGCACAAACTTCTATTGGATAAACTTCTACTGCGCAAACCTCTGATACGCGAACATCTACTGCACAAACCAATATTGCACGAATCTCTGTTGCACAAACTTCTACTGTATAAACCTATGTTGCACAAAATTCTACTGCAAAACCAGCTACTGTACACACTTCTATTGCGAAAACCTCTATTGCACAAACTTCTACTACAAAAAATTCTACTGCACAATCTTCTACTGCACAAAAGTATGTTGCACAAAATTCTACTGCACAAACTTCTATTGCACAAACTTCTATTGCACAAACTGCTACTGCACAAATCTCTACTACACAAACCTCTGTTGCATGAACTTCTACTGCACAAACCGCTATTGCATAAACTTCTACTGCACGAATTTCTACTGCACAAGCTTCTACTGCACAATCTTCTACTGCACAAAAGTATGTTGCACAAACTTCTACTGCATAAACCTCTTCTGCTCAAACCTCTACTGCACAAACTTCTACTGCACAAACTTTATTGCACAAGCCTCTGTTGCACAAACATCTACTGCACAAAACGCTGTTGCACAAACTTCTACTGCACAAACCTCTATTGGACAAATTTCTTCTGCTCCAACTTCTACTGCACAAACCACTATTGCCCAAACTTCTACACAAATTATACTGCACAAACGTCTATTGCACAAGCTTCAGCTGCACAAACTTCTACTGCACACACCTCTGTTGCACAAGCTTCTACTGCTCAAATTTCTACTGTACAAGCGTCTATTGAAAAAACCTCTACTGCACAAACATCTACTGCAAAAACTGCTACTGCACAAACTTGTAGTGCAGAAACATATACTGCACAAACATCTAGTGCATAAATTTCTACTGCACAAACTGCTACTGCACAAACTTCTATTGCACAAAATTTCTATTGCACAAACTGCTACTGCACAAATCTCTACTGCACAAACCTCTACTGCACAAACTTCTACTGCACAAACTTTATTGCACAAGCTTCTGTTGCACAAACAGCTACTGCACAAAACGCTGTTGCACAAACTTCTACTGCACAAACCTCTATTGGACAAACTTCTTCTGCTCCAACTTCTACTGCACAAACCTCTATTGCCCAAACTTCTACACAGATTATACTGCACATACGTCTATTGGACAAGCTTCAGCTGCACAAACTTCTACTGCACACACCTCTGTTGCACAAGCTTCTACTGTACAAACGTCTATTGAAAAAACCTCTACTGCACAAACTTGTACTGCAGAAACATCTACTGCACAAACCTCTACTGCACAAAGTTCTACTGCACAAACCGCTTTTGCAAAATCTTCTACTGCACAAACCTGTATTGCACAAACTTCTACTGCACAAACTTCTATTGGACAAACATCTACTGCACAAACTTTATTGCACAAACCTCTATTACGCGAACATCTACTGTACAAACCTCTATTGCACAAACTTCTACTGGACAAACGAATATTGCACGAACCTCTGTTGAACAAACTTCTACTGCACAAACCAATATCGCATGAACCTCTGTTGCACAAACTTCTACTGCATAAACCTATGTTGCACAAACTTCTACTGCAAAACCAGCTACTGTACACACTTCTATTGCACAAACATCTACTGCACAAAATTCCACTGCACAAACTTCTACCGTACAAACTTCTACTGCACAAACTTCTACTGCAGTAACCTCAGTTGCACAAACTTTTGTTGCACAAACTTCTACTGCACACACCTCTAATGCACAAACATCTACTGCACAAACTGCTACTGCACAAACTTGTACTGCAGAAACATCTACTGCACAAACTTCTACTGGACGAATTTCTACTGCACAAGCTTCTACTGCACAAACATCTACTGCACAAATCTCTATTGCACAGACCTCTACTGCACAAACCACTGTTGCACGAACTTCTACTGCACAAACCGCTATTGCATAAACTTCTACTGCACGAATTTCTACTGCACAAGCTTCTACTGCACACTCTTTTACTGCACAAAAGTATGTTGCACAAAACTCTACTGCACAAAACTCTGTTGCACAAACTTCTACTGCACAAACTTCTATTGCACAAACTTCTATTGCACAAACTGCTACTGCACAAATCTCTACTGCACAAACCTCTACTGCACAAACTTCCACTGCTCAAACTTTATTGCACAAGCCTCTGTTGCACAAACATCTACTGCACAAAACGCTGTTGCACAAACTTCTACTGCACAAACCTCTATTGGACAAACTGCTTCTGCTCCAACTTCTACTGCACAAACCTCTATTGCCCAAACTTCTACACAAATTATACTGTACAAACGTCTGTTGCACAAGCTTCAGCTGCACAAACCTCTATTGCCCAAACTTCTACTGCACAAACCTCTATTGCACAAACTTCCACTGCACAAACTTCTATTGGCCAAACTTCTACTGCGCAAACCTCTGTTACGCGAACATCTACTGCACAAACCTCTATTGCACAAACTTCTACTGCACAAACTTCTATTGGACAAACTTCTACTGCACAAACCTCTATTGCACAAACTTCTACTGCACAAACCATTATTGCACGAATCTCTGTTGCACAAACTTCTACTGCATAAACCTATGTTGCACAAACTTCTAATGCAAAACCAGGTACTGTACACACTTCTATTGCGAGAACCTCTCCTACACAAACTTCTACTACAAAAACTTCTACTGCACAAACCTCTGTTGCACAAATCTCTACTGCATAACACTCTGGTGCACAAACTTCTACTGCACAAACTTCTACTAAACAAACGTCTACTGCACAAACATCTACTGCACAAAATTCCACTGCACAAACTTCTTCTGTACGAACTTCTACTGCACAAACTTCTACTGCAATAACCTCAGTTGCCCAAACTTCTACTGCATAAACCTCTTCTGCCCAAACCTCATTTGAACAAATTTCTAGTGCACAAACTTTTGTTGCACAAACTTCTACTACACACACCTCTGTTGCACAAACCTCTAATGCACAAAAATCTACTGCACAAACTGCTACTGCACAAACTTGTACTGCAGAAACATCTACTGCACAAACTTCTATTGGACGAATTTCTACTGCACAAGCTTCTACTGCACAAACATCTACTGCACAAATATCTATTGCACAGACGTCTACTGCACAAACCTCTGTTGAAAGAATTTCTACTGCACAAACCGCTATTGCATAAACTTCTACTGCACGAATTTCTACTGCACAAGCTTCTACTGCACAATCTTCTACTTCACAAAAGTATGTTGCACAAAACTCTACTGCACAAACTTCTATTGCACAAACTGCTACTGCACAAATCTCTACTGCACAAACTTCTACTGCACTTTATTGCACAAGCCTCTGTTGCACAAACATCTACTGCACAAAACGCTGTTGCACAAACTTCTACTGCACAAACCTCTATTGGACAAACTTCTACTACACAAACCTCTATTGCACAAACTTCTACTGCACAAGCCTATGTTGCACAAACTTCTACTGCACAAGCCTCTATTGCACAAACTTCTACTGCACAAACCTTTGTCGCACGACCTTCTGCTACACAAACCTCTATTGGACAACCTTCTACTGCGCAAATCTCTATTGCACAAACTTCTACTTCACAAACCTTTGTTTCACGAACTTCTACTGCACAATACAATGTTGCACAAACGTCTGTTGCAAAACTTCTTCTGCACAAACCTCTATTGAGCAAACCTCTACTGCACTAACCCCTGTTGCACAAACCTCTACTGCACAAACTACTATTGCACATACTTCTACTGCACAAACTTCTATTGCACAAATTTCTACTTCACGAACCTCTTTTGTACAAAATTCTACTGCACAAACCTCTTCTGCACGAACTTCTACTGCACAAACCAATGTTCCACAAGGGACTGTTGCACAAACTTCTACTGCCCAACCAATTTTGCACAAACTTCTACTGCAAACACCTCTGTTGCACAAAGTTCTGTTGCACAAACTTCTACTAACCAAACTTCTAATAAACAAACTTCTACTGCACAAACCTCTACTGCACTAAATTCCACTACACAAACTTCTACTGCACAAACCTCTGTTGCACAAACTTCTTCTGCACAAACCTGTATTGCACAAACTTCTACTGCTCAAACCTCTGTGACACAAACCACTATTGCACACATTTCTACTGCACAAGCCTCTGTTGCACAAACTTCTACTGCACAAATCTCTATTGCACAAACTTCTACTGCACAATCCAATGTTGCACAAACTTCTACTGCCCAATCCCATGTTGCACAAACGTCTGTTGCACAACCTTCTACTGCACAAACTAATGTTGCACAAACTTCTACTGCACAAACTTCTCTTGCACAAATTATACTGCACAAATCTCTATTGCACAAACTTCTGCTGCACAAACATTTACTGCACAAACCTCTGTCGCACAAACTTCTACTGCACAAACATCTACTGCACAACCAGCTACTGCACAAACTTCTACTGCACAAACCTCTACTGCATAAACTTCTACTGCACAAACTTCTAATGCACAAACTGTTACTGCACAAACTTGTACTGCACAAACATCTACTGCACAAACCTCTACTGCACAAACTTCTACTGCACAAACGGCTATTGCAAAATATTCTACTGCACAAACCTGTATTGCACAAACTTCTACTGCACACATTTCTATTACACAAACTTCTGTTGCACAAACTTCTACTGCACAAACCTCTATTGGACAACCTTCTACTGCACAAACCTCTCTTGGACAAACTTCTACTACACAAACATCTATTGCACAAACTTCTAGTGCACAAGCCTATGTTGCACAAACTTCTACTGCACAAGCCTATGTTGCACAAACTTCTACTGCACAAACCTTTGTTGCACGAATTTCTACTACACAAACCTCTATGGGACAACCTTCTACTGCACAAATCTCTATTGCACAAACTTCTACTTCACAAACGTTTCTTGCACGAACTTCTACTGCATAATACAATGTTGCACAAACGTCTGTTGCATAGCTTCTTCTGCACAAACCTCTACTGAGCAAACCTCTACTGCACAAACCCCTGTTGCACAAACCTCTACTGCACAAACTATTATTGCACATACTTCTACTGCACAAACTTCTATTGCACAAATTTCTACTTCACGAACCTCTTTTGCACAAAATTCTACTGCACAAACTTCTTCTGCACGAACTTCTACTGCATAAACCAATGTTTCACAAGGGTATGTTGCACAACCTTCTACTGCACAACCAATTTTGCACAAACTTCTACTGCACACACCTCTGTTGCACAAAGTTCTGTTGCACAAACTTCTACTAACCAAACTTCTAATAAACAAACGTCTACTGCACAAACCTCTACTGCACTAAATTCCACTACACAAACTTCTACTGCACAAACCTCTGTTGCACAAACTTCTTCTGCACAAACCTCTATTTCACAAACTTCTACTGCTCAAACCTCTGTTGCACAAACCACTATTGCACACACTTCTACTGCACAAGCCTCTGTTACACAAACTTCTACTGCACAAATCTCTATTGCACAAACTTCTACTGCACAATCCAATGTTGCACAAACGTCTGTTGCACAAACTTCTACTGCACAAACTTCTCCTGCACAAATTATACTGCACAAACCTCTATTGCACAAACTTCTGCTGCACAACATTTACTGCACAAACCTCTGTTGCACAAACTTCTACTGCACAAACTTCTACTGCACAACCAGCTACTGCACAAACTTCTACTGCACAAACCTCTACTAAAAAACCTCTACTGCACAATCTTCTGCTGCACAACATTTACTGCACAAACTTCTGTTGCACAAACTTATACTGCACAAACTTCTGCTGCACAACCAGCTACTGCACAAACATCTACTGCACAAACCTCTACTGCACAAACTTCTACTGCACAAAATTCTACTGCACAAACCTCTACTCCACAAATCTCTACTGCACAAACTTCTACTGCACAAACCTCTGTTGCACAAATTTCTACTGCACAAACTTCTACTGCTCAAACTTCTGTTGCACAAACCGCTGTTGCACAAACTTCTACCGCACAAACATCTACTGCACAAACTACTACTGCACAAACTTCTACTGCACAAACTTCTACTGCACAAACCTCTGTTGCACAAACTTCTATTGCACAAACTTCTACTGCTCAAACTTCTACTGCACAAACTTCTGTTGCACAAACCGCTGTTGCACAAACTTCTACTGCACAAACTTCTACTGCTCAAACTTCTACTGCACAAACTTCTGTTGCACAAACCGCTGTTGCACAAACTTCTACTGCACAAACTTCTACTGAACAAACTTCTGTTGCACCTTCCTTTCAGGAGTTACGGGGGGAAAAGAAAAGAAATATATTGTATATACAGGCTTTCTTCTCTACATCTCCTAGGTACAAACCTGGTCAATGTGTTTTCATGAAACACTAATAGTTACCTATATAAGCAAGCTTTCCTCACCACGCCACGGATGTTGACCGAGGCCGACATAGCTTGGTAGCTTTAATGCGTGAGTGAAAATACCTGAAAAAATGGTCTTACTCAATGAAACAGCACACAGCCTGATTCGGGAATCGAACCAGCAACTAATATGTGTATTAATATATACATACAGAGTTCTTCCAAATGTTAGAAGAGGGGGGTATAATTGTAATAGTGTTTTTATCACATTAAATTTAAACAGTTAACACACTAATATTTACTAGCACCATTAGCTTCTTGGTGACTTTTGAGACATACTGTGTATATGTATATGATGGCTGCAAACGCTGCTAAGAGTACTGCAATCGCTTGTCAGATTATAGAGTTAGATGCATTTTTAGGCTATGGTCGGCCACACAAACCTGTAACATATCCTGAACAAGCAATGCCTGTGCTTTGAAGGGTTTTTTTTTAGTGTGGAAAGGCCTTCCCTCGACCAATCCCACTCTCTGAGCATCGAAAACACTACCCGAAAAAGAGAACTGGTCAAGCCGCAGGTTTCTTTTTTTTTTCAGAGTTTCCCTCTCCTAAAAAGGCGTTGTGACAACAACTAGGGGCTTTTCACTCCCAGGAATAAAAAGCTACTATTTAGAACATTAGAATTTCCTTGCGTACCGTTTTGTACCACAGATGCGATCTCACCCTGCCTCGTTAATGTTCTATCGACACCAAAGTTCAACGTTCGGGCTAATAGAATTGAATCCAATCACCAACAACATAGCTGGATGACCGATAATCACACCAAACCGGAGTACTGTGATCCTTGTGATTTCCAGATATACAACCACTGACACTGTTACGAAGACCAGAAAACCATACTCCATAATATTGAACCAAGTGATTGATTTGTGCGACCAAAATAACACCACACACATATTGAACTAGGAATATTGGATCCTCCGTCAATGTCCGGGTGAGCAAAAATAGATTTCTATCTGCATTGGAATTTACGAACTTGTGCATCTGCTGTGGTGTCAAAAACAAACGCGCATGACCGCACAGATAAACAATGGACTATGCCACGTGGCTTGAACCTGTAAGTGAATTGAAGGTTCTGTAACTCTGATACACAGATTATTTATTATTAAGATGTATAAACTTGACATAACTATTATCATCTTATATTCTCTCAACTAATCACATTTGATCATATTTCTCTATCCCGTTTTCTCACCCCATAATTATAATATTTTTATTTTTATTTGAACAAATCGGTTTTTTTACATTGTGTTTTCCCCTCCAAATATTCGCTTATATTTCTTTATATATTCTCTATATATTTTTTTACATATATATTTTTTTATCTTTATTATTTCCACTTTTATCCTCCTTTATACTTTACCTTATTCTTACTTTTATACCTATTATAGTGTAATCTTCCCCATGCCTTATTATACATTATTAATTATAGATTATTATTATTACTCTTTTTCCATTTCTAATTACCTCATGTACTTTCTCCTCCGTTATATATATATATATTGTATGACCTTTGTGTTTGTGTAGCCTCTGCACACCCTCTGCACCATACTATCGACGCCACCCTATCTATGGTTCAGCTAACCACTTGACTCCCGGTTGTTTGCACCGAATTTCTAGATCTTTTCCCAGAATATATAGCTAAATTGATATATTTGTATGATTGATTTATTAGTTATATATATATATATATATATATATATATATATATATATATATATGAAAGAATGAAGAGTAACATGGTTGGGTGCTATGTAGGTTATACTTGGAGTAATAATAGTGAACGTAAGAAAGTAACATGTTACTCTTCATTCTTTCACTATTATTACTCCAAGTATAACCTGCATAGGAATTACCGCGAACTCGCTGCCTAACTATGGAAACATCTTGTTGAGTTAAACAAAGCCGTACGTTAAAACTATCCACGACGCAGAGTACTCATAACCTCTAACTGGATTACCTATAACGATAACTTGTTACCCTATATATATATATATATGTATAGAAATTTCGTATTTCTAAAGAAACACGGTTTTAGGAAGCCGTAGTTATGCAAACACCGGGCTAACGCCCTCTGGTGGTGTCCAGCAGGAGAAAGGGGGACAACCGTATATGCATTTCAGGCTTGACTGGCCTTCTTCAGCTCGGTCCCTCCCACTGCTGGACACGACCAGATGACGTTAGCCCCGGTGTTTGCATAGCTACGGCTTCATAAAACCGTATTTCTTTAGAAATACGAAATTTCTATACATATTTGTATAAAGCTATGCTTGAAGCGAAATCTTATTTCTTTTATATATATATATTTTATATATATATATATATATATGTGTGTTTGTTTACTTGTCTCGCTCGCTTTACACGATATTACTTGTCCCAATAGCTTTATTTAGCTATTGCTCACACCAACTGGAGGTTTATGATTTTTAAAGCGATGAAATACCAATGAAGGTTGGAAAATCACTGATGAAAGACTATTTTTTTCATATGTAACCCATGTGCAACCACGTAGTACTCAATTCTTCTCATGTTTTATATATATTTTCCCAGCTGCGTTTGTCTGTTTCTCTCTTACTGCGTCCCTCCTCTCTCTGTATCTCTGACCTTCTTTCGCCCCCTCTGTCAGTCACACTTTCTCTCGACTGGCCTCTTCCTCGCACTTCAACTCACTCATTCTCTGCTTCTCCCCTTCTCACTTCCTCCCGTTTGGCCTGTGTCGGGTCCTTTCTCGCTCACACCTTACTCACGTCGGACGGTCTGTTGTCTCTCTCGCCCATGAAATTCTCCCAGCTTAAGCTGAACGGATATCATGTGCTTGTTTCTTCCTATCTTTCCGTTGCTATACCTTATATGTTTGTTTACTTGTCTCGCTCGCTTTAAGCGATATTACTTGTCCCAATAGCTTTATTTAGCTATTGCTCGCACCAACTGGAGGTATATGATTTTTAAAGCGATGAAATACCAATGAAGGTTGGAAAATCACTGATGAAGGACTATTTTTTTCATATGTAACCCATGTGCAACCACGCAGCACTCAATTCTTCTCATGTTATATATATATATATATATATATATATATATATATATATATACTAGCAGAGGTAGCCAGCGTTGCTCGGATATTAAATAGCAGTTGTGTATACCATTTATATCAATACTTCAGTGCTGCTTCGAAAACTATACTTTTACAAAATCATTGGCTTTTTCCAAAAGGGTGTTCCTGCCCCCAGGCGTCTCCTACCCAATATGTGCCAATTCTGAGAGTTCACATTCATCTGTAGGACAAATGTAGCCCATGTGTCAAGTTTTGTGCAAATCGGTTGCGAACTCCAGAATTTATGACGTTTTGTTGCATTGCAATGCAGTGCTTCAGTCGACTCCAAGGAAGTGGTTAAAGTGATTAAAGGGGTTATCTGCCGGGAGCCCTATAATCAATATCTGGAAAAATGAAAGTGCCCATGACCATCCGGAGTACATAAGTAACCTATATCTTAAGTTTGGTGAAAATACTGTAGAAATGCATAAGTTTTATACATACGCGCGTGCGTTCGTGTGTGTGTGTGTGTTTGTGTGGGGGGGGGGGTATGTATTTGTGTGTGCGTATGTATGTGTATGTCCGTCGGGGCATATGTATGTACTGGCCTAAATCTTCACTATTTACTTTTACTATTTTAATAACCTCTGTCATTTTCGTTTACAATTTTATTTACATCATTCTTAAACTCCGGGGCTGGAAATCATTCTGTTATTTTAAATAGAATATTAGTCTAACGACTCCATTTATACCATAAACTTGGTCTTATCGTTGCATCAAATTGTTCTTCACGCTCCACATAACGACGTATTATCCTCGATTTTTACCCCGTTCATTGCCAGTGAACGTCTTCATGAACCAAAATATCGTATTCCAGTTTTCGTTCGGTTGGAATGTTTCTCGAAATATATACTTCTGCGTTCACAGATTACTCTCAGTTCAATTTGCATGGGAAATTCCTGTTTCATCGATTTTCTCTGTAACCATAGAAGTGTGTACCCTAAAAGTCGACCCAACGCCTCCTCGGGTCATTCTGCATAACTGTGTAAATTTTCGCTGCATTCCACCAAGCCGTTTCGACGTTCATCCGACTACACCTACTTACTTAAATATACAACGTCCGACCACTTCCAATTTATATAGTAGATTTGTTTATATATGAATGACAAAAAGAAAAGTACAAAACTATACATGAATTGTTTCTACTAAACCTTCAATTTGATAGGACTCCAGCTCACACCTTCTTCTTCTTCTTCTTCTTTTCCTCCTCCTGGAACATCATGTTCTGAGTCTGCTTTTCAACTCCACCGTGATGCACGGTGCCTCATGGTGTATCTAACCATTCTTTTACGTCTTACTACGGCTGATTTCTTCCAGAGAGAAAGAGAGAGATGGAAAAAGGCAGAGAAGATTCATCCCCGGAGGAATAATAAAAAATGTTTACACTGCACATTTCATTTTTTCAAAGCTAAAGCTGCCGATCCAAAATCAGTAATTCAACTCCCTGAAAACTTTCAAATATATGCTGTTCTAGCATGAATATTATGCTAAGGGGCATAATATTCATGGTAAGATTTACTTGCATATCCCGACTCATATAAACACATAAATACATGCATACATACATTACAGTTGATATTTGTTTATATTAAATCGTTTTCATATTATATATATATATATATATATATATATATATATATATATATAGTGACAAAACATAAGTCAATTGCATAAACTCACAATCCTTTATTTACTGCTTTATTTATATGAAATTGTAAATAAGACAAAAGTATTAGAACAGGGGAAATAACTCACCGAACGCGATAGTAAATAGACCGTTTTGGGGCCCCAGGGACCACATTTTTTAAGTTAGATATTTGAAACCTCGTCTATTTCCTTCCTTAGCACTTTTTACATAGGTGTGTAAATTTTCATATTCGTCCGACTACGTCTACTACCATTTAACTGTGCACAACTGAAATTCAACCACCGTCCATTTCACAAATATATATTATATATATATATATAATATAAGATCAAAAGATGGTTAAAAGAGATCCAAGTATTTTATTATGCGCATTTCAAAAACAAATATCATCATGAGATGATATCTGCGTTTTCATCAGATAAAATAGGGATACATGATGTGAAGGTTAAAAAACACTTGTGAATAGTGAAGTTTTAAATCAACAAATTTTATTGTACTACAATAAAACTCACCTCCTACATATATATATATAAACCTATAATTATACTTATATATATACATATATATAAGTATAATTATAGGTTTTCTTAGATATATACATATCTATATCGTAACAACATAAGATACATTATTTATATTCCTTGACATAATATATTCTATATATTATGCTTACATTATAGGCCCCAATAATAAATGTTTATCCTACCAAACATTCCTAAAACCTTAAAATATAATTTTTATTATAATTAATCAAAGTTGTTCCCCTTTGTTTATTTATTTACTTATGTAAATACATTACTCACTGTATCTAACATATACCTTTATTTTTTCGTAACATTAAAATATAACATGTATATATCGATCTACATATATACATATATAATAGCGTATCTATATGTGTGTGTAATAAGATATAAGCATTTAACGGGTTTTTTCTGACCAATCTAATTACGCTATTTTCAATAAACATATGAAGCGTTTAAATTAACTGACCTTATTATTTATTTATTTATTTGTTTATTTTTATATTTCCCAATAACTTTACATCCTAGAAAATTTTGAGGTTTTGAATCACATACCCGTTTAGAATCGATCGGATACGGTCTTTCTTGCGTGTAAGTCATATAACATTTTATACATCTAATATTGTATTTTGTCTGAAGAAGGCATACTATAATTTAGCATCCCTGAAATATATATAATGAAATAAATAATGATGCTATAGTGTTATATATTCCGTTCATTACTATAATATATAAATACTAGCAGAATGGCCCGACGCTGCTTGGGATTCTAAACATAGATTGGCATGTTAATCCCTCCTTTCTCAAACAGTACAGAGAAGTATGGAATACCTCGGCCTTGCGACCGTCGAATAGCAGATTCCACTGACGATTCGTTTGCCTGCCTGGTTCTTTTTCTTGCCGCTTTCGCAGAATTTCGGCCAATGGAGTATCTCTTCCTTCGAGGCATGACCTAAAAGCAGAACGAGTACACTAAGACTAACTGGTAGAATAAGGAGTAAACTCGTCAGTGATGCATGTGATTTCCAACCGTTGCCTATGTAATTGCTGGCCTTGTGCCAAAAGTAGTGCGACTTTTGGGGTGGCATATCGGCAGTAACAATGACGATAAGCCGTCTGTGCTTTCGTGAAATAAATACGTTTGTTTAAATTTTGTTTTTGTGTATGCAAAAATATATGTACACGAATATATAATTATATATATATATATATATATATATATATATTAAAATAACAGATTAAAGTTTAAGCAAAGAATCGCTGCTTTCACCCTTAACTGGATCTTCTGAAACTAAAAAAAATCAATCTGTGAACGCAGAAATAAATATTTCGAAAAACGTTGCAACCGAAGGAAAACAGGAAGACAATACTTTGGTTCGTGAAGACGTTTTCATAATATTGTAATGCAGCCAAATATACATACAGATATTATAAGGGCGCGACTTTAGAGCTATGTATCTATCTAAAAAGACAGACTAAGAAAGAGAGAGAGATCGCTAACCGGTGCCTAATGCGGTCCGTAGAGCATTGAACATTTGAAATTTTTTGCTCAAAGCACTCATACGGCCATAAGTATTACATGTGTAAAGTTTGAAAAAATTTGGTTGGGTGGTTCTCAAGTTTTAGGAAGACAGACAGAGATTCTCTGTTTTAGATATATAGATTTATATATATATATTCCTTTTACTCTTTTACTCTTTTACTACACATCTCCAGCCTGTGTTGGCTGGCCATTGGTGTAAGATGGAGTCTGTTGCTGCTGCCCTTAGATTTATTTCGTACCGTGCTGTGGGCTCATCCGAGATCCTGGATAGCAGGGTGTCGAGATATTTCTTGAAAACATCCACGTCCATACCATGCAGATCTCTCAAATTTCTTGGCAGCTTGTAAATAGTTGAGGGCCTTTGAACCCCAGGCTATTACAATATCTGCTCCTTATTCTGACAGGATCTTCGGCACGACACAATGACGACATTTTCGCGGTTTGGTCCAGCTCTCAATGCCAAAGTTTGGTGCTAGTCCCTCCAGGATTTTCCATGTATATATCACTGCGTATCTTTCCCGTCTTCGTTCCAAGGAGTAGAGTTTCAGTTCGTTTAGCCTTTCCCAGTAGCTCATCTCCTTTATCGTGGCAATCCTCTTGTTGTAGCTTCGTTGGATTGCCTCAAGCTCCATGGTTAGTTTGATGCTATGTGGTGATCACAGCTGGGTGCAATAGTCCAGGCGGCTTACAAATGTCCTCAATTGTATCAATATGGTCTCTCGGTCTCTAGTCCGGAATGTCCTCAAGATCCAGCCAGCGAGTCGTCTGCACATTGTCGCCACCCTCATTATGTTTGAAGAAAAAGAAAATCGTCGCTCAAGTCTATCTCCAGGTCTCGTATCGATTTCGACACGGGGGTTTCGATCCGTCCTCTGTCCGGTGTAGCTGTGTTGTATTGTATTTGTGTTTGCAGGTTTGTATTGTAGGACTTGAAATTTTCCATCATTAAATTGCATGTTGTAGTCCTCAACCCATTTGTATATGGCATCCAGATCTTGTTGTAAAAGGGCTGCATCAGCCGGGTTTTTGATTGCCTGTGTTACCTTTGTGTCATCAGCTTAGCTAGTGAGAAATGTTGTATGAACTACAGAGGTGTTAGAGAGCCAGCAAAAACAGTAGTGGTCCCAAGACTGTACCCTGTGGCATCCCACTTCTTATTGCGTTTCATTTGAGAGGAGCCCATTGGCTGCAACTGTCTGGCATCTGTCTTTTAAGAAATCATGCAGCCTCTCACCTACTTTTCCAGTTATGCCGAGTCTGTGTAGTTTGTGAGATATCATCCCTTGGTCGATCTTGTCAATGGCCTTCGCAAAGTCAGGAAATATCACGTCCACATGTGAGCTGTCCAGCAGTTGTTTCAGTACCAAGTCATAGTGTTTTAACAGCTGTGTAAGGCAGCTTCTTCATGGGTGAAAGCCACGCCGCGTGCTAGTTAGGCGGTCATTTTCCTTGAGGAACGTGATCAGTTTCTTTATCATGATTCGTTCCATGATCTTACTGATATGTGACGTCAGGGAGATTGGCCTGTATATTTTTGCACTCCGCTCTGCTTCCTACTTTATGGAAAGGGCATATTGTGCCTTCTTTTAGCTCTCTGGGTAGTTTACCGCTAGCCAAAGAACTTCTGAAGAGGATCTTCAGTGGTCTTGTTAAAGCACGCTTATACGTTTTTAGGACGACTGCTGGGAATCCATCAGGTCCAGCAGCTGAGTTTCTTCTAATTTCGTCTATGGCGGATATCACATCTTCCTCCATTATGTCTATATGGTTGATGGTCACCATGTCTTCCTGGAGCGTTGTGGCATCAAAGATATCCCCTGGCTTTGTTATATGCATGTACGTCAATGTGGGTGTGAACACATTTTGTTCTGTTCGTTCAGTATTTCACTTATCCTTTGGGGATCCTCAGTTAATGAACCATATTTATGGAGGAGTTGCCCAATCTTGCAGTGTACCGAGCAGTTTCTTTTGCAAATTTAAATAAGAATTTAAGGTTTGTTTTAATATATTTACATTTAATACATTTAATATATTTATATATATATTTATATATAAATGTATATATTTATATATATATATATGTATATATTTATATATATATATATGTGTGTGGGGGGGGGGGTTGCATCTGTCTGTCTGCATCTGTGAAGCTCAGCAGAATCAGTATGGTGTCGTACAAATTTAGATTACTCCCCTCCAGACTCAAGTCGGCTTCGCTTTTAAATTTCAAGTACATGAAATGAGTAACTGAAAACATACTGTTGGTTGAAATAATCAAATAACACATCTGATAGCAGCGCCCCAGAATGAGCATGATCCAAATATTTAAATCATAAATTAGGATAATTTGAATCTCTCATTTGCAATAACATCTTCCTATTCAGCCATATGTCTTTAACCAAGAAAACCAGTACTTGCTTTAACAAATCAACAAGTAGAAAAGGCAAAATTAAACCCTACAGAATTTGAATACACAACATAGAAAGATGTAAATGAATACTGTAAAGCACTTTAGATCAGTCATGTCAAACATGCGGCCCTTTACAAGCACACCCTCGGCCCGCACAGAGGTTTATAAAGCGCAAGCGTGATGTAAAATTTAAAAAATATTAGTTGTAATGGGTGCAATTAGTTGTCATCTGTAGCCCTCACTCTCTCTCTCTCTCTCTCTCTCTCTTTCTCTCAATATTTATATATATGTGTATATGTGTGTGTGTGTGTGTGTGTGTGTGTGTGTGTGTGTGTGTGTGTGTATGTGTGTGTGTGTGTGTGCGTGTGTGTGTGTGCATGTGTGTGTGTGTGTGTGTGTGTGTGTGTGCAGTGACGGACTAGCCAGGTTGCCAGGTTGCCTAATGGCAAGCGGGCACCAGGGTGCCCACAGTAGCATTGCAGGGGCCCACAGTAGCATTGCAGGTTTCACTGTAGTATTCTAGGGACAAGGCTTTGCTTTCAAAACATACCTGAAGTCTAAGAGGAAGAATATTTGTTTTCTTTAAATAAATAAAACAATTAAGCAAAGCATTTGGTCAACCAATTCCCCAGGGAATTAACAGAAATCAAACTATATGATACTGCAGACAGCTGGAATCTGTGGTTGTACATTCTACTAAATCTAAATCTTCGTCTATTCATTCATGCATGCAAACATACATATATAGACAAACACACACAACATATATATATATAAATATATATATATATATATAAATAAACTATTTGTTAACAAATTTAAACCAAAATTAAATATGTAATCACCACCATTAGATTCTCTCTCCCACAAACGCGCGCGCGCGCACATACACACAAACACACACATACATACACACCACGAAATAAGAGAAAAAATGGTCATACACATATTTTCCAAAAATTCCTGATTGAAAGCCACCACTGATGCTTTGCCCTATTTTTTTAATTTCCCACCACAAAGGAACCTGTGGCAGACAGACTGAAGTACATACACACACACACACACTCACACACCATTCCCCACCCACCCAAACACACACATGTGTGTATTTTTTGTATATTTCTTTATATATACACTCTCTCATGTACACACACTCTCTAAAACCATATTCCTAAAATAAATTTTTCTTCCAACCCTACTGTTGCCTATCCCATAGAATTTGTCTCTAGGTTACAATTTACCCCTTAGCCCATCTGAACTCTTGACCAGTCCATTAACACAATTGAGATACACACACATATTTACAGAATATTTCCTTTGTCCCTAAAAACAATTTTATTCTGTGAAGAAACACCCCTACCACCACTGCTGCTGCTACTATCATGACTACACAACTCTCTCTCTATACACAAGAGTTCATTTTTAGGTCTCCTTCTCAACAAGGAAGGTGAAAAAAACTTAACTCTTAATTTTAAATCTTTAATTTTTAGCTTTTAATTCTTATTAATTCTTTTAATTGTAATACTCAACATTTGACAAGATGAATTTTACTAATACATCGAAACCGGTAATACATTATATACTTTATATACATTATAAAACTCGTTTTTAAAAGAATTGTACCTCTTATTTTTTCAATAATGTCACTTTGGCGAATTAGAGAAAGGGCAAAAAAAGATAAACAGATACCTAAAATATATTTTCCGTGCTATTTCAAACTTCAACGTTTCTTTGTAACCATTGTTTTGTATAGAACCTTACTTCCCTTTTCAAATATATATATATATATTGACATATACAAACGTTTATATATATATATATATATATATATATATATATATATATATATATATATATATATATATATATATATATATATATATATATATATATATATATATATATATATATATTGTTATACTTTGGGAGGGTCATGTTGCCAATAAGAAACACACGCACCAGTTGCTTTCACTTCAATTTATTATTATAATAAATTTATAATAAATTTATAAATTTATAAATTTCTGGTTGGTTGGCTGGTTCCACAACCAGATAGTTGTTTATATATTGTCATAGTTATTTCGTCACACACTCTGTGACCTCTTCAGTGACTGGGGATTCCTTTCGTTGTTTCTGTGCCTCTCCTTTGTTCTGTCCTACGCCATTTTGTTTCTGTGTGTGTGTTGTGTGCTCAGTCTGCGCATGCGCCACATCCGGGCGTCTGTGTGTGTTTATGTTCATTTATTTATTTGTTTATTTACATGTTACTGGTTGGTTCTTTGTTCTATGTGTGTGTGTGTTTTCATTTTGTCCTTAATTGTAAGTTGTGATGTTGCTGTTCCACTCATATTTTCTATTTAATTTTGGTTGTAATTCTTTTATGTTTATTGCCTCTGTAATTTGTCTAAACATTGCGTCTTTTCTGTGTGTAGATTCTATTTTTATTTCTATGTTCTCTAATTTACCCTTGTGTTCTATTTTAGCATGTTGGTAGAGTACAGATGATTCTTCACTATCTTGAAGGTCTCGCCAGTGTTCATTTATCCGTTCCCCTACACTACGAGCTGTCTCACCTATGTACACTATATTTTTGTCTCTACATTGTCCTTCAGTACATCTTATGCTGTACACTACATTTCTAGTTTTACAGTTAATATGGGGGCTTATTTTACAGGTTATACATTTCTCATCTATACATGAGGGTCTTTGAAAAGGGTATGTCTTGCTAATAAGTGTTTTTACGGAGGTACCTAGTCTTTCTACTATCTTAATATTGAGTTTATGTTTATTTAGGGCCCTTCTAAATTTGTAAGCTAATTCACCTCTAGGGGTTGTATCGATGAACATTACACTCTGGTATTTATTGCTATCATACCATGAGTTTATTCTATTAGCCTTGTTCCTAGTTCTTTCTATTCTATTCCAAAATTTGCTCCTATACAAGGGGCAGGTCCCATTTATGTCATTATTTACCATTTTTTCCCATTTGGTTCTGGCTCCTCTATACACTCTGATTTTATCTCTCTGATTGTAGCCAGAGAACTGCATACGGTGGATGAAGTGTTGTATGTGTCTCTCTAGTTCTTCGGGGTTGCACATGCGGGACACGTTTCTCATCACCCGTACCAAATCCGCAATCAGTATGTTGATTTTGGTATGGTCCGAAACGGCCGAGTTTCGGTGGATCAGATGTTTGGAAGTCATGGGTTTGGCATAATGGGAATGGAGGATTTGTTTTTTGTTATTAATGGTATCTAACCAGAGCTCTGTGTCTAGTACAGGTAATCGATGGTTGGGGTGTTTACTTGGGTAGTCTATAGTAACTCTAATGCTCTGGTGGATGGAGTTAGCTATTTGCTGGATGCTTTCCATTGTGTTTTTTTTTTTTTTTTTTTAGTTCCTGACTGTTCTCTAGTGGGGGTGTCTTGACTACGATGTTTATATCATCAACGTAGCGGGAGTACATTATCAGGGTTAAGGGGTCTTCTAATTGTTCTTTAAGCTTAAGTTTAAGTCTACTGTCCCACCATACCATGAATAAGTTAGCTATGTCGCCTGCAATGCTAACACCAATGGCTGCTCCTTCCTCTTGGGCATATGTATTTCCATTAAATTTGAACATATGTTCCTTAAGGGTTAGTTTTATGCTGGCCCCTACCGCATGTGCAATCATTTTCTTCAGTTCATCTTGGTTTTTGGGTGTCCGTATGGCGCTGGTCCACCCGTTCCATCTATCTGTGTGGGTTTTCTTGGCCATTGAGGTAATGGTAGGTGGTCTGCCTCTTGCTGGTCTTGTAGGGCACAGGTTGCTAAGGTCATATGTGTCTAGGTAATTATTACTATAGGTAAGTTTAAGTAGGAGTCCCAGCTCACTTGTATCAATCCCACGGAACTCAACATTGCTATCACTGATCATTTCTACGCATTTCTCCACAGCAAAATCCACGTCAATAGATGGATACAGGGACACAACATCCATACTACCTATTATGCAGTTTGTTAGGTCCCTAGATCGGTTACTCACGCCGATTCTGCTGAGGAGGTCCTCCGTGCTGTCATATACATCTGGGGACATTTCGATGATGGGGCTTATGATCAGGGAGAGGAAGTAGGACAGTCTGTAGTTACTAGCAATGTTAGCTCCACAGACTGGCCGTGTTGGTGGTCCCGCGACAGGGTCACTGCCCGTTTTATGGTCTTTTCGAAGCCCATACAACGCCGGCACGTCATTGTTCCAGGCCTGGAAGTTGTTGGCAGTCCTTTTGTTGGGCTGCATTATATTCGTCCACATCACCATATGGGCATTGAGGGCTTTTTCTCTATCCTCATGCTCCTGTGGTGTTACCTCTCTTGTGTTAGTGATGTGGGGTTGCATTGCCTGGATGTAGTTTGGCAGGCTGTCAACCGACATTCTGCCAGGCTTGTCTGTTGGAAAGCATGCTATCTCTCCATTACGCGAGCGCTGCATGAGCTTACGCAAGCCATTTGCAAATGTTTCTCCCAGTTGCTGGGCCTCCATTCTATTATGCTTCTTGCTCTACTGTTCTATAATATTTCTAAGTTCGGATCTAGCTATACTAAATTGTGCTTCTGTTTGTTCATCGACCTGCGACGGCAATTGCGTGCGTTTGTTAAATGGTAAAGTCGTGGCGTGGACTCGTCGCAGGTCGAACGATTTATCGGAGGGATTATAAAAACTAGAGTTCCAGGCTGCTGCTTTATGTGTATTAGTGCTATAAACGAAATATATATATATATATATATATATATATATATATATATATATATATATATATATATATATATATATATATATATATATATATGAAAGAGAAGTAAGGTTCTATACTACAATACAGTGTATATAGAGAAAAGGTGAAATTTGAAATAACACGGAATGAAAAGTAGGTAATGTTAAGGGTGTATAATGCAAAAATTAATAAAATTATAGATGTATATATTGAGTGTAACACAAATGTGTTAACCATGGAATTTTCTTAATTTTAGATGTAATGTGTTTGAGATGTGTATAGTTTAAAAATGTGTGTTTGATAAAGATAAATTCCACTGTATTACTGGCCATGTTATTATAGGAAATATATTATACAATTTGTTATTAACTCCCCTTGCGAATATCGTTTCCTTATTTTTTTTAAATTCATAACGTTAAAACAATTTAACGACTTCTCAACCTTCCGACTTCGCCTAATAACTATTAATAGAACTCGCACATAAAGCAAGCTCTAATATTTCTTAACAGAAAATTTAAAGATAGGAATGCATTGTATAATATATTTCCACCCAATATATACATCTATATAGAAACTCCAATATAAAAATTCTTCAATAGGTAATTACCTATCTAATTTAATTACGTTTTTTGCACTATACTTTACATAACATCTATCTAATTTATCACCACATATCTCTTTACCATATTGCATGCCATTTTAAAAAATTTAAACATTTCTAACACTTTTAACATGCTTCTACATTCTATATGAAATATGCTTGTTTCATTTATTATATAACTCTTACCTCATGCATGCCTTTCTTAATTTTAGTAACTTTTGCATTATACACCCTTAACATTACCTGCTTTTCAATGCTATGATATCTTTTATCTATCTTATCTTACATCATTTTTTGCTTGTGTCTTCTTTTTTTTGCTTGTATCTTTTGCACACGTATTACCTTAAACAATATCTTGTTATATATAATATGCTCAATATTTCACTTTTTACCATTACGCTGTATACTGTGTTTTCTGTAGCATAACATCCTTTTGTAACTCCTGCTTTTCTATATGATGTCAATGACACTGGCAGTAGTTATGTATCTAAGAAGACTAGGATTTTAATTACCTGTTTAAACATTCTTTATGCTCCGATGAATCCAGATATCCGTCTGGAAGAAACAATTGTCAGCAATTAAATGTATTAAACTAAGATTTGATTGTTTTATATTTTGTATATATATATACAAAATATAAAACAATCAAATCTTAGTTTAATACATTTAATTGCTGACAATTGTTTCTTCCAGACGTATGTCTGGAATCATCGGCTATTTCTAGAAAAAGCCGTCGAAACGGCTTGAGATCTGCCGTCGGGCTTAAACATTTTCCTATTACCCACTGTACTACCCTAAGTATTGAGTACTCTGGTGCGTTATGGTCCATCTGGTTCCTGACTACACCTCCTTCGTTATATATATATTCAGCTTTAATCTGGAGTTTAAAAGACAATCACACCCAATATAAGTTACACTGGGAGATCCTAGCTTAAGCTAGATCGTATAATGGAAATAAAAGACCATGTGACCCCTGCGCTGCTGAAGCCCTGGAAATACTCTACGCCAAAGACCACATCTTAAACAAAAAATCTGAGGATATTTCGGCTTGTAAACATAAATTGCACAAAACTTTCCTGTATTACAGCCCCACATTATACCCTAACGGA
>OZ024742.1:75091504-75099004 GCA_964016885.1 Eledone cirrhosa | reverse complement strand
TCTATATATATATATATATATATATATATATATATATATATATATATATATATACAATGTTAATTAGATCCCTATTAATGTTTTACAAGCTGGAAACATGTTATTAATCTATATATACACATTGCTGTAGTGGAGTCTGTGCTGCTGTACGTGTCTGAGACTTGGACACTGAGACTTGGACACCAAGAAACTCACAAAGATGATGGATGGGTGCCACACGAAAATGCTGAGCAGGGCTCTGAACATTAATCAGTATACACTGAGGATGAAAAACTCAGAGCTGTATCGGAGCCTCCCAAAAGTCAGCTCAAAAGTGACACAGAGGAGAATGAGGTTAGCTGGACATGCTCACCGACATCCAGAGTTGACATTGCACTCAGTGTTCCTGTGGGAGCCCCTACATGGACAGACTGGAAGAGGTAGACCAAGGTTAACGTATGTTGATGCGCTAAGGACAGACACTGGTCTGTTGGAGCCGCTGGACATGGCAGCGATAATGAGGGACAGGGACCGCTGGAGAGAACTCGTCCATGGATCTCGGGAATTTTACCTGCCCTAGATATATATATATATATATATATATATATATATATATATATATATATATATATATATATATATATATATATATATATATAAATATATATATATATATATATATATATATATATGTATGGAGGAAGTTATAGTTCACTTGAAGCATTGTGTAATGAGGTTTAAACGTTTGTATATGTATAGTAAAGCCAAAACAATGCAGGTATGGACATAGAATAAAGAATGCAAATGCAAAAGATATTGTTGACAATTAGTCTTTTACCTTAGATTTATTTAAATGTCCTTAATTTTCGAGATAATATCTCTTCTTCGGAGGGAAGTAAAGCGGTTCAACCAGTTTTCTAAATAGCTTGCCAAGTCATGCTGTCAGGAAATGGTATAGAGTATCTGTTCTATCTCTAATGTCAAAGAGTTAAGGTTAGGTAGATAAAGAGTAGTCTCCCTTCAAAAGGGTTTTTTTGTACATGCCTGTTTAAGTGTGTGGGAGAATGTGTTAGGTATAAGTATGTGTGTGTGTGAGTGTGAGAAGATATTTCTATACGTAAATGTGGGGGAAAGATGTTATCTCGTGTTAGAACTGGTCTTTGTGTGTGTGAGAGAGAATAAGTGGAGGTGTAAGCGTGTGTGTGTGTGCGTGTGTGCGTGCGTGTGTGTGTTCGTGCGTGTGTGGAAGGGTGTGTAAATATGGGGCTAGATGCTCTATCAAGTTATAAATTGGGTGTTGAATTTTAGTCTATTATTGATTGGTGGTTGTGTTTTGTCTATAATTAGTGCTTCCTTAATTCTAAGATTGCCGAGGTTTCTTTCCTTAGTTTCTATCGTAACTGTTATGGTTTTGTCAGTGTTTTTGCATTTAACTAGGTGTTTCTTAAATGAGGAAGCGTTAGTATTGAGGTGTTCTTTTATTCTTATGTGGAGTGGTCTGGTGGTGCTACCTACGTAGAAGTTGCTGCATTTGTCGCACTCTAGCCTGTATACGACTTAAGCCTGGTGGCATAGGTTTGTGTCATTGATGGGGCAGTTGGCTAGCCTGCAGCGGTTGTCATGTCTGGTGGAGTGTCATTTGGTTAGCTGTCCGCGTAGAGAAGGACCTGAGTCGGCCAGTTGGATATCTAGTCCCTCTCGTCTGATAGCTCTGCGGATGGTTGTTGTTGTTTCATCTCTGAAGTGTGGGAGCTTCAGGAAGCAAGTGTTAGTGCCTCGGGTGTGGTGTCCTCTGTTCTTTCTGGCACGGTTTGTGGTGGATGTCGTGTATCCGTTCAGTTTGAGTACTTTCAGGAAATTTGTGGTGTGTGTGTCTCGGCCTCTAGCGTCGTTGCATTTGTTCCGGATACGTGTTAGTTCGTTCCTTATGTATCCGAACTTAGCGCTGGCTGGGAGGGCCGATCTGAAATGTACGAACAGGTCCCTGCTGGCGGCTTTTTTATAGAAGCAAGTGTGGATGTTGCCATCCTCTGTTACCCTGAGTTGGAAGTCCATTAGGGATAGGGATCCGCGGTCATCGGGGTGTTCCATGCTGAACTTTATACTGGCGTCCATGCTGGAGAATGTTGTGTATATTTTATCCGCCTCCTCACGGGATAATGTAAGGATGAGTATGTCATCTACATATCTGGTGAAGAAGTTATGGGAATGGCAGGTGTTTAGGGCTCGGCATTCTAGCTGTTTCATATAGGTGATGGTCAGCAGGCCCGATAGGCTGGATCCCATGGGTAATCCTGTTGTCTGTCTGTATATGTGATGGTGGAAGGTGAAGTACGTGTTGTCCACTGTGAACGACAAAAGCTGGTGTATGTCCGTCGGAAGGAGGCTGTAACAGTGGATGTCCTCTGCGACCAGGCAGTCCGTCAATAAATCGACAGCTGGATGAGCGGGGACTGTAGTGTAGAGGGAGACAATGTCGAGGCTAAAGGCGTATCTATTTAGTTTAAGTTGTTCAGGCTGGAGTTGGTGTAGTCTACGTATGACTTCGTCGGAGCTACGGACGTGCCCGAGAAAGGTGGAGAATAGAGGCTTGAGGACCTAGGAGAGGAGCCAGGAAATTTTGTATAGGGGTCCTTCTATGCTAGAGACGATGGGTCTTATTTGTGTCTTAGTGCTATTCTTGTGGGTCTTGATGAGGTGGTAGAAAGTGGGCAGTCTGCTATTTCTAGTGGTGTAGTTGAGCTTAACTTTATTTGGGAGTTGTCTTTTCTTACAGATGTCGAACCAGAGGGAGTTGGTCTGTTTTTCTATCTGTATATAGTTCATTGTCGCTTAGGTGTTCAAAGGGTAGGTTGTTGTATGTGGCTTGAGAGATGACGCAAAACTCTTTACCTTTGTCGGATGGTAAGTATATAAGTTCCCTATTCCGTAGGTTCTTCAGGGCGAGTTGTTGTGTCCTGGAGAGGTTTGGGGCTATCTTCTTCTGTTTCCGTAAGATGTTAAATACGGAATGTTTTAGCCTCGAGATATATATATATATATATATATATATATATATATATATATATATATATATATATATATATATATATATATATATATATATATATTGAGTGAGTGTGAAAGACCAGAGGTCATTATTGAAAGTCTCTGGATTTCGCAGAATACATAATAATTTTTATTGGAGAAGGTAAGATATTTTTCGAAAAAATTTGATTGTAGTGTTTTGTTTCCACTTAAGTATCTTTTGGAAATGTTATTTATTCATTATAGAAATTAAAAGATAGCATTCTATATGTAGGTGGGCCTCCTTCATCTCCTGGCGACCAATGTTTTTAGATCCAGTCCGCCACTGCTGTGTGTGTGTGTGTGTGTGTGTGTGTGTGTGTGTGTGTGTGTGTGTGTGTGTGTGTGTGTTTATATACCCCAACTTGTTTCGCCTGCCCCTTACCAACTTTATATATGGAATGATAGAGATAGATACGTATATATAGAATTGAACTCAGAAAATACAGATTTGAAACTCGCAGCCAATCCACTAGTCTTGTTCTGTTAATAGTAATATTAATAAAATCAGTAGGTCATAATTTACTACACTTTACTTCTACTCTACCATATATTATCTTGTATTAGTTTTAGAATCAAGTACTATAATATATTTTTGCTATCACATCCCAATATTTAGCATCGATCTTGTTACAACAATATCAACCACAAAAACGATACTTACAACAAACACATCATCATTAAAGACAACAATAACATTAACAGCAACTTCGATGTCGTTACTATATGACAATTGAAGCCATAAATATCAGAAATTCTCTAACACACACAGACGTGAAATACATCAAGCATTATTTTAGTGTTATTTTTCATAGCGACCGACGAAAGGAAGAAGAGGAAAGTAATCTCTATAATAGAAACTTTCAATGACAAAAACTATATACAAATTCATTAATAATGTGTATATATATATATATATATATATATAGATATATATATATATATATATATATATATATATATATATATATATATATATATATATATATATATATATATATATATATATATATATATATATATATATATATATATATATATATGTATATATATAAACAGAAAAAATTATACGAAATCTCATTTCTCACTCTTCGTACGGCTGTTACTTAAATATAAGTATGTATACGTACATATATATATATATATATATATATATATATATATATATATATATATATAGAGAGAGAGAGAGAGAGAGAGAGAGAGAGAGAGAGAGAGAGAGAGAGAGAGAGAGAGAGAGAGAGAAATCTACCAAAATATACGGTAGTGTCCATTCCGTATGAAGAACTCAATGTAATCCAAATATCATGAAAAGAGAAGATGCATTCAAAGGTTTTCGATGAAAATCCCAGGAAAACAGAGTCAAGAGAAATTAATAAAAACAATGAATAAAAACAAAGAAACAGCTCCTTATATTAAAAAATTCCTCATTTTACGATCGTTTCTAGGATATATATATATGTGTGTTGGTATGTATATCATATAGATCTATGTAAATATTTTACAAACTGTCAGAGGAAATATACATACCTTCACATATATATGCTGTCTTCAGAAATAATGATATTTGTTTATTGAAAAAAAACAACAAGCATTTAATATAATAGGTCTGTTTGGGAACAGGTTTTGAATTGACCAATAGAAAAGTAGTAAGAGGTCAAGTTGATAGAATAGTAGTAGTAGAAATTTAATTTAGGGGTAGAGGAATGCAGACTTAAGTTTTGTATAGAAAGAATACTTTGAATGAAAAGAATACTGTGGGATGAAAAGAGGTCAAGCCGGTGAAGGGTACACGAGAATTTGATGCTATTAAAGAATGTTAAAACCGAAGGAGAATAAAATTTTAGGGTAAAGGTGTTAGTGAAAAATACCAATCTTATTTAAAACACAAGGAATTTAGATCTATAACAAGAAATTAAATTAATTGATAGGTATACTTATAGGGATAAATTTATATTAATTCATATGGATGTGATAAATAAGAATTAGATGTTATTAAAGAATGTTGTTAAAAACGAAATAAAATAAAATTTTGGGATAAATGTAGTAGTGAGAAATACCAATCTTATATAGACTATAAGGAATCTAGATTCATAACAGGAAATTAAATTAATTTATATATATACTTTTAGGTATTAATTTTAGGAAAAGAGAACTGTAAGAGGGAAATAAAATTATGAAGTTCTCTGTAGTAAAGTACTAATTATAGGTTAACTAAATTAAAAAAACTAATTATAATAATATGTAAAATATAAGTGTAAGGTGTATATTAATTAGGTTTATAATATTTGAAAGTTCTTCTAATTTTATGATTGCAAGATATAATTAATTTTTGTCGCTTATTTAATAGGATATCCTTAGATTTCATTATTTCAAAAAGTTCCTCGGAGCATAATCTACACTCGTATCTGTTATTTTGATAAGGGGAGGCCCTTTTGAGCACACTACAGGTCAGGTTGTAATCGATATTCTTTTTTTCTATAATTATTAATTGTTTCAGCCAATGATATTGTATTAGCTAATGCGGCATTTTTAAAACTATGTTTGTGGGTATTAAATCTTACTTTAAATTGGTTAGACGTAGCTCCTATATATGAATAAGTTGAGTCCTTAGTGCTAATTTTATATTTATATACTATGTTATTAATAAGACAATTTCCCTTTAATTTGGCAATTTCCTTTGTTTCTACAGTTATAACCATTCGTGAATATTATATCAGGGGATTTAGTCAAATTTGGTGTGGAATTTACTCGACTTGTTATATATGAAGGAGATGGTGGTTTGTTGCGGTTTATTTTAGTATTATGGTTGGTTTGATGTGTTGGTGGTATATTTGTGGTTTGTTTACATTTATATGCATTGTACGCACTTATATTCCGTTGTATATTTTTGGTAGTGGAGTAGGAAAATTTGACAGTTGATCTATTTAAAATTTGATGGTATTTATGGTTTGGCGGGAAGTATTTCTCTAGGATAGTAAAAACATTTTTAGGTAAATTATCTTTAATTTGTAGATTAAATGGAGCAGTATACCAAGTAATTCGTCTATTACGGTTTCGATGTTGTTTTTTTTTTATATTTATACGATGTATCAGGATGTTTACTAAGAGAATTAGTATTAGTGAATTTATTATATATAGGTTTAGTTAGATTAACTGATTTAGGTGTTTTAGTCTGATTATTAGGAATTTTGTTAGTAATGTTATTAACGTATATTGGAGTATTAGGATGAATGGTTTTATGAAAGTTATTATATTGTATATTTCAAGAGGTAGAGAAATTAAGTTTTAGGTTGGTATTTTGGGGTGTAGTGTGAGTGGCATTTAGGTGTGTACATTTCATTTGGTGTTTGTTGGTAATATTGGGTTGTATGTTTGAAGTATTATTGGTGCAAGGTATATAGACTGATTTGTTTTTGTGGTCGCTTCTAGCTAAAGCTTCGTTATAAAAGGGCGCATTTTTGTCGAATACATCCTGGTTAGATGAAAGGTTAGAAATTCTGAGTGAGATATTACATGCTAGGTTTTTAAGGATAGATCTAGGGTGATTGGATTGTGAGTGTATGTAATGTAAGTTTTGGTTAGGTTTATGATAAGGTTGGTAGATACACGTAGATAAGTCTAAAGTTATATCTAGGAAATTATTACATTTGAAAATACCAGTAAAATAGTTAGTGAGACTATAATAGTCTTTGAGGAAAGTTCTAATAAGTTTTTTGTTTTTTTTCAATTTCTGATAGGCTAAGGTTAGTAGAGAGAAGAAGACAGTCATCACGATATAAACCACCTTTAAATTTCTACTACTACTATTCTATCAACTTGACCTCTTACTAATTTTTTATTGGGCAATTCAAAACCTGTTCCCAAACAGAACTATTATATTAAATCTTTGTTGTTTTTTTTCAATAACCAAACATCATTATTTCTGAAGACAGCATATATATGTGAAGGTATGTATATTTCCTCTGATAGTTTGTAAAATGTTTACATAGATCTATATGATATACATACCAACACACATATATATCCTAGAAACGATCGTAAAATGATGATTTTTTTTAATATAACGAATTTGTTCTTTGTTCTTATTCATTGCTTTTATTAATTTATATATATATATATATATATATAGGAGGTGAGTTTTATTGTAGTACAATAAAGTAATGCAGATATCGGATAAGAAGCACTCTACAGTTTGTAGGATTGGAGTATACATAGTATATAAGATTAAAATATATGTTGATTTAAAACTGCACTATTCACAAGTGTTGTTTAACCTTCATATCATGTCTTCCTATTTTATCTGATGAAAACACAAATGTTATTGCATGATGATATTTGTTTTTGAAATGCGCATTATAAAATACATGGAACTCTTTTAACCATCTTTTGATCTTATATATATATATATATCTAAGGCGGGTAAAATTCCCGAGATCCATGGGCGAGTTCTCT
>OZ024742.1:75049004-75086504 GCA_964016885.1 Eledone cirrhosa | reverse complement strand
ATATATATTATATATATGTATTATATACATATATATGTATATAATATGCATATATATTATCTCTCTCTATATAAAATTCTTTTTCTTCCTCTCTGTCAATCTGTTTGTTCTCAAATGACTCGACCAAATCAAATCAAATTTTACAAGGTAATAGTATCAGACCCCGGGATTAACAATATGTATTTTTTTAATTTTCATTTGGATTAAAAAAATATAACAGCTTATCTAAAATAATTTTTCTGTAGTTAACTATAATAAACTGATAATTTGTAACACTGCGACAACAACGACGACGTCGCATTTTGTTTTTTATGAGTGTGTGTGTGTATCTGTGTTTACGCGTTTGTTACTTACGTTAGGACTTAGTAAGTTACATGCACATACATCTTCACGTAAATATTTAATCAGATTCACAAAGAATTAAACACACACACATCTATACATGTGTGACTGAGAAGTATACGTGTATAAGTGTATGTGAGAGTTTATGTGTGTGTGAGTATAAATACATTTCTGTGGCGACTGACATAAACGCTGGGGGTGAATCTGTATGTGTTTGTATGAATTATGTCTGTGTGTTTTTTATATGTTTATGCGAGTGTATGTGTGTCAGTTCGGGAGTGAAACTCTGTGTGTCTTTGTATGAAAGTATGACGATTGTCCCCCTTGCTTCTGATGGACTCCACCAGGTAGCGACAGCCACCGGTGTTTTTGCATAGCTACGGCTTTCTAAATGTTTATTTATAAACATACCGTATTTCTTTAGAAATACGAAATTCCAATACATATATGTATACAGCTATGCTCGAAGCTAAATTCTAATTCTCTCTCTCTCTCTCTCTCTCTCTCTCTCTCTCTCTCTCTCTCTCTCTCTCTCTCTCTCTTTCTATATATATATATATATATATGTGTGTGTGTGTGTACATATATATATATTTATTTATCTATTTATTATATATATATATATATATATATATATATATATATTTGTGATTGTGTGTGTATGAAGCAAAACAATATTTAATAAAGAAAACAATGAAATATACCAAGAAATCTATTTTCGTATTTCTACATAAAGCGAATAACCTGTCATAAGATACAAAATGTGTCGGGAAGTATAAATAGTTAATCTTATAATATATACTGTTTGTTGCAATTTTGATTACACCTGCACATTTCAGTTAGAATCCGCTAGGATACCGTTATTTTTAAACTCAGCACTATAATCAGCAATAATAAATATTATGAGCAGTTGCTATATAGGTTATGTACTGAATTGTTATATAAGGCAACAAATTAGAAGTTGTTCCATCAATCTAGTATGTACCTACAATCTCGATATGGACTTCCATTATCAATATTCGTTATAAATATTTAATCCTTTCGATAACGAACCACTTGAAACTGCCTCTAGTTCTATGTTACTGTGTTTTAGTCAAAAATTCTTATTTCATAATCAAACCTTCAGTTATAATTCCATGAAAAAATTATATTAAACAACCTATCATGGAAAATCGATCGACAAGCTCCAAGACCTCATATGCCCACCGATTAAGTAAACCTACTCTAATCGGAGTAATAAAACAATGTTTTCATTGGTCTTTCTATCGTTGATACTATCTACCGGTCGCAACTCTTGTCAGAAGGAAAAATGCCTTTTCAAGTTCGACAATATAAAAATATACCTCTTGGTATTACTCCCACCATTTTTCGAAGACCTGCTGCAGTGTGAATATTTAGTCAGCTGTGCTGCGTCCGAAGCGAAAACTGCACTGTTTATCAGCTAGCTTGGATTCAGCAATTTCCCTGCAACTCTTTGCCAGACATTTAGCATAGACTTTATAAGGGAAGCCTAACAATTGGAACAATGCCTCTTGTCTCTCTTTTTGAAAATTTGGATTATCACTCCCAATTGCCATTGCTTAGGTGCCTTTCCAGAGATCCAGGCCACCTGGCACACACGAGTCAGCCAGAGAATACTTTCTCTATTTAAGGCTTTTAACATCTCGGGCCGGATTTCATCTTCCCCAACGGCCTTGCCATATTTGAGCTCTTTATCTGGTCTTGTGACCTCAGCCTCTGAGAGATTAATCACCGCTCCCATATGCACCTCGTGTACACCAGAAGATGCTGTTGAGATCGGGTTTAGGAGATCAGCAAAGTATTCTTTCCACCTGGCGAGGAATCATGTCTCTGAAGAAAGGAGAATCTCAGGTGCGTTCTTGATAACAGGTATTGAGGAAGGCTTCTTACTACGAAGTCGGCGGATGGTGTGCCAGAACACTTTATTTGCTGATATGATATCGGATTCCAGCTTAACCCCAGAGTCCTACCATGTCTTAACTTTGGACGCCTTTACTGTCTCTACTGTGATTCTTTGTGCCTGCTTATACCGCAAATGCAAGAAGGATGACTCTTTTGTTGTAGAAGTCTTCTCGGTAGAGCTGTTCTGCTCGAGAACGTGTCGCAGGTGGCTGATAGTGACACAGCCACCAGGTGTGATAGCTAGTTGCGATATAAGCGGGAAACTGCCGGACGAATAAGCAACCCCAGACCAACAGCGGTAAGCTGCTACGGGAGGTGGAGAAATGGGTGACACCAATAGCTCCCAAAAAAATGTTCAAAGCCCAGTGACGTAGTTGACAAAGTATCTAATTGGTGACTGGTGCGAAACTGCAACTGAAACTGCAATATGAAGGGGAAAACAAAAAAAAAACATACCTGTTTGAAAAATATATTGCAGTCTCCATTTCATGTTACAAAAACTGACGATGGTCATGCGACCCGTCCTGGGAGGCGTGGCATGGACGCACAAAGATTGTGTATCCCGTGACCCCAAAGTGAGTCCGGAAGGGAGCAAACCTTGACAATTAGAACCTGGATCATCACAACCCTTACAGGTAAGGAGCGGAAGATAGTGGAGGAGCCTATATTCTACCGGCTAGTTATAGTCCGGGTTCCCTCGACAAAGTTCCGTGGCTCTGGAGCTGTAGATTTGCATGGAAGATGGAAACTCTACTACGCGGGTGTGGTGCCAGAAATGACTACACAGGTGTGAGTGGGGATGCTTACAAGCCCCCGGCTGTCAGAATGTTTTATGGACAAGATCCCATTAAGAGGGAAGATTTGCCTCTTGAAACTTAGGCTGAAGATGGGTCTCTCTGGGTGGTGCAAGTTTATGCACCAAACTAGGAGTCCAAATGCAGGTCCTTCCTTGATGATGTCACTGCAGCGTTTGATGTAGTTAAGACTGAGTCATATATCCTGATGGGAGAATTCAATGCGCATGTTGACACTGACCCCTGATATGGAAAGGAATGATTGGAAAGAATGGAGACCCCGATCTAAATACTAACGGAGAGGCCTTACTAGACTTCTTTTCTAGCAATGGAATCTCTATTATGAACACTTTCTTCCAGTACAGACATCAATAAATATACATGGTATAAGGGGAATCAGGGACAGGGGTGATTAATTGTTGTAATGGTCTCTGATCTCTTTGATTCTGTGATGCATGTTTGTGTTAAGAGGGAGCCTGGGGTGTCAACTGATAATCACCTAGTTATCTACAATTTAACACTACCTAAAACCAAAGAAGCCTACAAAGCTGGCATATCCAGGGCGACCTACAGGATAAAGTAGAAAGAATTGGTGGAAAAGGAAGTCACGACCAAGTATGCAATTACTATTGCATTCAAATTCAGAGAACTCCCTGAGCAAACTGACGACATTGAGACAGAGTGGAGATTGTTCAGCGCAGCAGTTTCTGCTTCAGTTGTTAGATGCTGCGGGTGAAAGAGGCTTGGTTTGGCGCCGGATGGCAGGAGGGCCTCTTGGTTCAATCAAGACGTCAAAGATGCCATCCGAACAAAGAAGAAAGCTTACAAAGCTTATTTTTAATATGTGGTTACAATCAACAATATCAGGCAGGTTGAGCTTTAATTTGGTGACAGCTTTTATTTTTAGGTTCCACCAGTTTTCATTTAAGCCATGAGTCTCAACATATTCCTCTCTATTTGATCGATTTCGGTCTTCTGTAATGCACTCCAGATCTATCTAGCTATCCCATCATGCCTTATGGAGAAGTAGCAATGAAAAGCCATCCTTTCATAAATGACAACAATAGGATTAACATCTTCGGTCATTATTTTGCAAAGCCTACATTTATTGTCAACTGATGACTTTTTTTAACAGTAGGTACTAGGTAAGGACTTCTTGTTCTTGGAGTGCATGGAGATATCGTTCAAGGTGGGTTGTTATGAACTTGTCGGAAAACCTTGTCAGGATTTCAGTATAGTTTATCTCCTGTATGATCTCTGTTTTCGTCTCAAGTACATATAACATTCTCAGTGAATTGGTCCTTTTTTCAATTTTGTTCGAGCATTGAGTAGACTACCAATGTCTCTGTGTAAGAGATTTGTATAAGCTTTTATTTCATGTCTCTCTTCTGCAAGATCAGTGTCTATCCTAACTATATTGTTCTCATGCTTATAAACTTTAACAAAGTGGCTGCTGACTTTTTATTCTGTTGAAGAAGTTATTTCAGTGTTGTTATCTGCGTCGCGTATTATGTTAACATGGATTTTAGGACCCGTGAACCCTCATTGCGGGAAATATAGCCTATCCGCATCACCATTGGTGTTAGTTTCCAGTAACAGTTGGCAGCTTGCGAGTCGTTATATCCATCTCGCTCAGTTCGTGCAATGACCAGTTAGACAGACTAAATTTTGACGTTAGGGTGAGCACAACAAAAGTATTACGGCCAATGCGCTTGTTGTGAGCTGAGAGTTCTGTTGACCACTTTACGCTTCCGAAGTATTTTTTTATGGTCCTCTCCTTATTTATGGATCCATTATATCTGACATTCTCATTCGGTTGAAGATACATATAATTGTCAATTGACGTTGAAGCTATATCGTCAAGCCGTTCTCTTTTAGGTTTTCAAAACTTTTCCATCTTTTATTCTCAAAAATGTATTTTAGACTCGCAGTCTGAAGTCCAATTGTTTTTTATATGATTGATATTCGGCCCGTGCAATTTCAGGTCATTGACAAAGAAAATATGAGAGAAGTATGTATGTATGTATGTATGTATGTATGTATGTATGTATGTATGTATGTATGTATGTATGTATGTATGTATGTATGTATGTATGTATGTATGTCAGGTCACCAGTTGGTGCTACTGGTAACATGTATCCCAAGGTTTCTTGGTGAGGAGGGTGACTTTGGACATCCTGCAGGACTAAAAACAAAACTTGTCAAAGGGCAAAGGAGCTCCTAAGAGTCAATGGCCATCCAAAATCACCGGGAGAGATGACCCCTTAGCCTTTGTCAAGACAGAATTCTAGGAGAAGGAAAGCTCTGATATAGTACCTATAACCCTGATGGTATCCAATGATGTTGACTTGTTCTTCTTTTTGGTAAATATCATCTTGGTTAAGAGAGTGGGACTGGCTTTGTGCAGTGCCTTTGCTCACTATAAAGGCTTCACGGCACAGGCATTGCTTTATATCTGGAGAGATCTCTGCACTTGTCGTCACATGGTACCATGAGCCCAGTACTATGTGTCAATAATTGTCACAAGTGTAGTGTTTGTACCAGAGTTTTCAAGTCGCTGGCTGGACTAAAAAGTCACACTCGTTCAGTGCATCGGTAGGGGTTCTCCTACATGGATATAAAGTAGTGGCCGTACTCTAAAACGAGTTGGCAGCCACCATGTATGTATGTATGTATGCATGTATGTATGTTCTTCTGGTTTCATAATTTCACAAACTTTTGCCAATGGAGAGAGAGAGTCGTATGTATGTATGTATGTATGTCCCATCGTTCTTCAGTACAACCTGTGTATGGTCGGGTCGTCGGCGACTACACCAGCAAGCTCTGTGGTGGGGGGGGGGGATATTTGGACACCCTGCGAGATGAAAAGCAAAACCCGTCAAAAGGCGGAGGAACTCACAAATTCAACGGCCAGCCAATAAAGTTTTTGTTCTGTGGAGCGAGAGAGTCTTAGTCCTCATTAAAACGTCTCTCTAGAAGGAAGTCACTCTGATATAAAACCTGCGACTTCGTTTGCATGCAATGATGTAGACCAGTTCTTTTTTTGGACAAATGCATTCGATGTTCAGAGAGAGGAATTGGCCCTGTGCAAAGCCTTTCCTCACATAAAAAAGCTTCAAGCACAGGCATCGCTTGATGTGTGACGTTTCTTGTGATATGTGATAGGTAAGTCCCTTGCAGGAGTAAAAATCAACGACTGTGATGTTCATGCTTAAGTATCAAGCGATGGCATTAGTCGAAATCTAGTTGCAACCATCATGGATGTATGTATTCAAGCCTGTATTTACGTATCTGTATGTATATCTATGTATATATATATATATATATATATATATATATATACAGATATATGTGTATCTGTATGTATATATGTATATATATATATATATGTATATATCTGTATGTATATCTATTTATATATATATATATATATATATATATAGTTATAGCTCTGATTTATCCAAATTATTGAGCCCTCTGCCACTCATATCGGATTTTCCGATACTCGATTATTCCATTATATATATATATATATATATATATATATATATATATATATATATGTGTGTATATCTATGTATATATATATATATATATATATATATATATATATATATATAATATAAGATCAAAAGATGGTGAAAGGAGTTCCATATATTTTATTATGCGCATTTCAAAAACAAACATCATCAAGCAATAATATTTGTGTTTTCATCAGATAAAACAGGAGAACATGATATGAAGGCTAAAAAAAACACTTGTTGATAGTGCAGTTTTAAATCAACATATATATATATATATATGTATGTATGTATATATATGTATGTATATATATGCATATCTATATATCTGTGTGTATATTTATGTATATCTATGTATATCGATATATGCATGTATTTATATATGTGAATGTATTTATGTATGTATATGTATATATATATATATATATATATTTGTGTGTGATCGTCGTGTATGTGTGTGTATGTACATTTATGTAATTTTGCATATATATATATATATGCAAACAGACATACATGTACATACACGCACGCGCGAGAACACACACACATATATATATATATATATATACATATACATAAATACATTCACATATATAAATACATGCATATATACATAGATATACATAAATATACAAATATACTCACAGATACATAGATATGCACAGACATACATAGATATACATACAGATATATACATATATATATATATATACATAGATATACATATATATATACATAGATATATGTTTATTTACATATATGTGAAGTTCCTTTAGAGAATTCGATTCACAATTGTGAGGTTGTCAGTTCGAGTCCCCGAGCGGGCAATGAATTGTGTCCTTGAATAAAACACTTTATTTCACGTTGTTCCAGTTCACTCAGCCGTTCATAATTTTCACTTTATTTCACGTTGCTCCACTTCACTCAGCCGTTCACAATTTTCACTTTATTTCACGTTGTTCCAGTTCACTCAGCCATTCACAATTTTCACTTTATTTCACGTTGTTCCAGTTCACTCAGCCGTTCACAATTTTCACTTTATTTCACGTTGCTCCAGTTCACTCAGCCGTTCACAATTTTCACTTTATTTCACGTTGCTCCAGTTCACTCAGCCGTAGAAATGAGTTGCGACGTCACTGGTGCTAAGTTGTATTAGATTTTGCTTTTTCCTTGGACGACGCCTGTGGCGTGGAGAAGGGAGACAGATATGCATGGGTGACTGCTGGTCTAGAGAAAATTGTGAACAGGAAATTAAGTTTGTTAGATTAAATTATTTAAATTAATTCTTGTATATATTGTATGTGATAACCATATATTCACCATATAGTCTGTCAGTATTTTAAATGTAAAAACCTAAATAATCCAGAATAAAGACAGTGTTATAGAAACGCGTGGTGACATTATAGCTCAAGATCTTATACACATAGGTATCTTAGAGTCTATGGTAATATTCAAAGAAAGCTATTTCAAATAATGAGAAAGAAAAGTGTAAAAGGTGGTGAAAGTTCCGAAAGTTAAGTGAGAGAAAATATGGCTGAAGTTTATATATGAATGTATTTTATCATTCATTTTGTTTCTACTAAGAATTTTTATCCATGTGGGATTCTTAAGCTGACAAGGAATGAGATGAAATATCAGATTTCTAGCTTACATTTTGTAAGAACAAGTTGACCAGCAGTTAGATCTGTTTTAATCAACTTAGCTAGGTAATAAGACATATTACAATGATGGGATGGTATATAGACGATGGGTTAGTGTGGAGGAGTTTTGTGGAAGTGGTTAGTCTGCTTTTCGGTTTTACAGGAACAGTGTTATTGTAATAAAAGTGTCGCTGGAATTCAGATGATCTTTGCTGTAATGTACAGATGGAAATTACTATAGTGTCATGTCAGATGCATCTGATAAATAACCTCTGCTGGTGGTCGGGGGGGGGGCAGATTTCATGGCTGCAGTCGAAATCATTTAGAAGAAATCTCGTGCCTCCATGCGGACAAAATTTTCGACATCCTGTTTAACATATGTTACTACTCTGTCAACAGTAAGTAGCAGTTTTAGCGATGATACAACGTATACATGTTGGTTATTTTGCTTGCCTTCAATTAACAGATATATTTGAGTACAGAGATAGAGTTGATTCTATCAGTGTGTTTAGAGGCATGAATCTGCTACGTATATTTAGTTTTATATCTATGTTCTGTGAAGCCAATGTGGGCTCTCTCCATCCGATCTACCTTTATTATGTTTACTCTATACACAACTTACTGTGTGAAGTACTTACCATTAACAAACATGACGTAGTATTGTTTGCAGTTGCAATCTGTTGACTTAAAAGGTTCGTTTAGATTATTGTTAATTGATATTTGAAATGTGATATTCTTTAGAACATGTATGTAGTTATGTATGTATGTATATATGTATGTATGTACGCATGTCGCATGTATGTATGTATGTACGCATAAATGGTATTCATCTGATTAAGTGAACCAATAAACCCATAGGTATATGAAACAAAATAGAGCATTATTATAATAAGGTTCAGTGTGGTGAAAAGTTCAAAACTATACATATATGTTGTAGTTATGCCAAATTGTTGTTATTTTCCTGGAATATACTTTACGTTTCCGCTCTGTATTTTCCTAACACTCTGAATTTACACAATATTCTATCCCTTTAAATAATTGTTTCTACTTTTTGGCACAAGGCCAGCATTACTGGTACTTTATTTTATCGACCCCGCAAGGATGAAAGGCAAAGTTAACGTTGGCGGGATTTGAACTCAAACCATAAAGGGCCGTAACTCTTTGCTGCTAAGCATAGCGTCCGACCCTCTACCGATACTGCCAATTCCTTTAAATAATAGTATTTCATTATTAATGGATTGATGTCTTACAAATACATTGACAATCATCTTCAAGAAATCTATCCTATATACTGTTTAATGTAACATTAACTGATGTAGACCTAGAAGAACAAACGCAAGGGATAGTCAGGATTCTAATGCGTAGGTCACATGTTTACTTAATCAGTAACCATGTTTCATTGAAGTACATTTGCAATTTTAGTGAATTGGCTTCTATTGAGAACAGAACGAAGCCAGCAGTCAGAAATCCGGTGACACACATGATATTCTACAGAGCTCACCAATAATTTTATTACAACGTTGTAATAAAATCTAGTTTGATCGTAAATTATAAGAAATAGAGTATTAAGATGTCTATACACACATTGTATTGATTTATGGATTAAAAGGCTTGGCATTCTCACTAAACATGACAAAAAGAAAAGAGATGTAGACCAACAAAAAATGATGTAAAGCAGAACAAAAATTCCTGTAAAAATCTAACCAAACAAACAGATTTTGATGTGCAGATTAGAAAAGAAGAGCTAGATTTTATTTTAATGACTTTACAATATTTTCAACATAAAAGAGATTAAAAAGAGCAGTGTTAATTCGTGTAACAAAAATAGATTTTGAATTACTTATCACTGGATTACAATTACAATGCTTTAAAACATTAGATGTCTCATAAATAGCAGTTCTTATAGTATCACTAGGCCAATTCTAGCAAATCTTTTGAGCTATGAATCTAATCATATATTGAACATCTAAACATTTATGATATTAACACATGTTATAAAATTCTAAGAATGATTGTCTCTGGCATTTTTGCCTCTACAATTCGTTGACCCACACAGTTGGAATTGGCTTCTTTTGATATTAGTAGATCTTTTCTAAGGAGAACTATTAACATCGAAACACAGATTGCTTTCAACAAATTGGCATTAAGACAAGGTTCGCTCACACCATGACCTTTATACAATGAAGCACACACACACACACACACACACACACACACACACACACACACACACACACACACACACACACACACACACACACACACAGTGAATTCCACTTCTACTATGCTTATTTTCCTCTTAATACGTGAATCTCATTCTGTCCTTCACGTTCTCCAAAATATTAATCTCCCCAGTGCTCTTATTTTCCTCCTTTGTTTTCTTACCCTTGTCAATCATTTTATTTCTTCTTTCTTCTTTCTCATTCTATATCTTCATATGTAAGACTAACCTCCGAAACATTGAAACACTTTTCTTACCATATCAAAATTTAAACTAATATATATCATTATTGTACTCAATTGAACTCCCCTGTTGTTATTCCTTATTGACTTTTCTCACACACACACACACACACACACACACACACACACACACACACACACACACACACACACACACACACACACATATATATATATATATATATATATATATATATGAATGTATGTATGGTTTATTTGGCAATATACCGTATGTTTAATTAAAAACATTTAGAAGACCATTCGCTATCAGTTTTAAAGCAGAGACTATGTCACTTACTTACTTTCGGCAAAAGCTGGAAGAGAAGCTGACAGCTGTTTCTCGCTCGTTGGCGTTTATCAAAGCCATGCACTCATCTGCCTTTGCCGAAAATTATAGAAGCTGGATTCTTATAGAATTCCAGTAATAATCCAGCTTCCATCCCAGCCTTTGCCGAAAGTAAGTGACATAGTCACTACTTTAAAACTGATAGCGAATGGTATTCTAAATATTCATATATATATATATATATATATATAGGAAACGACAAAATATACAAAAAGTCTTATTAGTCTCACGCTTTATATTGAAGGAAAGTTTGACGTGTCAGGCTTTAGCCCTTCTTCGTGAGTACTAAATTTAGAGACAGGATTACAAAGGATAGATACGGAAAATAAAAGGTAGTCTATAATAAAAACCGGAAAGAGAGAGATTTGTGTGTATGTATATACACGATTATTTCCCCTTTTTCTCTGTAACATCTGACAGTAGCTTTTCTATAGTTTCTATCTTCACAGCCATATTTCGAGGCCTCCTTATTCTTCCTCTAGCATTATACTCTCTATGTTGTATTATTTATCTTCTAAGTCAAATCCTCGATTGTTTAATCTTCGTATCACAACACTTTTGTTCCGGCCTCCCTATGATTTTACTCCAGGTATTTATTTAAATATCCATGTTTGTCTAGCTTACTTGCTTGTACATCGTCCGCACACAGCATTTTCTCCCCCGAGCTGTTCATCACTTCCGAACGACGCTTTCCTAATTTGGATGTCTCGTTGTTGTAGGACTCTAAGCTATGGTTTGTCCATTGTTTACTTGGTGAAAAACAGTGAGTTTAGAGGAGTCAACTGAAGATCGGAATTATTCATTGTTACTGTGTTTGTTTTTTCCCTACTGTCCCATTTGTTTTTGTTGTTTCTGTACTGTCCCATTTATGGTTGTTGTTCATCTAGTGTCCCATTTGTGTTTGCTGTTTCTCTGCTGTCCCCCCTGTTTGTGTTTTGTCCCATTTTCACGTGTTCCATTGCATTTCATTTATCAAATATTTCAATGTATTACAGTATTTTCTCATCTATATATATATATATATATATATTAGAATTGGTGCTCTGAAATAGCGATATATATATATATGAATGTATATATAGTGTATTTTGCAATAAACTGTATGCTTAATTAAAAGCATTTCGAAGACCTTAGGCTATTGTTTTAGAGTAGTGACAGTCTCACTTACTTTAAATTTTCAGCAAACAAGGGGAGATAAAGCTGACAGAGGTCTGTGTCGTACTTTTTGATACTTATCAAAGCTAAGTACTCCACCTGTCTGCTGAAAATCAGGAATGTTTGATTCTTATAGAATTCTAGTAATAATCAGGAACTGATTATACAGAGCGGTTACCGGTCAAGCAGAAATTGAAAATAAAACAATAGCGTAAGGTCTTCGAAATGCTTTTAATTATGCATACAGTGTATTGCAAAATACACTATATATACATTCATATATATATATATATATCGCTATTTCAGAGCACCAATTCTAATTTTCAATTTCTGCATGACCGGCAACCGCTCTGTATAATCAGTTCCTGATTATTACTAGAATTCTATAAGAATCAAACATTCATGTTTTTCAGCAAACAGGTGGAGTAGTTTGCTTTGATAAGTACCAAAAAGTACGAAACAAAGTTCTGTCAGCTTTATCTCCCCTGTTTGATGAAAATTTTAAGTAAGTGAGACTGTCACTACTCTAAAACAATAGCGTAAGGTCTTCCAAATGCTTTTAATCAAGCATGCAGTGTATTTCAAAATACACTATATATACATATATATATATATAAATTAATATGTAAGTGATGAAACACAGATACCAACACATCTGTATATATATTGCAAAAGAAAAATTTAGCCAGATTGAAGTATACTAATTATTATACTACAGTTTGTCCATATCGATTTAAAATAATAAATCAACGGAGACGAACTGTATTGGCAAAAGGCCGTGATGTTTAGACACATTTAAATTTCAAAATCAAACCTGTTCCGTAGATAAGTTTAGACTTTAAGATCCAAATATGTTTCGAGTTAAATAAGTGTAGGAATATCATGTCCCGCTCTCCTCAGTAAACATCCAGAGACAAATTGATATGCTTCACTTCTAAATGATTTAAAAGACTGCGGCGTCACGCAGTCTTTTAAATCATTTAGAAGTGAAGCATATCAATTTGTCTCTGGATGTTTACTGAGGAGAGCGGGACATGATATTCCTACACTTATTTAACTCGAAACATATTTGGATCTTAAAGTCTAAACTTATCTACGGAACAGGTTTGATTTTGAAATTTAAATGTGTCTAAACATCACGGCCTTTTGCCAATACAGTTCGTCTCCGTTGATTTATTATTTTAAATCGATATGGACAAACTGTAGTATAATAATTAGTATACTTCAATCTGGCTAAATTTTTCTTTTGCAATATATATACAGATGTGTTGGTATCTGTGTTTCATCACTTACATATTAATGTATACACTGCTCAGGGGATATTTTTCCTCATTCGAGCTGATTCCATTGTAAAAGAATTCATTACCTTATTAATTTTAACTGCTCCTAGTTTGAGCTGCAAACCGTCTCGTATATACGACTGTTATTTCTAGCAGTACGGTTATGAGACTAGTTATATATATATATATATATATATATATATATATATATATATATATATATATATACACAGAAAGATAGATAGAGAGAGAAATAACTTCTGTAAGACTAGAACTGTTTGATTCGTATGAAATCATCAGAAATGTTTTCACACGAAAGAAACAGTTCTAGTCGTGTATAGCTCATTTCTATAGATAATAAAGATATATATATGTGTATATATATATATATATATATATATATATATATATATATATATATATATATATGGGTGTGAATGCGTACATATGTGTAGATGTATGTGAGAGTGTATGCCTCTGTGTGTGTGTACGTGTACTTCGTATCTATGAATAAAATATTATGAATATCAAAAATTTAGAAACGATTTCCGTCCTGTTTTTGTTATTTTTACTATACTATCTTATGTGTAATTTGTTATTAGTCACAGTTGTACCAAGTGTATTAAGTAACATTGTATGAGCCGAGAAGTTTAGAGGTTCATGTCCAGTCATGGAGTAAAGGGTATATTTATATCGAAGACAGTTATATTCTGCTATTCATATTTCTTTTCTGAAAATGTGTCGTTAATTCATATAAGGAATGTAGGTTACTTTATAATTTCGCAACAGTACTTAGTTCTAAATCTTGGAGAATATTTCCCTCCTTTACTTTTGCGTCGTACAGCTCTCATTAAGTCAACCTTGATTTTATTTGCTCTTGTTTAGTAGTGGCTCGCTCGTTGGCTCATTGTAAACTTTGTTAAACTACTTAGTTTCCATGGAGGTTTTGTTGTTTCTGAATCTCGAGACTTCTGAGATATCTCAATACGTGTCTTTTATTCTGTTTATTTCTAACAAAAAATAGCTATGGTGAAAGTTCATAAAAATACAACTTTGATGAAACAGTAATGAACGTCGTATGTAGTTACAGCATTTTTATAAATACTAGATGGCTGAATTTACTTCGAATTATAATTTAAACAAAGTAGCACAAACATTGTAGCATGTGATGGTTATGAATGAATCTCTGGTCACATTGTGTGCAATCCGATTTGTTAAAAATACCGAAAAGGCAAATGGTAGTTGCAGCAAATAGATTTTAACTGTGATAAACCGAAGCAGTTAGAAGTGCAATAATAGGTTTGTTCTCTCAATTGTTATAAATGTTGGTGTTCCACTGTTACTAGAAAGATATTCTAATGATAAATGGCAGATAGCAATGTTAGCTTAAAACTTGGTTATGGAAACAATGTTAAAAAGGACGGCAAAATTGAATTAAATTGAATGGAAATAGAAATTTAGTTAAGAGAGTAATTACTGCATGGATGGAAATTTTTTCTATTAATTCTATTTATCGTTATTTGATTTTAGCTGCGATAATTTGGATGGTCGCTTAAAAGACGAAATAATTTTCATGCAAATAGATAGATAGATAGATGTAAATAGAGAGGGGAGAAAGACAAATAGAAGATAGATAGGTAGATTGATAGATAGATAGATAGATAGATAGATAGATAGATAGATAGATAGATAGATAGATAAAGGAAATGCATATATGCAATGGTTTCTTGTGGAAATTCGATGAGAATTCATCAAAAGAAACTGTATCTCAGTCAATATATCGATCTATTTCCTAGGATGCCGACATCAATCGAAGACAAACGACTCGCTAAATTGCTTCTACATAAGATTCTTTCTTCTACATAGTACTGTCAAACTAGGAATTTATCTCAAACATTTTATTACGTTTTTTTTTTCAGGTGTTTTTGTTTTTGTTGTTTTTATCACTATAATCACTATCATTGTTTTCAAGAATTTGGCTTAATGTATACGTACCTCACAGTCGTCCATCTCTCTCTCTCTCTCTCTCTCTCTATATATATATATATATATATATATATATATATATATATGTATGTGTGTGTGTGTATGTGTAGATATGTATGTATATATATATATATATGTATATGTATATATATATATATATATGTATATATATGTACATACATAGGTATGTAGATATATACCTATGTATATCTATGTATATGTGTATGTATGCATATATATATGTGTATATATATATATATTATATATATATATAATTAACTTGTTAACGTTCATTTCATATATATATATATATATATATATATATATATATATATATATATATATATATATATATATATATATATATATTATATATATATAATTAACTTGTTAACGTTCATTTCATATGTATATATATATATATATACAGAGAGAGAGAGAGAGAGAGAGAGAGAGAGAGAGAGAGAGAGAGAGAGAGAGAGAGAGAGAGAGAGAGAAATTATAGAGAGACAGATAGATAGATATAGGCATGTGTGTTAAATAAATCTTGTGTAACTACAAGCGGAAGACTCGTATATAATATTATTCCTAACTCTGATAAAAAAAATCTAGTTTGTTAGAAACTTTAACATATTCAATACTTATATCTTTTAACACGGAAGAAATGTAAAGTTGGTCCAAGCGACGTTTGTAATTATTTCTATTATTTTTTGCAATTATTTCTATTATGTGTTTGGGGGTGGGGAGTTTCAACGTGCTTTCATTTCCCTACAGAGCGTAGCTAGGACACATGCAGTGTTTTGTGTTTTCTATTTAATTGACAATAATCTGTGTAATCTTGTAATGTTTTTTGATGCTTTTTTTGTTGTTGTTGTTGTTTTTGTTTTTTTTTGTATGATGAGTAACAGGTCCTAGGATTCGGATTATATACTTGTCTGCATGATTTTACTAATTTCTATGACACCCCTAATATAAATAAGGAACGGAGAAATTTGGAAGGAGCAAACGCTGAGTGTAAGCGTAATCTCTACTGTCAGCTGCAGCCACGAGAAAGAGATCGACAGCATTGTGCAGAAAACAGCCGATGGAACCTGCTGTATCACAGGCCTGCTTTCTCAAATGAGATGCGCTCTTTCAACTTTTAGGAAAGAAAATGGTAGCGCGGGGAGCACCGATACCGAAGGTTTCGATAGCAACTGGCACAAAAAGAGAACAGCACAGAATTGTTTTTGTTGTTGTTTTAATTCTTATGTTCTATATAACTCTATACCCCGATTTATATATTTGCATAATATCCACACGTCTTTAAGAATTATTTTCTTTGTTGCATTTATAATAACAGAGAAAACAAAATGCCAATAAAGCAATACCACTAATTATCCCAGAGTTCAAGCGATGAATCAGTTATAACCTTTGTAAATAACAAATCGCTCGCGGATGCTACTGGTAACATGTAACCAAGTGCAACTTGTCACATGGTCAGGTCGTCGTGATTAAATAGTTAACAACGCCAAGCATGCTTGATGAGGATTTTGGGGCATACTGCGGGAAGAAAAGCAAACCTTGTCAAAAGGCGGAGAAATTGTCGTGCGTCAATGGCTATCCATTAGAGTGTACAAGTGTATATATTGTGTATGTGTGTGAGGGGGATGCTGTGTATACTGTTTGCGTATATATATATATATATATATATATATATATATATAGGAAAAGAATCGGGACCCCAATTTAGCTTCGAACATACCTGTATACAAATATGTATTTGAATTTCGTATTTCTAAATAAATACGATATGTTTATAAATATACATTTAGAAAGCCATACCTATGAATGACACTAACAGTTAACGTCACCAAGCGGTGCTCGGCAGAAGCAAGGGGAACAATTATTGATGTATTTCGAACTCAACTGGTTCCCGTTATGACAATCTCTCCCGCTCTTGCAACTGCCGGACTTTGAAAACAGGTGAAAATATATAGGTTTTTCATCTGTGTAAATGAGGTGATTAATCTCATTTGCACATGAAGCTGTATAAACTGGCTCAACTTGATATAGAATAGAATTAGAATTTAGCTTTGAACATAGCTGTATACAAATATGTATTTGAATTTCGTATTTCTAAAGAAATGTGGTATGTTTATAAATAAACATTTAGAAAGCCATATTTGTATACAGCTATTTTCGAAGCTAAATTCTAATTCTACTCTATGTTAAGTTGATCTAACTTATGCAAATAAGATTAATCACCTCATTTACACAGACGAAAAAATTATATATCTTCACCTGTTTTCAAAGTCCGGCAGTTGTGTGTGAAAGCTAGACTCTTACAGCCGACGTGGAACAAAGAATCCTGACGTCAAAACCCAAGTGCATCAGAAGTCTGCCACACATCCTGTACACAGAGCACGTGACAAACAGTTTTCTCAGGCAGCAAGTCAACAAATATACTGGTAGACAGGGGCCACTCCTTGCTATGATAACAAGACGTAATCTTGCCGTGTATCCTGCACGTTTCCATGTCTAAAACCATCTTTCAGGGCACATTGAGGCAGAACGAAGATAAGGTAAAGAAAATATTGATCCAACATCAAGAACTGGACAGGTCAAATCACCGTGGCCCTTCTTCGCATGATAGAGTGTAGATACCAGTGCTGATTGTGACTGCGAAAACATCTAAAGTGACCCTTCAACAATTGGTTACACCAGTTACGGAAATGTGATGTCGATAACCGTTATAAACACACTCACCACACTCTCTCTCTCTCTCTCTCTCTCTCTCTCTCTCTCTCTCTCTCTCTCTCTCTCTCTCTCTCGTTATCTCTCTTTCGCTCTCTCTCTTTCGCTCTCTCTCTCTCTCTCTCTCTCTCTCTCTCTCTCTCTCTCTCTCTCTCTCTCTCTCTCTCTCACACACACACACACTCTCTCTCTCTCTCTCTCTCTCTCTCTCTCTCTCTCTCTCTCTCTCTCTCTCTCTCGTTATCTCTCTTTCTCTCTCTCACACACACTCTCACACACACACACAGACACACACTCTCTTTCTCTCTCTCTTTAACTGGTGCTTTCCACGTCAAATATGCTTTGATTATAGGTCTACATGATCTGTTCAGACGTAGGCTAAACAACAAACAAGAATAAGAAATGTCTAAACGATATCTGTATATGCGTTAATACTTTTATATTAATTTCATGTTTGGTAGAATAAATAGCCACGTTTCATTTTGTATGCAACCATCATTTGGCTATCATTACTCAAAACTCATATATATATATATATAAGCGTCAGACTATAACGATAAGAATTTCAGCTAAAATATAACAAAAGAACATAGCTTATTGGGAGCTGGAGAGAAAGACAAATACACAGACAGAAAGATGAAAAGAAGGGGTGATAAAATGTGATGAGAGAATAAAAGCACAGTTAATATTGTTGATTATTATCTGTCAAACAATTATCTGTCATTGGGAATTAACGACTTCCATTTTATTGATGACATATTTCCAAGACTTCGCATGTTGTTAATAAATATTTTTGTCTTGCAGATGTTTTTGCGCTCTACTACTACTACTACTACTACTACTACTACTACTACTTATACTACTACTTATACTACTACTTATACTACTACTTACACTACTACTACTACCACCACTATTACTACTTATACTACTATTTGTACTACTATTTATACTACTATTTGTACTACTACGTATAATACTATTATTACTACTTAAACTACCACTACCTATACTACTACTACAGCTAGTACTACTTATACTACTACTACCACCACCACCACTACTACTTATACTACTACTACTTATACTACTACTTCTATTATGACGATGATGACGCTGCTGACACTAATGTTAGTTGTTGCTTTTGTTGTTGTTTATTTGCTAGTACTGTGTGTTGTAGCTTTCATTTGCAGTGAAGGAAAGAAGTTATTTCCCGTTTCTCTCTCTTTCTCGTTCCCTCTGTCTCTTTCCTTCCCCCTGTCTCTTTCTTTCCCTGTTTTGTGAGATCTACTCTCCTAAAATAAAATTATATGCACATATATATATTTGTTTTGCGAGATTTTTTATATGAAATCGTGTCGAACGAAATATTGTTATACTTGGGGAGAGTCATATTGTTGAAATAAACAGATTAAATAAAGATGGCGTAAATATACAATACAACAGGAGGAACATAATAGCACCACTGACGATGTTGCAGATGTGCGACGAAAAAACTTTGTTAGACTATATATATGTGTTTATATCTATATTATATCTGTATTTTTGACCGTTGGTCAGTCAATGGTAAACATTTAGGACCGAATGAAATAACATATAAAAGCTACAGAAGCGAAAACCAACCAAACAGTGAGTGTATTCTGTTATTAATTCTGGCAATATTATTACAACAATATGACCCTCGCCAAGTATAAGAATACACACACACACATATTATATATATATATATATATATATATATATATATATATATATATATATATATATATATATATATATATATATATATATATATATCACTGATGAAGGACTATTTTTATCATATGTAACCCATGTGCAACCACGCAGTATTCATTCTTCTCATGTTTTTTATATATATTTTCCCCAGCTGCGTTTGTCTATTTCTCTCTTACTGCTTCCCCCTTCTCTCTGTTTCTCTCGCCTTCTTTCGCCCCTCTGTCAGTTACACTTTCTCTCGACTGGCTTCTTCCTCGCACTTCCACTCACTCACTCTCTGCTTCTCCCCTTCTCACTTCCTCCCGTTTGGCCTGAAGTGGGGTCCTTTCTTGCTCACACCTCACTCGCGTCGGACGGTCTGCTGTCTCTCGATCATGAAATCCACACAGCTTAAGCTGATCGGACTCCCATGTGCTTGTTTTTTCCTATCTTTGCGTTGCTATCCCTCTATGTTTGTTTATTTGTCTCGCTCGCTTTACGCGATTTACTTGTCCCAATAGCTTTATTTAGCTATTGCTCGCACCAACTGGAGGTATATGATTTTTAAAGCGATGAAATACCAATGAAGGTTGGAAAATCACTGATGAAGGACTATTTTTATCATATGTAACCCATGTGCAACCACGCAGTATTCATTCTTCTCATGTTTTTATATATATATATATATATATATATATTAGAATTGGAGCTCTGAAATAGCAATATATATATGGATGTATATATAATGTATTTTGCAATACACTTTATGCTTAATTAAAAGCATTTTGAAGACCGTAAGCTATTGTTTTAAAGTAGTGACAAATTTACTCACTTTGATCTCAGCAAACAGGGGAGATAAACCGACAAGACTTGTTTCGCTTTGGTTGAAGCTTATCAAGGCCAACTACCCCACCTGTTTACTGAGATCATTGATGTTATATTCTTATAGAAATCTAGTAAATAATCAGGAGCTGATTATGCAGAGCGGTTGTTGGTCAGGCAGAAATTAAAAATTAGAATTGGAGCTCTGAAATAGCAATATATATATGGATGTATATATAATGTATTTTGCAATACACTTTATGCTTAATTAAAAGCATTTTGAAGACCGTAAGCTATTGTTTTAAAGTAGTGACAAATTCACTCACTTTGATCTCAGCAAACAGGGACATTATATATACATCCATATATATATTGCTATTTCAGAGCTCCAATTCTAATTTTTAATTTCTGCCTGACCAACAACCGCTCTGCATAATCAGCTCCTGATTATTTACTAGATTTCTATAAGAATATAACATCAATGATCTCAGTAAACAGGTGGGGTAGTTGGCCTTGATAAGCTTCAACCAAAGCGAAACAAGTCTTGTCGGTTTATCTCCCCTGTTTGCTGAGATCAAAGTGAGTGAATTTGTCACTACTTTAAAACAATAGCTTACGGTCTTCAAAATGCTTTTAATTAAGCATAAAGTGTATTGCAAAATACATTATATATACATCCATATATATATATATATATATATATATATATATATATATCTAAGGCGGGTAAAATTCCCGAGATCCATGGACGAGTTCTCTCCAGCGGTCTCTGTCCCTCATTATCGCTGCCATATCCTGCATCTCCAACACACCAGTGTCTGTCCTTAGGGCATCAACATATGTTAACCTTGGTCTTCCTCTTCTAGTGTGTCCATGTAGGGGCTCCCAAAGGAGCACTGAGTGCAATGTCAACTCTGGATGTCGGTGAGCATATATATATATATATATATATAAATACATATATATATATATATATATATATACATATATATATATATAGTTATATATATATATATATATATATATATATATATATATATATATATATATATATATATATATATATATATATATATATATATATATAGTTATATTAGGTATAAATCGAAGCTGTTTCTCGAATCGAATTGTTTGAGGCAGTCACAAAGCACTCAAAGGTGCGAAAATAAATTTCTCACCCAGATATATATATATATATATATATATATATATATATATAAATTTCTCACCCATATATATATATATATATATATACATATATATATATATAGTTATATATATATATATATATATATATATATATATATATATATATAGTTATATTAGGTATAAATCGAAGCTGTTTCTCGAATCGAATTGTTTGAGGCAGTCACAAAGCACTCAAAGGTGCGAAAATAAATTTCTCACCCAGAGTTATATAAGTTGACACCATGAATAAATTGATTAGGTGTACGTAGCCAAAGTATATATATATGTATATAACAAAATTAACGAAGGTCGCTGGTATTAATACAGCATCCTCTTGCCATCGTCTAGCTCATTCAATGAATCTAACGAATTGCAGTTATATATATATATATATATATATATATATATATATATATATATATATATATATATATATATAGAGAGAGAGAGAGAGAGAGAGAGAGAGAGAGAGAGTGAGATACATACATACAGGGTGCTAAAGAAGTCTCTCCATAGTGAGTATTTTATTAATATGAAACGAAATGCGAAATAAAAACAAAATACTTTATAAGACTTTATAAGACTTAATAAGAGGTGTTCGTCCTTCATTTTCAATATGTGACGTGACACTGTTACACCTGTTTTGAAACACATCTTGGAGAATATTACATGCTATGGAACCTGTGAAGGTTTACATCTGAAGAATTGTGAAGAAAGTTGAGAAATTGGTTTATTTATTTCATTTGAACTAAATTATAGTTCCAAACTGAACTCAAGTAAACGTATTTAAGACTATTCAACAGAATTCGTAATATAATCGGGTTGTCTCCCCCACGGCCCCGGTGGACAGAATGGAGAAGGCGTTTCCCCGGAGGACGGCATGGGAGACGCGCTGGAAAAGCCACTCCAACTCGCGCGGCTCACACCTGCGTCTGGCCAGCTCAGCGCCTATGGTGGTGAGTAGGGAGGTAACCCTAGGGCCGAGGACACCAGAAGTCTCCACTGCCAAGGGTACAACCGCAAACCTGTCGGAGAGCGACCGGTATTTGAGGAGTTTGGCCTCCTCAGCCCGACGTGCAACAGAACCTGGGTTAGTCGCAGACTGCACCAGGTTGCGGCTGCAGAAATTGACGGTGCAAGTGGCATCCCAGACGAGGAGTTTGCCACCGCGGAATGGGAAGATGGTCGTGCCATCTGGCCTTTTGCCGTCCCCTCGGTTCAGCCCCACCGGCTCGAGCTGGGAAGGGAAGCCTGCAGTGTCCAAGCCATGCTTTATGACCTCGCTGAGAGAAACATGGCGTGGAAGGCAGCCAGCACAGTGGCGACAGGAAAGCTTGTGGAGGCCGAAAGAGTCCACGGTGGATCCACAGCGACATTGGTGTGGCTGGCAGATCCGGAGGCCGAGCCTCAAGGAAACGCCGATACGCAGGCTATCGTTGTCTAGCTGCGTGCCAGTGGAGAAGGGGACATGGGGTTTGGAGGCCGCACGAAAACAGGCAAGGCGGTACTGGTCGAGCTGGCGCGTGAGCCTGTCTAAAGCCAGGCTGCACTGGATGGCATCCCAAGTGCTTTGGGGGGACTTGACGTCAGCAGAGGGAGAAGGAGGAGGAACGTCTACTGGGCTAAGTCCCAGCCGGTCCCACGTCTCACAGGCGGCTCACGTTCTCTGAACACAGGGGGTTCTATTGTGTTTTGGAGAACGCTGCTGACGAGGACGCAGCATAAGGTTACCGACGAAAGAAACACCGGCAAAGCTAGTGAGATCGTGGACCGGAGACCAAGACCGCCATACCTGACAGGTAAAGTGGCCTGTTGTCGTCAAACCTAACGTTGCATATCTCCTCGGCTGCTGCTCGGATACAAGTATCGAGGTCAGCGAGGAGAGATGCGTGGGTGTAGCACGGAGCGCTACGAAGGGTATAGAGGGGCTTCGGCATGGCGAAGCAGTTCCTCAACAGAAAGAGAGCTGGGTGACCGTCGATCAAGCCCAGTCGGCTCGTGAGGGTCTGGAGTTGTTGAAGCCTGGACCTGATGGTGAAGCGGATATCCGGCGGGTGGATCGGTGACCCGAGGATGAAGACATCCTCTTTGGGGATCACCTGTACCTGGTGGAGAATGGACAGCACGTTCGAGACGGAGGCTGAAAACCTCTAAGCATCGTGGCTGACATTCACCACCTTCGACTTGGCCGAGTTGACCTGGAGGCCGATTCCAGCCAGGGCAGGAACCACCGATTGTAGGTCATGGCTGACAGTCTATACGGGCCCGCCCAACGTACCATCATCCAGATACCAAACGTTGAGGGTGCCATGATACTCCGGCCGATGTTGTCTATACCAAGGGCAAACAGGAGGGGCCCCAAGAGGTTACCATGTTGGACCCCAGTGGCCGAAGATATGACCGTATCAGCAGCAAGGGGCATGCTCGGGGCTCCATACGAAAGGTAGACCAGCGGATAGGCCGGAGGGGGGGGGGGCTCGGCTGAGGTAAGCATCGAGCAGATGGTCCCGGCATAAGCAGTTAAAGCCATTCCTCATGTCAAGCTTGACAATGAGGTGCCTGGAGTCCCTGGATGCCGATTCCGGTGGGCAGCTGTTGAAGAACTGCCTGGTTGTATGTGCGGCCCCCTCACAGCCACCGGACACGCCGACACCCAGTTGGACCGGACTGAACTCCTCACCCAGTTCGGGTGTTATGGACCTGTAGACCACCTTGGCAGCCAGCCGCCGGAAGACATTGCCCACAGCGATGCGGCGTATGCCATTCTCTTTCTTCCTGAGAGCGGTGAGACTAGTCGAAAAAAGAGGCCTTGGGCATGAGGGTCCAGGGCGCTCTCACTCGAGGAAGCGAGGGCATCGGCTACCGGCACTCGGGCCGCTCTCGGGATCCTGAGTGGGATTTTCCGGAGCCGCCTGAGCCGAGCGATGTTGACCAGCGAGGCTTGGGCGTCGGGCAAGCTCGCTGTCTCATCTGGTGGTGTGCGAGACGGCCGTGGTTGGACAGACGAGGGGAAGAGACAGTTTCTGCATCTCCACGCTGCGAGGACTCTGGAAGCTCGACGCGTCAAGCCAACACAGGTGAAGCAGTCGCACCCCGAACAGTTCCGGCCCCTCTTCCGTCTCTTCGTGGTGCTGCAAGTGCTGCAGGTGTCGGCTTGTGGGGCCGGGGACTGGGACACCGAGCGGCATCAGGGGGGAGTGGCTGGCGTGTGTGGGTGGAAAGGAAAGTGCTGATAAGAGGTCCTCATAACTGACCTACATCAGATATGAAGGCGTCAGAAGAGAAGAGAGAAAAGAGGGGTGCATGGAGGGGAACACATAGGAAGGTAGAATGTTAGCAAATGAATAAATGGATGAATTTACGAAAAAAAAAAAGAAAAAAGGAAGAAAACAGCGGAAAGACCCAGAGTTCAGCACGCACACATGCGAGCGTAGGTTATGAGTGTATTTTTCAGTTCGTTGTTTTCGGTCGATTCTCGTACACCGATCCTTTTGCAGCTCCCCGGAAAAAGAAATCTGGCAGTGTCAAATCAGTTGATCTTTGGGGCCAAAGTTCCTTCGAAATAATCCGCTCAGCAAAGAGCTCTTGAAGTAACGCCATGGTAGCGCGAGAAGTGAAACGCTGAAGCCCCATCTTGTTAAAAATAGGCATTATTAATTTCACTTTCACTAAGATGGCCTAGGAAAGGATAGATAATATCTTATCAATATCTCTTGGAGTTGATGGTATCTTCAATACGCTTTCTCGAAATTGGTATACATACTCCAACTTGTTGAGAATTCAGAGGCTACTCATGCATCGAGTGTGGATTCTCAGTGTTCCATAACCAACACCAACGTGTGTGGAAGAAATGTCGCCACCCGACGCTACACAATTGGATATGAATTGTGATGAGGGTGTAGAGTGGCAAACCGTCATCCACAAAAAGGAAAAAAGGAAAACTCTCTGGTTTCGCCTTCATAAAAGGATTGGGAAAGGCCAAATCCCTGAGGTAACTAGTGTCAACACCTATAGCAACCCTACCACCACATTCATCAACATCATAACAGACACCACAATCACCAACAATATCCCAAACACAAACAAACCCACATCTACAACAACAAATGCAAAACTAACAAAAAGAAACATAAACATGGCTGATGATATGCAAACATGCGTTGAAGCTACGACATCTCCAGCTTTTCCTTGGCGGTGAACAGGTATGGCCACCGTTTGATAGATATGGTTTTTCCCAGCTTGTATCCTACACAGTGCTACATTACTGGGCAAAGCGAGACCGAGAAGGAGCGCTTGAAAACTAGAACGTCTTCAAGTGCTCACATCCCTCAATCAATAGGGCAGTATGATCAGTTGAAACTCCATCTTGGCGTTCTATAGAGGTAGTGGCGGCTGAAAGTGACGACGTTCTTGGAGACACTCTGGGTGTTGACGAAAATCAACTAGCCAACCTTTTCCAGAGAACTTTAGGCCCAGGGTTCTTGGAAAATCTTCCAGAGATCCCTGGCCTAGCAGTACGACAAAGGAGCATTACCAGTTCGAGATAATTCTACAGACATAGAAGTTTCATCAGCCAGACCTGTCCAAGATGCGCGCAAGGTGACGAAACATTTCTGCACACACTCCTCCAATGTCCAAATATTGCTGACATGTGGATTTATGTCGAACACCTGCAGGATGGATCCAGCTATCACCTGAGTCCATCATGAATATCACAAAACCGTCTTCCTTTTGCCAGTAAGGACAGACAATTTTTACATGTTTGTTTAGTTGTCATGGCGAACGAAAAAGTGTGGCGGACGCCTTTGATATATTTGAAGACAAGCAATTTCCTCTTCAGTGAAACCCTGGTTAACTTTTGAAAGTTTCATTTGAAGAAGAGGTCAGTGAGGATAGGGAAATGCTGCCTTCCAACCAGCTTCTTGAAAGGTTAATGAGAATCATGAGGATGGCACAAGTGAACAGGCTTCCTCTGAGTATGTGCTTGCAAATTAGAGGACAATTGTGAGAAGGCATTTACCCTAGCAGTCAGGACCATGTCTTGTTGCGAGTTTTCTTCACGTGTGACCTTCAGAAGTCTCCTACCCCATCCACCCAATTTGTGGAATTAGTTTTGTTTGGTTGGTTTTCTAAATGTTTATTTTTTTAGTTTTGTTATAATATTTTTTACACACAAAAACCCATGTATCATCCTGTACCACCTCTATTGTTTGCTTAATATGAGCCCTGTGTGGCTAATAAAGAAACCATTGTTATTATTATTATTATTATTATTATTATTATTATTATTATTATTATTATTATTATTATTATTATTACTGACGATGGCACGCTTAACTAGTTCGCAATGACTGGCTGCAAAGGGGTAAATCGCTTGGTTTGGATGGTCTGCCCTATGAACTTTACGTACAGATGCCAGACTTGTTCGGAGGCCTCTTGGCAGATGTCTACTGCAACTGGCAACAGAACGGAAGAATCCCCAGCTCCGTGAGCAGAGGAGCGGTGGCGTTGCTGAGAAAGGATCCGAAGAAGGGGGATAACATAGATAATTTTAGGTCCATAACTCTGCTAAACACAGAGTTCAAGATTTTGGCCAAGGTGCTAGCAAAGAGGTTGACGGTTGTCGTTTGTGGTCTGGTAAGAGAGGCGCAGACATGCGCCAATCCAGACAGTCCATCTAGGGCAACCTCCACCTCATGCGATACATCGTGGAGAGGGTAGCTAGGGAACCTGGCACGGGTGGGTCCTTGATCAATTTAGATCAGTTGAAAGCTTTCGATAGGGTCGACCATCGTTATCTGGCGACAGTCCTGAGGGCGGCTGGGTTTGGGCCCGTTTCAGAAGCTGGATCACTGCCATGCACAGCGACATCTGCTCTGTGGTGAGAGTGAACGGTCACCTTTCGGAACCGTTCAACATCATGCGCTCGGTCCGCCAAGGATGTCCCCTCTCGTCCCTCTTGTACGTATTGACTCTCGAGCCATTACTGCACAAACTGGAGACGTTGCGGGGGTTCCTGCACGAACTAGGATGCGGAAGATCCGTGTCAGCATATGCGGACGATGTCACCGTAGTGGTGTCGAACGCCAAACACATCGAGGCGATCGGCACTACACCAAGAGAATACGAAGCCGTGACAGGAGCAATGATCAACCGGGAAAAGTCGGTGGGCCTGCAGCTCGGCACCTGGAGAGGCAGGTCCATGCCATCCAACAGCGTCGGTTAAATTGCTAGGGGTCTGGCTCGGTCCAGACCTCCAGACGGACAAAACCTGGGACGAGGTGACGAGCAGGGTGGCTTCTCTCACCCAGAAATGGGCAGAGAGGAAGCTATCCCTGAAAGGTCGAGCGGAGGTGGCGAATGCGTACATCGCGTCCGTCATCTACTACCGCCTGACCGTCGTGCCTTGTCCTAAGCCTCGCCAGACTGCTTTTTGTGGAAGGGACGTGCTCCGATGGTCAGGCGGTCCATCTGCTGTCAACACCCGCTACGTGCAGTGCTGGGTATGCCGTGGCTGATGATGCACAGACACGCGCTCAGGCTACGATATCTCCACCTCTTCCTCGACGGTGATCAAGTGTGGTCGCCGTTTGCTAGACGCGTCTTTCCCCAGCGCGTTTCCTTGACGGAGCTGCAGTCCTGGGTCAAGCGAGGATCGAGAGGGAGCGCTTGGAGACTGGAATGTCTTCAGGCGCTCACAGCCCTCTACCAATCGGACAATGTGATCGGTGGAAACTCCACCTCGGCGTTCTATAGAGGATTAGTGGAGGGGTAGAGCGACGACGTACTTGTGGAAACTCTAGGCGTCGACGAAAATCTACTAGCCAATCTCTTCGGAAGAACTTTCGGGCGGTGGCCTATGGACAATTTCCAGAAATCCCTGGCCTGGCAGTGCTACCGAGGAGCTTTGCCAGTTCGGGTTAAACTCTATAGGCATGGAAGTGCCTTCAGCCGGGCATGTCCAAGATGCGGGCAGGGCGACGAAACCATCCTGCACACAATCGTCCAGTGACCGAGCATTGCTGACTTGTGGGTTTATGTCGAACAACTGCTGTCGCGTGTAGAACGGATCCGGATATCAGCTGAGTCCATCGCGAGGATTGCCCGGCCCTCTTCCTTTAGCCAGGAAGGGCAGGTAGTTTTTATCAGTCTTGTGGCCATGGCGAAAGAGATAGTATGGTGGACGCGTCCCAAAGGGCTGAAGACGAGCACGTACCTCTTCCGTGATGCCCTGATTAACTTTTTCAAATTTCATTTGAAAAGGAAAATCAGCGTAGAGAAGGAAGTGCTCTCTTCCCAGCATTTTGTTAAGAGATGGGTGAGAGAGGCAAGAATAGCCCGAGTAAATGGGCCTACTATGAGTATGTGCCTGTAAATTGAAGGTGGAAAACTGGGAGCGGGCACTTGCCCTGGTGGTCAGGGTCACCGTGTCTTTTTTTAATGGGCTTTCTCCACGGTGGCCCCCTATTGGAGAATTTTTCATTGTCCCTTTTTTATTACATCCTCTGTTTTTGTTTTTTACACGCAGAAATGCCCATTTGTACCGTCCTGTATTGTCCTGTATTGTCCTCTCCTGTCCTTAATGTCTCACTTTGTGTAAAACCTTGTGGTTAATAACGAAAGCATTATTATTATTATTACTATTATCATCACCATCACCACAACAACAACTCAGAACAACGACAATAACACCGACAGCCTCACTGTAAACACTGATGGCGGTGGCAACAGCAACAACAAACAAAACAACAACAACAACAGCAAGAACGACAACACCAACAAGAAGAGCAACGGAGGCGCCACCTTTGCAGCGGCAACAGCGAGCACAAAGCGCTTCTTCAATGTAGATATTAGCGATAAGGAACAACAGTTGTTCCAGCCGTGGAGGTTAATTAAACGGGAGAAGTCCTGGGCTAACCTAACCATCCTGGACGGGGCAATAGAGGCCACGCAAAGGAGGACGGTGTACATTCGATGCATTTCAGTGCAGACAGGCAAAGTGGAAATCACCAGCCAAGCAGAGATTGAGGCTGCTTTAAAGTGCATCGGAAGTGACATCGAGTACAAAGCAAGGGTCAAGCAGTTCGGTACTATCTCGGTACTGTTCAAAACCGAGGCCCTTGCTATTAAGCACTCGGTGACCCCCTGCAGAACGGAACGCATTATCATGCACCCGTCCTACATGGGCAAAAGGACAGTAAAGTTCCGCATTCCCAGGATCCCACCAAGAATGAACATATGGCTCCTGGGATGCGTAATCGAGGAAGGGACAGACACTACCCTCCTGGATATCAAAAGGACAGAGAGAGAAGACTGGTCCGGAATGGATTTGGAGATTCTTCTCCAAATCAACAACATACCGGATTTAGCCCGCCTGCAGGACGGGACAACAATCCTATTAATCACTGAGGGAAGAAGACCGCACTGCTTCGTCTGCGGGGAAGCAACGATTCTGCAAGCCTTCTGCCCTCAGCTCAAAAATGCAGGGGGTCGCAAACCTCCTTTGTTGCCAACGCCAGTGTCAGCAGGGAAAGCTGCACCACCACCACCAAAAGCAACACCAACAATGACACGGGTAACCCCACCAACATCAAAAACAGTCGGACCACCACCAGTACCGAAACCAATACAAGGGGAAAACGAGGAAAGCTCTCCCACTCCCCCTACCCCTCAAATTTTACACATAGACAAAACAATAAATGCACACACAGACACAGATACACTCACAGCCACAGACCCTTTGTCTACCAGCCGTGAAGATGAAAGAAAACCCAAAAGTACCAAAAAACAAAAGAGAAAACTCGCCAAAATAAAGCCCCAACAAAACACAAAATCATACACAACAAAAAATACAGACACCACTAACACAAACACTTCCCCAATAACATCAACACCAACGTCAACATCAACACCACCCCCACAATCCCCGAAAAGCAAACAACCTAAACAAACACAAGAACAAATAAACACACTGACACCTGAAATTGCAGACACAAAACCTACAACAAACACAGACATACCCGAAAAAACACCACCAAAACCATCACCACCACAGTTACCAAAACGAAAACAAATAAAACCACACCAACAAAACATTAAAAACTTGTGAGAAGGGCCAACGATAAATTGATGGCCCTCTTAGCACGAAGCGAGGACATCCAAACAGAGGGGGAGATCTTTGAATTGAACACATTTTGCGTGCCAGAAGATTTGCTTCTGGTGCGAATGTCGCTCGATTCCTACAAAGAAATTCGAGAGAGCTTTCCTCAAGACGTAGGAACCCCGAATGTGAAATCCACATGGAGACTTTTAAAGGGGTTCCCAAAAGAAACCCCACCAACTATGGAGGTCGAACCACCCGACCTTCACAAAACCCCGGGAGATAAGTAAACCTACCCTCTCTCTTTTAGCTTGCCAACATTACCATATTAAGAGTAGGAAGTTTAAATGTTCGCGGCCTGGGGTCACCCTAGAAGCAGTGTCACCTGCCAACGAACTGAGCTCTCTGGAAATGGATGTGATTGCCGTCAGTGAGACCAGGATTTCCGACACGCGCGCACTAACCCCCATTTTCGACGACTATCAGATCTTCGCATCTGTTAACAGGCCGGGAATGGGAGCTGGCGTTGCAGTGCTGTTTAGGAAAGGTCTGGGTCTCGAGGTAAGGTCGATCTTCCGGAACCCGGACGGTAAGTTGGTGGTCCTGGATGTGAACAGTAGCGAATATGGTGCCTTTAGACTGCTGGCCGTCTACACCCCTACTGGGGCCGGACGACCGGACTTCTTTAGGCGCCTGGAAACCTTTCTGGGTACGTCTCGCCCTCTACTGTTAACGGGGGACTGGAACCGCATCTTAGACGTACGCTCGGATTGTGTGGGAGTAGCTGATAGGTGCGGGGGGTTCAAAAGCCTCAAGCACCTAATCAGCCAGTTCCAACTGTCTGACAGGTATCGACTAGATTTCCCCAATGCGCCAGTGTGGGCGTGGACCAACCGCATAGGGTCATTTAGATCGTATATAGACAGGATTTCATTAGGAAAATAGATAGAAATAGTGTAGGCTGCCCAATTTTTAAAACGGTCGCCTATTCAGATCACAAATGTGTGATCTGTATAGTCGACCTAGATAAAACGCGTAGGTTGGGACCGGGTTACTGGAAGCTGAACATGCCATTTCCGGTATGTAAGGCTTACAGGGACCGAGTCAACAATTTAGTTAAGCAAACGTTGACAGGGGGGATCATCAACAACAGATGGTAGGGGGGCTCTCAAAAGAGAGATTAGAGTAACTTCGATAGAGTTCAGCAAAGAACTAGCGTTAGAGAAAAATAGAAAGGAGGAGGAGGTGGTAGATAGGTTAGACGAGGCTATTTGTAGTGGCATTGCAACTGACGTGCTAGCGGTGAGAATGGCATTAGACCATTTCTTCAATGCGAAACAAGAAGGTTGCATTGTCAGAGCTAAGGCGCGTGTGCTGAGAAACGAGGGAACTAAAGCTGTTCCATGGCCCCGCGTGGCGGAGGCGGAGCGTGGTAATAAAACCACAATTCGGTCTTTGGCGGACCGAGACGGACACGAGATAAGCGATTCCAAGCGGATGTGTGAGGCCTTTCACCAGCACTTTGCTCTGTTGTTCGGGGAGGGTGGCGAGTCAGAGAGAGTAGCGAATTTCAGTCCCTACCTTGACGGCTTGCCGCGCATCTCGACGGTCGACGCTGAGCGCTGCGAAAGGCCGATTACTTCAGCTGAAATTCAGGACGCCCTTGTCGGCTGCATGAGGCGCAAGTCACCCGGTTTAGATAGCCTGCCCTACGAGTTTTACGTAAATATGCCAGACTTGTTCTCCGAACTCCTCGAAGCACTCTACTGCAACTGGCATCAGAATGGTAGTATTCCCAGTTCTGTGAGCCGGGGAGTGGTGACTCTGATAAGGAAAGACGAGAACAAGAGGGATACATTAGACAACTTCAGGCCTATAACTCTGCTCACACAGATTTTAAGATTTTGGCCAAGGTGTTAGCAAAGAGATTGGCGCTTGTCGACGAGGACTTGGTTGGGGAGGCGCAAACTTGTGCAATCCCTGCCAGGTCCATACACGACAATCTCAACCTCATGCGATACATCATAGAGAGGGTAGGTTGTAAACCTGGCTTCGGGTCAGCACTGATCAATTTAGATCAATCGAAAGCATTCGATAGGGTCGACCATCGGTATCTGGAGTTTGTCCTCAAAGCAGCTGGCTTCGACCCTGTCTGCAGAAGCTGGATCGCTGCAATGCACAGCGGCACACGCTCGGTGGTCAAGGTTAATGGTCACTTCTCGGAACCATTTCGGCTCTCCCGATAGGTCCCTCAAGGGGGCTCTCTCTCTTCCCTTCTGTACGTATTGACTCTCGAGCCTTTACTGCGGAAGATGGAGCTGTTGCAGGGCATTTCGCTCGAACCGGGACGTGGAAAGGCTGCCCTATGAACTTTACGTACAGATGCCTGACTTGTTCGGAGGCCTCTTGCTGGACGTCTACTGCAACTGGCAACAGAACGGGAGAATTCCCAGCTCTGTGAGCCGAGGAGCTGTGGCGCTGCTGAGAAAGGATCCGAACAAGGGGGATAACATAGATAATTTCCGGCCCATAACTCTGCTAAACACAGAGTTCAAGATTTTGGCCAAGGTGCTAGCAAAGAGGTTGGCGCTTGTCGTTGGTGGTCTGGTGGGAGAGGCGCAGACGTGCGGCATTCCCGACAGATCCATCAATGACAACCTCCACCTCATGCGATACATCGTAGAGAGGGTAGCTCGAGAACTTGGCACGGGTGGGTCATTGATCAATTTAGATCAGTCGAAAGCTTTCGATAGGGTCGACCATCGTTACCTAGCGGTAGTCCTCAGGGCGGCTGGCTTTGGGCCCGTCTTCAGAGGCTGGATCGCTGCCATGCACAGCGACATCTGGTCTGTGGTGAGAGTGAACGGTCACCTTTCGGAACCGTTCAACATCATGCGCTAGGTCCGCCAAGGATGTCCCCTCTCGTCCCTCTTGTACGTATTGACTCTCGAGCCATTACTGCACAAACTGGAGACGTTGAGGAGGGTCCTACGCGAACTAGGATGCGGAAGATCCGTGTCAGCATATGTGGACGATGCTACCGTAGTGGTGTCGAACGCCAAACACATCGAGGCGATCGGCACTACACTAAGAGAATACGAAGCGGTGACAGGAGCAATGATCAACCAGGAAAATTCAGTGGGCCTGCAGCTCAGCACCTGGAGAGGCATGTCCATGCTATCCAACAGCGTCGTCGGGTGCTGGACGGACGGACCGGTTAAATTGCTAGGGGTCTGGTTCGGTCCGGACCTCCAGACGGACAAAAACTAGGACGAGGTGACGAGCAGGGTGTCTTCTCTCACCCAGAAATGGGCGGAGAGGAAGCTATCCCTGAAAGGTCGAGCGGAGGTGGTTAAGGCGTACATCGCGTCTGTCATCTGCTACCGCCTGACCGTCGTACCTTGTCCTAATCCCCGCCTGACTGCGCTGGAGCGTTTGCTCTTTCGCTTTTTGTGGAAGGGACGCGCTCCGATGGTCAGGCGGTCCATCTGCTGTCAACACCCGCTACGTGGAGGGCTGGGTATGCCGTGGCTGATGATGCGCAGACACCCGCTCAGGCTACGACATCTCCACCTCTTCCTCGACGGTGATCAGTTGTGGTCACCGTTTGCTAGACACGTATTTCCCCAGCTCATTTCCTTGACAGTGCTGCAGTCCTGGGTCAAGCGAAGACCGAGAGGGAGCGTTTGGAGACTGGAATGTCTTCAGGCGCTCACAGCCCTCGACCAATCGGGCAATTTTATCGGTGGAAACTCCACCTCGGCGTTCTATAAAGGATTAGTGGAGGGGAAGAGCGACGACGTACTTGGGGAAACTCTAGGCGTCGACGAAAATCAACTAGCCAATCTCTTCGGGAGAACTTTCGGGCCGGGACCTATGGATAATTTCCAGAAATCTCTGGCCTGGCAGTGCTACCGAGGACCCTTGCCAGTTCGGGATAAACTCTACAGGCATGGAAGTGCGGGCAGCCGGGCATGTCCGAGATGCGCGCAGGGCGACGAAACCATCCTGCACGCACTCGTCCAGTGTCCGAAAATTGCTGACTTGTGGGTTTATGTCGAACACCTGCTGTCGCGTGTAGAACGGATCCGGCTATCATCTGGGTCCATCGTGAGGATTGCCCCGCACTCTTCCTTTAGCCGGGAAGGGCAGGCAGTTTTTATCTGTCTGGTGGCCATGGCGAAAGAGATAGTATGGTGGACACGTTTGAAAGGGCTGAATTGGGGAATTTTTCATTGTTATTTTTTTGTTACATCCTCTGTTTTTGTTTTTTACACGCAGAAATGCCCATTTGTACCGTCCTGTATTGTCCTGCACTGTCCTTAATGTCTACTTTATGTAAACCCTTGTGGTTAATAAAGAAATAATTATTATGACAACATTTTGAAATTCTCCATCTAAATATTATTCCTTTCTCCTGGTTTGGTTTTGATGTCACGAAAAACAAACCATAAATAAATAAAGGAATAAATAAATAAATAAATAAATACCCACAAACCATGAGTTAAAACGTCATCAAATCCCGAATTAAATGATTTCAGCAAACTGTTGCTGTTTACTCTCCCCAAATAAGCCATTCCTCAACAGAATTAGAAGACTAAACCGCCAACACACATCCCACCACAATTGAAATATAATTAGTCACTCACCTAATATAAAATATGAAAACTTGCCTTAAGTTCAATATTAAATGGGAAACAGTAAACAATGTTTTGCTAGAAAAACATGGCTGTCGTTTTCTATGTTTCGTTTGTTTGTTGTTTATGTGGGTTTTTTACATTAGTGTTTGTTTTAGTTTTTTTCGTTTTGTTCTTGTCATTTGCATTTTATTGTTATTTACTCTGTTACTATTATTATTAGTATTGGTCGTGGGGCTGTTGGTGGTGGTGGTGGTTGAGGTGGTGGTGGTGGTTGTGTTGGCTGTGGTGGTTGTGGTGGTGGTGGTAGTTGTGGTGGTGGTTGTGGTGGTGGTGGTGGTAGTGGTGGAAATGTTTAACACTGGTAACGGTTATCATAGTTGTCAAAACTACTAATATTACACAGGTCTGATCTAACCTCAATACTGCTGTGGCCACAATGTCTTCTATAGTTGCAGTATCTGCTGTGGTTACAGTATCTGCTGTGGTTGCAGTGTCTTCTATGGTTATAGTGTCTTCTATAGTTGCAGTATCAGCTGTGGTTGCAGTATCTGCTGTGGTTACAGTGTCTACTATGGTTCTAGTGTTTTCTACAGTTGAAGTGTCTTCTGTGGTTGCAGTATCTGCTGTGGTTACAGTGTCTGCTGATCCGACTATATTGTTATTGCAGTTATTTAGCCTTCGCTTGATTATAATCCAGAAGATCTACGATTAAATGCGTTCCAACTGAGAATATATTTGGATTTAGCCCAAAATATACTACAAAATCTGTTATTTTCTTTCGTATCACGTTATTAGTGGTGCTCTGGACTATGTAGAAACATGGTACCATAAAAGTCTGAAAGAACGAAGAAATAACAAACCAAAATGATTAGCATCCTCGATTAGTGGTACAGTAAACATTTGTAAAACCTTCCAAAAATTTTACAATGGTAATTAGCCTGTACATACAACCCCATGTGTGTATATACCGTGTGCACCTATACATACATACAAACATAAAGAGTAATCATACGCACACATAAGTGCAAGTGTATGTGCACACATTACTGTGGAAGACATTAGGCAAATACATGAAAATAAATAAATGAATCTACTACGCCTATAATATTATAAATATACTGTGAATATATATATATATATATTATGTATGTATGTAAAAGGTAAACAGAAATAACATGATTATATATATATGTGTGTGTGTGTGTGTGTGTGTGTGTGTGTGTGTGTGTGTGTGTGTGTGTGTGTGTGTGTGTGTGTGTGTGTGTGTGTATACAACGTGGGAAGGAGGAGTGACTGAGTGAGTATGTAAACATATCAAATTTACGTATTACCTCGTAGATTGAAATAAATGATGAATTTAATATAGACAACAAATAAGAGAAGATAGCAATTTGAAGAAAAGGAAACAAATGCGAAATTGAAAAAAAAGAGATATATTTTCATTTATGTTTATTTCATTCATAAAGAAAGGAACGGGAAGGGTGTGGAAATAAAACAAATGTGTGCAAACCCTGTAAACAAACGACATTTATTCTTGTGTATGTATTGGTTTATGTGTATGCACGTGTACGCATGTTTATGTGTGTGTATATATATATATATATATATGTATATATATATATATATATATATATATATATATATATATATATATATATACAAATTTTAGTACAGCATCAATGAAGCTTTAGGCTGCGGCTAAGCTAACGAATGCAGATACGGAATGTAGCTTTAGCACTCGATGGAGAATAATACCCCAGAGTTATAACAATACGTTTAGACAGCTTTGCAAATCAAATATAGCGATCGGCACTCCAGCCACATTGCCATAGCAACGAAAAATACTGG
>OZ024742.1:74831504-75044004 GCA_964016885.1 Eledone cirrhosa | reverse complement strand
TATAAGTCCCCACCCCTCTTCATTTAGCCTTCTCATCACCCACCCCTCACACCAAAACCCATTCTACTATTTCCTTAACACATCCACACATACCAACACAACTAAATAATCAGTTACACGTATACGAATTTAATACATCTTTAACACATCAAACAGTACTAAATACCTAACGGACCATTATTAATCAATTAACTTTTCTCACTACATTCACACTACACCTCTTTACCACCAATACACACACACTGCCACCATAACTCCTATCTCAAACCACTTCCGTATTGCGTGTGCCACAACCTTTTCTCTCTCTCCCCTCTCCATTTCCTCCTCCGGCCACTTCCTGAAGCAGCATCGCTCTGACCGCAGGAGGGACATTTACGAAAATCAGTTGAATATATGCATTTATATTCACATACACACACAGCATACACACATACACCCATACATACACGTACACACACACTAACGTGCACATACATGCACACAAAAACACAAAAGAACTCCGACGCACTCGAGTAGATACACACACAAACATGCACACTCACGCACACACAAATAATTTTTAAAATGTCAGACACACACGTGGATATACACATACACTCATGCAAAAACACACATATTTGCACGTGCATGTACGCAAAAAACATCTACACAAAAAGCTACACAAAACTCACACATAAACATACACACACACTCATACAGAAACATACACATATACGCACATGCACACACAAAAACTACACAAAAAACATACACATAAACATAGATAAACGCTCAAACAGTCATACACACACACACATATCAATACACAAACACACACACATACACTTACGTGTACACATATGCATACATACACGTAAATGTGCACAAACATGCAATACAGAAACCTCACAGACACGCACGTGTACACACAGAGAGACAGAAGCAATAATGTACTAACCCCAAAATGCACCCCATCTGCACAGACATAATACCCATGACACACCTGAACTCTCCATCTTTGTCCCCACTCTCGAATGTCAGACCACACGCCTATCACCTGCAACCTTCTTAAAAACTTTATTCCAAAATCCGATGTTCCAGCGTTTTCTCTCGCTCTTCGAACTCTCCATTTTCTGAAGGAGGACTTATGTCCGAAGCGCCGAAACCTCCTCTACACCCTCCTAAGCGTGATACTAATATGACTTTGTGTTTTTGCATCTCTGTGTTTGTCTTGTCTATCCTTTAACTATATATGTATATGTGTGTGTGTATCTATCTATGTGTGTGCAAGTGCATGTGTCTTAATTTTCGAAGAGTGGTATCATGCTCAGCCAGTGCTTCTAAAATAGATTGTCTGCTTACATTTAAATTCCTGACTGATTGATAAAACTTGTAAAATGGAACGGCATGATCAGTCGCAACTTTGGACTAATTAGAAGCACATCCACACGGTATATGGAAGGTGTGAGTTCGAGCCCTACGGGTGGTGCTATTCACTCTTTTCCATCTTCATAATTCTAATTAACTTCCTTAAATTATGTTATAGATACCACAGATAAAATAATTGAGCATTTCTAAAATGTAGATTTCAATTTTATAGCCAAAATATTTTTCATAGCCAAAAGTTTTTTTCTCAGACACGTACAACTATATCATGTAGTGTCAAACTCTTATCGTACGAAAATTACTTTCTAACTAAGACACGTACAAAAAGACAATAAGCAAATTCAAATGTCGGGAAATTAACCATCAATGCACTTAAATTCCTGATGGTCAATGTTCCATTTATCCTTACCTGTCTACATTATACCACATTTTTCTAACTTTACCAATATAACTACCGTAGTTCTGGAAAGATTCTTTATTCGGATCAAGTACATAAAGTCGCACCTTCGTTCTACAATAGACGATAATGGACTCTCTTGTTTAGCTTAGCTCTCTATTGAAATACAGTTGGCTACTGACGTGAATTATATTAAAGTAGTATATAACTTGACAAAGATGAAGCCTAGACGAAAGACGGTCTTATAGATGCATACATTTTTTCTTATTGCTTCGTTTTGTTTTTTTATTTTACGAATAAAATGTATAAATAATAAAACAACTCTCGTATATTTTTTTTATGTTTTGGTTTTAAATATAATATAGATTTATGAGCTTACTGTCAAACTATATGTTGTGTTTTGACTCTAAATACAAAATATCTGTTATGTACTTCCTTTAAAACTGTATTTTACTTGTTTTTTTTTTCTTAAATACAAAATAGAAATCGTAAAATATTTTTTTTATTATTTAGTTCATGTGCTGGCACCATCTTTTGTTTTGTATCGCGGAATTTTAGAACACGTTTTCACCGCTGTCTGTAAATAGCCTTAATAACTGCTCCCGATGTTATTAATTATTTCATTTGTCTTCAGTTAATCAACGAGGTCTTCAACGTTATAAATTTTTTTTAAAAAAATCGAAAATAATCAAATACGTTCCCAGAGCCATGATATATATTTAGCCTCAGTACCTCATAATTTCTGAGGATATGCTGTGCACATTACAGTAACATATGCTTGTCTTTCCTTCAGTTTTCTTTTATCTGAAACAACAGTTTTTATTCCTCTTCGAGGAACACGAATATTTAATTTGTTTTTATTTATAAAAAATATATCAATACTAGTTCCCCTGGTTTAAATATTGTAATTATTGTTGTTGGTGTGCGCATGTGTGTCTGCATGTCTGTGTCTGTGTGCGTGTGTGTGTGTGTGTGTGAACGAAGATCACTAGTTTCCTCCAAACTCTATTCCACATTCGTTGCTTTTTTTCTATTTGTCTATGTTTAAAAGAATATGTGTAAAGACATTCAACAGAATGCATGTATATGTATACGTCATGCATATAACAAGAATATCTGACCAGAAGGCCAGAGGCCAACCTAGAAGGGGAGCAATGTTGTCAAGGAAAACCTGATGTCAGATATCAGGTCAGCTTTCCAAATCGCTGTAGAACGACGACTCTGTCTTCCCGTAACACCCACAAAAGTACTTGCGAAAAGACAATTAAAATAATTGTTTCTACTTTGGCACAAGGCCAGTACATTATTGGTACTTTATTTTATCGACTCCGTAAGGATGAAAGGCAAAGTTAACCTCGGCGGGATTTGAACTCAGACCGTAAAGGGACGTAACTATGCAGGAAAGCATGGCGTCCGACTCTTACCGATACTGCCAATAAAATAATGGCTTCTGATTTAGGAACAAGCCTAGTAATGTGGGCGGAAGTCGATTAAATCGACTCCAGTGTGTTACTAGTACTTTATATTATCGACCCCGTAAGGATGAAATTTGAACTTGGAACGTAAGTAATTACTGCTAAAAAATTATTCGATGGTCTAGCGACTCTGCCAATCCACGGCTCTATTTTCATTCCCATCCCTCTCCTATCCATGTCAGAAATTTGACCTTCGTACTGTTCTGGCTCTTTATTTATCGACTTTGAAAGGATGAATGGTAAAATTGACTTCAGTGAGATTTGAATTCAGAGCACAGTAAGCCAAAGGAAATACCGACTCATTTTTTAATCAGACGCCCTAAAGACTCAACCAGTTCGCTCACTTTATAATAATAATAATAATAATAATAATAATAATGATAATAATAGGTACTATCTCAAAGAGTTTCCAAGGATGGTTAAAGAAGATTACTCCAGCCCCGCTTTTTGGAACACTTCAAAAGGCATGCTTGCTGGGAACAGCAAGAACCCTCTGATACGTCCTGAATATCTGAGGCTGCAGTAGCGGCTTGATATGCATTTCAACAAACTTTCCAGTTAAATAACATCAATGACTGAGTCTCAAAGAACAATAATAATAATAATAATAATGATTTCATTTATTAGCCTCAAGGGCCGACATGCAGGGGACAATACAAAGACAGGGATAGTGGGGGTTTACAATACGGTCGAGTAAAAGTGCACAATGGCAAGACTAATTTAACAATGAAGATATAAAAATATAAAATAAACTATGCATAAATATAACAAAATAAATTCCCCGATAGGGGGTGGACGACCCTGGGGTGACTCGGGTATCCCACCAATCCTGAACCACCCTGCGCTTCTAGGGCACCCAGGGAGAGCACTCCTCTCCTCAAGTTAGCTAGCCTATAGGCGCATGATCAGAGTAGGCCCATTCACACGAGCCATTCTCGCCACATTCATCCACCTTTTAGCAAATGTACTGGGGGGCAGCACTTCTCTCTCCACCCTCACCTTCCTTTCCAGGTGAAACTTGAAGAAGTTGATGAGGGATTGGCCGAAGAGAAAAGTGTCTGTCTTCAGTCCTTTTAACCTGGTCCACCATATAACCTCTTTCGCAACTGCCACCAGACAGAGGAAAATTTCCTGCTCTTCCTGACCTAAGGAAGGCGGCGGGTCGATCTTCACTATGGACTCGGCCGATAGCCGGATTCGTTCCACACGCGACAGTAGCTATTCGACATAACTCCACAAGTCAGTAATAATAATAATAATAATAATAATAATGGTTTCTTTATTGGCCACAAGGGCTGACACGAAGAAAAACATTAGAGACGGCACAGAACAGTACAGGATTATACAAAGTGGGTTTTGGTCGTGTAAATAGGTTATAACAAGATAGAAATCGGAATAGAAATTTAAAAAAAAATTCAAACCACAAAACTTCCCCCAAAAGGGGGAAACCTCCGAGAGTCACTCGTGGTGAAAACCACACAAAAGATCACGGCCACCCTGACCACCGGGGCAAGAGCCCTCTCTCACTTTTCCCACTCCTCAGTCTACAGGCGTATACTCAGAGCGGGCCCGTTCACTCGGACCAGACTCGCAACTTTCACCCACCTTTCAACAAACTTACTAGCCTCTCCACCCTGATTTTCCTCTTCAAGTGAAACTTGAAAAAGTTAATCAGGGATTGGCCGGAGAGGAAAGTGTCCGTCTTCAACCCTTTCAACCTTGTCCACCACACAATCTCTTTCGCCATGGCCACCAGGCAGATGAAAACTGCCTGCCCTTCCTCCTCTTTAAAGGAAGAGGGCGGATCTATCTGCACAATGGACTCAGTCGATAACCGGATCCGTCCTACACGAGACAACAGCTGTGTTCGTCATCGCCACACAGTAAATGTCAGGCGAAAACCATTTCGTTCTCTTCGTCATCAAGCAGCGGTCGAGAAGTGGATGATATTGTTGCATTTAACAACAATAGAGGTAGCAACAGCGGCGGCGGTATTGACAATAACACCTGTGGTGACAGAGCACAAACCAGAATCTGGAACCTACTCGTGTGGCGGCCTTCGTGGACGTCCGGTTTGCTCGGTCGGATTCCCGAAAGGATATCTGTCAAATTCGGATCTGTATACACCCAGAGATGCGACGTGGGAGACACGCCGTTTTTTTTTGGGGGGGGGGGGGGTCGACAAGCAGAGCTGTAAGACCCGCCCTACATCTCCGCAAGTTCTCATGGCGGGTGATGTCGAGTCGAACCCTGACCCATCCTGCGCGGGATGTTCCAGGAAGATCCGACAAGACTTCGTGCCCATTTCCTGCTCGATTTGCCGACATATCTTCCACAGGATCTGCAGAAGCCTGACTCGAATACAGAAAAAGAGTCCTCAAGACTTAGTGTGTGGCTTCTGTCGGGGGAATAATGTCGTGCCTACCATCCGTCCTGCAGCGATCTCCATTCGCCGATGTCAAATCTGCCATGCAAAAATTCGTTCAGACCCCCTCCCCCCTCTTTTGCTCTACATGTCCTCTGCATTGGCGATCGAGAGATACCATCACCAACTCGGCACATCCTTAGATGAATTATTCCGTCTCCCAGTCGCATCTCTAGTGCTTCTGAGGAGGACCCTCAGGCGCCTGAGCTGAATCAAAGAAAAGAAGAAGGAGAAGACAGCAGCTGTTCGACACAACTCCACAAGTCAGCAATCCTCGGCCACTGAACGAGTGCGTGCAGGACGGTTTCGTCGCCCTGCGCGCATCTCAGACAGGCTCAGCTGACAGCACCTCCGTGCCAATAGAGCTTATCCCGAACCGGCAACGCTCTCCGGTAGTACTGCCAGGCCAGGGATTTCTGTAAGTTGTTCATAGGCCCCGGTCTGAAGGTTCTCTTAAAGAGAGCGAACTGCTGATCGTCTTCGACGCCCAGGGTCTCCCCGAGAACGTCGTCGCTCTTTCCCTCTACTAACCCTCTATAGAACGCCGAGGTGGATGTTCCACCGATACTAGTGCCCAGCTGGTAGAGGGCGGTGAGCGCTTGGAGTCATTCCAACTTCAAAGCGCTATCCCTTGGTCTTTTCCTGATCCAGGACTGCAGCTCCGTCAAGGAGACGAGCTGGGGAAAAGCGCGTCTGGCAAACGGCGACCACACCTGTTCACCGTCAAGGAAGCACCAGAGATGTCGCAGCCTCAGCGCATGTTTGCGCATCATCAGCCACGGCATGCCTAGTCATTCACGCAACGGGTGTTGACAGCAAATGGATCGTCTGACCATGGGAGTACGTCCCTTCCACAAAAAGCGGAAGAGAAGGCGCTCCAATTTGATCAGAGTTGGGCGGGGGCAAGGTACGACGGTCAGGCGGTAGCAGATGACGGACGCTATGTACGCATTCGCCACCTCCGCCCAACCCTTCAGAGACAGCCTCCTCTCAGCCCATTTCTGGGTGAGAGAGGCCACCCTGCTCGTCACCTCGCTCCAGTTTTTCTCCATCTGGAGGTCCGGACCGAACCAGACCCCGACCAATTTAACCGGTCCTTGCGTCCAACGGCACACAACGCTGCCGGACGGCATGGATTTGCCTCTTCAGGTGCCGAGCTGCAAGCCCACCGACTTTTCCTGGTTTATCTTTGCTCCTGTCACCGCTTCGTATTCCTTGACAGCGGTCTCGAGCATCTGGTCGTGTTTGGTGCTCGACATCACCACGGTGACATCGTCGGCGTAAGCTGACACGGATCTCCTGCATCGTCTCTAATTTGTGCAGTAACGGCTCGATGGCCACTACGTACACGGGGGACGAGAGAGGGCAACACTGTCGGACCGAGCGCATGATGCTTAAGGCTGCAGCAGGTGACCATTCACCCTCACAATCGAGCAGATCTCGCCGTGCATCGCAGCGATCCAGCCCCTAAAAACGGGCCCGAGGACTGCCGCCTCGAGGACCGCAGCCAGGTGCCGATGGTCGACCCTATCAAATGCTTCAGATTGATCCAAGTTGCCAGATTCCTTAACCACCCTCTCTGTGATGTATCGCATGAGATGGAGGTTGTTGTGGATGGATCAGTCCGGAATGGCGCATGTCTGCGCCTCTCCCACCAGTTCACCGACGACATGCGCCAATCTCTTTGCTAACACCTTGGCCAAAATCTTATACTCTGCGTTTAGCAGAGTTATGGGCCTGAAGTTGTTTATAACGTCCCCGTTGTTCCGGTCTTTTCTCAGCAGCCCCACCGCTCCCCGGCTCACAAAACTAGGAATGCTCCCGCTTTGCTGCCATTTCAGTAGACATCTGCCAAGAGGTCGCTGAACAAGTCTGGCATATACGCATAAAGCTCGTAGGGCAGACCATCCAAACCTGGCGATTTACGCCTCGTGTAGTCAGACATCACTTCCAGTATTTCACCTGCTGTTATCGGCTTTTCGCAGCGGCAGTCCGCCGAGGTATGCACCGAAGTCCATACTCCGATCCGGCCCGCCGCCGCTCCCGAACAATTGAGCAAAGTGCTGTTGAAAAGCCGCACACATCTGCTCGGGTTCGAGAAACATGCGTCCGTTTTGATCGGGCAAAGACCGAATTGTGAATTTGTTGCCACCTCGCACCTCCACCCCCCGGGCACATTGAACGGCTTTCGTGCCCTCGTGTCTTAAAGCACGCGCTCTAGCTCTGACAAGGCAGCCTTCATGCTTTGCGTTGAAGAAGTGGTCGAGTGCCAATCTCTCCGCAAGCACGTAGGTTGCGATGCCTGTCCTAAACGCCTCTTCAAGCTTTCTAACTAACTCTCCGTCTACTCTATTTTCCTCTATCACTACTCCTTTGCTAAACCTTATCGATTCTACTCTAATAGCCCTTTTCAGGGTGAACCACCACCTGTTGTTGACGACCACACCCGTCAACGCACGCTTAACTAATTCGCTAATCCGGTCTCTGTAAGCTTTGCGCGCCGGGAACGAGCCGTTCAGCTTCCAGTAGCCGGGCCCTATGGAGTCTATCTAAGTCAACTTCACAGATCACAAATTTGTGGTCCGTGTAGTCGACTACTTTAAAGTGTGGACAACCTACACTAGCCTTATCTGTTTCCCTACAGAATCTGTTACCCTAAATACGATCTGGATGATCCGATGCGGTTTGCCCATATCCACTTTGGCACATTCGGATAATCCAGTCTATACCTGTCAGACAGTACAAAACATCTGATCAGGTTGTTGAGGCTTTTACATCCTCCTGCCCTGTCTACTAGGCCCACATAATTCCAGCGTGAATCTAAGATACCGTTCCAAGAGCGGGACGTTCCAAAAAAGGTCTCTAGACGTCTGAAGAAATCTGGCCGTCCTGCCCCTGTTGGGGCGTAGACGGCTACTAGCCTGAAAGCATTGCTTTCGCTGCCGATCACGTCCAGCACCACGCCTTACCTTCTGGGTCCAGGAAGATGGCCCGTATGGCGAGATCCAAGCCTCTCTGAAAAAGCACGGCAACCCTCCCCCGACCCTGGACGGCTGGGAGATGCGTATACATCGTAGCCGCCGAAGATCGGTGCGAAGGCTCGTGCTTCGGAGATTTTGGTCTCGCTGATGTCCACCACATCTATGTTTAGTGACCTGAGGTCGTTGAGCAGGTAACCCTGCTTCCAAGATGACCCCAGACCACGTACATTTACACTGTCTATTCTAAGTACGGCCATGTTGGATGAGAAACGGGGTAACTAAGAAAGGATCACTTACCTTGATCGTCTGGTGAAGGGACAGTAGAACCGTCCCTTTGGCTGGTCATGGGTGTTTCCAAGAGAATGTCGGTGTATATCCTCTTGGTAACCGACCCTCTGAAGTATCCAAATGCGTTGGGAAATTTTTCTTTTAAAAGTTGTCATTGATGCTTATATTTTTCGGGAGAGTCCTTGGTGTTGGTAGGGTGTAGTCATTTTTTTCTGTGATCTTTGTGAGCTGCTTTATATGTTGTAAGAGTTCTTTATTTGCCATGTTTATGGCTGTGTATTTTTGGGGGGAGAGGGGTGGTTTGTTGCTGTTTTCTTGTTGTTGCTGTAGGGTGTGTGTGCTTTGTGGTGTTTGCGATGTTGCTGTTTTTGGTGATGCTGGTAGTGGTGTGGTTGTTGTTGGTGGTGATGCTTGTGGTGGTGATGGTGGTGGTGTTGCTGCAAGTCTCCTTGCAGCCTTTACCTCTCTTTATTTCCCTTCGCTTTTGGAAGGTGAAGCTAACGGTATTTTTGTTTTTTGTTTTTTGTGGCAGACCGTTTGCCACTTCCCTCCCGCCTCATACTCCATGACGGATTCCGTGGCGTCTGGGAGGGGTATGAGCTCCACTGCTGTTGGTGGTGGTAGTGGAGCCCGCTCCGGTGATTTTTCTACCGGTGTAGCTACTGCGACTGTTGGTGTTCCCGCCACTGCTGCCGCTGATTTAGTTGTCTGTGGCCTTGGTATGGGTGCCACGGACGTTGCCCTCCTACTCACCATGGAAGGGTCTTCTGCCTCTGTTGCCTGCCCTGCTCTTGGTAGCAGCGGATCAGGCGTCAGAAGGAGGGGTCCCTCTACTTGGCTGTCGTCTGTGGCTCTCTCCACCCGATGTGACATTTTGCTTACGGTGCGGTAAGTCACCGTGTGCAGCTGCTGGTCTTTGAAGAAAACGGGTGAGGTTTCAGGGAAAATCTATTGTCGTTTCTCGACACGATGGCTCTTGCTACTGCCATCTCCTCCTCCGTGACTAACACTGTCTCTATATTTCGGGCCACACCTGCGAAAGAAGTGGCCCCATTTTCAGCGGCACCATTATGCTGCCGCTACTGCTGCTACTGGTCTTGTTGTTGGTACTGTTGTTGTTGCTACTCCTACTACTGGTTTTGTTGTTGGTGATGTTGCTGTTGCTATTGCTACAAACGGTGTTGTTGGTGTTGTTGCTGTATTCACTGTTGTAGTTGGTTATGTTTTTGGTGCCACCGTTGTTGTTGTTTTCGGTGCAATTTGTATTGTTGTTGTTGGTGTTGTCGTTGTTTATTTTCTTGTTAGTGGTGTTAATATCGTTGTTGCATTTGTTGTCATTATTTTCTGTTGTCTGTATTTTGGTTGACGCTGTTATTGTTGTAGTTGGTGTGGTAATTTTTTCAAAATTAGTGTTCTCAGTGTTGCTGTCTTTGTTCGCGTTGTTTGTCGTGGTGTCTGTTGTATGAATTTCTGTAACCCTCCTCTCAACTTTTACACCGTTGTCAGAGCGCAGCAGACATATTGCTGGGGGGAGGGGGGGCTTAGCCTTGTTTTTTTTTATTTTTAGAAGTAAAATGTTCAAATATTTGGGCTAAAATGCCCAAATGTTATACTTTCCCCTTCACAGGGCAAACTCCAAGGGCTTATATCCCTTACACAACGAGAACAATTTAACAACAAATAATTATAACAGGTAAATAAAGCGACTTACAGGGAGCGAGCAAAAAGACGTCAGACCAGACCAATAATAATAATAATAATAATAATAATAATAATAAAAATAATAATGATTTCTTTATTAACCACAAGGGTTTACATAAAGTAGACATTAAGGACAGTGCAGGACAATGCAGGACGGTACAAATGGGCATTTCTGCGTGTAAAAAACAAAAACAGAGGATGTAACAAAAAATAACAATGAAAAATTCCCCAATAGGGGGCAGACTTCGGAGGGACATTTGTGGAGAAAGCCCAGTAAAAAGCCACAATGACCCTGACCACCAAGGCAAGTGCCCTCTCCCAGTTTTCCACCTTTAATTTACAGATATATACTCAGAGTAGGCCCATTCACTCGGGCCATTCTTGCTTCTCTCACCCAACTTTCAACAAAATGCTGGGAAGAGAGCACTTACCTCTCTACTCTGATTTTCCTTTTCAAATGAAATTTGAAAAAGTCAATCAGAGCATCACCGAAGAGGTAAGTGCTCGTCTTCAGCCCTTTCAAACGTGTCCACCATACTATCTCTTTCACCATGGCCACTAGGCAGATAAAAACTGCCTGCCCTTCCCGGCTAAAGGAGGAGGGCGGGGCAATCCTCACGATGGACTCAGATGATAGCCGGATCCGTCCTAAACGCGACAGCAGGTGTTCGACATAAACCCACAAGTCAGCAATTTTCGGACACTGGACGAGTGCGTGCAGGACGGTTTCGTCGCCCTGCGCGCATCTCGGACATGCCCGGCTGACGGCACCTCCATGCCTGTAGAGTTTATCCCGAACTGGCAAGGCTCCTCAGTAGCACTGCCAGGCCAGAGATTTCTGGAAGTTGTCCATAGGCCCTGGCCCGAAAGTTCTTCCGAAGAGATTGGCTAGTTGATTTTCGTCGACGCCTAGAGTTTCCCCAAGTACGTCGTCGCTCTTCCCCTCCACTAATCCTCTATAGAACGCCGAAGTGGAGTTTCCACCGATCACATTGCCCGATTGGTGGAGGGCTGTGAGCGCCTGAAGACATTCCAGTCTCCAGGCGCTCCCTCTCCGTCTTCGCTTGACCCAGGACTGCAGCTCCGTCAAGGAAACGAGCTGGGGAAAAACGCGTCTAGCAAACGGCGACCACACCTGATCACCGTCGAGGAAGAGGTGGAGATGTCGTAGCCTGAGCGCGTGCCTGCGCATCATCAGCCACGGCATGCCCAGCCCTCCACGTAGCGGGTGTTGACAACAGATGGACCGCCTGACCATCGGAGCACGTCCCTTCCACAAAAAGCGAAAGAGCAAACGCTCCAGCGCAGTCAGGCGAGGCTTAGGACAAGGTACGACGGTTAGGCGGTAGCAGATGACAGACGCGATGTACGCGTTAGCCACCTCCGCTCGACCTTTCAGGGATAGCTTCTTCTCCGCCCATTTCTGGGTGAGAGAAGCCACCCTGCTCGTCACCTCGTCCCAGTTTTTGTCCGTCTGGAGGTCCGGACCGAACCAGACCCCTAGCAATTTAACCGGTCCGTCCATCCAGCGCCCGACGACGCTGTTGGACGGCATGGACCTGCCTCTCCAGGTGCCGAGCTGCAGGCCCACTGACTTTTCCTGGTTGATCATTGCTCCTGTCACCGCTTCGTATTCTCTTAGTGTAGTGCCGATCGCCTCGATGTGTTTGGCGTTCGACACCACTACGGTGACATCGTCCGCATATGCTGACACGGATCTTCCGCATCCTAGTTCGCGCGGGACTCCCCTCAACGTCTCCAGTTTGTGCAGTAATGGCTCGAGAGTCAATACGTACAAGAGGGACGAGAGGGGACATCCTTGGCGGACCGAGCGCATGATGTTGAACGGTTCCGACAGGTGACCGTTCACCCTCACCACAGAGCAGATGTCGCTGTGCATGGCAGCGATCCAGCCTCTGAAGACGGGCCCAAAGCCAGCCGCCCTCACGACTGCCGCTAGGTAACGATGGTCGACCCTATCGAAAGCTTTCGACTGATCTAAATTGATCAAGGACCCACCCGTCCCAGGTTCCTTAGCTACCCTCTCTATGATGTATCGCATGAGGTGGAGGTTGTCGTGGATGGATCTGTCGGGAATGGCGCATGTCTGCGCCTCTCCCACCAGACCACCAACGACAAGCGCCAACCTCTTTGCTAGCACCTTGGCCAAAATCTTGAACTCTGTGTTTAGCAGAGTTATGGGCCGGAAATTGTCTATGTTATCCCCCTTGTTCGGATCCTTTCTCAGCAGTGCCACCGCTCCTCGGCTCACAGAACTGGGAATTCTCCCGTTCTGTTGCCAGTTGCAGTAGACGTCCGCCAAGAGGCCTCCGAACAAGTCTGGCATCTGTACGTAAAGTCATAGGGCAGACCATCCAAACCAGGCGATTTACCCCTTGTGCAGCCAGTCATTGCCTCCCTTTCTTCAGCGGCTGTTATCGGCTTTTCGCAACACTTCGCCTCAGTGGCCGAGAGCCGCGGCAGTCCGTCGAGGTAGACACTAAAGTCCATCCCTCTACCCGGCCCACCGCTGCCCCCGAACAGCTGAGCGAAGTGTCGCTGAAAAGCTTCACACATTTGCCCGGGATCGAGTAGCATGCGCCCGTCGTGGTCCACCAAAGACCGGATCGTGGCTTTGTTGCCACGACGCGCCTCCGCCACTCGGGCCCATTGAACGGCTTTCGTCCCCTCGTGTCTGAGAGCACGCACCCTAGCTCTGACAACGCAGCCTTCGTGCTTTGCATTGAAGAATTGGTCAAGGGCCAATTTCGCCGCAAGCACGTCGGTCGCAATGCCTTTGCTAAGCGCCTCGTCTAATTTTCTAACTAGTTCTCCCTCTGCTCTATTTTTCTCTATTGCTAAAGCCTTACTAAACCTAATGGATTCTATTCTAATCGCTCTTTTCAAAGCAAACCACCACTTGTTGTTGACGATGGCCCCCCGTCAACGCCCGCTTAACTAGTTCGCTAATCCGGTCTCTGTAGGCCTTGCGCGCTGGTAAGGACGCGTTTAGCTTCCAGTAGCCGGGTCCTCGTCTATGAAGCCTATCTAAGTCAAGCACACAGATCACGAATTTGTGGTCCGTGTAGCTGACTATCTTGAATTGTGGACAGCCTATGCTAGACCTATCTATTTCCCTACAAAATACTCTATCTAGATATGATCTGGATGACCCTATACGATTTGTCCAAGTCCACATTGGCACATTCGGCAAATCCAATCGGTACCTGTCAGACAGTTCAAAACGCTTGAGCAGGTTGGTGAGGCTCTTGCACCGTCCACCCCTAACCGCTAATCCCACACAGTTCCAGCGTGCATCTAAGATCCCGTTCCAGTCGCCCACTAACACTAAAGGGCGGGACGTTCCAAGAAAGGTCTCCAGACGCCGGAAGAAATCAGGCCGCCCTGCTCCTGTCGGGGCATAGACGGCCACTAGCCTGAAAGCTTGCCCGTCTCCGCTGGTCACGTCCACCACCACCAGCTTACACTCTGGGTCCAGGAAGATGGCCCGTATGGCGAGATCCAAACCTCTCCGAAAAAGCACAGCAACTCCTCCCCCCCCCCGATCCCGGACGGCTGGGAGATGCGTACACATTGTAGCCGCCGAAGATCGGTGCGAAGGCCCGTGCTTCGGAGATTCTGGTCTCGCTGATGGCCACTACATCTATGTTTAGTGACCTGAGGTCGTTGAGCAGGTGACCCTGCTTCCATGACGACCCCAAGCCACGCGCATTTATGCTGCCTATTCTGAGTGAGGTCATGTTTAAAATAGAGTGGAAAAGATGGGAAAGACCACTTACCGTACTTTTGGTAGAGGAGGGATGGTTTTTACATCCCTTTTCACTTGATCGTCTGGTGAAGGGACCGTTGAATCGTCCCTTCGGCTGGTCGTCGGCTCTTCTATGAGAATGTCTGAGTATACTCTTCGATTGATAGTTCCTCCTAGGTCCCTGAAATCACCAACTGCGTTGGGGAATTTCGTTTTAATGTTTGTGTATTGTTTCTGTGCTATTTTTAGCAGTCTTATGTTTGTTGGCGTTTTGATTGGTGCTGGTATTATGTAGTCGTGTTGTGAAATGTTTGTGTGTTCAATTATGTAAGTCATTAGTTTCTTGTTGTGTGTATTTATTGCCGTGCATTTGTTTTTCTGGGGGTGGGGTGTGGTTCTGCTATTTTCTTGTCGTTGTTGCTGGGTGTGTGTGTTTTGTTGTTGTGTTTGCGATGTTGGTGCTTGTGGTGGTGGTGTTGAAGGTGTTGTTGGCGGTGGGGTTGTCGCCGGTGGTGATGGTGGTGCTAGTGTGGGTGGTGATGGTGTTGGTGGTGTTACTGCTGTGGGTCTCTTTGCAGTAGACTTTACCTTTTTCTCATTTCTTTCCTCCCTTTTCAAAGGCGACGATGCGCTGCTTCTGCGTTTGTGCCTTCTTACGACCTTTTGCCATCCCTCTCCCACCTCACACTCCATGTCTGATTCTGTGAGGTCGGGGAGGGGTACCAGCTCCACTCTTTCACTTGTTGTTGTTGGTGATGTTTGCACTGGAGTCTCTGTTGCAGCTGCATTTGGTATTGCTGTTGTTGTTGTTAATATTTCCACTGCTGCTGCTGTTTTTGATTTCCGTGGCGTGGGTATGGGTGCCACGGACCTATCGTTCCTGGTTGCCGCTTGTCCTGTTGCTGGTAGCCGTGGAGCCGGTTTCGGAAGGAGGGTTTTTTTTCCTTTCTCAGGGTCTTCTCGTTGCAGAAGGCCCTGAGGTGAGTCTTCGATCCACAGCGAAAGCATTTCGGGCGTTTTCCCTCAACACTTATGGGCAGTTGAGTGCCGTTATCGAAGTCTATCACATCCGGGATAGCTTCGATGCACTCCTGGTTTGTTTGGATTAGCATCTCAATGGAGGTGCCGACCCAATCTTCTCTTACTTTTTTCTGTACTTGCAGTACAGTTGTTTTGTCCTCGATTCCGACGAGGACAGACGCGGCCAGCCAAGAAGGGGCCATTCCGAGGGGGGGGGGGCGTGGGTCAGTTTGAACCTCACAATTTTTTGCCGCAGTAGGAGGGCACCAACACCATTTCCTCGCTCCTTAGGGTGACTACGGATTGGGCCTTTGCCTCCTGGGGTGTGGCAAAAAGTACGTCTACGGTGGCATATTTTTTGCCTCGGGTGATGTGCGTTTTCCGCTGCCACACAGACCCCAAGGCTTTTTGTATTTGAACCTCTGTGGCTCTTTCCACCCTACGGGATTTTGTACTTACTGTACGGTACGTGACCGTACAGTGCTGTTGGGTTTCGAAAAATTTTTTGGCTGCCTTGCAGATTGCTCGGTGTCCATTCTTTGTCACCATCTTCTTCGCTTCCTCTAATTCCTCATTTGTTATGAGGATTGTTTCCAAGTTTTTCTCAATACCTGCAAATGAGATTGGTTTTTCTTTGCTGCTGTTGTTGTTGTTGTCGTCAGAGCTGCTGTTACTTTTGTTGTTGCTGCAGGTACTACGACTACTGCCGCCGCCGCTGTTGCTGTGGTTGTTGTTGGTGTTGCTGCTGCTAATGCTGTTGTTGTTTATGCTGCTGGTGATGCTGTTGCGGCTGCTACTGTTGTTTTCATTGTCACTGTTGCTGTTGTTATTACGGCTGCTACTGCTATTATTCCTGACGTCAGACGAATGAACTGGGTTTTCGTATTTCCCGCACACCTGTTTCGTCGCTGTGGAGAAACCTTGCACGCTTTGCACGAGACTTTTCTTTTCTTTCGTTGCTTGCGAAAGAGAAGGGAGGGAGAGAGACACATTTAAAGAAGGGAGGGAGAGAGACAATCTTCCCTCTGCTGTAGTGATGATTGAGGAAGAAGAAGACGGAATGAGTGGGAGTGACCTATGAAATTTCTTTTTCGTAGCATGTTGTTGTTTTTTTTGTTTAAAATAAATATTAGGTACAAAACCCCAATAAGCAGTTATTTAACCCCGAAGGGCCAAATAACGGGCAGAAAGATCCCTCTCACGAGGGGGAGGGTGTTTTTGTCTACAAGTTCGTTAAAGTTTTAAACAATTTACAATTGTTATAGTGTTCAAAATTTATAATACCTTACAGAGCCGAGCCTCCGTCAACCATAGCATTCAATAATAATAATAATAATAATAATAATGTTTTCTTTATTAACCACAAGGGTTTACATAAAGTAGACATTAAGGACAGTACAGGACAATACAGGGCGGTACAAATGGGCATTTCTGCGTGTAAAAAACAAGAAACAGAGGATGAAATAATAGAACAATGAAAAAATTCCCCAATAGGGGTGAGACTTCCGAGGGACAATCATGGAGAAAGCCCATTAAAAAGCAACAGTGACCCTGACCACCAGGGCAAGTGCCCTCTCCCAGTTTTCCACCTTTAATTTACAGATACATACTCAGAGAAGGCCCATTCACTCGGGCCATTCCTGCTTCTCTCACCCATCTTTCAACAAAATGCTGGGAAGAGAGCACTTCCCTCTCTACTCTGATTTTCCTTTTCAAATGAAATTTGAAAAAGTTAATCAGGGCATCACCGAAGAGGGAAGTACTCGTCTTCAGCCCTTTCAAACGTGTCCACCATACTATCTCTTTCGCCATGGCCACCGCCAGACAGATAAAAACTGCCTGCCCTTCCCGGCTAAAGGAGGAGGGCGGGGTAATCCTCACGATGGACTCAGCTGATAGCTGGATCCATCCTACACGTGACAGCAGGTGTTCGACATAAACTCACGAGTCATAAACAATGTAGAGTTTATCCCGAACTGGCAAAGCTCCTCGGTAGCACTGCCAGGCCAGAGATTTCTGGAAGTTGTCCATAGGCCCTGGCCTGAAAGTTCTTCCGAAGAGATTAGCTAGTTGATTTTCGTCGACGCCTAGAGTTTCCCCAAGTACGTCGTCGCTCTTCCCCTCCACTAATCCTCTATAGAACGCCAAGGTGGAGTTTCCACCAATCACATTACCCGATTGGTCGAGGGCTGTGAGCGCCTGAAGACATTCCAGTCTCCAAGCGCTCCCTCTCAGTCTTCGCTTGACCCAGGACTGCAGCTCCGTCAAGGAAACGAGCTGGGAAAAGACGCGTCTAGCAAACGGCGACCACACGTGATCACCGTCGAGGAAGAGGTGGAGATGTCGTAGCCTGAGCGCGAGTCTGCTCATCATCAGCCACGGCATGCCCAGCCCTCCACGTAGCGGGTGTTGACACCAGATAGACCGCCTGACCATCGGAGCGCGTCCCTTCCACAAAAAGCGAAAGAGCAAACGCTCCAACGCAGTCAGGCGGGGCTTAGGACAAGGTACGACGGTCAGGCGGTAGTAGATGACGGACGCGATGTACGCGTTAGCCACCTCCGCTCGACCTTTCAGGGATAGCTTCCTCTCCGCCCATTTCTCAGTGAGAGAAGCCACCCTGCTAGTCACCTCGTCCCAGTTTTTCTCTGTCTGGAGGTCCGGACCGAATCCAGACCCTAGCAATTTAACCGGTCCGTCCGTCCAGCACCCGACGACGCTGTTGGACGGCATGGACCTGCCTCTGCAGATGCCGAGCTGCAGGCCCACTGACTTTTCTTGGTTGATAATTGCTCCTGTCACCGCTTCGTATTCTCTTAGTGTAGTGCCGATCGCCTCGATGTGTTTGGCGTTCGACACCACTACGGTGACATCGTCCGCATATGCTGACACGGATCTTCCGCATTCTTGTTCACGCGGAACACCCCTTAACGTCTCCAGTTTGTGCAGTAATGGCTCGAGAGTCAATACGTACAAGAGGGACGAAAGGGGACATCCTTGGCGGACCGAGCGCATGATGTTGAACGGTTCCGAAAGGTGACCGTTCACTCTCACCATAGAGCAGATGTCGCTGTGCATGGCAGCGAACCAACCCATGAATACGGGCCCAAAGCCAACCGCCCTCAGCACTGCCACTAGGTAACGATGGTAGACCCTATCGAAAGCTTTCGACTGATCAAAATTGATCAAGGACCCACCCGTCCCAGGTTCACTAGCTACCCTCTCTACGATGTATCGCATGAGGTGGAGGTTGTCATTGATGGATCTGTCGGGAATGGCGCAGGTCTGCGCCTCTCCCAACAGACCACCAACGATAAGCGCCAACCTCTTTGCTAGCACCTTGGCCAAAATCTTGAACTCTGTGTTTAGCAGAGTTATGGACCTGAAATTATCTATGTTATCCCCCTTGTTCGGACCTTTTCTCAGCAGCCCCACTGCTCCTCGGCTCACAGAGCTGGGAAATTCTCCCGTTCTGTTGCCAGTTGCAGTAGACGTCCGCCAAGAGGCCTCCGAACAAGTCTGGCATCTGTACGTAAAGTTCATAGAGCAGACCATCCAAACAAGGCTATTTACCCCTTGTGCAGCCAGTCATTGCCTCTCGTACTTCAGCGGCTGTTATCGGCTTTTCGCAACACTCCGCCTCAGTGGCCGAGAGCCTCGGCAGTCCGTCGAGGTAGACACTAAAGTCCATGCCTCGATCCGGCCCGCCGCTGCCCCCGAACAGCTGTGCGAAGTGTCGCTGAAAAACTTCACACATTTGCCCAGGATCGAGGAGCATGCACCCGTCTTGGTCCACCAAAGACCAGATCGTGGCTTTGTTGCCACGACGCGCCTCCACCACTCAGGCCCATTGAACGGCTTTCGTCCTCTCGTGTCTGAAAGCACGCACCCTAGCTCTGACAACGCAGCCTTTGTGCTTTGCATTGAAGAATTGGTCAAGGGCCAATCTCGCCGCAAGTACGTCGCTCACGATGCCTTTACTAAGCGCCTCGTCTAATTTTCTAACTAATTCTCCCTCTGCTCTATTTTTCTCTATTGCTGAAGCCTTACTAAACCTAATGGACTCTATTCTAATTGCTCTTTTCAGAGCAAACCACCACTTGTTGTTGACGATGGCCCCCGTCAACGCTCGCTTAACTAGTTCGCTAATCCGGTCTCTGTAGGCCTTGCGCGCTGGTAAGGACGCGTTTAGCTTCCAGTAGCCGGGTCCTCGTCTATGAAGCCTATCTAAGTCAAGCACACAGATCACGAATTTGTGGTCCGTGTAGCTGACTATCTTGAATTGTGGACAGCCTATGCTAGACCTATCTATTTCCCTACAAAATACTCTATCTAGATATGATCTGGATGACCCTATACGATTTGTCCAAGTCCACATTGGCACATTCGGCAAATCCAATCGGTACCTGTCAGACAGTTCAAAACGCTTGAGCAGGTTGGTGAGGCTCTTGCACCCTCCACCCCTATCCGCTAATCCCACACAGTCCCAGCGTGCATCTAAGATCCCGTTCCAGTCGCCCACTAACACTAAAGGGCGGGACGTTCCAAGAAAGGTCTCCAGACGCCGGAAGAAATCAGGCCGCCCTGCTCCTGTCGGGGCATAGACGGCCACTAGCCTGAAAGCTTGCCCGTCTCCGCTGGTCACGTCCAGCACCACCAGCTTACCCTCTGGGTCCAGGAAGATGGCCCGTATTGCAAGATCCAAACCTCTCCGAAAAAGCACAGCAACTCCTCCCCCCGATCCCGGACGGCTGGGAGATGCGTACACATCGTAGCCGCCGAAGATCGGTGTGAAGGCCCGTGCTTCGGAGATTCTGGTCTCGCTGATGGCCACTACATCTATCTTTAGTGACCTGAGGTCGTTGAGCAGGTGGCCCTGCTTCCATAACGACCCCAAGCCACGCGCATTTATGCTGCCTATTCTGAGGTGAGGTCATGTTGAAATGGAGTGGAAAAGATGGGAAAGACCACTTACCTTACTTCTCGTAGAGGAAGGACGGTTTCTCCATCCTTTTCACTGCTTGTGGCCTCCTCAGGAAGGATGTCCTTATAAATCCTCCTGGAGAGTGCTTGTCGGAAAGTCTCCGATGTCTTTGGGGAATTTTTGTTTTAGTGTCATGTACGTTTTCTGTGTGATGCGAGTGATTTGTATGTGTGGAGATGGTGTGAACTTTTGGGTTGTTGTGTAGTCTTTTTCTGTGATGCTGGTGTTGTGTTGGATGTAGTGTAATAATTGGTTGTTGTTCAAATTTAATGCTGTGTAGTGTGTATCGTTTCGGTTGTTTGTTTTGTTTGCGTTTGTTGTGGGTTTGTTTCTGTTTCGCATTTTGGTGACTTTTGTGGTGTAGGTGATGGTGGTGTTGGGGTTAATGATGGTGATGGTGTTGGTGTTTGGGGTGATGGGGTTGGTGATGCTGGTGTGGATGGTAGCATGTCTGTCCTAACTTGTTTGTTTGATAGTTTATTTGTTTCCTTCTGTATTTTGTTTTTGGAGGGGGAAGGAAGAGAAATTTTTTTTTTTGGGGGGGGGGGTCTTTTTTTCTTTTTTCCTGATACCGTTTCCCACTCCTCGTCGTCACAATCTGTCTCCAGTTGTGATAGGACGGGGAGTGGAAAATCCTCTACAGGCGTTAGTTTTGGTTGTGGCGTGGTGGATGGTGTAGGTGCTGGTGCCAAATCTGGCGCGTTGGGTGGTGGTTGTGTTGGTTTTGCTACTGTTGCTTGGGTTGTTGCTGTTACAGTTGCTTCTGTTGTTGCTGCTACAGTTGTTGCTGCCATCTCTGCTGCTGGTGGTGTTGATGGTTGAGTCACTGGGGTGGGTAGGAGAGGTGGCCTCAACCTTTTAGCCTGAGGGCAGAAAGCCCTTAGGGGGGTTCCTTCACCACAAACGACACACCTAGGCCTTCTGTCCTCTACAATTACGGTGAGGTGGCTGCCGTCAGTGAGGTCTATTACCTCTGGGATCTCCTCAATGCTTTTTTGGTCCACTTGGATCAGGAGCTCCATCCCAGATCCGGACCAGTTCTCCTGCTTTTCTTTCGCTATTTCGATTATCTTGGTGTTGGCTTCGATGCCGGCGAGGACCGCAACTATTAGCCAGGGAATTTCGATGGCCGGTGGAACGTTGGTCACCCTGATCTTTACGAGTCTCTGGCCACAATAGCTTGGGACGAGTGTGAAGTCGTCACTTCTTAATGGGGCCATGGTGTGTTCTCTAGCCTCCTGTGGTGTTTCAAAGAACACGTCCACGGTTCCATACTTCTGCCCACGTCTGATTTTTTTTTGCCCACACATTTCCCAAAGCTTTTTGGATTTGTGACTCGGATGCCCGTTCCACTCGGCGCGATTTTATATTAATTATTCGATAAAACACCGCCGATGCTCCATTGTATTAGGTGGGGGGGGGGCTGACCCTGTACGCATCTTTCTTTACCATTTTTTTGGCTTCTTCTAATTCCACCTGAGTTACCTGAAATGCTTCGCACTCTTTTGCTACTCTGGCAAAACTCAGGGTGGTTTTCTTAATGTCATTGTTGCTGTTGTTGTTATCGTTATTTTTGTTATTATTAATTTTAGTTTTAGTTGTGGTGGTGGTGGCGTCAGTGGTGTTCGGTGTGGAAGAGTTCATTTTGGTTGAATTCATTTCGACATCGCGAGTTAATTTATTTTTATCTTTTGTTTCTGTTGTCGCTGTGGTGGTGGGGGTGCTGGTTGTCGCGGTGGTGGTGGTGGCGGCTTTAACACCTGCAGTCATTGGTAATGGCGGGAAATGAATGTCTGTCTGAGACAAATTTAAAATATTGCTACTGCTTATATCTTTAGTGTTGGCAAACGTAGTAATATTTACAATGGTGGTGTCGGTGTGAGGTGTTAGTTTGTGAGGGAGGCTGTCAGCTTCGTGTGGCTGTGAGACTTCCATGTTTTTTTTAAAAGAAATTTTTTTGATAATTATAAAAGTTTAAATTTTGGGCACAAGGCCCCAATCTTTTGGGGTGTCCTTTTCGGAAAACAATATATGTGCGCTTATATACAGTTAAGAATAAACATTTTCCATAAATGGCAATTTTTAACAAACAGAAACAACAAACCTTTGCGGAGCTCACGATGATACGATTTACTACGTAGGTCGCCAATAATAATAATAATAATAATAATAATAATAATAATAATAATAATAATGTTCCAGTTGGAACACAATGGACCTGACCTGGTGGTTTTGGACAAAGAAAAAAGATCGTGTCTGATTGTGGATGTGGCCTGCCCAGTCGACACGAGAGTGCAAAAGAAGGAGAGAGAGAAAATTAACCGATACCAGGAGTTAAAGTGGGAGGTAAAAAGGATTTGGAACTGCCATGAAGTCAAAGTGGTTCCGATTGTCATAGGCGCACTAGGTACTATCTCAAAAGGTTTCCAGGGATGGTTAAAGAAAATTGGCCCCTTCACGCTTATTGGAACGCTTCAAACGGCATGCTTGCTGGGAACAGCAAGAACCCTCCGATACGTCCTGAATATCTGAGGCTGCAGGTAGTGGCTTGATATTCATTTCAACAAACTTTCCAGTTAACTAACATCAATGACTGAGACTCAAAGAACAATAATAATAATAATACCAGCAACAACAACAGCAACAACAATATGCCTGTCTAACTGCAATGATATCGTAGAAGAGTAGAAAGGATGCTGCAAATGTTCATATGGTTGTAAAGACCAATTACTCATCAGCAAGCCATAGCAGAAAACTGCAGAAAAAGAAAATACATCTCAGCATAGCATGAATTGATTACCAGGAGGCTTTTGACAGTGAACACACTATCCATAAATATAGTAGGGCCAATAATAAAATAAAAAATTCATCAAACATGCCAAGAGCAGTTGTTGATATATACAAAAGATGGGTTTATAAAAACTGAATCCAGCTCAGTTAACAAAAGAATATTTCAAGGGGACTCCCTTTCACCACTCCTATTCTGCCTTGCATTGATTCTATTATCTGAGGTATTAAACAAGAATGGAGTTGGTTATGAATGCTTCAACAAGAAAACTAACCAGCTCCTGTATATGGACGATTTAAAGCTGTACGTTACAGACGAGAGAGAACTTGAAACACTGCTGCAAATAATAAATGGATTGACAAAAGAAACAGAAATGAAATTTGATCTAGAAAAATACACCAAGACAATCCTGGAGAGAGGCAAACTGGTGAAAAACACTAATATTACCCTAATTAAAAAACTTAGATTAGAGATATACAAATACTGATATACAATACAGACGGAGATTCAATACATAGAGACAAAAGAAATTATCAAAGAGGAGCATTATAGACGGATTAGATTACTACTTAAGACAGAACGAAATGCACCAATGTTCTAGCGATCCCAGCAATAAACTACAGTTTTAAAATTCTAAACTGGGCACTTAAAGGTCTAGCAAGACTAGACGGAACGCCAGAAACATAGTATTTGAATTTAGAATACACCACTAAATTCGGATGTAGAAAGAACACAGGGAAAAGGGGTCTTATACAACTAGAATGTCTAATTGCAACACAGGATCAAATTCGCCCCATTAGTAACAACCAAAAATACATAATGAAGTAGAACACCGTAAGTAATTGCAGAAGGTGTAATAGTGGGTATGAAACAACTAACTACATTGTCTCAGGCTGCCATGTTTTAGCCCAAACAGAATATATGCATAGATTTGATAGAGTTGAGATTTACATACACTGGACGTTATGCCAAATCTATGAAATACCAACAGAAAAAAGGTGGCACAGACATACATCAGAAAAGGTGTCAGCGAAAGACAAAACAAAATAATCTGCGATAAATACAGACAAATATATAACCAAACCTCAGGACTGTAGAAATAGCGCTACTGGGCGCTGCCTTCATATTATGAAGAGTACACTCAATACAATAAAAATCAACACCAGAGACACACTGTGCGTACCTAATACGCACATAACTTTACCCGATAATGCCGTGAAGACACGCAATAATAATAATAATTGTTTCTATTTCAGGCACAAGCCCAGCAATTTGAAGGGGTTGGGAAAGTCGATTTTAAATCGACCCAGTGTATTACTGATGCTTTATTTATCGTCCCCGTAAGGATGAAAGGCAAAACTTACCACGGTGGGATATGAACTCAGAACATAAACGGCCATAACTCTAGGCCGCAAAGCATGGTGTCTGGAGCTCTACCGATACTACCAAATTGTGTGTCAGTGATTAGGAATTAATCAAATTTAAAGGACGAAATGTAAGGAACCCTGGTGGAAGATAAGATTGGAAAGGGAAATAACTCAGCTCTGAAAAGATCTAGTGAAAATCGATGTATGGCATAAGAAAAATGGAAGTAAAGGAGAAACGACATATGGACACGAGGTATAAATTAAAGTTGAAATGTTTGAATGTAGTGATGGAAGAAATGAAACAGCAAATTACGACAAAATCTATTAGGGTTAGGCGCTACACAAATAAACAAAATCAGTGCAAACAGAACAGATTGTTCTCTGCAAATCAGAAAATGTTCTTTAGAACACAGTCAGAGTGAATGGTGCAAACGTTGCACCTAATGCTGAAAAACCCACAGAATGTTGGTTAAATCTATAGGGGATTAATTGCAAGGTTGCAAGGCTAACGAATTCAGGTCCTTAGACTTTTACGGTATGTTGCCAAAAGCAGAGGCCTATACATTAAAACCATTGAATGTAAACAAAATTAAGAACAGATACTCCTGTGTGACAAACTGAGCACAAGAGAGGGTAAGGAATAACATGGTCAATTTGAAAGAGAAACGAAGGGAATAAATGTAGGATCTTCATAGGATTGGTTGACAAAAGATAATCTTCAGAGAGAGACAGAGAGTCAAAGATCAAGCGATAAATAATATGTATAAGCCGAATAAAACAAATAAGTGTAGGTTATGTAGGAACACGTTGGAAAGTGTGACACACATCGTGAGTGCCTGTGGCTTGCTTGCCCAGACGGCAAAAGGCCTCGCGATAAAGTCTTTATGAAAGAAATATGGTTCGCAACCAATGAGAAATGATATCAGCACAAACCAGAGAAGGTCCTTGAAAGTCTTGTGGGACTTTACAATCCAGACAAATAGAGGTCTGGAAAATACAAGGCCAGACATAACTTCGATAGAAAGAATGTGTTTGTTGATCAATGTAGCTTGCCCAAGAGATTATATAATCAATGGTAAAGAAAACGAGAAAATCATAAGTATGCAGACTTGAGAATAGATGCCGATAGAATGTGGAATATGAAAGCAAGACTGGTACAAATTGTGATTGAAGTACTTGTGTCGGTGTCAGAAAACCTCCAGAAAAATCTTGATAAAATTGGAATCAGCCCCAACATTAGGACATTGCAGAAAACAACATATTTCGGAATAGCAAATATCCTGCGGAAAGAATTGTCTTTTTAAGGAGTCAATTAAATGATCCAGTGTTAATAAGATCATCACTGTGCAAATGAATATGAATAATGATAATAATTGTTTCTACTTTAGGCACAAAGCCAGCAATTACCCAGTGCATTACTGGTACTTTATTTTATCGACCCCGTAAGGATGAAAGGCAAAGTCAACGTCGGCGGGATTTGAACTCAGATCGTAAAGGGACGTAACTATGCTGGAAAGCATGGCGTCCGACCCTCTACCGATACTGCCAATAATAATAATGGACCAGATGCCTGGAAAGCTATCTCTGCAGGAGATACAGAACATAGAGTTGACTGGCACTGTCCATGTCCTGGGAAGGGCTAATTGATTTAAATACACTGCAAAGAAATTTACTGTTTGTTATGCCCTTGTGGTGCCATTCGTGTGCCAATCGATTGTTAAATGTGTATATTATCAAATTTTGCCTCCGATATCAGGTTCACTCGGCAAAAAATGAGAAGTAGAATTTGAATGATGTTTCAAATTATAATAATTGCTTATACTTTTTGCACAAGCCCAGCAATTTCAAGGATGTGGGGAAAGGTCGATTAAATTGAGCCAGTGTGTTATTAGTACTTTATTTTAACAACCCTGGAAAGATGAAAGGTGAAGCTAACTTGGACGGAATTTGAACTCAGAATATAAAAGATCGGAACAAATACCGCACAACATTTTATCCGATACTCTTACCGATTCTACCAATGAAATAAATTACTTATAAATACTACTCCATCATTTATTCAGAAAAATAAAAGATAAATTAAAGAAATTGTTTTCAAAGGAGAAATAGTTGCTTTATGTATGTAATGTTCCTTGTTGTGCTTGTGTTCTTTTATTAAGGTAAAATGATAAAGACCCCCTTCGGTCACAAATGACCATGGGATTTGCACCTAGAAATTTTCCATCCGATGCACAAGTCCGTGTTTGTTTATGGAAGACTAGCAGTCGCCCATGTATATCAGGCTCCCATCTCCACACCACCGATCTTATCCAAAGAAAAGGCAATGGCCAATTAGGGTTGGCACCAGTGATGTCACAATTCATTTTTACAGCTGAATAAATTGGAGCAACGGGAAATAAAGTGTCTTGTTCAAGAACACAATTCATCACCCAATCCGGGAATCGAACTCACAACTTCCTGATTGTAAGCCTAACGCTCTAACCAATAAGCCATGCGATTTGATCAAGTAACTTATAATTGTTTCTACTTTAGGCACAAGGCCAGCAATTATCCAGTACATTACTGGTACTTTATTTTATCGACCCCGTAAGGATGAAAGGCAAAGTTAACCTCAGTGGGATTTGAACTCAAACTGTAAAGGGACGTAACTATGCTAGAAAGCATAGCGTCCAACCCTCTACCGATACTGCCAATTCATCGCCCTAGTAACTTATAATCATATCTTATAATCCGTATTGGGTATTGTAAACATTTTGTTATAGAAACGACTGTCGAATTTGGAAGATAAAAAAAGAATTGAGTAGTTTTCTTGTAGATATTGTTTCTAACGTATCACTATAAGAAATTGCAGTAAAATAGTGTAGAAAATAAATTAAGCAAAACTAATCAATGAATTTGACATGTCTGCAACACGATTAACACTGAGTTATTTCCCTTACATCATTCTCACTTTGAAGAGTTATATTTCCTGAGTTTTTAGCTGATTTTCTCAGCAATAATTTATAGAGATCGAATGTAATTATAATCATCTGCGTTGGGACGAACACATTTGAAACTTTTCCAGTGCTCCTTATTATCCAAGTGGAAGTTCAACTAGAGTCCGGGTAAAAATCCAATGTAGGTATCCGATGAATTTGAGGCTCCACGCAAGCGTATACTCACACACACACATGTATATACACACATATATATAATATAATATATATATCTATTTGTGTGTGTGTGTGTGTATGTGTGTGTGTGTATATATATATATATGTGGGGGGGGGGTGCATGTGTGTGTATGCATTTGTGTTTCTCTCGTTTTATATGTACGTATATATACGCTTAGTGGTTAGAACGTCGGGGTTACCATTATGAGGTTGTAAGTTCGATTCCCGGACCGGGCTGTGTGTTGTGTTCTTGAGCAACATACTTTATTTTGCATTATTCCAGCTCATTCAGCTGTAGAAATGAATTGCGACGCCACTGGTGCCAAACTGTATCAGCCATTACCTTTCCCTTGAACAACATCGGTGGTGTGGAGAGGAGAGAGAGGTGTACGTGGGTGACTGCTGGTCTTCCCAAAACAACCTTGCTCGGACTTGTGCCTTGGAGGGGAATTTTCTAGGTGCAAATCCCATGATCTCTTGTGACTAAAAGGTGTCTTTACTCTTTACTCTTTACGTTCGTATATATGTTAACTAATTTACTATTTGTATAACAGTAATGTCGATATGCATGTTTATGGTTAAAGATTATTTGTTTGTTTTCATATAGCTTTAGTTGACTTACACATAATATTTTAATGAATCGGCATCTACATAAATAGTTTTGTTTTAGAATTATAGTTTATTTATATTGTATGTAGTAAATAAATGCAGTAAATCCGTGTCGTCTGTCCCTCAAGTATTCAGTGAAACGGTACGCCAGGTGGTGCCATGTTTGTCGGTGTATATGGACCCGGAGGGCATCGACTACGTGGATGGATGTGCAGGTGAAGTGGTGGTGGATACGAAAAGAACCGTTAGTACCTGTGGGAGTGATAAGGTTAACAATGAAGGGACATGTGTTACAGCGGGGACGAAACAGGGACGAGAGTCGGGTAGAGTCGTAGGAGAGGAAGGGAAGGAAATGAGTACCAGGAAATCACGGAGATTGCGGGCACGATTAAAGGGGTGTTGGGAGCTGTGGTACGGTCGGTTTCACGGGTGCGGAAAAGGGCAGCTTGGATCAGGATGGTGGAATATCCAGGCTGGATGAAGCGGGAGGCCATATCTTGGGACTGGGTCTCGATATCGTGGTCCGATGAAGGCGGAGGAATTGGGAGTAGGGTATGGAGAGTTTGATGTGGGTGGAATGGGAGGTGGTGAAGTCGACCTAGGTATGTGAATCAGTGGGCTTAAAGAAGATGGATGTAGAGAGTGTGTGGTAAGTGTAGTCGATAAAGACAGAGTGATGGCGACAAATTGGACTGAAGAGATGAATCGGAGGTGGGGAAGGTGAGGGCAGGATAAAAAGACAGAAAGAAAGAAGGGAGTCGAGCTGTTCACGAGAGAGATAGAGAGAGAGAGAGAGAGAGAGAGAGAGAGAGAGAGAGAGAGAGAGAGAGAGAGAGAGAGAGAGAGAGAGAGACAAACAGAGAGAAAGAGAGAGAGACAGTTGGCGCCGATACCATCGCCAATGTAACGACCGTATAGCTCAGGGGTCGAAAAAGGGTACTGGGAGAAGATGAAAGCCTCAATGTAGACAACGAACATGTTGGCGTTGTTAGGGCCCATTCTGGCAGAGACGTGTTGGTAAAACTCTCTGAAAAGGAGAAAGCCATGGAGAGTGAAAATTAGCTCAACAAACCATATATATATATATATATAAAGTTGTGTTTGAAGGCTTATACGATATATTTATGTATAATTGTTTCTACTTTTGGCACAAGGGCAGCAATTATCCCAGTGCATTACTGGTACTTTATTTTATCGACCCAGTAAGGATGAAAGGCAAAGTTAACCTTGGCGGGATTTTAACTCAGTTCATAAAGTGGCGTAACTCTATGTTGCAAAGCATGGCGTCCGACCCTCTACTTATACTGTCATCCACCGTATATGTTTATGTATAATGAATATGCAAAAGTCTCGCTAAAAATATTTTAAGGTGTTTCCAGGCTTTTATCCGTCATCGGTTACATTTATTCACTCTGTACTGAAATAAGAATAAGCTTATAGTTTGTATGCTTTTGTGTGTATCAAACATCGACAGGAGTTGCTGATTTGCATATAATGCGAGCTTGACCAGCTAAGATTAATTAACAATAGTACTAACATAGCATACGAAGTGAGTAAATGTCATTGATGGCGGATATAATTAAGAAACGCATGTCTAACATTCTCACAGATTTCTGAGATACCTGTGGTATGATCATAGCCTAAAATATCTGTAGTGAGACTCATATATGTTAATTGCATATGCATTCATATACACGCCTACTTAAAACCACACTATGTTAGTGATACTGATATTTAATATAATATATGTATATTATATATATATTATCTCATTTGTAAACAGTCGAAAGATCAATCTTCCTGTTTTGTGTCCATTTGTAACTGTCTCTTGTGAACTGAAGCTAGTGGTGTCGACCTTAAAGCACCGACACTGCGGACCTCATCTGGCTGACTGATACGAAGGGACTGTCCTGTGTTTCATCTTTTGTTTTGTTTTGTGGTTTTTATTTCTTTTACAATCCTTTTGCGGGACACTTTTTCAAATTGATATTTATTTAAACTTTACACCTGCTCTCTCTCTCTCTCTCTCTCTCTCTCTCTCTCTCTCTCTCTCTCTCTCTCTCTCTCTCTCTCTCACACACACACACATCGCCTTTTGGCATTTCTCTTCTTGGCTAATATATTGGACTTTGTTTCTATCTCATTTTTTCAGTTGCAACAAATTAGTTTGTAGCAGCAGTTGGCTAACGAGAAGGGACTCTCCTGTGTTGCGTCCGTTTTGCTGGTGTCTTTGCACATCACACTAGCCTCAACAGTTTTCCAACAGATGGCAACATGAACGGACCTGTTATATCTCTCTAAAAACATTTTTTTCTAATTCCACCCTGCCCGTCCCTTCAATCTTTCTAATTTCTCATTCTTTCTTCTGATGAAGCACTAGCGTCCGAAACGTTAAGAACCTCTTCCCGCTATTTCAAGCGTTAACCTAATATATACCTTCCATATACTGTATCGATTGTGTTGTTATTTCTGTTCACCTTTTACACACACACACACACAGACACACACACACACATATATATATATATATATATATATATATATATATATATATATAATGGAAAATTGAACGGGAACAAAACAGAGAGGCAGTACAACAAATGTTTATTAATTTCACGCTCTTGAGAGTGGGGTGGTGGTATATACTAGCAGAAAACCGTCCAGAGAGAGCAGTATTATTACTGATAGTCAATATATTTTTTAAAAGGAGCAGATTGTCACGACTTCAAAGCTATTATTTTACAATACTGGGACTAAGAACATAACTATACGAAACAGGATTCCCGCTTTATCTTAAATTTGTCACGCACGAAATTTCCATTTCTCTGCAATCTATATAATTGTTTACAACTGATACACCGATTACGACGTTAACCTTCACACACACCTCAGATAGATATTATCAAATGTGTCACATCTAATCATGACCATATGCTAATTCCTCTCGTAATTATTCTGTATTCTCCGTAATCTTGTTTTTTAAACCAATATTTAGAAAATTTAAACGAATTGAGACAATTTGTCTCACTTTAGTAGCTTCATATACATATTTATATATTATGTATGTGTTTATATGTATGTATATATGTATGCATGTATGTATGTATATATGTATGTATGAGAGGTTCCTCTCTTCACTGGCGGCTCGCCTAATAGAAGTAACTGGCGAATCTCGCGATGGCGCTTGGCTGTTCCAGGGCATTAGCTTCGCCATCACCCGAGGCAACGCTGCAAGTGTGCTGGCTGGCCTCAAAAGTCATTAGAGAGGTCGCCCAGTACCCCTCGCTGCTGTCTTTTGCTCTGGTGTCGACTCGGTTGTTCACCCCTTCCTTTACATTTTCTTTACTGTTTTAAACTAGGATGTGTTTATTTTTGTTTTTTTTTAGTACTGTTTGGTATTTCTTAAGTTTCCACACAGTTTTTTTTTACTCTCTTCTTTTATTTAAACATTGCATTTCCTCCTTCCCTTCCCCTGAACCTTTTCCTTACTTTCGTTATTTAATTTTTTCCCCTCTTTCTTTTTCTTTTTGTTATTGCAAGCATTGTATAACCGAATTGAAAGTTGTCGAATAAATAAAACTCGAGAAATATGTTTAAAATAAATGGAAAGGTAATTATATATATATATATATATATATATATGTGTGTGTGTGTGGTGTGTGTGTGTGTGTGTGTGTGTGTGTGTACATATAGTTGAAGGAGTGTCATATGAATTCAGAGATAAATATTTTATATTTACACTGTAAAATCACGTCAACGCATATTATCCAAATTTTCAACGGTATTGAATGAATTGAATGAATTGAAATCAAACTATAGAGACGCGGTGTTTAAAGCTGGTAGTGGCTGATGCTCCCTCATTATATGAGGTGGCGAAGGCCTTTGCCAAATTAAACAATGGCAAGTCAGCTGGAATGGATGAACTGAGTGCCGAGATATTCAAGTGTGATGGTGATAACTTCTTAAACTGCCTCACTGATCTCCTCGTGAATGTTTGGAATGAAAAAGTTGTACCGCAGGACTGGAAAGGTGAATTGATGGTGTTACTTTACATAGGAAAAAAAGCCAAAGATGACTGTGGCAACTACAGACTATTTCACTGCTATCTGTGGCTGGGAAGATCTTGTGCAGGATATTGTTGGACAGATTGATACAGCACATTGCTGTTGAGGTACTTCCTGAGTCTCAATGTGGCTTTAGGAATGGCAGAGGCACTATTGACATGGTCTCCTTGGCCAGTCAGTTTCCTGTATACGAACGATTAATGGCCGGCTTTGCCATATTCAAATAAATAAAAAAATAAAAAAATGATCGCTCTACATGGCTAAATACAATAAATGTAATCTGAATTTTTCGAAATATTAATAATAATATTCGATTCGTTTGTAATTATGCAAACAACCTCTTTTTTAAAGCCATGTCAGTAGAATGAGCCCCTCATTCTTGCTCTTGTGTTGGCATATAAACTGGCCTGTCAGCTGATATGTAAATCTGGCTGATCAGTGGATCTGCTAATATGCAGATCTGACTGATCAGCCAGTCTGCTAATATGCCAATCAGAAAATATCATATATTTTCACTAGCTCTGACAGTTGTCAGGTGAACAGTGAACTGTACTGATGAAGGGTAATACCCAAAAACGTTAGTGTCTGCAGTTCTGTTTACATGCCAACCCAAGAGCAAGAATAACGGGGTTATTCTACTGAAATGGCTTTAATAATTGCAAACGAATCGAATATTATTATTAATATTCGAAAAACTCAGATTACATTTATTGTAGTCAGCCACATACAGCGATTTATTTATTTATATATATATATATATATATATATATATATATATATATATGCTAACTCATTCATATCGTAGGTCGAATTTGCTTGCACACCGCCAGAGATTCGATTTTACTAAGTCTCCAATTATATTATTTTCTCCTAGATTTAATAATTAACTAATTAATTTAATTAGACAATTCTGTTGATTGGTTAATTATTTGTGTTTGTTTAATAACATCTGGTCGAGAGCTTATTCTGAATGTTAGCGGAAATTATAATATTTCCTTTGTCTAACACTTTGAATGATCCGCCAAAAACCGGGGGTTATTTCCCTTGTTGTAAATAACACGTGACAACTAAATCTTTGATTCGCTGCTGCTAGCTGCAACATTTAGTATCTCGCCCCGTTCTTTGGTAGAATGAAATTCCTGTTGATCAAATTGAGTCCTCTGTTCGATCATAAATACTATGAGCTTGCCAGTTACGTAAGTCTGATATTTGATATCGGATTCATAGAAAAATTTTAAACGTATAACGTTTCATTTGTCCAGGTGTATTTTTTCAACCTGTTAGTTCTTTCGTTACTTTGGTATTGTGTGTTGGACTTTGCCTACCACAATATTCAATTTGTCAAGCTATTTTAACGTATGTTATTACACTAAGGACCTACCTTGTCGAGTGCTTTGCTAACTCATTCATATAGTAAGTCGAATTTGCTTGCACACAACCAGAGATTCGATTTTACTAAGCCTCCAATATATATATATATATATATATATATATATATATATATATATATATATATATATATATATATATATACATATATATATATTAAAAAAAACATGAGAAGAAAGAAGAATACTGCGTGGTCGCACATGGGTATATATATATATATATATATATATATATATATATATATATATATGTATATATATAGGAACAAGTATGACCCCGACGGCAGAGCTCAACCCGTTTCGACGGCTATTTCAGAAATAGCCGTCTAAACGGCTTGAGCTCTGCCGTCGGGTTCCTATTACCCACTCTACTACCCTGAGTATTGAGTACTTTGGTGCGTTATGGTCCATCTGGTTCCTTATCCACAATTCCTTCGTTATGTATATATATATAATAGTGGAAGTAGACTGACATCCCTGCCTCTGCTTCTATCTTTACACACGGCACTGGACAGAATTGCTTCCACATCATTCATTCTCATCTCGGGAACAATTTTGAATAGCGCCAGTTCGTAATTTGAACTCGGAAATTTTATATTCTCCGAGTGAAAACAACCTTCTGACAAGAGTTTATCTTTAAAATGGAAGGCCGCAAGGACTGTCCATTTATTTTTGAGACTCGAAACCGATTCGGTAAAGGTAACCATAGTGAGTTCAATGAATTTTTTGAAATTTATTTTGAAACTTTTTCTTATTTGCTAAACCTTGATATATATAATACATATATATATATACATACATATACATACATATATATATATATATATATATATATATGTATATATATATGTGTATACATATATATATATATATATGTGTGTGTGTGTGTGTGTGTGTGTGTGTGTGTGTTTAATTTCATTGTTTTAATATTTCTATTTTTGACTCTGTATCCAATGAATTATATCGTTGAAAATTTTGTATTTTAAACTTTGCTTCACGATATCTATATCTACATACGGATTACATTGAGTTCTTCATACAATTTAGACCCTACTATTGATTGGTAGATTTATCTGTGTATATGTATATATATATATATATATATATATGTGCAATTGGAAAGACCAACGGAAACATTCTTTCCTCGGTCCGATTTGACGAAAGTCGATCGGCAATATATATATATATATATGCATTGTATTGGATACATTTTGTCTAGGCAATATTAAATGATGTATATTACTGCTCCTAAAAGAATCTTTTTTTATTTTAATTTAAACACTCCCATTAGCCTGTTCATTTGCCAGATTAATAATTTATTGATTGCTAAAAAAAAAATTAATATATATAGGTAGAACTGATGACTTAAAATAATTGTTTCTATTTTTGGCACGAAGCCAGCAATTATCCCAGTGCATTACTGGTACTTTTATCGACCCTATAAGGATGAAAGGCAAAGTTAACCTCGGTAGGATTTGAACTCAGGTGCCGTAAAGAGGCGTAACTCTATGCTGCAAAGCATGGCGTCTGACCCTCTACCGATGCTGCCAATCCACCACCCTTGACTTAAAATAATAATTTGTCATCTCCGTGACAAACTATGCGATTATTCGTTGAGAAATTATGACGTTATTTCAATCCAAACAGCTGCTCTTATTAGATTCAAGTCTCTCTGTCTGTGTGTGTGTGTGTGTGTGTGTGTGTGTGTGTGTGTGTGTTTTAAATACATGTTGCTTCCTTTGATTAGGGATTTTATGTTTATTTGAACTGGTCACATAACTGCTGCAAAGTAGTAGAGAAAAACATCGTATTTCAAAATATAGTAGTAACATCACGAACAACACCAACAACAACGATAATATAAAAGAACAAATTGCAACAACAGTGAATTAAGCCGTCCTGTATGACTATTTATTGATGTAAAATAGATCGATTAATAACCATTAATTTCGGCATCATTGATGTAAATAAAAAGGCAAATCTGATAGGATCTGTAAGTTACAAAATGATATATCTGTAGGTTACAAATTATTTCTTATTTTGAATCAAAATTACAAATTTTATAGAATGAAGCACATATGATTTTTGTGTTTAAATCCATTTCAATTACTGTTGAAAGATTGTCACAAATCGAATTCAAATCACAATATCATCTTCCTGTGAGTAGATTTCTTGCTCTTTAAGGATAGTTAATCAGGTAAAGAGAATATTGGCTACTCATTATCTTAGCTCAAAGACCCAATATTAAATGCGAGGAAAAAAATGGGAGGTTGTTTCCTCTGTAACATTCCTTACAGGTAGTAGAGAGCCAAGAGGTATTAATATAGTGTCATGTGAGAATCGAAACCGAATTGTAGTATTTATTTGATGGAAGCTTATGCATTTTACCAATATATCTTGACGAAAAGAATTTGTCAACAGTAGTATATCGACCGTGCTATATTCGATCTAAAGGAGGAGCTACAACGTAGTCACTCGGTTTAATAGAAAGATCAGTTAAATCTGCATCAAACTAAGCCTGAGATAAACGTAGTACTAGATACATCTAATGATCATACGATTACTTCATCAGGGATGAGTTGAAGTTAAAACATAAGAAGCATCTGTAGTGTATGGATTCTCTGTTTAAGGCGGAAAATTTCAAACAGTTGTATAACTTTTTTTTAATGTCCGAGAGATTTTTCATGTCTCTGGAGATATGTGGGATGAGAAGTGAAAGTTATCCTCCAACGGAACACCTGATTTCAAAGCTGTACTAGAAAATATCTGTCAGGATGTCATGTAAAAGAATTGAATCTAACATCACGCAGACCACACAACCATAACTGCACTGTTTAGTAATAGAAACAATACTTTTTACATAAACGTATAAACTGTTGTCATATACTGCAGACATACTTGTAATTTCTGCTGATTACGAAGATTTTTTTTTATCAGCAAAAAATAGTTTCTAAAGTTTGGAGACAGGTTACGTTGAATAAATCGAGAAGACTTAACGCATACCTTATTTTATCGATACTGAAAGGATGAAGTGGAAATTTGATCACGATGGAATTTGTACTCAGAAGTCAAAGTAGTAGAACAAATATCACAAGGTTTCAAGATTCTACCAACCTACCATATTTTTATTATTAGAAAAAATGCTGTTGGAATTGCAGACTATTGTATTATCCTTTCTTTACTTCGAAAATCAATCAACAAATAAATGGAGAGGAACATGATGGCATATGCGATTCGTGAGTTTCTTTGGAGGTAATATAAAATATATGATATGGCTCTAGTTCGGAATCCGGACTTTTTCTATGCAGTTCTCATACAGCGTATATATTTCTCAAAGTTAATAACTCTGATTTATTTTACCGGTATGCTGAAAAAAGTTAATTTCATGAATGTCACAATTCCAATATTTTCTTTCCTGAAATATGAAACTTTCATTTTGTGCAAGGAAAGCAATATTTATCTAGAGCCGTACAATGTAGCACATGTGTTAGATCATGGCAAATCGTGTCCATAACGCAGTTTCAATTCTGATTCAGAGTATATCATTTGTAGACGTAGGAAAAACATTAAAATGGCTGTTCTAACCTTGTTGACAATGAGGATAGAATTAATATAATTTATATATAATTTTTTTTCCTATATTTCACCTCTCACTCCTTTACTTTATCTTCTATTCTATTACTCCACTTTTTTTAAAAAATGTAGGAATTATATTCAATGTTCAGATATCAACATAATCTCAATTACAGCTGTAGTATTTTCATTTTTATTAACGCTCTTCAGAAATTACATTTATAAGAATGATAATATATGTTATGAACAACATATTAAAAAAACAAGTTCCGTTTGATATAGTTTCTTAGTTAGAAATAAACGAGTTTTAAGTAAAGTCTACTTTCCATATGACTCATTCACTATTTTAATGGCTGAAGCCTTTATGGAAGTTTTGTTAAATTTTTCACTGGCAAGTTTTGGAAAACTTGTAAACTGTAAGAAATAATCTGGAACTATTGTTACATGGTCAAATTTACTTGGAAGCGGCATTGTTTCTGTGCAAAATTTCAGTAAATTATCTTTACAGAATTTATGACCTGATACAATTGTAACACATGCACAAATACATTCACCAAATTGTTCATCCGGTATTGGAACCACAACCACATCTTCAACGCTGGGGTGATTCCCGACATATTCTTCAATAACTTTTATGGATAATTTCACCATAGATTTTTTAATAAAATCTGTACTTCTTCCAATCATTATCAAATCACCTTCGGGCATCAATTGACAAATATCTGAAGTAGCCAACCATCCATCTTCTAAGCAAGAGCTACCATCTTGAAATATCTTTTGCATCCATCTACTACGAAGGTACAGAGATCCGTGCCTTCCAAATGGGACAATCTTTTTATTTTCATCAAGGATTTTAGCTTCAGAATCTGGAAGAAGTCTACCTAACATTCCTCGTTGATGTTGGTCAATATCTTCCTTGGAAAATAATCTCTGCGATATTACTACAGCTTCTGTACATCCATATACAAGAGAAAATTTCTCTGCCATGTGAAATGTATTTTCAATCCACTCTTTTAGTATCAAATCACCTCCCGATAAAATACGTCTTACTCGAAACCCTGTATCTTTTATTAGTTTTAATTTTTGTGGAACCATCCATATTATGCTACATTTTTCTTTCTTCCACAAGTCCATGATTATATCTTGATTTTGGTTGTTATTTAGCATTTTCACATCTCCCGTGACATGTGTGCAGCCATGTGATAAAAACATTGTTGGGTTCCCTACAACATAACCCATCGGACGGCTAGAATAAACAATATCTTCTTCAGTAACACCAATATCAATGTGAAGTACATAAAATCCACTAATCCAATTAAAGTGTGAGTGACAAATTCGCTTAGGAACACCAGTGGTACCGGATGATTGTGCAATTATAGCAATATCATCAGGACTTATGTATGGTAAGATTATATCAGTTTTGTTACTTACATTTGCCATCAGTTGAGCTGCAGATAAAACATTTTCAGGACGCTCGGCTTCTGAGACAGCAATGGCTAATCTCAACATCGGATATATTTCACTCGAAACCTTCCCATTATCTGAAACTTCAGCAAGACGAAGAAAATTTTCCCAAACATATTCGGAATCAAATATGACTAAGCTACAGCCATATAATACTGTTTTAAAATCTGCCAATCCAAGCATTAATCTTACTGAAATTGCTCCAGCCATCATTATGCCGATCTCATATATTAGCCATTCAACGCAGTTGGATACAGAGAAGGCAACTAACTCACCTTTCTGAATTCCTAAGTTAACCAGTGCTTTGGCAAAATTTTCTGCGCCATCGTAAACTTGTTTTCTGCAATAAAACAATGAAAATAGAACTAATGCATATGGCAATAGCTTTCATATAAAAATATATGCCATGTTATCACAACGACCATTTTACATTTAAATATTAATCGCATTATAAATTTAATATTGGTGGATGGGCAGTATCGGTAGAGAGTCGGACACCATGCTTTCCAGCATAGTTACGTCCCTTTACGATCTGAATTCAAATCCCGCCGAGGTTGACTTTGCCTTTCATCCTTACGGGGTCGATAAAATAAAGTACCAGTAATGCACTCTGGGTAATTGCTGGCCTTGTGTTTAAAGTAGAAACAATTATAAATTTAATATGAAAGTCAGTATTTAAACATTAATGAAATCTTTATATTACTTTACTTATAGAGTGCTTGGTATATCATATTCAAATCTTGAACACTTAATAAGCTATTCTTTTATGTGTTCATCATTATGACACGTTCTTGCTTTTTTCTACGAATACTTCACTCACATTCATACCTAAAAAACCTCGGTCAAATCTATTGTCTGTAAGCGGCCAGAGTAAAATCTTCCTACTACATCCAGTTGTTCCATTCTTCTCTTATGTAAGTTTTACAGGTATTCGTGATAAGTATAATCTTTCACTATCTTGGGGTTTAATGGCGTATTCAAAATGCAGCCATTATCTTTCTCATTTTGCTAGTTTGTTTATTGTTCAGTTAAGAATATTAAAACTGTAGCTGGGAACTGCAAAGGTATTTCTGCCATTACTTTTGTTTTGCATTTAGTTTTGTTTTAAGTAGTAATCTAATTGTTTATAATATTCCTTTCTAATATTTTCTTTCCTTTGTGCGTGTTGCATATTGTTTAATTCATTGATTCCTAAATAATTTTGTGTTTGATCTAATTCACTTATATAAGTTTCTTTATCTATCATGATATTATTCTTAGCTAATCGTCCTCTCTTCCGTTTGCTTTGCCATATTTCTTAAGTCTAAGGGTGGTGGATTGGCAGTATCGGTAGAGGGTTGGACGCAATGCTTTCCAGCATAGTTACGTCCCTTTACGATCTGAGTTCAAATCCCGCCGAGGTTGACTTTGCCTTTCATCCTTACGGGGTCGATAAAATAAAGTACCAGTAATGCACTGGGTATTTGCTGGCCTTGTGCCTAAATTAGAAACAATTACATATTTCTTAAGTCTAAATCTTATACCTATTTCTCTAGTAAATTGAGAAACTATCTGCAGCAGTGTTTGTAGTTGGCTATATCCTCTGCAACGTACAGCATGAGATCATCCATATACATGAGATCATCCATATATGAGACGAGATGGTTGATTCTCCGGCCATAGTATTTGTATCCAAGCACAATCCGTGTTTAGCATTTCAGTTAAGGGTGGAATTGTTAGACAGAACAAGAGTTGAAAGAGGGAGTCCTCTTGGAATATTCTCTTGACTGTTCTTCTTAATGCAGATTGGTTTACCACTTACTCATGACATATTTAGTATATTTTTTATTATTGGTGTTTCCTGGATCCACGTGTGGGAAATACTGTCATGCTTATAAGTACTGGCACAGTTTGACATTACATTTGGGGGCAGGAGCAAGTTAGCCTTATACACTGGAAAATATTTGAATATAGGACTTCTAGCCAACAACTAAACAAGTCATCTGCACAATTTATCACTGAAAATATGAAGACTTTGAACTATAGTCTCATTATGTCTACATCCAAGCTCTTGTTTATGTTTGTCTGAATTGAGTTCGCTAGTATAGCACTTCCATTTCGTTCTAATTCTATCGTTAAACATTGCTTGGTTTCCTTCTATCAATGGTCCCTTAACTCTATTCCTTATGACTATTTCACATTGGGAGATCTAGCCTTTTACTGTAGTTCTCTTTATGATTTTGCCACTTCTACTCTACAAATAAAAATGCAAATAATATAGCCACTTGATCGATATTGACTCCTATGGGGGTTGATATATTTTAGTAACGTCAAATACTCAACCCTGGATATGGATAATATGAGATAAGTGACTGATATAAACAATGTGTATAAAGAATAGGAAATTGTTTAAGTAAGACATCAAAGCGTTTTAAACACCTGAAAAGTCTTACAGAAAAAAAATCATATGAACAGTTGGTTAAGTATCAATATATAAATAAATATCAAGAAATAAATATATTAGATATATAATCGATTTTATTATTGAAATATAATTTAACAAATGAATCGTGAGGACACGGTAGAAAATTAATATAGAATTAAAGACAATACATACCGAGTTATTTGATGCCGAACTTCTTTGCTTTTATAGTTAACAACTGCTATTTTGTTTGGTTTCTGTTCGGCTAACAAACTCAAGCGTTGTGGGATCGTTTGATATCTGAAGGTTATATTACTTGGACGGTGAAGGTAGCTAGACATCGTGATAATGATGTTCCTTGACAAAAATAAATCAATGCTTTATAGACAGGTATCATAAACACTTTTTTTATGGTCAAATAAAGTTATGAGTCAGTTGTTAGTCATATAGGTGAATCGCAATGTATGTCTTCAGTGTAGGTGGGCTGATTAACCTCATTCGCATATGATGTTGTATAAGTTGGCTCAACTTTAAAATAGAATTAAAATTTAGCTTCGGCATAGCTGTATACATACATGTATGGGAATTTCGTATATCTAAAGATATACGGTATGTTTAATAAATAAACATTTTAATCAGTCCACCTACACAGATGTAAAAACTATATATTTTCGCCTGTTTCATGCTCTAGCAGAAAGCAAGGGAAAGCACTTTCCTAATGAGAGCCAGAAGCTCGAAATGCATTGACAGTTTTCCTCCGCTGCTTCTGCTGGAATTCGCTAGACGGCGCTGGCCGTCAGCCTTCCATTTATAGCTGGGCTTTCAAAATGTTTATTTATTAAACATACCGTATATCTTTAGATATACGAAATTCACATACATGTATGTATACAGCTATGCCGAAGCTAAATTTATATATATATATGTGTGTGTGTGTGTGTGTGTGTGTGTGTGTGTGTGTGTGTGTGTGTGTGTGTGTGTGTGTGTGTGTGTGTGTGTTTACTGTTGGTGAGCGTTAGAATGTGTACCCAACATCATAGTAGTAATTAATAATTTATTTAGATCAATCCAGCAGCCTGTTGAGTTGGCTTTTTTCTCCTGGATATTATGTTACACATTTTTCAGATTGAATTCTACTGGGTTTAATTGACCACTGTCTGGGGAGACTCTAACATACTCCAGAGTAACAACCCACTGGATCTACCAACAAATTCGATGATTTCACATTCTGTGTAAGAATGCTTTTCAATCCAAAGTAATCGCATAGTATGACTCTCGTTGAAGAGAGATGGAAAAAGGGGAATACGAGGGAGCAGAAGAGGTTTTATTATTGATCACTTAAAGATGAATATGGAGGAGTTAATATCAAGAAGTTGGCCTAGACAAATTTACGTTCTGGTGTATGCAGTTAGCATGTACCCCAGGCTGCAGTGACCAGTATTGGTGTACAAAGTCTCACTGATACCTGTTGAGATTACTGAGTCAAAATGTAATATTTATATTCACAAGTGTCTAATATCGCCACAAACTTCTGCATGCGTGGATCTGTACAATGATGGTGGCCCGATAGAATTACTTATCCCACCAATAGTTAGTTAAACTCTACAAATATGATAAGATGAAGACAGTAATAGCAGTACGCAATCCCAACGATTATGTCATTCGTACCTCTTTATCAGAGATAAAGATTGGTATAATGTGGCTGGCATCTGCGGATAGATAGACTAGTGTATAGATTAATAGATTTATAAATAAATAGATAGTTACATAGACAGACAGACATACAGACAGAGAGATAGGCACACACTCACACTCATATATATATATATATACAGAGAGAGAGAGAGAGAGAGAGAGAGAGAGAGAGAGAGAGAGAGAGAGAGAGAGAGAGAGAGAGAAATGGAGAGAGAGAGAGAGAGAGAGAGAGAGAGAGAGAGAGAGAGAGACAGACAGACAGACAGACAGACAGACAGACAGACAGACAGACAGACAGACAGAGATTTCACACAGCTATCTGAAATACGACCTACTAATGCTGTATCACGTTTGAAACTTAATAATTATAGTGGGTTGGACCAATGTGACCATGATAAAAAATGATATTTTCCATCCATTTATTTTCTTGGGTGTAATGTTATTCAACACAATATATATATAATTGTAAACTACTAATATTAATAATTAACAATGTGTATATGAAATTTAATAATGTTATATGAAATTGAAGCTTGGCAGCGATGCTGAAGATATGATAAAGCACAAACTAGCAATGATTATGAATTGTCAATAGAATAAATCAGCTGGTCCAAATAATTATTTCTAAAATTAGCACAAGACCAGCAATTTGGCAGAAGTGGAAATCGATTATATCAATCCCAAACTTAACTGGTATTTCATGTAATCTACCCCAGAAGGATGAAAGGCGGGATTTGAACTCAGATTTAACTAAATACCACAAAGCATTTTGTCCGATATTCTACCAATACTAGAATTTACGGCCCTCTTGTGTAAATAATGACAGCGAACAAAATGCAGAGTTAGTCGCTCAAGATTTGAGTGTATTCCAGTTTCTATTAATAAACATTTGAATGTATTCCAATTTCTATCATTGAATGTATTCCAGCTTATATCAATAAATATTTGATTGTCTTTCAGGCTCTATTAACAGATATCTAAATGTATCCCAGCTTCAGTTAATGAAGATTGTGATTTAACAACTGATACAAGAACAAACACCTCAAATGGTGTTAGACAGAGAACTCAAATAACAAACTAATTCACTTTTGGAAGGTGTGATGTAATTTTTTATGCTAACATGCAAGCTTGCATGACTTTGATATGTTTACACCAGATCAAGAATATTTAAGCTGGCCTCCATTTGGATGTTGAAGAGGTCACCTATTAAGTTGAATAAAACTTCTGGATTTAAAGGATTCTGCACGACAATGACTTTTCTTGGATAAACTTAGATTGGGTATTAGAACTGAACTGCAAACTTCTCTTCAAAAAATGCTATGTACTTGTACAATAAATCAATAATGGAACTTCTATGTTAATCACTTTATGTTTTTAAGGCAATAGTTAAATAATAACTTAATCAATTGTCCATGCTAAAAATCTGACTATGACCCATTATTAACGAGTCGGTGGATTTGCAGTATCGATAGAGCGTCAGACACCATGTTTTGCAGCATTGTGTTATGGCCTTTTACGTTCTGAGTTCAAATCCAGCCGAGGTTAGCGTTGCCTTTCATCCTTACGGTCGATAAATGCACTGGGGTAATTTCTGGCCTTGTACCAAAAGTAGAAACGATTATTAACGAGTCCATTCTGTATGTAATATAGAGAAAAAACTGGATGAGCGTATCATGATTTTTCGATTAGTATGATTTTTCGATTAGCATTGCTGACTGGGGCTAATGTTCAAAATCAATAACATTAAAAACACAACTACAAATAATATAAAAACAAAAATCATACGAATATCATCGCAGATCTCTCTTGGTTGCAATTTACGTAATTTGGGTAAAATATGAGGATCGGCTGAAAGGTCCATATGCTGACTATGAAGGATTGAAGGCTATGAAACCTTGCATGCATTGATTTTAACTCTTTATTAATAACTGCATTGTTTCTTCCCAGGGAGTATGTTGAAAAATAAACCTCATTTCGTCATTCCATGAGAGTATCTTAGTCAGCCTATGAACTTTTCAGATAACTCTTCAATTGCATGTAAGGGATTGCAGTTTATCTAATTTGGGGAAATAACTCGGTTTTAAATTTTATTGCAGCGACGATAAATTAGCAGATTTGAACAGATTTGGGTTATAATTTCATTCATTCATTCATTCATACAAACACTCATACATGCATACATACATACATAGATACATACATACATAGACAGTCAACGTGATCAGTCGCATATTTTGGCGTGGGAGACTATTTATTAAATTTAAGATGAATACTATCTCCGAGAGTAATGCCACAACTACAGTCAGGTTGAATAACTGGTTATTCTCCTAACTATACCTTCTGAAGACACCTTTGATTCGAATTCGTAGAGATATCCGACTAAATACATAATTCATTTTACAAGGAGCATGGTTGAACACAACATCAACAAATATATTAAGGAAGTACCGAAGACAAATAACAAGGAAGGTAATCAAACTTTATTCAGTCGTAGCTACAGAAGAAACCGAAATTATAAATCGCATTTCTCTTGGGGTTGCGAACTTAATAATGATTTATTTAATTGTTATAAAATGGCAAAAAACAATCCCCCACAATAAACATGTTATCAACAACACGTGCTACAGGTCGCCATGCTACTAGACATCTTAGCAGCCAGGTCGCACAGCGTCTTGAAACAACTATGCCTGTAAGAAACTTGACACCACGTGTACCATCTAAGTTTACCTCGAATGCTGGGGAAAACACTATCGATAATAATAATAATCGAAGAAATTTGACACCACGTGTACCATCCGAGTCTACCTCGACTGTTGTGGAAAATACTATCGATAATGATAATCAAAAGTATAAACAATTGAAAATTTCCCTCAACGAAATCTTCCAGAGAGAAATTAACTCATGTATAAATATCTCTCTTGCTGAACGTGTTAAAACGACAATGTTTAATAAAAAAACAAATAATGAAATATTACGTGTTATTGGTGAAATAGGGGATGAATATTTACGACGGATAAAAACCCCAACATTTTGGCAAATCAACGCCTGTTTATATGCCCTAGCAACGACAGTGAAGCATTATCTTGGTGATAGCAGAGATATTAACAAGAACAGAACACCACCAAAAATACCATCATATATAACTAAAATAGAAAAAAAGATTGCTGACCTACGAAAAAATATAGGATATGTGACAATGCTCCTTACATGAAAACAAACAGAAAAAAACCTCACTCCTCACCAACAAAGATATCTGTAATAAAGAACGCGTAGATCTGATCATCGGAACTCACTGCGCAAAACAAAACAGTGGCTCACAATGTGTTTGCTGTGCCTATCCTAACACCAACGTTTGGAATACTCAATTGGACGATAGACGAAATCCGAGCAGTTGAATTTGGTACTCGAAAAATACTGAACAACACCGGAAACATCCACACCAACAGTGACATAGACCGCCTTTACTTGAAACGTAAGCAGGGAGGCAGAGGCCTAACATCAGTCCAGACAACATTTGAATGTCGCATCATATCTCTCCGACAACATCTACGAACTTCGAAGCGTAGGAGCCCGTTTCTCGAGCAAGTCTATCTGCATGAAACAGATAAGATCATGAGAGTTGGGAAGGAACTTCTCGAGAGATATTCCCCGTGTGATAATCAAAAACTCACACCCAGGGATGACGCTCAGCAGTATCGCAGTGATTCCATGGATGAAAAACTGCATGCCTATCAGCAAAAAATCATGCATGGATATATTGCCAGGAAGCTCCATAGTGAGAGTAATATAGATAAGAAAAGTAGTCTATCTTGGACCAACAACCACTATATTGGCTCCCACTTTGAAGGATATGCTTTTGCAATCCAGGAACAGGAGATTAAAACGAAATACCTGATTCACAAAAGAGATAGGGATGCAGGCAAAACACCTAGATGTGATAACAAGTGCAGACTCTGCAGAACTAACATCGAGGATATCACCCATGTCATCAGCAGCTGTCCAAAGATGTCATCGCGGTACTATCTACCTATGAGGCATGATGTAGTGGCCAAAATACTGTACCATTCAGTTCGTAAAAAAAGGTAGCCCCGATAATAAACACATTAAAAGCTACAGCAATGTGGAAGACATCCATGTACATAATATGAAAGAGTACTGGTTGAATGTTCCAGTAAAAATCCCAATAAAATGCAGGCATAACAGACCAGATATGATATGGGACAGGGAGAAGAAAGCATGCACGGTAGTGGAAATTAGCTGCCCAAGCAGATGCCAATATAATATCAAAGATTAGTGAAAAGGAGAATATTTATGCAGAACTGATGAGAAATCTGCAGATACTCCACCCTGACTATACCTTCAGATTTATGCCTGTGATTATTGGGGCACTGGGATATGTTAGTAACTGCCTCAATACAAATCTTGAGAAGCTAGGCTTCACAGGAAGAGAAAGAACACAACTAGTTAGGAAATTACAAGTGCAATCCATTAATGGAATATTAAAAATATGTAAAACATTCCAAAAATTTTGCATCTAATAACTGCATATACACATGTACAGATGCAAAGCATATACACATGCACACATACAACTCAAAACATGCACATCCACACATACAATAACATCCATATCTACACATGCATGCATATATACATATCTACCTAGTTGATGTGTAAATTCCAATGAGAGAGTCTTGTGTCTATGTTAGAAACCGAATCTCTCTCTATTGGTAAAACTTTGTGAAATTATAAAACCAGAAGAATATACATACATACTTACTTTTCCTTTTATGAGTGTTAACCAAGTAACTTATCTCCTCTTGGAAGATTATTTACTACTAGACCGCCCGTTGGGTCACGTTCACGACCATAGACAGGTTGTACTGGGTTACATGTTACCAGTAGCACTCGACAGCGACCTGACATAACACACACACAAACACACACACACACACACACACACACACACACACACACACACACACACACACACACACACACACACACACATACATACATACATACATACATACATACATACATACATACATACATACATACATACATACATACATACATACATCTTCCTCTCGGAAGAAGATTATTTACTATAGTAGTTGCTTTCCAGCATAGTTACGTCCCTTATTGATCTGAATTCAAATCCCGCCGAGGTTGACTTTGCCTTTCATCCTTACGGGGTCGATAAAATAAAGTACCAGTAATGCATTGGATAATTACTGGCCTTGTGCCTAAAGTAGAAACAATTATTTACTATAGTAGTCCCTTACCTCGAAAATCTGTTATATGAAAGTACTTTCCTTCTCACTTCCTAGTTGGGTGTATTCTCAACTGACTAGTAATCCTCCGCAACATACAAAATACTCACTATATATATACGTAGTTTTTGCCACGTATAAACACCCACAACGCTTGGAATGCTTTTATAACTTTAATGTAGTGGCAGGTGGTAGGAGGAGTAAGAGAAATACGTCATCAACATTCGCATAGGTAGAGATATCAAGGACAAGAACTTAATCAAACTAAGATACATACATTATATGTGAATTGGCAGTATCGGTAGAGGGTTGGGCGCCATGCTTTCTAGCATAATTACGTCCGTTTACGGTCTGAGTTCAAATCCCGTTGAGGTTAACTTTGCCTTTCATCCTTACGGAGTCGATAAAATAAAGTACCAGTAATGTACTGGATAATTACTGGCCTTGTGCCAAAAGTAGAAACAATTATAAGCGTTTCCCCAACCTTTGCTTCAGAATTTTTCCACATTAAAAAACATTATATATGACAAAAAAAAGTGAACACTACAAGAAATCTCATACGTTATAAAATAGGATGGGTGGGGCTCTCAATATGTAAATAGGAGGAAGCTTATTCTAAAGCAAAAAACAAACCTTATTTAGTAAGAAAAAATAAAAATGGGAAACAAAAAGAAAGAATAGGGTAATATAGAAAAAAGAGAGAGAAAGAAAGAAGAAAAAGAACATTATATATGACCCAAAAATGAACATGATAAGAAATCTCATACCATATAAAATTGGATGGGATGGGCTTTCGATATTTAAGCTAAATGATTAATTATGGTTTTTTTAAAAAGGAGGCAACCTAGAAAAATTACCGATTCTCCACACACACACTCCACCCCCTGTATATTATAATACACTTATTATTAAGGACCTGAGAATACATACATACATACAAAAATGTACTCGAAATTAAGAGAAAAACAACACATACTTTTCCTTTATGGTTAACCAAGTAACTTATCTCCTCTTGGAAGATTATTTACTACTAGACCACCCTTTAACCGTTGAGTCACGCGCACTTGAAAATAGTTTTTTTTAAATCATGTTCACTTAAAAATAATGTTTTAATAATTAAAAGAAACACAGACATGTATATAATGTGAAATGAAACTGGAAGGCCCATACGTGTGTGTATATATATATATATATATATATATATATATATATATATATATAAATGTATGTGTGTATATACATATATATATATGTATGTGAATGTGTATATATATATGTGGGTGTCTGTGATCTATATACACTGGTCAGACACACACACACATATACACAGACATATCCATATACACATACACACACTCACATATATATATACAAAACAACAGCTCTCTCTCTCTCTCTCTCTCTCTCTCTCTCTCTCTTCCACTCTCCTTCTCTATCTCCTCTCCCTCCCTCCTCTATGTCTCTCTTTCAATCTACTCTCTCAGAACCACTATCTCTTTCTCTCTATTTATATATTCGTAGTATAAAACAATAGCGTAAGGTCTTCAAAATGCTTTTAATTAAGCATACACGGTATTGCAAAATACACTGTATATACATTCATACGTAGTATATTTACATATAGTAGTATATATAAATATATTATAATCGTTCCCCCAACCTTTGCTTCAGACTTTTTCAACATTAAAAGACATTGTATATGACAAAAAATGAACATTACAAGAAATCTCATACATTATAAAATATGTAAACAGAAGGAAATGTATTCAAAAGTAAAAAACAACCCTTATTTAGTAAGAAAAAAAAGAGGGGGGCGGAGCTAAAGGAAAGAAAGAATAGGGAAATTTAGAAAAAAAACAAAGAGAAAGAAATAAGAAAAATAACGGGAAAGGGAGGGGGTGGAAAGAGTGTCACAGAAGAGCTATAGTGTCGTTCTTCGTTCTTATTTTAACACCAACTTTTGCTATGCGCAATAGCAGCTATGGCTGTTCACACAATTCCTACAATATTATTTTATATATATATATATATATATATATATGGGTGTATTCCTTCCTTGCTCACATTTAAAGCAGGTTTGATGGTCTTTATTCTCTCGTTCACGATTTCACCGAACTTAAATTCATAGAAATCTGGGACTTGTCTCCTTCTTCCTCACTTTCTGTTGCCTCACCATTTTGTTTGTTTTACCCTCGCGTCCCCTTTATTTACGTGTCCCAACGACTTTTTTTAGCCGTTGCTCGCACCAACCGGAGGTATATGGTCTTTAATGCGATGAATTGCCTATGATAGTTGGAAGATCACTGATGAAGGACAAACTTTTTTCATATGTAACCCATTTGCAACTCCGCAGCGCCCTTATTATCATAAATGTATATGTATATATATATATATTTGAAATATGTATAATAAAATATATGTTTTTTTATTATGAGAATATTTTTCATTTATTAACATTTTGAATAATATATACATACATACATATATATATATATATATATATATATATATATATATATATATATATATATATATGGTGGCTGCCAACTCGTTTTCGAGTACGGCCACTACTTTATATCCATGTTGGAGAACCCCTACCGATGCGCTGAACGAGTGTGACTTTTTAGTCCAGCCAGCGACTTGAAAACTCTGGTACAAACACTACACTTCTGACAATTATTGACACATAGTGCTGGGCCCATGGTACCATGTGATGACAAGTGCAGGGAGATCTCCAGATATAAAGCAATGCCTGTGCCGTGAAGCTTTTATAGTGAGCAAAGGCACTGCACAAAGCCAGTCCCACTCTCTTAACCAAGATGATATTTACCAAAAAGAAGAACAAGTCAACATCATTGGATACCATCAGGGTTGCAGGTGTTATATCAGAGTTTTTCTTCTCCTAGAATTCTGCCTTGACAAAGGCTAAGAGGTCATCTCTCCCGGTGATTTTGGATGGCCATTGACTCTTACGAGCTCCTTTGCCCTTTGACAGGTTTTGTTTTTAGTCCTGCAGGATGTCCAAAGTCACCCTCCTCACCAAGAAACCTTGGTGGGGTTGCCAGTTTAGTCGCCAACGACCCGACCATGAGACAGGTTGTACTGGGATACATGTTACCAGTAGCACCAACTGGTGACCTGACATATTATATATATATATATATATATATATATATATATATATATATATATATATATATATATATATATATATATATATTTTATTACATATATTTACCCAAACTGCGATTCTGTGTTTTTTTCTCTCTCTCTCTTACTGCTCCCCCATTCTCTCTGTTTCTCCTACCTTCTTTCGCCCCCTATGTCATGTCAGTTAACTCTTCCTCACACTTTCACTCACTCACTGTTTCTCCTCTCTTCATTTCATCCTGTACACCACGAAGGCTATTTTTCTCTCTTCTCACATGGCCATCGTTCGTGTCAGGTCTTTTTTCTAAAGCGCTCATATATTCACCTAGCTTATGCTAAACAGAATCATTTTGAAGCTTGTTTCTTTCCCCTACGGTTAGATATACTCTTTGTTGTTCTCCTGTCTCACTCGCTTTACGCGTTTCAATTGTCCTAATAACTTATTTTGGTTATTATTGCACCGACGTGAGGTATATGATTTTTAATGCAATGAAATATCTATGATCGTCGGCAAATCACTGATGAGTGACTCATTTTATTACATGTTATCCATGTGCTACCTGCAGTATTTTTCTCTATATTTTATTACATATATATATATATATATATATATATATATATATATATATATATATATATATATATATGTATATATAATATTTTTATATATATTTTCCCCAGCTGCGTTTGTGTGTTTCTCTCTTACTGCTTCCCCGCTCTCTCTGTTTCTCTCGTCTTCTTTCGCCCCCTCTGTCAGTTACACTTTCTCTCGACTGGCCTCTTCCTCGCACTTCCGCTCACTCACTTTCTGCTTCTCCCCTTCTCTCTTCCTCCCGTTTGGCCTGAAGTGGGGTCATTTCTTGCTCACACCTCACTCGCGTCGGACGGTCTGTAGTCTCTCGCCCATGAAAACCACACAGCTAAAGCTGATCGGACTCCCATGTGCTTGTATTTTCCTATCTTTGCGTTGCTATCCGTCTATGTTTGTTTACTTGTCTCGCTTGCTTTACGTGATTTACTTGTCCCAATAGCTTTATTTAGCTATTGCTCGCACCAACTGGAGGTATATGATTTTTAAAGCGATAAAATACCAATGAAGGTTGGAAAATCACTGATGAAGGACTATTTTTATCATATGTAACCCATGTGCAACCACGCAGTATTCTTTCTTCTCATGTTTTATATATATATATATATAGTAGGGAAAATTAGTTTTGAGAATGCAATGACTGACCTTTTGGTTATTTAGAAGGTTCCTGTAATAATGTGCCAAGTAATTTGATGATTATTTATATATTTTCTATATATTTTTGTTTACTTTTACTGGTTCCAGCTGTGTTTACAGCCTTTCAAACAGATTTCCGTTGCAGTCTTTCGAAGAATGTTTTTCGTTTCTATTTATCGGTTCGTCTCGTATGGTCTTGCTGAACACAAGGGACGCAACTCATTTTATCTTTGTCCTTATATCGAGAGGATATTGTTCATTGCAGGGGACGTAATTCAGGCATTTTTATTTTTCAATGGAATAATATTTATGAGGGAAAAAAAAATTTAGCATGAATTTACTTATTAAAAATGAAGAAAAACCAAGCTTAACAACTTAAATCTATTCTTTAATTTCTACGTGCGTTTCTATATAGGTGTAACTTGTATATGCATATATAAATAATAATTTAATCAGAAACAGTTAATTAGCGATTATATGTATTATAAATAACATCTGCATATCAACAGGAAATATAAATCGAGATCCGATGTAGCTGACATCATATTCTGTTAGCAGTCAAAAGCATTCGAAATTTTGATTTCTCGCGGTAAACTCAAACAGTGTCGTTGAATTTGGCGGTGTTTTTCCTAAAGTAGCCGGTTTAATTTTTGCCCTAAGTATGTCTATTTATAATTATATTACCTAATGAATGAATGATCACCGTATAATTAGTGGTGCTCAGGGGCGTATATACATGCATACACACACAAACAAATACACACACACACACACACACACACACACACACACACACACACACACACATATCTACAATATAAGTGGCAATTTCTGTCTGTGTATATGTGTATATGTGTATAAACAGTTGGCGCCTACACCCGTGATCCGATCCTGATGAAACTTTACACACATGTTAAGCTAATATTCAGAAACAGGAATTGCTAATTGGATTCCAATAAAAATCAATAATGGAACCCCTGGGGACATATTTAGAATGGAGGAGGAAAGAGAAGACGTTTCAGTGTGAGAGGGGGAAGAAGAGATACTACTACTGTATGTTAAACCCTCCCTTCCACTACCCCCCTTCCTCCCATAACTCAGTCCTCCGAAACGAGGCAACAACTTATTAAAAATATACATAAAGAAATTTCAAACAAAGCAGATATATAATATATAAATATATATATATATATAAATATATATATAACGAAGGAAATGTGGTAAGGAACCAGATGGACCATAACGCAACAAAGTACTCAATACTTAGGGTAGTAGAGTGGGTAATAGGAACGAGTAGGACCCCAGGGGTCTTACTCGTTCCTATCTATCTATCTATATATATATATATAAATAAAAGGTATAGAAAGTATTGTAGCAAGAAGCCAACAGTATTCCATACTATATAAGTGACTATAGCGTCAAAATGGGAAAATAGTTATATATATATATATATATATATATATATATATATATATATATATATATATATATATATATATATATATATCACATCCACTTATATGGATTCTGAACACGTGCACACACTTAGGTCAAATTAATATCAACTGCAGGAATCGGTGATAAGTTACAAAAAATTGTGATGATCAATGACCTGGAAGTTTGCTTGCCATGAGATTAGTCCGAAGAATAAAACCCAAATCGTATGTTGACGAATATTAGTACTCGCGGCATGTTAATTGTAGTATGCCGTCTTTAAGTGTAGAGTTTATTTTGTCGATATTTCGAGGTGACGGATCGTTGGAAGATTAACACGAAGATGTAACTTCTCCCCCATTATTGACACTTTGAAACAGTGAACGTTACAAGGCCCTCTTTAGGGCCAACACTTCTGATTGTTTATCCGACTTATCATGGTGTGTTTTCTCGGGTTATGTCTACTATAGGGGGTTTTATTGAATTGCTTCAGTCATTCGGAGGGCTTTACAAACGGTGATATACAGGGTGCTAGAAAAGTGCCTGAATATGTTCACTCGGTTATAATTTATTCAATAATTGCGATGACTTCTTCAATTGTTCTGTATTTGTTTTTGAGCGCTTAGGCAGTAAGTTTGCTATTCTTATACATAAGTTTGTTGAATAAGTTTGATACTCTCCGAGCTCAAACTCCAACGGCTTATTCACTCTGAATGAAGAAAGCTGGATGGAAGAAGGACTTATGACTTAAGCAGCTATTGATAGTTCCACACAAAAAATTGATCTGCCATAAACACACCTAGCAAAGGTTGCATTGAAAATCTACTATCGGCACCCAGGGAGGCTAGCATTTTCAGGCGCTCTCTGGGAACTGCGAATAACCTCACCTTTCCTGGCTATTGCCGGGTACTGCAGCGTGTATATATATATATATATATATATAGAGAGAGAGAGAGAGAGAGAGAGAGAGAGAGAGAGAGAGAGAGAGAGAGAGAGAGAGAGAGAGGGAGAGAGATATTTACATATACATAAACTAGTTATATATATGTGTTTTTGGCAACCATTCACGGTGTGGCTCAATGACGAATTAATTAATTAAATAATCAACAATCAGAGCAATATATAAGAAAGTACGTCCATAGAATCATTTGATAAAATGTATACAGTATTTTCTCTTGAGAAACAATTTAGGCAGTATTCGGCTGCGCTTTCTGACTTGACCACTAGCCACGTCACAGTTCTTAGCCAGTTTGAATTCGTTTCTGGCGGGGATCATTTAAGAAAAATCTTTGTCCAATTGAGTTTGTTTCCTGATGATTTCGAAACTCGTGAATTTATCCTTTATCTGATATTTCCAAAAAGCGAATGAAACTTCATGGGGTAGAGACATAATTTTGGTATGCTTATATACATTGTTTCTTCTAACTTTGATTTTGTACCTAATTGTGTATAGATTGGCAATATATCTAATCGATTTCCACCGTTTATCTCATATTTACACATTTTTTTTTCCCGCTGTCTATTTCGTTCTTACTGCTTCCTCTTTCTTTGTATCTTTACCCTCTCTAGCAGTCACTCTCTCTCTGTTAGCCTCTTCCTCACCCTTCACTCACTCATTATCTGTTACTACCTCTCCTCCTCCTCCTCCTCCTTCTTCCCGTTTGACCTGTGCGTAATTCTTTTCTTTCGCACCCTTGGTCTGGCAGGTCGCTTTTTTTCTCTCTCTCGTCTACGATTTCACAGAACTTACGTTCACCGAAATCACAGACTAGATCCCTTCTTCCTCCCGTTAGACCTGTACGGAATTCCTTCCTTGCTTACATTCCAACCAGGTTTGATGGTCTTTATTCTCTCTCGTTCACGATTTCACCGAATTTAAATTCATAGAAATTTGGGACTTGACTCCTTCTTCCTCACTTTTCGTTGCTTCACCATTTTGTTTGTTTACACTCGTGTTCCCTTTTATTTACGTGTCCCAACGACTTTTTTTAGCCGTTGCTCGCACACACCGGAGGTATATGGTCTTTAAAGCGATGAAATACCAATGATGGTTGGAAGATCACTGATGAAGGACTAACTTTATTCATATATATATATATATATATATATATATTTATTAAAATAACAGATTAAAGTTTAAGCAAAGAATCGCTGCTTTCACCCTTCACGGGATCTTCTGAAACTAACAAAGTCGCGGAGGTTACTGATCCTATCGGCCTTTTCCTTCTTTTCTCTATCAAGGACGAATTCCCCAACGCGGGCGGTGGTTTGTACCATGATGATGGTCTTTTGACCATGACTAAGTGCGGACCTCGTGCTTGCGACAGGTTCAGAAAAGAACTCACAGCCTTCTTTAAAGGCTTCAACCTCTCTATACAGGTTGAGGCCAATCTCTCGGTCGTTAATTACCTCGACGTTACCCTCAATTTATCGAATGGGTTGTATTACCCGTATAGAAAGCCGAATGATACGCTTAATTACACAAGTAAGCATTCCAACCATCATGCCAGCATAACCAAGAACCTGGTAAGAAACGTTTCGTTGAGGCTTTCCCGTCTATCTACTAACGAGCATATTTTCAACGACCATTCCACTTATTACAATGAAGCTCTTGTCGATAAGGTAGCATATACAGAGTACGAAAATAGACCTAGAAGAAATAGATCCCGTCGCATTTGTTGGTATAACCCACCATATAATATGGAGGTGGCCACACCATTAGCTAAGATCTTTCTTTCCCTTATTACGAAGCATTTTCCCTCTACACATAAATATAGTAAAATTTTTAATAGAAATACTATTAAAATTCCTTACTCTACGACTCCTAACCTTGCACATAACATCACAGCTTCAAATTTAGCTAAACTACCTAGCCGTAGGAACACGTGCAACCCTGTAGTTAATACTAACTGTAATTGTAGGAATCGGGTTGATTACCCCCTATCCGGGATATGCCTCTCTAGTAACATTGTCTACAAATGTAAGGTTGTAACACCCACGTCTCGTAGGGCCTACATAGGGTTAACCGCCAATAGATTCAAGCAGCGTCTTTACATGCTTACCCATTCTTTTCGTTACCCTCTAAAAAGGAATATGACGTCACTTCCAGCTTATATCTGGAGTCTAAAAGACAACCACACCCAATATAAGTTACACTGAGAGATCCTAGCTAGGGCTAGATCGTATAACGGAAATAAAAGACCATCTGACCTCTGCGCCAATGAGGCCCTGGAAATACTCTACGCCACAGACCACATCTTAAACAAAAAATCTTAGGCAATTTCGGCTTGTAAACATAAATTGTACAAAACTTTCCTGTATTACAGCCCCACATTATACCCTAACGGATAGTACGATCTACACGTGGATATTTTACGTCTTGATGTGGTAGCTAAGTATATGTTTTGTTTATACCATTACTTATTTGCATAGGTAAGTATTTATTACCTGTATATTTTGTCAATGTACGTATACTTTCTCGTACGTATATTTGATTGTATATGTTATGGCGTATAATTTTATATTTTCTGGTACATATGGTTTGGTTATGTGTATACGAGCGTTTTGCGTCTGTGTGAGTATGCAGGTTCGTACGTATGTAGGGTGTGTGTATATGTGTACTTCATGTTTTGGTTGACGTAGTCTCCGAACATTTGTGTATTTACATATAGGTATGTGTGTGCGCTTGTTATATACGTATTTATTTATTTATTTATATACGTTTATTTAATTATTTATTTATTTGTATACACGCACTCACACACACATATTTATATGTGCGTGGTTTTGTATAGCTATGGCAAGTGTTTTCGCGTATGCTTGTGTATGTACGTATTTGAATGCGTGTATGTATTTATTTAATTTCTATTACCTCTGTATTGTATTTATTTACTTTATTCTTTACTCTGAAGCGGAGATTCATTCGGTTTCCTAGTTAGAATTTTTGTCTACGACTTCAGCTATACCATTTACGTGGTTTTGTCTTTGCGTGCAATTGTTATCTACGCTCCACATATGACGTATTATCTTCGTTTTTTCCGTTCATTGCCAGAGAACGTCTCTATGCACTACCTAAGAGAACATTAGTCTACGACTTCTTTTATACCATAAACGTGGTTCTGTCTTTGCGCGTAATTGTTTTTCACCGCTCCTATTAATGACGTATTATTTTCGTTTTTCCGGTTCTTTGCCAGGGAAGATTTCCACGAACCAAAGTATCGTCTTCCTGTCTTACTCCGGTTGCAACGTTTTTTTGAAATATTCACTTCTGTGTTTACAGATAGACTTTGTTAGTTTCAGAAGATTCCGTTAAGGATGAAAGCAGAGATTCTTTGCTTAAACTTTAATCTGTTATTTTAATAAATATTTGCACTACGGTTCTTATATATTTGATATATATTTATCCTTATCGAGCCCTCTTTGGATTTTAGTCTTCAAATTTATTATTATTACTATATATATATATATATATATATATATATATATATATATATATATATATATATATATGAAGCCGAAAGGAGGACCGACCGCGAATAAGTCCTATCTTCAACGCCAAATCAAACACAAGAATAGGCACCTGGAATGTCCGCACTCTCTTTCGGGACGGGCGGATGGAGCAGGTGCTGAAAGAGATGAGAGAATATCGCCTTGACATCATGGGAATCAGGGAGACGAGGTGGACAAGACGGGGAGGACTCGACAGCTGAGACATGACTATTCTCTACTCCGGTGATGATGACTACCATGTCCACGGAGTTGGTATCATCCTCACCGGAGATGTATCACGGGCTCTTGTGGGATAGAGGCCAGTGAGTGAACTAATTATTACTGCCAGATTGAGCACAAGGTTAGCCAAGGTGACCGTAATGCAAGTCTACACCCCGACTTAAACTGTCTCAGATGAAGATAAGGATACCTTCTTTATCCAACTACAGGATGTCCTAGAGGAAACAGCCAGGTCAGACATTAGGCTGGTGATTGGAGACTTCAATGCCAAGCTAGATGGAGACAGGAGAGAAATGCATTCAGCCATTTGCCCCCACGGTTCAACTGATTCCACCAATAACAACGGGGAACGGTTGCTGTCCCTGAGCAGTATCAGTAACCTCTCCATCGGGAATACATTCTTCACCTATAGGCGGATTCACAAGATGATATGGACTTCCTCTGATGGCAACACCAGGAATGAGATTGATTATATCTGCATTGGCACGAGGTGGCGTTCCTCTCTCTTCGATGTTCGCACCTACGGAGGGGCAGACGTCGGATCTGACCATCATCTTGTGGTTGGAAAAATCCGCTTGACGTTGAAGAAGAACAAAGCAAATAAGATCGTGAGGCCATATGCTGTCGCAAGCCTGGAAGACCAATCCACGTCAGAGGGATTCTACCCGGAGATCAGGAATAAGTTCCAAGAACTACAGCACGTACAGAACCGTGAGGACCAGTGGCAGATGTTTGCTCAGACGGTCAGGGCGAGTGCTGATGTAGTTATCGGTAGAAGAAGTGGGACCAACTGGGAACAGTGGATCAGCAGTACTTCTTGTAATCTCATTCACGAGAGGAAGGATGTTAAGAACAAAAGAGATCAAACCAAAACTCGACAGCAATGGAAGGAAGTGGACAAAGAGTACAGACGTCTTGACAAGGAAGTAAAGAAGAGCTGTCGAAAATACAAGCGCCAGTGCTTAGAAGATCGGGCTGCAGAGGCACAGGTGGAAGCAGATCGAAATGATTCCAAGACGCTGTACCGGATTGTCAGAGAGCTAACTGGAGGACGAAGTGGAAGCAGTTTGCCAATCATGAGCAAAGATGGTCGGATACTTGCAGCCAGTGAAGAGCAGGCCCAGGGGTGGAACGAACACATTCGGCCATCCCCCAACACAGTCTTCGAGCTTGACTGAGAGGAAGCGAGCTACCGGATGGATGTACGACTAGACGACATCACAAGAGCTGAGGTGGCCAAGACCATCCGCTGCCAAAAGAATAACAAAGCGGCAGGGATCGATGAGATTCCTGCAGAGCTTCTGAAGTACGGCAAGGATGTAATAGAGGAGCAGCTCACCCATTTATGCAATGTGATTTGGCAAGAAGTGGAGGTGCCGGAGGACTGGGGAAATGGAGTGATTGTACCACTACCGAAGAAGGGCTGTCTCAGCGACTGCAACAACTAGAGAGGGATCACGTTGCTATCAGTGCCAGGGAAGGTATTCTGCACAGTCATCCTGAACCGGCTGAGAGCAGAAGTAGATCGTCATCTTCGAGACGAACAGTTTGGCTTCCGCTGTGGAAGGTCTTGTTCAGAGCAGATCTTCACTCTCCGAAATATCATTGAACAATGTCGGGAGTTCCACAAGTCCCTTGTTGTCAACTACATTGACTTCAGGAAAGCTTTGGACAGTGTTCATCGGGAGTCATTGTGGAAGATTGTAAGACTCTACGGTGTCCCAGAGAAATATATTAACATCTTCAGGTCGCTGTACCGACATTCCAGGTGCTGCGTTAGGACAAAGGACGGAAACACGGAAATGTTTGACATCTTGACGGGTGTTCGACAAGGCTGCATCCTTTCGCCTTTCCTTTTCCTCATTGTCATCAAGAAGAAGACAATGAGTGACCCTCGTTTCATCCAGAAGAAGACAATGAGTGACCCTCGTTTCATCAAGAAGAAGACAATGAGTGACCCTCGTTTCATCAAGAAGAGGACAATGAGTGACCCTCGTTTTGGCATCAGTTGGGATGGAAGGAAATTAAGCGACCAGGACTTTGCCGATGACATCGCAGTGATAGGCCATTCCCGAGAAGACCTGCAAGAGGTGACAAACGTTCTAAATGACAATGCAGAGAAAGTTGGCCTGCGCATCAGTTGTGAAAAAACCAAGACCATGTCGACAGGTGACCGTCCAAATCCTCCCATCATGTTTGGTCAGCGTAACATTGAATGTGTAAACGACTTCCAATACCTTGGCAGCAACATCTCTGACGATGGGGATGCTGAGGTGGATGTGCGCACAAGGCTGGGAAAAGCAGCGGCGGTCTTCCAGCGACTCCGTCCGGTATGGTCCAGGTGTTCCATCGGCAACGCCGTCAAATTCCGTGTTTACATGTCCATTGTAGTACCAATAGCGATATATGCCTGTGAGACATGGAAGAGTACGGAAAGTGTATGTAACAAGCTTAATGTATTCCACCATCGTTGCATTCGGACCATATTGAAATTTCGTGTATAGACCAAGTTAGCAACGAGGAAGTGATGAGGTCAGGATTGGAGAGGTTAAGGGACATTGTCCGAAAAAGGAGACGGCAGTTCGCGGGCCACATCCTTCGTTTGCCAGCAGATTGACCTGCTCATATTGCCATGGATTGGGTACCAGAAGGTGGCAGGAGAGAACGGGGAAGACCACGAAAAACATGGCGAAGAACATTCAGAGAGGATCTGCGGGAGATGGGAATTACCTGGAGAGGTGCTAGAAGGGCCGCCAGTGACAGGATCAAGTGGAGGAAGCTCGTTGCCCAATGTTCCACAAGGGACTGGAGTAACTAAGACTAAGACTAAGATATATGATATATATATATATGATATATATATATATGATATGATGAGACTATTTTGAGTTTCTAACTCAATACGTGCCTTTGATATATATATATATATATATATATATATATATATATATATATATATAAATATATATATATATATATATATATATATATATATATATATATATATATATATATATATATATATATATATACATATATATATATATATATATATATATATATATATATATATATATATATATATATATATATATATATATATATATATATATATATATATATATATTATAAGATATATATATGATATACATATATATATATATATTGTTATGCTTTGGCAGGGTCATGTTGCCAATAAGAAACACACGCACCAGTTGCTTTCACTCCAATTTATTATAAATTAAATTCATAAATTTAAGAATTTATAAATTTCCGGTTGGTTGGTTCCATAACCGGACGGTTGTCCATATATTGTCAAAGTTCTTTCATCACACATTATGTGACCTCTTCAGTGATTTGGGATTCTTTTCTTTGTTTTGTGCCTCTCCTTTGTTCTGTCCTACGCCATCTTGTTTTTGTTAGTGTCGTGTGCTTAGTTTGCGCATGTGTTACATCCGGGTGTCTGTGTGTGTTTTTATTTGTTTAATTATTTTTTTATTCACATGTTACTGGTTGGTTGTTTCCACCAACATGCTAAAATAGAACATAAGGGCAAATTAGAGAACATAGAAATAAAAATAAAATCTACACACAGAAAAGACGCAATGTTTAGACAAATCACAGAGGCAATAAACATAAATGAACTCCAACCAAAATTAAATAGAAAACAGAAATGGAATAGCAACATCACAACTTACAATTAAGGACAAAATGAAAACACACACACATAGAACAAACAACCAACCAGTAACATGTAAATAAACAAATAAATAAACAAATAAAAACACTCACATACCCCAGATATAACACATGCGCAAACTAAGCACACAACACTAACAAAAAGGAAATGGCGTAGGATAGAACAAAGGAGAGGCACAAAACAAAGAAAATAATTCCCAGTCACTGAAGAGGTCACAGAATGTGTGACCAAAGAACTTTGACAATATATGAACAACCATCCGGTTATGAAGCCAACCAACCAACCGGAAATTTATAAATTCTTAAATTTATAAATTTAATTTATAATAAATTGGAGTGAAGCACTGGTGCGTGTGTTTCTTATTGGCAACATGACCCTCCCAAAGCATAACAATATCGGTTTCAACACACGTTTTCAGATAAAGAATCTTGCTAAACAAATTCAGAAACGAAATATATATATATATTAATATATATATATATATAGAATAGAATGAAGCGAAATTTCATTTCTCACTCTTAGTACGGCACTTACTTAAATGTACTTACTGTACGTCTGTATACATATGTGTATGTACGTATACATACTTACATTTAAGTAAGTGCCGTACTAAGAGTGACAAATGAAATTTCGTTTCATTCTATTCCATTTATCGTTTTCGGTGCTCCCGGCCGACTGAACTCACTCGATATGCAAATTAGGCTGCTCAGCCGTTAATATGCATAAGGAAAGTATATACTTTCAGACGTTCAACCATCTGGCAAGAAGGTATACGATGCTGACGATAGCTAATACGCTTGAAACTAGTACATCGTTCCTGTGTCAGTGTTGAACAAAAAGGTGACGTGGTTGCCTAAATACTGTACGGCGTAATTCGGGCTGTTTGTTTGTTTACAAACAAACAAACCGAGCATTATAATAAATGTTCGGTAAACCGATACGTACATATATATATATATGTGTGCATCTATGCATATATATATACATACTACTGTATGTCTGTATACATATGTGTATGTACGTATACATACTTACCTTTAAGTAAGTGCCGTATTAAGAGTAAGAAATGAAATTTCGTTTCATTCTATTCCATTTATCGTTTTCGGTGCGCCCGGCCGACTGAACTCACTCGATATGCAAATTAGGCTGCTCAGCCGTTAATATGCATAAGGAATGTATATACTTTCAGACGTTCAACCATCTGGCAGGAAGGTATACGATGCTGACGATAGCTAATAAGCTTGAAACTAGTACATCGTTCCTGTGTCAGTGTTGAACAAAAAGGTGACGTGGTTGCCTAAACACTGTACGGCGTAATTCGGGCTGTTTGTTTGTTTACAAACAAACAACCCGAGCATTATAGTAAATGTACGGTAAATGGATACGTGCATATATATATATGTGTGCATGTATGTATATATATACATACTACTGTACGTCTGTATACATATGTGTATGTACGTATACATACATACATACTTACATATATATATATATATATATATATATATATATATATATATATATATATATATATATATATATATATATATATATATATATAAGTAAGTACATGTACATACATATATGTATACAGACGTACAGTAGTATGTATATATATATACATACATGCACACATATATATATGTACGTATGGATTCACCGAACATTTATTATAATGCTCGGTGTGTTTGTAAACAAACATCCCGTATTAAGCCGTAGTGTCTAGCAACCATCGTTGCTCGTTTGTTCAACACTGACAAAGGAACGCTGTACTAGTTTCAAGCTTATTAACTATCGTCAGCAACGTATACCTTCCTGACAGATTGTTGAACATATATACTTACCTTATGCATATTAACGGCTGAGTAGCCCAATTTGCATATCGAGTGGGTTAATCAGCCGGGTGTACCGAAAACGATAAATGGAAAAAATGAAACGAAATTTCATTTCCCACTCTTAGTACGGCTGTTGCTTAAATATAAGTATGTACACGTACATATATATATGTATACAGACGTACAGTAGTATGTATATATATATACATACATGCACATATATATATATATATATATATATATATATATATATATATATATATATATATATATATATGTACGTATGGATTCACCGAACATTTATTATAATGCTCGGTGTGTTTGTAAATAAACATCCCGTATTAAGCCGTAGTGTCTAGCAACCATCGTTGCTCGTTTCTTCAACACTGACAAAGGAACGCTGTACTAATTTCAAGCTTATTAGCTATCGTCAGCACATGCACATATATATATGTACGTATGGATTCACCGAACATTTATTATAATGCTCGGTGTGTTTGAACAAACGAGCAACGATGGTTGCTAGACACTACGGCTTGATACGGGATGTTTGTTTACAAGCACACCGAGCATTATAATAAATGTTCGGTGAATCCATACGTACGTATATATATGTGTGCATGTATGTATATATACATACTACTGTACGTCTGTATACATATATGTATGTACGTGTACATACTTATATTTAAGTAACAGCCATACTAAGAGTGGGAAATGAAATTTCGTTTCATTTATATATATATATATATATATATATATATATATATATATATATATATATATATATATATATATATATATGATATTTCTATATATATATATGATATATATATATATATATATATATATATATATATATATATATATATATATATATATATATATATATATGATATAATGAGACTATTTTGAGTTTCTAACTCAATACATGCCTTTGATATATATATATATATATATATATATATATATATATATATAAATATACATACATACATACATACATACATACATACATACATACATACATACATACATACATACATACATACATACATACATACATACATACATACATGGTGGCTGCCAACTCGTTTTCCAGTACGGCCACTTCTTCATATCCATGTAGGAGAACCCCTACCGATGCGCTGAACGAGTGTGACTTTTTAGTCCAGCCAGCGACTTGAAAGCTCTGGTACAAACACTACACTTGTGACAATTATTGGCAAATAGTGCTGGGTCCATGGTACCATGTGACGACAAGTGCAGAGAGATCTCCAGATATAAAGCAATGCCTGTGCATTATACATACATACATACATACATACATACATACATACATACATACATACATACATACATACATACATACATACATACATACATACATACATACATACATACATACATATGTTGTAGAACACCTATTTATATGAATGATACATAAACTTTAACATATAAATACAGCGTTGTTATATTATATTACATTCGTAAAGGAATATACTAAGTAACGGTTCTTTTTGTTCTCGATTCAAACGATTCAAGAACAACGTTTAAAACACAGTTGTAGAATTAAAAACTAACTGAAAAGAAATATTACCCAAGCTGTGAATAACTTTAAATTTGATTCTGACAGAACTTTGTCGTAACTTTTAAAGAAGATCATCGACTATTTAAAAAAAATAAATACAAAATATTAGTGAATAGACGAACTCATCATGGCAAAAAGTACAAGTCTCCTTCGACCAAATCGCAATTACAACCGTTGTATACAGTGGAGCTACGAGCTTAACAAAGAATTATATGAAGCATACAAACAATCTGAACCCCAAAAGTTCGGTTTTATGCAAAGGCTAAAAACTTTATGGAACTCCAAACACCCAGAATTAGACTTTTCTCCAAAGCATCTAAATGAACAGGCAAAACGTATCATTAGATGTAAATTGATACATCTAACGGAATCGAGTGATACTACAAATACAGCCCTTGTAGACAACCACCCCACCTCCACTGACAGACAAAGAGAATGGCCAGCTAAATCTAACAGTGAACAGCTCACCAACAATTTTGCTGAAATCCATCCCACTTCCACTGAAGAACAGCGAGAAAGGTCAGCTGACTCTAGTAGTAATTGTCACCACATCAACAACGAGGCTGCAATTCATGACTCTACTGAACAAACAGAGCACCAAAAAACTTGTGGGCACCCTACAAGTGATATGGAACGATATGTTTCAAGAGATACACAGCCTTAATGTGAGTGACAGACCATACAACACTAGAGTCAGTAAAGAACCCACTAAATTGGAATTGGAAGCGGTGAACGAAATAGCTGGCAATTATCTGAAGGCTATACGATCTAAAGGTGTAGAAATGACATTTGAAACCCTCAATGTTTTGTTATATGTTTCAGCTGTCACATTGCTATCATATAACACACATCTAAAACCACGCAATCAAGATACAAACAGAAAGCCTGAACCAGCGTGGATGCGAAATTTAAAAACCAAAATTTTGTCCCTGAGACGAAGTATCTCACACATCGCAGTCGTTATGAAATGCAACATAGAGAGAAACTTCACACGACACCAGGAAGACCTAAAGAAAAAGTTAGAGAGACGATTTGGAGATACCAAATTTAAAACTTTGAACTCCAAATTATACCAGTTGAAACAACAACTCACAGCTACAACAGAAAGACTAAAACATAAGTCAACAGCCCATAAACGACAAGTGCTAAATAGATTGTTTGCCAGAGATCCTAAATCAGTTTATCGCAGCTTCGGTGGCAAAAGCTCAATCCCTGTAAACGACACCCCTTCAAAAGAACAGGTTGAGAACTACTGGAGATCTGTATGGGAAACGGATGACGGATTCAACAGACAAGCTAATTGGCTAAAACAACTGGAACAGGACTACTGCCAACATGTCCAGACAAAACAATATGACATAGATGGGTCAATACTGGAAACAGCTCTACAGAAAATGTCGAATAGGAAATCGCCAGGCCCAGACCTCATTACAGGATACTGGTTGAAGAATTTCACTTTCTATCGGCAAGATCTCATACGGCTGTTTACAGAAACCATTAAGGGCACACAAGAACTGCCCAGATGGTTATCAACTGCCACTACTCTCCTCATTCCCAAAAATAGCCAAACCACCCTTGCTAAAAATTACCGCCCAATTGCCTGCCAAAACATCATGTATAAATTATATACTGGGTGCCTTAACCTGTTCTTACAGGATCACTGTGCTACCAACAACATCATAACACCTGAGCAAGCTGGTGGAAAGAGTGAGGTGTGGGGTTGCATAGATCACCTACTAACTAACAAAATGATTCAGGAAAAAACAACAGAGAATCGCAGAAACATGACTGTCGTGTGGCTGGACTATCAAAAAGCATTTGATAGTGTACCTCATGGGTGGATTATTAAGGCTTTACAGTTAGCTAAAGTCCCACAACCATTAGTAGCTGCTGTTGAACGCCTGACCAAGAACTGGTACACCAATTTGATCCTTAGAGGTGAGAAGGAGCAGGTTAAGACTGATAGGATACATTACCAGAAGGGCATCTTTCAGGGTGATAGCTTGTCAGTACTACTCTTCGTTCTCTCACTGAATCCACTATCTTACCTACTCAGGAAACAAGGTGGACAAAGAAGTGGGCCCAGAAGTATCTCCCATCTTTTCTTTGTTGATGACCTGAAGTTGTATGGGCCAAATATCAATGACATCAAGAAACAATTGGACCTCATTACACAATTTTCAACCGACATCAAAATGAAATTTGGTGAGTCCAAGTGTGCATATTTGGCAGTAAAACGTGGAAGAGCTGTGCCCTCCTCTAGAAATCTAGATATGAACGGCCTGACAATACAACCTCTGCAGTCAGGTGACAACTACAGATATCTTGGACAGGATGAGAATGTCAGATATGATGGACCCATAAATAAGGAGAGAACCAGAACTGAATACCTCAGAAGAGTAAAAAAAATATGGTCATCAGAACTGTCAGCATACAACAAATACATTGCCCACAATACCTATGCTGTGCCAATTCTAACGCCAACATTTGGCCTACTGAACTGGTCATTGCAAGAACTAAGTGAGATGGATGTTAGAACTCGAAAACTTCTGTGTTACTGGGAACTTTAACATCAATGGTGATGTGGATAGGCTATACTTCTCACGCAAGGAAGGTGGCCGGGGTCTAAAATCAATATTAACAACATATGAGACCCGGATAGTAACACTGAAGCAACACCTTCAACAGAGGAAAAAGGTTGGCGACCATCTTGCTCAGGTTTATGAGCATGAAAAAAGAAATATCATTAGAATAGCGACTGATCTGGAGGAGAGATATGGAATAAAGCCTGATATAAATCTCTCACCCAGAGAAATCGGAAGATCCTATTCAATGTTCAAACAAGAAAAAAAATTGACCAATTTACAGAGAAAGTTGTGCATGGATACTTGAGGCGTAAAACACAGACCATAGAGGGGATAAACCACTCAAAAAGCCTGGCATGGAGTTCCGACAAGTTTATGACATCACACCTTGAGGGATATCTCTATGCAATACAGGAACAAGAACTCCCTACCAAATATCTGCTGCACAAAAGAGGAGGGCCAGCAGCTGACAATAAATGTAGGCTATGTAAAACAAAGATCGAGGATGTAAGCCACATTGTTGCCAGCTGCGAAAGAATGTCATCTCGCTACTACCTCCCCATGAGACACGATGGGATAGCTAGAACTATCTGGAACGCACTTCGGAAAACAAAATTAACAACAAACGAGGAAGAATATATTGAGACAGATGGCACTAAGGAATACTGGTGGAACCTGAAAATAAAAACTGCCACCAAATTAAAGCACAACCGGCCTGATATTGTAGTTTGGGACCACACATTGCAAACGTGTTCTGTTGTGGAGATTAGCTGCCCACTTGATGTAAACGTTGTCAGAAAAATACAGGAGAAGTTGGACATCTACGGACCATTGATGAGGAGCTTACAAATCCAGTATCCAAGATACACCTTTAGCTTCATACCCATCATTATTGGTGCTACGCGTTATATACCAACCCGCTTGGACCAAAGTATGACCGAACTTGGATTTGCGGACAAAAAGCGCAGCTCCCTAATTCATAGTCTACAAATGGCTGCGATAGCTGGGACCTTCAAAATATGCAAAACATTCTTGCGATTCAAGGGATGACAATTTCTTTTCTTTTACAACCTTGCCACCAGGAAGGTGGCCGGTCAAAAAAATATACTCGAAATTAAGAGAAAGAGAAAACATACATACATACATACATACATACATACATACATACATACATACATACATCATATATATATATAATATGGAAAACGAAGAATCCGTGATGCATCGGATACAATTTATTACGTATTACAATTGTTTCTCCGACGAACAGCTCGAGGTGCGATCTGTTTGTGGATCGAACTTGACTCTGGATTCGCAAGTTCCTCAGGTACGTCTAGTGATTTCGAAGCAAATCCTCTTACTGCTGGACTCCGACCCTTCTAACTTCTATCATCTGCTTTCATCCTGTTTGCGCAGTACTCCGATTGGTTGATAGTTCGGGACGTCATCTTTGTGTATGACCATTCAAATCTGCCCACTGACAATTTCCATTCAGGCATCAGCTGTTTTCCTCTTAATGTTTACTTGAATTATTATTATGTTTTGGCTAAAGGTTTTCACAACATCCCCTATTTTTGAACGCCGAGTAAATTGATCCGTTGCGAGATTTCCAAGTTTATTCTATCAATTGCTACATTTTTCAAATTCTCCTTTAATTCACCTTACACTGTTTCCTTTTCCATGAACAAGATTCCCATAAAACAATTGTTTATGGGTAGTGTGGCTCATAATAAAGGTGTATATGAAGGCATATGTTTAAGTATAATAAGCATATATGAGCCTCTCTACGAATATTGTAATGTGCGATAATATAATAGCTATCTCAGCAACCGTATGAGAATGTCAAACACGTGTTTCTGGATATTTATCCATCGTCGGTGACATTTACTCGGTAAGTATAAGTTTGGCGCTTCTAAGCTTTTTTGTCTGAAATATCGGCTGGAGATGCTCATTCGTATTAAGTACAAAGAAAACATCGGCATCTCTCTCTCTCCATCTCTCTCTCTCTCTCTCTCTCTATATATATATATATATATATATATATATATATGTGTGTGTGTGTGTGTGTGTGTGTGTAGATGTAATCTAAATTTAATAAAGCTATAACTATAGTTTTTTTTTTTAATTAGAAACATTTACTTCCGTTCTGTACAGAACAAACATAAGAAATTATCCTTATGCAATCTGGAGATTTTTTATCTGCGTCAGACAACGCTAAAATAGTTACTCTACAACAAGGCTTCTAATTCAAAAACTCTAGCCATATTTACATTAAAATTTCTTTAAATATTCTAATACAAGCTATATTCTAGCATAAATAGGTATTATTTAATTAATTACGTCACCAAGATATGCACTTCATTGCAATCCGGAACGCATCACGCTCATTAACAATATACCCCCCCCCCTCCACACACACACACTTATTTTCAGCTTCATCCTTGATATCTAGCTTCTTTTCTAACTGTATTGAGCTCTGTTATCCCCAGTCTTTCCAATTCTGTCACGCAGCTTTGAATTATTTCTCTACCATGTCATATTATGTTTGGTTCGAACCTTATCTGAATCACAGGTCTTGTCTACACTCTAATCCCCCCAAGAATATTACTAGGAACGTAGATAAAGCCTATATTTTAAACTCAGTCAATTATCTGTGGTTAACTCTTTAACATCACCGCCCAGTAATATAACAATTACTTTCTACGTGGAAGTTAAAATTTAAGTTAGTTTACATAACACTCAATTAGAATTCCTAATCATAATAAACATGTAAACGTTAGTTGACATAATCTACTCTACAACATGGAAGAATTATACCCAGTAGGTAAATACATCTTCAAATTCCTTTAAAACATTTTCTACACAACACAAATGCTACCCAATATTTGACAACTATTCAACTACTTTTCCAACTTTTGCTTACAACCATACCATATATAATATCCCTAGTCTTGTGAAGGGCTCGGGAAGTACACATTTGCTCTCTGGTTATCATCAATATGCTTTCTCGGTTTATTCTTTCTTCCACCTCATCTGTTTTTCTTTCTTTCTATTTTGTCTCTGCCACTTCGGATTGCCACACACCTTCACACAAACTGTGGAATCTAGCTTGTTTGATGGTCGGCTGAAAAGTTCATAAGCTGGCTATGAAAGAGTGATGCTAGAGCTTGGAAATTTTGCATACATTAATTCCAACTCTTCTTATTAATAACTGTCTTGATTCTTTCCAGGGACTATGTGAAAAGTAAGCCCCATTTGATCATTCTATGGGAGTATCTTGGTCAACCTATGCACTTTTCAGCCAAACCTCGTAGTAATTCATATTGGTCCCCGTCGAGACCTCTGGTGTCTGCTGGTCCCTACACTGCCGATTTCCTCCGTAAAATTGGAAAGACAGCACTCCGCATGAGCAAGGAGCTCTGTGAGGTCTTGCTGGCCATTCTCTGTGGCAATGCCTTCACCATTCTGTTTGCGCGGCACACCCGAATCACTACTTAAACTGGAATGTAGATGATATCCCTCTCTCCCTACTTCATTTTACTTCGTTGCTTCATTCTCTTTTTATCTTTTTCTTTCCCTTTATTTATTTTATTTCAATATCATATTATAATGATGTAGAATGTTATAGGGTTGTTTAATAAAAGATTACAACTGATTACTTATATATGATGATACAAGAAATATAAAATGAAACCACGTTTTTTTTCGTTTTTTTTTCGAAAAGAGCTACTCCCACAACTGACCATCATACCCGCATAGTTAAATTCGACCTTATCATAAATATATATCACTAAGATATTTAACATGATAATAAAAACTGCGAAGTAATGCGATGTGTTGTAATTATGCATTAAAATATAAAACTTAATGCAAATAACGAATACGATTTAACATAAATCTTTTATTTTTCTTAAAGACTGGTTGAAATTGGATACATACACTGGACATGTAGCTTCATTCAATTATAGGGTTCTGGTCATATAATTCGGAGCTGTGGCTTTCTAAATGTTACCTGTAAACATATCGTATTTCTTTAGAAATACGAAATTCTAATACATATCTGTATACAGCTATGCATGAAGCTAAATCCTAAATCTATTATATATATATATATGTCGCAGTGTGAGCGGGTAAGGGCATCTTAAGAAGAGTAAGCAATAGTGAGAAGCTAGAATGTAATAAAATACAATAAACAAGATAAAGCTTATTTAAAAACGGTATGTGTTTTGTGTTTTATTGTTCGTTTAGATGATATCATCACAGACTGGCAACTGAAGCTGGCTGTGGACAAGTGTACCACCATGCATTTTGGGAGGAAAAATCCAGCGTCCACATACTCCCACCACAACACTGATATCAAGAAGTCCTCTTGTGAACGTGACCTGGGCATTACTGTCAGCAGCGATTTGCGTTGGACAAAGCATGTCTCTAAGATTGTCAAGAAGGCCGAGGGTGTCTTGGCATCACTCAGCAAGACCTTTGTTAGCCGCTCTCCAGCCATCTATTTAAAGCTGTATACAGCTATGGTACGACCACACTTGGAATTCGCATCATCAGACTGGAACCCCTATCTTGCTCAGAACATTGACCTCCTGGAAACTGTTCAGAGACGTGCAACCAAGCGCATACCCTCCATCAGACACCTACCATACTCTGAACGCCTTGCTTCCCTGGGCATGGATTCATTGAAGCTCCGACGTCTGGTAATGGACTTGGTAAACACCCACAAAGTTATTAACCATCTCGCCAACAACAGCCCTGAGCACCTTTTTGATCTCCATGTGTCTAACACAGGTGGACATGCCTACAAAATCAGAAAACAGCACAGCTCCCATGACTTTCGGAAACATTTTTTCATGCTTAGAGTTGCTGAAGCATGGAACAAACTGCCTGCGACAGTTGTTAGCTGCCGAGACACTGCATTCTTTAAAACCCTCATGCTTCTCGAAATTCGCGAAAACTACACTTGATGTACCCCTTCCATACACATGCACACATGTGTATATCACGACTGTTCATTTTCCTGACGTTTGTACATTACCCTATGTACTATACATACACTTTTTGATGAGTTGTAGTGCACCTGAGCACTGTAAACAATATTTTTATTTTTATATTATGAAGGCACGGGTGTAGAAAGTTGTAGAAAGTTGCGTGTTATGAGATCTAAAATTAGGGTTACGGTTACAGTTAGAATTAGGATTGGAATTAAAGAATTAGAATCAGTGTTAGTATTATTGTTAATATAGTTACGTGGTTACAGCTTGTTCACTTGAGATGCACTAAAGCATTATATATATTCATATATATCCCTTCCTAAACCACTCTAACTCCTAAGATACCCATGTGTGTGTGAGGTGGTGTATTTATTTGTGTGTGTGTGTGTGTGTGTGTGTGTGTGTGTGTGTGTGTGTGTGTGTGTGTGTGTGTGTGTGTGTGTGTGTGTGTGTGTGTGTGTGTGTTTTCAATTTAGAAGAAAACCTTATTTGTAACAGGAAAACTATTTGGTTTGATCTTCTTGTTTGAATATACTATGAATATACTACTGCTGTTGTTTTGTTGTTTAACCCCCAAGTCAGTCCTGCTGGATTAGACCAAAGATCAAAGGTATTCCAAATATAATCAGACTGTATTTTTAGGGATACCTATGGCTATGTTTTATCATGCCTAATTCATGCAGTTTTGGCTGCTTTTTCTCGGACGTCGAACGGCCACATAAAGACTCCCTCATTGCCACCAACCATCATTCTATTTGAGAATACAAAGGTCGGCTGAAATGTTCTTTGGCTGACTATGTAGGAGTGATGCTAAAGCTGTGAAATCTTACATGCATTAATTTCAACCCCTCTTATTAATAACAGCATTGTTTCACCTAGTTTCGTGTACTTTTGCCAACTCTCCTCTGACCCTTGACTCGGATTGATCCAAGCTTTGTGAATGATACAGAAACTGTTAAAGTTCATCGAATGTTTTAACAGCACCATCTGGTCATTAAGTTCTTTAGTGGAGGCCACATAGTTGCAAGTACAATGGAACCTCGGCTCACGAACTTAATTCGTTTCTGAAAGCCGTTCATCACCCGAAATGTTCGTAAGCCGAAACTATTTTTCCCATACGAAATGTTGAGAGAGAGAAATACTGTGCGAGAGAGACAGATAGATTTCATCATAGTAACTCACTACACAGCAAGTGATGCTTTCCCGCCGCTACTCAAAGCCAACCATTGTTGCGGGCTTGCATGTTCGTTACTCGAGACACCAACGTGAGCCGAGATGTTTTATGTTCGGAAAAATTGCTCGTGAACCGAGGTTCCACTGTATTCGGATCAGGCCTCCAGTCCGAACATAATCTATTAGTTAAGGTCACTTCCACTCATTCATCCCATCATTTATAGGTGCCTTAAAAAATGTCATGTTTTCCTTCCGAAGCTATAACATTGTCGTGTATTGAACGTTAAAATGTGGGTTGTAGTATCACTTTTTATTTTGTTTGATAAATATTAAATACTGGTGCTTGACCGACCGCTTCGTGTTTGTATCGGTCTTAGTCGAGATCTCTGGCGCCCTTGGTCCCCGCATTACCACAGAGGTGAGGAAAATAGTCAAATACCATGGCCTGGCCGACTGCTTTCTCGTTGCACCGATCTCCGTGGAGACCTCTAGCGTCCTTGGTCCCCGAACTGCTGATTTCCTCCATAAAATCTGATAGTTGGTAGCCTGCGAGTTGGGGCGGCAGCTGCAGCAGGTGTCTCAGGCCATTCTCCGCAGTAATGCTTTTGCCGATTTATCTGCGGGGCATGGCTAATGCACCGCTCAGAGTGGGGTTTAATGATTGTTCCCCCTCCCCCTTTGTATCACTGCTTGATCCTTCTTTCCTTTTTACCTTTCATTTTCTCTTCATCTTCTTTTTCTGTTTCTTTTAGTAGTGTTTTCTTTTTATTAGATACTGTTCAATTATTTTTATAGTGTCAATGGCCTCTCATGAAATTGTGAGATTTTACAGTATGGGAATCAATTAATTGGACTCACACTCACTCAAATTTTTGGGACGTAAGACTAAATTTAGAAATACGTTTTTTTATATTTTTGTTGGGGGTCTTTTTGCGGGCATGTTTTCTAGTGATTAAATAGGGATTTACAAACGATCATTATTTGGATTGGCAATATCAGTAGATGGTCGGACGCTATGCTTTGACACATAGAGTTACGGCCCTTGCCATTCTGAGTTAAAATAAAGTACCAGTAATGCACTGGTAATTGCTGGCCTTGTGCCAAAAAGTAGAACATTATTATATAGGTATGAAAATTATATAATACTGTACCTCAAATACTCATTCTGGAGTTTATAAAATATTTACAAATCAAATACTGGACTAGGTTTAATCATCTATAATCTCCCTGCAAAATTGTGTCACAAGTGTTAATGTTAGAAATATTCATTAGAGTAAATATTAGAAATATTCGTTATAGTAAAGCTCGAGAGCAGTTAATAGCATAATCATTTGATTGCCGGTGAAATGTTTTTAATTATTTGGTTACGTACCTTTATCTTTAGTTTCAATCTCATCAAGGACAACCCTGCTTTTTATTCTGACAGAGTCGATAAAATAAGTACTAACCAAATACTGAGATCGGTTTAATCGATTAAATTCACCTTTAAATTTGTCGACGTGAGACTATTCCAGACATCATTGTCAGTCTCGGTAGAATGTCAGACACCATACTTTACAGCATAGAGTTATGGCCCTTTACGTTCTGAGTTCAAATCCCGCCGAGGTTAACTTTGCGTTTCATCCTTACGGGGTTGATAAAATAAAGCACCAGTAATGCATTTGGGTAATTCACCCGTAAGGATGAAAGGCAAAGTTAACCTCGGCGAGATTTGAACTCAGAACGTAAAGGGCCATAACTCTATGCCACAAAGCATGGCGTCAGACTCTCTAACGATTCTGCCAATTCACCGCTGGCATCAAATATTTTGATTTACATTATAAATCGAAATATAGTGAAAAGTTACTTTCTTCAAAGTTAATACTTTAATATATCAACTATAAAACATGGGATTTGTAGAAACTGAATGACATTCATTAAAAAGCAATTAAAATACGTGAAAATATCCCTGTCTGGTTTTCAAGACAATTTTATTTTAGATTGTGAATGAATTAGTATCAGAAATTTAGGTTAACTGGTGAATTTCTACAATTAAAATATATTCCCTGTTCCTAGTTCCATCAATTCGGTGTATTGATATTCGCTAATTATTGACCTTAAGAACCGAATAAATTTTACTCTTAATTCAATTGTGAAGAAAGTTCTAATTTACTTTATGTTTGTAATTTTTCTATCTTTATTCAATTGCACGATCTGAGCAATTGCCGATGATTTGATTGTTGTTCTATCAAATTTCTGACTGGCTAATAAGGGGAAATGTATAAACTGCAAGAAATAATCCGGGATCATCGATACGATATCAATATTGTCTTCCCCTCGCATTCTTTCCAAGCTTAACTGTTTGAATCCTTCTTCATTGAATTCGTGATTCGATTCAATAGTAACACAGGCGCACACACGTTCACCAACTTCCTCGTCAGGTATTGGAACGACGACCACAGAAAGTACACCAGGAAAGTAACTGACATATTCTTCAATTGCTTTGATAGATAGTTTCACTGTATACTTCTTGATAAAATCCTTATCTCTTCCTATCATGAAAATATCCCCCTCTTGTGTCATGTAACCTATATCTGACATTGGCTGCCAACCATTTTTAATTAGTGAAGCACCAGCCACATTTCCTTTACTTGTCCATTTATTTCGAATATATATATTGCCAACCTCTCCTATATTAAGTGTTTTTACGTTATCGTCTACAATTTTTACTTCTGTATCGGGCATGGGTTTACCAATCATTTTTGGAATGTGTTCAGAAATGTTTTCTTTTGAAAATAACCGTATACCTACAAATGTAGCTTCACTACTGCCGTAGACGACGGCTACCGTTTGACTAAAAGATAAGGAATTCTCTACTAATTCATTTGTAAGCATATCTCCACCAGAAATAGTTACTTTAGAGAGATACCCACAATTTCTGAATAATTTTAGATGTTGTGGAAGAAGCCAGAGTATATTACACCGTTCCTTTTCCCATATACTTTGAATAAATTTTAGGTTATTATTGTCGTTTAGTAGTTTAACATTTCCTGTTACATGAGTGGTTCCTACCGTCATCAGACCGAATGGATAGCCACCGATATATAACATAGGACGACTGCTGTATGTTACGTCATCTGAGGTTATGTTACAGAGATGCATCATTTCACGTGCACAATTCAACCAACTAAAATGAGAGTGATAGACATCTTTTGGTTGGCCAGTAGTACCAGAGGTTTTACTGATAATAACGATGTCTTCCGGATCCAAATAAGGTAGAGCTATTTCCTCACTGTCATTGATATCCGTCATAAGTTTTGTAGCAGATAAAACGTTAGGTGGACAATATGTGTTGGAGATTGAAATAACTAATCTCAATTCTGGGAATATTTCACTTACAATTTTACTATTGTCGGAAATTTGAGCAATTTTAAACAATGTTTCTAATGCTTCTTTCGAATCGAATATCACAGCTTTGCATCCTTGTATAAGAACGCCAATGTCCAGTGAGTTTACTGCCACACTAACTGAAATTGCTCCGGCCATGATAACTCCAGCATTATAAATCATCAAGTCTACGCAGTTACCTACAGAAACAGCCACGTAATCTCTTTTTTTAATTCCGAACTTCACAAGGGCTTTTGCAAACTTCACGCTACCATCATACACCGCTTTCCTGAAAAGAAGAAAGAAAGTATAAGGGATAAAAATGCTAGCAAGAACTCGCATGCACACACACACACACACACACACACACACACACACACACACACACACACACACACACACACACACACACACACACACACACACACACACATTCAAACATTAGGTCTGTCTAGAATGAAGAAATAAATACAGACAGACAGGATAAGAGCTTCCCTCTTACCTACACATAGACCAGCAGACACATAGACACGAACACATGCACACGTAAAAACAGAATGGCTACAGCGATAGAAATGCATGTGGACGCCCTATAGAAGAACCCAAATCAAAGATTTGTCTAGCAAGAAGAATGAAAAAGAGATTGAAAATAAAAATAAAAAAGTAAGCAAAAGAAAGGATTACAAGAGATTGGAAGACGTGTTATGAGCTTGTAAATAGTACTTCTCTCATGTATACATATAGGCGCTCTCACACCGAGTCACAAAATATAGAAGCAAGATGTAGTTCCTCCACTCTTTATAATCCAGAATTTACGGACAAAACCAACCGGCAGAAGACGGCGAACTAGATGATTGGATAACATGCCTGAGCTCAGCTGGTCTCACTTGGGGGTCCAGTCGGATCAATTACTTCTAACAGGGCCCACTGGAAGGAGTGTTTGAGGACTCTTCCCCCATGACCCTCCCTAGAAGAAGAAGAAGAAGAAGAAGAAGAAGAAGAAGAAGAAGAAGAAGAAGAAGAAGAAGAAGAAGAAGAAGAAGAAGAAGAAGAAGAAGAAGAAGAAGAAGAAGGCTGGAGAACAAACATATATATATAGGAAAGTTTAGAATTGAAATAGAAGCTTCTCCGGAATATTTTTGACTTTAATTTACTCTAATAATGAGGTGGAAAAATGGGCATCAGCACACATGGGATCAAACCCACACCTCTCGTTTGCCGGACGAGTATCCTAAGATTACGCCAACGAATCGACGTGTAAATAATCTAACATAGTAGGAATTCATATAATTTTTTTGTTAATGCTTTATGTAGCCGTGTGTATTCTAATAAATTATAGTATTTTGAGCTGATATAACGTTTTCACCTACACCTTTCCAGTTTTTATATTTGAAAACGAATTTCTTTATATGGATATACATACATACATTCATGATGGCTGCCCTCTCGTTATCGAGTATGGACATTGCATGATATACCATTATTAATAGTTATTAATTAATTCCATCGTCCAATGCCTGTGCGTGAAGATATTTTTTAAAGTGAGGGAAGGCTGTGCACTGAGCCAATCCCACTCTCTCTGCGACAGTAGCTATAACCTGAAATGAAGAAAATATCAACATCATCGGTAACTACTGAGCCGCAGGTTTTATATCGGAGTTATCCCAGTTTCCTGAGTTGCCTCCTCCTAGAAGAATGCCCTGACAAAGGCTAGGGGTCGTTCATTCCCAGTGGTTTAACTGTGCGGTACATGTGTATATACACATTTACACACTTTTGGATGGCCGTTGACTCTTATGAGTTTTTCCGCCCTTTGTCAGGTTTTGTTTTTTGTCCTGCAGGGTGTCCAAAATCACCCTCCTCACCAAGGAGTAAACTTGGTGGAGTGGCCGGTTAGTCGCCGACGACCCGACCATGCGACAGGTTGTACTGGGTTACATAATACCGGTAGCACACAAGAGTGACTCGACATACATACATACATACATACATACATACATACATACATACATACATAATACATACATACATACATACATACATACATACATACATACATACATACATACATACATACATACATACATACATACATACATACATTCGACCAAATCGCAACTACAACCGCTGTATACAGTGGAGCTACGAGCTTAACAAAGTATTATATGAAGCATACAAACAATCTGAACCCCAAAAGTTCGGTTTTATGCAAAGGCTAAAAACTTTATGGAACTCCAAACACCCAGAATTAGACTTTTCTCCAAAGCATTTAAATGAACAGGCAAAACGTATCATTAGATGTAAATTGATACATCTAACGGAATTGAGTGATACTACAAATACAGCCCTTGTAGACAACCACCCCACCTCCACTGACAGACAAAGAGAATGGCCAGCTAAATCTAACAGTGAACAGCTCATCAACAATTTTGCTGAAATCCATCCCACTTCCACTGAAGAACAGCGAGAAAGGTCAGCTGACTCTAGTAGTAATTGTCACCACATCAACAACGAGTCTGAAATTCATGACTCTACTGAACAAACAGAGCACCAAAAACTTGTGGACACCCTACAAGTGATATGGAACGATATGTTTCAAGAGATACACAGCCTTACTGTGAGTGACAGACCATACAACACCAGAATCAGTAAAGAACCCACTAAATTGGAATTGGAAGCGGTGAACGAAATAGCTGGCAGTTATCTGAAGGCTATACGATCTAAAGGTGTAGAAACGACATTTGAAACGCTTAATGTTTTGTTATATGTTTCAGCTGTCACATTGCTATCATATAACATACATCTAAAACCACGCAATCAAGATACAAACGGAAAGCCTGAACCAGCGTGGATGCGTAATTTAAAAACCAAAATTTTGTCCCTGAGACGAAGTATCTCACACATCGCAGTCGTTATGAAATGCATCATAGAGAGCAACTTCACACGACACCAGGAAGACCTAAAGAAAAAGTTAGAGAGACGATTTGGAGATACAAAATTTAAAACTTTGAACTCCAAATTACACCAGTTGAAACAGCAACTCACAGCTACAACAGAAAGACTAAAATATAAGTCAACAGCACATAAACGACAAGTGCTAAATAGATTGTTTGCCAGAGATCCTAAATCAGTTTATAGCAGCTTCGGTGGCAAAAGCTCAATCCCTGTAAACGACACCCCTTCAAAAGAACAGGTTGAGAGCTACTGGAGATCTGTATGGGAAACGGATGACGGATTCAACAGACAAACTAATTGGCTAAAACAACTGGAACAGGACTACTGCCAACATGTCCAGACAAAACAATATGACATAGATGGGTCAATACTGAAAACAGCTCTACAGAAAATGTCGAATAGGAAATCGCCAGGCCCAGACCTCATTACAGGATACTGGTTGAAGAATTTCACTTTCTATCGGCAAGATCTCATACGGCTGTTTACAGAAACCATTAAGGGCACACAAGAACTGCCCAGATGGTTATCAACTGCCACTACTCTCCTCATTCCCCAAAATAGCCAAACCACCCTTGCTAAAAATTACCGCCCAATTGCCTGCCAAAACATCATGTATAAATTATATACTGGGTGCCTTAACCTGTTCTTACAGGATCACTGTGCTACCAACATCATAACACCTGAGCAAGCTGGTGGAAAGAGGGAGGTGTGGGGTTGCATAGATCACCTACTAACTAACAAAATGATTCAGGAAAAAACAACAAAGAATCGCAGAAACATGACTGTCGTGTGGCTGGACTATCAAAAAGCATTTGATAGTGTACCTCATGGGTGGATTGTTAAGGCTTTACAGTTAGCTAAAGTCCCACAACCATTGGTAGCTGCTGTTGAACGCCTGACCAAGAACTGGTACACCAGTTTGATCCTTAGAGGTGAGAAGGAGCAGGTTAAGACTGATAAGATACATTACCAGAAGGGCATCTTTCAGGGTGATAGCTTGTCAGTGCTACTCTTCGTTCTCTCACTGAATCCACTATCTTACCTACTCAGGAAACAAGGTGGACAAAGAAGTGGGCCCAGAAGTATCTCCCATCTTTTCTTTGTTGATGACCTGAAGTTGTATGGGCCAAATATCAATGACATCAAGAAACAATTGGACCTCATTACACAATTTTCAACCGACATCAAAATGAAATTTGGTGAGTCCAAGTGTGCATATATGGCAGTAAAACGTGGAAGAGCTGTGCCCTCCACTAGAAATCTAGAGATTAACGGCCTGACAATACAACCTCTGCAGTCAGGTGACAACTACATATATCTTGGACAGGATGAGAATGTCAGATATGATGGACCCATAAATAAGGAGAGAACCAGAACTGAATACCTCAGAAGAGTAAAGAAAATATGGTCATCAGAACTGTCAGCATACAACAAATACATTGCCCACAATACTTATGCTGTGCCAATTCTAACGCCAACATTTGGCCTACTGAACTGGTCATTGCAAGAACTAAGTGAGATGGATGTTAGAACTCGAAAACTTCTCAGTGTTACTGGCAACTTTAACATCAATGGTGATGTGGATAGGCTATACTTCTCACGCAAGGAAGGTGGCCGGGGTCTAAAATCAATATTAACAACATATGAGACCCGGATAGTAACACTGAAGCAACACCTTCAACAGAGGAAAAAGGTTGGCAACCATCTTGCCCAGGTTTATGAGCATGAAAACAGAAATATCATTAGAATAGCGACTGATCTGGAGGAGAGATATGGAATAAAGCCTGATATAAATCTCTCACCCAGAGAAATCGGAAAATCCTATTCAATGTTCAAACAAGATAAGAAAATTGACCAATTTGCAGAAAAGGTTGTGCATGGATACTTGAGGCGTAAATCACAGACCATAGAGGGGATAAACCACTCAAAAAGCCTGGCATGGAGTTCCGACAAGTTTATGACATCACACCTTGAGGGATATCTCTATGCATTACAGGAACAAGAACTCCCTACCAAATATCTGCTGCACAAAAGAGGAGGGCCAGCAGCTGACAATAAATGTAAGCTATGTAAAACAAAGATCGAGGATGTAAGCCACATTGTTGCCCGCTGCGAAAGAATGTCATCTCGCTACTACCTCCCCATGAGACACGATGGGATAGCTAGAACCATCTGGAACGCACTTCGGAAAACAAAATTAACAACAAACGAGGAAGAATATATTGAGACAGATGGCACTAAGTAATACTGGTGGAACCTGAAAATAAAAACTGCCACCAAATTAAAGCACAACCGGCCTGATATTGTAGTTTGGGACCACACATTGAAAACGTGTTCTGTTGTGGAGATCAGCTGCCCACTTGTGTAAACGTTGTCAGAAAAATACAGGAGAAGGAGGACATCTACGGACCATTGATGAGGAGTTTACAAATCCAGTATCCAAGATACACCTTTAGCTTCATACCCATCATTATTGGTGCTACGGGTTATATACCAACCCGCTTGGACCAAAGTATGACTGAACTTGGATTTGCGGACAAAAAGCGCAGCTCCCTAATTCATAGTCTGCAAATGGCTGCGATAGCTGGCACCTTCAAAATTTGCAAAACATTCTTGCGATTCAAGGCATGACAATTTTTTTTCTTTTTCAACCTTGCCACCAGGAAGGTGGCCGGTCAAAAAAATATACTCGAAATTAAGAGAAAGAGAAAACATACATACATACATACATACATGGTGGCTGCCAACTCGTTTTCGAGTACGGCCACTGCTTTATATCCATGTAGGAGAACTCCTACCGATGCGCTGAACGAATGTGACTTTAGTCCAGCCAGCGACTTGAAAACTCTGGTACAAACACTACACTTGTGACAATTATTGACACATAGTGCTGGGCCCATGGTACCATGTGACGACAAGTGCAGAGAGATCTCCAGATATAAAGCAATGCCTGTGCCGTGAAGCTTTTATAGTGAGCAAAGGCACTGCACAATGCCAGTCCCACTCTCTTAACCAAGATGATATTTACCAAAAAGAAGAACAAGTCAACATCATTGGATACCATCAGAGTTGCAGGTGTTATATCAGAGTTTTCCTTCTCCTAGAATTCTGCCTTGACAAATGCTAAGGGGTCATCTCTCCCGGTGATTTTGGATGGCCATTGACTCTTAAGAGCTCCTTTGCCCTTTGACAGGTTTTGTTTTTAGTCCTGCAGGATGTCCAAAGTCACCCTCCTCACCAAGAAACCTTGGTGGGGTTGCCAGTTTAGTCGCCAACAACCCGACCATGGGATAGGTTGTACTGCAATACATGTTACCAGTAGCACCAAGTGGTGACCTGACATACATACATACATACATACATACATACATACATACATACATACATACATACATACATACATACATACATACATACATGGTAGAATGTTCCAGTAAAAACCCCAATAAAATGCAGGCATAATAGACCAGATATATAGGACAGGGAGAAGAAAGCATGCACAGTAGTGGAAATTAGCTGCCCAGCAGATGCCAATATAATATCTAAGATTAGCGAAACGGAGAATATTTATACAGAACTAATGAGAAATCTGCAGATACTCCACCTGATTACACCTTCAGATTTATGCCTGTGATTATTGGGGCACTGGGGTATGTTAGTAACTGACTCAATACAAATCTTGAGAAGCTAGGCTTCACAGGAACAGAAAGAACACAACTAGTTAGGAAATTACAAGTACAATCTATTAATGGAACAGTAAAAATATGTAAAACATTCCAAAACCTTTGCATCTAATAACTGCATGTACACATGTACAGATACAAAGCATATACACATGCACACATATAACTCAAAACATACACATCCACACATGCAATAACATCCATATCTACACATGCATGCATACGTGCAGACATAATCTACCTAGTTGATGTTGTGTCAATTCCAAGGAGAGAGTCTTGTGACTATGTTAGAAACCTACTCTCTCTCCATTGGGAAAAACTTTGGGAAATTATAAAACCGGAAGAACATACATATATACCTACATAAATACATACATACATACATACATACATACATACATACATACATACATACATACATACATACATACATGGTGGCTGCCAACTCGTTTTCGAGTACGGCCACTACTTTATATCCATGTAGGAGGACCCCTACCGATGCGCTGAACGAGTGTGACTTTTTAGCCCAGCCAGCGACTTGAAAACTCTGGTACAAACACTACACTTGTGACAATTATTGACACATAGTACTGGGCCCATGGTACTATATGACGACAAGTGCAGCGAGATCTCCAGATATAAAGCAATGCCTGTGTCGTGAAGCTTTTATAGTGAGCAAAGGCACTGCACAAAGCCAGTCCCACTCTCTTAACCAAGATGATATTTACCAAAAAGAAGAACAAGTCAACATCATTGGATACCATCAAGGTTGCAGGTGTTATATCAGAGTTTTCCTTCTCCTAGAATTCTGCCTTGACAAATGCTAAGGGGTCATCTCTCCCGGTGATTTTGGATGGCCATTGACACTTAAGAGCTCCTTTGCCCTTTGACAGGTTTTGATTTTAGTCCTGCAGGATGTCCAAAGTCACCCTCCTCATCAAGAAACCTTGGTGGGGTTGCCAGTTTAGTCGCCAACGACCCGATCATGAGACAGGTTGTACTGGGATACATGTTACCAGTAGCACCAACTGGTGACCTGACATACATACATACATACATACATACATACATACATACATACATACATACATACATACATACATACATACATATGGCGACCGTTGTGGTCAGTGTCCGATAATCGGACGTGTGTAATTACGGCTTACATGAAGGCAACATACCATATATTGGAAAAAGTTGAGCTACATTACGCGGTAAGATTACATACAATAATTCTACATAAGTGTTTGAACTGTAAGTGTGTTGTAAAACACCTATTTATATGAACGATACATACACTTATGATATATGAACGATACATACACTTTAACATATAAATGCAACGTTGTTATATTACATTTATAAAGAAATATACAAGTAACGTTTTCGATTCAGAAACAAAAATATAAGTGTTTGAACTGTGAATATGTTGTGAATGGGTTGTAGAACACCTATTTATATGAATGATACATAAACTTTAACATATAAATACAGCGTTGTTATATTATGTTACATTCATAAAGGAATATACTAAGTAACGGTTCTTTTTGTTCTCGATTCAAACGATTCAAGAACAACGTTTAAAATACAGTTGTAGAATTAAAAACTAACTGAAAAGAAATATTACCCAAGCTGTGAATAACTTTAAATTTGATTCTGACAGAACTTTGTCGTAACTTTTAAAGAAGATCATCGACTGTTTTGAAAAATAAATACGAAATATTAGTGAATAGATGAACTCATCATGGCAAAAAGTACAAGTCTCCTTCGACCAAATCGCAATATAAACCGTTGTACACAGTGGAGCTACGAGCTTAACAAAGTATTATATGAAGCATACAATCAATCTGAACCCCAAAAGTTCGGTTTTATGCAAAGGCTAAAAACTTTATGGAACTCCAAACACCCAGAATTAGACTTTTCTCCAAAGCATTTAAATGAACAGGCAAAACGTATCATTAGATGTAAATTGATACATCTAACGGAATTGAGTGATACTACAAATACAGCCCTTGTAGACAACCACCCCACCTCCACTGACAGACGAAGAGAATGGCCAGCTAAATCTAACAGTGAACAGCTCATCAACAATTTTGCTGAAATCCATCCCACTTCCACTGAAGAACAGCGAGAAAGGTCAGCTGACTCTAGTAGTAATTGTCACCATATCAACAACGAGGCTGAAATTCATGACTCTACTGTACAAACAGAGCACCAAAAACTTGTGGGCTCCCTACAAGTGATATGGAACGATATGTTTCAAGATATACACAGCCTTAATGTGAGTGACAGACCATACAACACTAGAGTCAGTAAAGAACCCACTAAATTGGAATTGGAAGCGGTGAACGAAATAGCTGGCAGTTATCTGAAGGCTATACGATCTAAAGGTGTAGAAACGACATTTGAAACGCTTAATGTTTTGTTATATGTTTCAGCTGTCACATTGCTATCATATAACACACATCTAAAACCACGCAATCAAGATACAAGCAGAAAGGCTGAACCAGCGTGGATGCGAAATTTAAAATCCAAAATTTTGTCCCTGAGACGAAGTATCTCACACATCGCAGTCGTTATGAAATGCAACATAGAGAGAAACTTCACACGACACCAGGAAGACCTAAAGAAAAAGTTAGAGAGACGATTTGGAGATACAAAATTTAAAACTTTGAACTCCAATTTACACCAGTTGAAACAACAACTCACAGCTACAACAGAAAGACTAAAATATAAGTCAACAGCACATAAACGACAAGTGCTAAATAGATTGTTTGCCAGAGATCCTAAATCAGTTTATCGCAGCTTCGGTGGCAAAAGCTCAATCTCTGTAAATGACACCCCTTCAAAAGAACAGGTTGAGAGCTACTGGAGATCTGTATAGGAAACGGATGACGGATTCAACAGACAAGCTAATTGGCTAAAAGAACTGGAACAGGACTACTGCCAACATGTCCAGACAAAACAATATGACATAGATGGCTCAATACTGGAAACAGCTCTACAGAAAATGTCGAATAGGAAATCGCCAGGCCCAGACCTCATTACACGATACTGGTTGAAGAATTTCACTTTCTATCGGCAAGATCTCATACGGCTGTTTACAGAAACCATTAAGGGCACACAAGAACTGCCCAGATGGTTATCAACCGCCTGTACTCTCCTCATTCCCCAAAATAGCCAAACCACCCTTGCTAAAAATTACCGCCCAATAGCCTGCCAAAACATCATGTATAAATTATATACTGGGTGCCTTAACCTGTTCTTACAGGATCACTGTGCTACCAACAACATCATAACACCTGAGCAAGCTGGTGGAAAGAGGGAGGTGTGGGGTTGCATAGATCACCTACTAACTAACAAAATGATTCAGGAAAAAACAACAAAGAATCGCAGAAACATGACTGTCGTGTGGCTGGACTATCAAAAAGCATTTGATAGTGTACCTCATGGGTGGATTGTTAAGGCTTTACAGTTAGCTAAAGTCCCACAACCATTGGTAGCTGCTGTTGAACGCCTGACCAAGAACTGGTACACCAGTTTGATCCTTAGAGGTGAGAAGGAGCAGGTTAAGACTGATAAGATACATTACCAGAAGGGCATCTTTCAGGGTGATAGCTTGTCAGTGCTACTCTTCGTTCTCTCACTGAATCCACTATCTTACCTACTCAGGAAACAAGGTGGACAAAGAAGTGGGCCCAGAAGTATCTCCCATCTTTTCTTTGTTGATGACCTGAAGTTGTATGGGCCAAATATCAATGACATCAAGAAACAATTGGACCTCATTACACAATTTTCAACCGACATCAAAATGAAATTTGGTGAGTCCAAGTGTGCATATTTGGCAGTAAAACGTGGAAGAGCTGTGCCCTCCTCTAGAAATCTAGAGATGAACGGCCTGACAATACAACCTCTGCAGTCAGGTGACAACTACATATATCTTGGACAGGATGAGAATGTCAGATATGATGGACCCATAAATAAGGAGAGAACCAGAACTGAATACCTCAGAAGAGTAAAGAAAATATGGTCATCAGAACTGTCAGCATACAACAAATACATTGCCCACAATACTTATGCTGTGCCAATTCTAACGCCAACATTTGGCCTACTGAACTGGTCATTGCAAGAACTAAGTGAGATGGATGTTAGAACTCGAAAACTTCTCAGTGTTACTGGCAACTTTAACATCAATGGTGATGTGGATAGGCTATACTTCTCACGCAAGGAAGGTGGCCGGGGTCTAAAATCAATATTATAACATATGAGACCCGGATAGTAATACTGAAGCAACACCTTCAACAGAGGAAAAAGGTTGGCAACCATCTTGCCCAGGTTTATGACCAGGAAAAAAGAAATATCATTAGAATAACGACTGATCTGGAGGAGAGATATGGAATAAAGCCTGATATAAATCTCTCACCCAGAGAAATCGGAAGATCCTATTCAATGTTCAAACAAGATAAAAAAATTGACCAATTTACAGAAAAAGTTGTGCATCGATACTTGAGGCGTAAAACACAGACCATGGAGGGGATAAACCACTCAAAAAGCCTGGCATGGAGTTCCGACAAGTTTAATACATCACACCTACAGGAATACAGGAATACAGGAACAAGAACTCTCTACCAAATATCTACTGCACAAAAGAGGAGGGCCAGCAGCTGACAATAAATGTAAGCTATGTAAAACAAAGATCGAGGATGTAAGCCACATTGTTGCCAGCTGCGAAAGAATGTCATCTCGCTACTACCTCCCCATGAGACACGATGGGATAGCTAGAACTATCTGGAACGCACTTCGGAAAACAAAATTAACAACAAACGAGGAAGAATATATTGAGACAGATAGCACTAAGGAATACTGGTGGAACCTGAAAATAAAAACTTGACCAAATTAAAGCACAACCGGCCTGATATTGTAGTTTGGGACCACACATTGAAAACGTGTTCTGTTGTGGAGATCAGCTGCCCACTTGTTGTAAACGTTGTCAGAAAATTACAGGAGAAGGAGGACATCTACGGACCATTGATGAGGAGTTTACAAATCCAGTATCCAAGATACACCTTTAGCTTCATACCCGTCATTATTGGTGCTACGGGTTATATACCAACCCGCTTGGACCAAAGTATGACTGAACTTGGATTTGCGGACAAAAAGCGCAGCTCCCTAATTCATAGTCTACAAATGGCTGCGATAGCTGGCACCTTCAAAATTTACAAAACATTCTTGCAATTCAAGGGATGACAATTTCTTTTCTTTTACAACCTTGCCACCAGGAAGGTGGCCGGTCAAAAAAATATACTCGAAATTAAGAGAAAGAGAAAACATACATACATACATACATACATACATACATACATACATATGTACATAGAGAGAGTGGGTGGAGAGAGAGGGAAAGAGGGGAGAAAGGGGAGAGTGGGGGAGAGGAGGAGAGGAGATGGGGAGGGGGAGAGAGAGAGAGAGAGAGAGACCTCGTGATTTCCTGTCGGTCGTTTTGGTCTTTATATACAACAAAGGCCAATTTATCTGGCTGTTCTTCTGCTAAATATTTCAGTTTGTCAGGAATTGTCTGCCAGATAGCCGGAAGACGACTATTTGTATGATGGTAACTTGCCATCTCACCAACGATAAAGCTCACTGCTCGGAGTTTCACAGTAAGGGATGTACTTGTTTTTTCGAAGTTTCTTCTTTCTTCAAGTTTTATCTTATTTCTTCTTCTCTGTTGAATATAAATTTATCTTACTTTAGTTATATAAAATCTTAAGGAGACACATGAAATAATTTACACAATTCTACAATTTCACCATCAAATCAGAACGAGGCATTACGTTTGAACAGGCAGCCCTGCGAGGCGGACTGGCTGATGCAAACGGTTTCTCTGACTGTTCTTTGCGGCAATGCTTTCGCTCTGGTACTGCCTGGTAATGCTTTTGTCCGTGGTACACAGATGAGAAATACCGTCTAACTAAAATGGTCAGAGCTTTTCCTCCTCTTTCTTTGTATCATTATGATATTATAAACATATTTATATGATGACTGGTGATTAAGTAGTAAAAAGATCACAGTATCAGACAAAATATTTTGCCGTATTTAATTACATCATTTGATATTCAGATAATTCTAGTATCGACTTTGCCATGCATACATATGTAAAAGTTGTTTTAAGCAGCAGTAAATGGACTGCAATCAAACCTCTATCATAACATCAATTACCCGAAGAACTCTAGTTTCCATGAATATTCAATTAGCCATACACTGCTTACCTTGAAATTGAGAATAATAGTAGTTTTTGTTTATTGTTTAAATTGATTAGAATTAAATTCAAATTGCTGAAGAACTTATAAAATCCTTACATCAAAGAGAAATTATCGACAGTGATGCCACGATCGCGATTTTGCTTACAGTTATCGAAACTACTACCTGTTGGTCAGTTTGATAGGTTGATCACAGTCTGTTAGTTTACGTAGGGTTAAAATAATTGTTTAAATAACTGACATGCTCAAAGACTTAAATCCATGGATTATGCGTTCAACCTACGATTTAGTTCTGTGGATGACACAAGAACTCGAGTTTGTCGCTATCACCACGTCTATGAAGAAAACGTGAACACGAAAAGCAATATGTTATAGCGTTTGAATTAAGGTAAGACATCAGAGATATCAACAAGAAATCCGACTTAACATTTTGTTGTCACAAAATAAATACAACCATTGCCAATTTCAAACCAAGGGCCCCGGATATCCCACAATGATCACCTTAACTCCACTCAGCCCATGTGTATATGCTGGGCAGAGTGCTCCCTCCACTCACACTTGAACCATCATGTACACCATATTAATGCACGCACCATTCTGACTAACCAAAAGGGCCCCGACACCAAGATCATAGGCACCCAAATGAAGATTAAAATGCACAATCTGCCAGACATGGCGGCGCTAAAGATTCCTACAGATATATTTAATGTCGTTAAGGCACTCATCATTATCAAGGGCGCTACAAAGTCGCCTATTTGCTGCTAAACGTATATAGAATTGCTGCTTTTACTGATATACTCCACCACCACCTTGTGATTTGAACTAACCAATGTAGTAGTAGTAGGAGGAGGAGGAGGAGGAAGAGGAGGAGGAGGGGATAGGCTTAGTATTAGGGTAAAGGTTAGGGTTACGTCATGATGCTATAAGGCAATTACTGACATGACGTATTTAGATAGCCTTTTAGTTAATCCATTTATTATGTAATCCAATTCTAAGGCAAGTCAAGTTATTGATACGGTGACAGATCTGCTTTTGGTGTTGTTATTTCAAAGACCTGTTTCGACATTAGTCCTTCATATGGGAAGAGTAAAATTTGGAGAAAGGGGAAATTGGAAAGTCGAGAAAGAAAAAAGAGAAGTATGTGGCTCATCACGAGGTGAACTACACTACTAAAAGATTCAAGGCAATTTTGAAATTTGGCATGCCACTCAGAAAGCCAAGCGAGCCGCAGTTTGCCCATGATTGATGTAGGATGATTTGTTGGAGTGTATATTTTGTTCGTGATGATATTATGTATTGCCAATGGGTGTGATAGAGTGTGTGTGTGTGTGTGTGTGTGTGTGTGTGTGTGTGTGTATGTGTGTGTGTGTGTGTGTGTGTGTGTGTGTGTGTGTGTGTGTGTGCGTGCGTGTGTGTATGTGTGTGTGTGTGTGTGTGTGTGTGTACATGTGTCTGTTCGGTGGCGTGTGTGTACTTCCGTGTGTGTCTGTTTTATTCTGTGTTTCAGAAGATGAGTTGGGAAAAATAGTATTCCAGTGATGAAACACGCTTCTTGGAGTGATCGTCCTTAGTTAGGAAGCTGTTTGGTAATGACTGGTATAAAAGTAAAGGAGTGGTTGATAGGTTGGTGTGTCTTACTAAGAATAGGGGCTAGAGTGAGTCAGTAAATGGGATGAATTTAGTTCATCAAATTTTGTGATGTACGAGGTACATTGAAGAAGTTTTGAGTCTTTTTAGTTTCAGTATCTTTTAATTGAACTACGTAACTGTCACTCTAATACATCCTTGATATGGCTATAATAAACTAATATGCCAAATCTTTTTTTTTTCTATGTTGAAGATTCGGGCCGCTACAGAACTTAAAACACTATTCGTCATACACGTCGTGTCACAGCTGATTAGTTCCACAATACTGTCAGGACGGAAGGACAATTTGGAGGCTCGATGTGCAATACAGTTTTGTGTCAAGTTCGGCAAACAAGTTTCAGAAACCTATCAAATGGTAAAAACTACTTACGGACTAACTTTCATGAGCCGGGTGACTATTTTCCGCTGGCACAAAAGGTTCAAAAAGGGCAGGATGCATGTGAGGGACGACTAGAGGTGTGTCAGGGAGAGGTACATCAAGTCTCCAAAGCTGGTCGATAAAATTCGCAAATTTCTGTACGAAGGCCGTTGTGCATCACTTCTGACGATTGCTAAACAATTTGAAGTGGCTGAGAGCACTGTGCACAGTCATTCATGACGGTCTGAACATGCGCAAAGTTTGTTCCCAGGATACTCAATGAAGATCAAAGGCAGAGGCGCGTTAATGACAGCTGTGAGATGGTCGAGTGGATCGCTTCGAATCCAAGTGTCCTTGAGTCTCTGGTAACCTGTGACGAGAGCTGGGTCTGCTGTTATGATCCAGAGACCAAGAGACAGCGTGCCCAGTGGAAATATTTAGACTCCCCAAGACCCAAGAAGACCAGGCAAAGCATGCCCACTGGGAAGCTCATGATGATACCATTCTTCGACAGCAAGAGCATCATCTACATCCACTGGGTCCCCCTTGACCAGCCAGTCTACAAAGAGCACTATGTAGGGGTTTTGAGGCAGTTCAGAGAGAGATTTTGTCGCAAGAGACCATAACTCTTCAAGTCTGATCAGTGGCACCTGTGCTAGGACAATGTCACCTGCCACAAATCCATTCTGGTGACCAACTACTGGTGACCATCCTCCTTACAGTCCAGAGTTAACCCCATGCGACTTCTGGATGTGTGTGTGAGCGAGTCCGTGTATATACAAAATGGCAGCCTGGCAGAATTCAAAGAATTTAAAATGCTAGTTTGAGGTGAGATGTGTTTTGTATATACTTTTTGTATGCACACGTGCGTGTGTGTGTGTGTGTGCATGTTTAGTTCGGTCTTTATGTGCGTATTTTGTATGCGCTTGATGGTTTTCTTTAGATTTTTGCTTGTGTGAATGTACGATTTTGTGCGTAGAAGCAGTGCAAGTTTGTGGTGTGTGTGTGTCTGGGTATTTTTAATGTGTGTGCGTGCGTGTGTCAGGGTGTATTATCTGTGTATGCGTATGTGTATGGTTCGGTCCACGTGTATGTTTATAGTGCATTGCCAATGGTAATGTGTGTGGGTTTGTGTATAGGTATAGCCACTTCGGCAACTATTGTTATTCTGAAGCTGTGAACGTAAGGTTAATAGACTATTGTTCTAAACCAATTATAATAGAACAATCCTTTCGATTTCAGTGGGGAAATCTGTTTTCTTCGGGGAGGGGGGGTGCTATCAACGAATCTGGCCTCCAGGATGCAGGCATGGTGTAAGGTGGGTTCCCCATCCTCGGAGTTATCAACGAATATAACCTCCAAACCAGTCGGAAATGACTAGTTTTGTAGAAGAAAGGAGAAAGGAGGCGGAAAGACATGGACTAATAAAGAAATAGTTTTAAAAATCTTTCATAGAAAATGGAACTTGAATATAGCGGCGTTTACATATAACACGCACACACGCTACATACACACGTGTGTGTGTGTGTGTGTGTAATACTTTGTCTAAGTTTTAAATGAAAGACATTTTATGTGAAATCGTGTTTTGAAACAGATATTGTTATACTTTGAGAGGGACATACTACATTTAAAAACATACAATGAGCTTTCGTCCAGTTTCCATCTACGAAGTTTCACTCACAAGACATTGGTCAAATCAAAGCTATTTTAGAAGATACTTGCCCAACGTGCCATGCAATGAGACTGAAACCGAAACTACGGGATTGCAAAGGGAACTCCTTAACGAAACAGCTATCACGGCGCCTATGAATATTTATTTCTTTATGCGTTTTTTTAAATACGTAAAGTGTGTCAATATATATTTATTCTAAACTGCACCGTAACTGAAAAACAGTATTGAAGCACAATGTGTCTTCACATATAGATAGAAAAATATAACGAGTGTCTATTTGAAAATATTTATTTAAAAAGTACCTTCCAATTTGGATCTCAGCTCCGATTTCTGTTTTTTTCTTTTTTTTTTTCGCTTGCAACTTCAGTAAATATGGATTGATATACGCCAGCTAGTTCTAGTAATGCCTAATTTAAAATGACATCGGTAATCATAAAAACGAAAGGAAGAAAGAAAAATGATTTAATTCAGAGATTGTCAAACTTTTGGAGCTACCGCCAGCCACCACCTACTACCCACGGCCACGTAATACTCTCATCAAGCCCCACCCCTTTTTCCAGAAAGATCTGCCTACACGCAAATTATAAATAATATAAAATAAAATCGTCCAATAAAACTCCCAGCGGCAGAGCTGTCAGCAAAGATTGACTTCGATTAGAGGTGGTGGCTCTTAAGAATTCCTTCACGCCCCTTTGGTGTCGTATTTGCTTTGCTTGTTATTTGAGATTGTAACCTAGAAAAGCATGTAACAGTCGGTGGCCACAAACAAAAGCAGCCTTGGTAAGATCACGCTGGAATGTCCAAAAAATGTGTAAATCAGATAGGGAAAAGTAGGTTAAAACTAATGAACATCGATAACAAAGCGTAATAGCAACATATAAATACGGAAAACGGAGACATTGAACATTTATAACGTATAGCAAAAGCAACCTCAGAGGCGTACGTGGTATTGTCAAAAGGACAAAAATAGCACACGGATACAGCAAATCTAAGCACTTATACAAATAAAAACAGCGATTACTTGTTGGCAGATGGGGTGCCTACAAAACTTTCTCCCGAGTTGCAAAAGCAAATAGGTTATGTCGGTTCCCCACTCGAGAGCAGCCAACATATAGTTGACCATAGGAGTAGCGCAGTTCTTCTAAATTAAGCCCTACGACTGTCAGCGTCTGACCCTGTGATTTGTTAATCGACATGGCGAATCTGAGCCGGAGAGGGAATTGCAGCCTTATTATTACCAGATGGAATGAGAGGTATCCTTGGTATGAAGACAGTGTAGCAAGAGTTGCCTCCCTTGTTGTGACGATGACATCACCAATAGAGTAACGCTCTCTAGACAGGAAGTAGCTGGAGTTGCTTCCCGTTGGGGTTGCAGAGCCCTTTTTGTCACTTCCGCCGCAGGATCTATAAAGGGAATAACTTTCAGCTCTCTCTCTCTCATTTGCCTTTCGGCTACTAGCCTTCTGACCTGCCTGGCTCTTCGGCCAGGCGCGTTCGTCTGGCAACCCTAACATGGCCTCTTGCGAGCTAACTTCAAAACGGTAACAAATAACTTTACTTCATTCTTTCATCTACTACTCATTGACATGTCAGCTACTACTACTCATTGACATGTCAGCTATACTGTTCTACATAACTGCAAATTGTTAATTAAACGTTATACACACAAACCACGTCTCTTGTTACATTCATACACACCAGCATTTTGTTATAACAGTATCCCCCTTACCACATCCTGTAAGTATTGTTGCCTCAATAACATGAGGCATCACCTTTTGGACGACCATTGGAAAGCCTTCGGGGTTCCAAATTCCTGAGGAGCATGACAGTGCGCACCTTTCTTAAGTCGCAGTAAGTGTGGTGGCAATCCGGGAGGGTCTAGGGAGTTAAGAAATTATGTGGGGTAATTAACAACTTCGTCCGGATCAGCCATAAAGTCAAGGGACTTGTAGACGTGCATGTTTCCAGGCAAACACAGATTAGTCGGAGAAGGTGTCGTAGTTAAAGGCATTCAACATCCATCGTGAATTGCAAGTCCTAGAAATGCCACGTAACGATGATCGCCACTGTTTACTTTGCAGAAGTCGGCCACTTCGTTGCTCTATGGTTTCAGTATTTCGTGCAGCAGCAGTGGCAGCGGTGTCCCAGCTTCGTCGAACGGCACGTCGTCCTTCATCCTCTCGAGCGTGAGCAGCGAATGTTGCTGCGGCATCCCTGCTGCGTCGAACGGCACGTCGTCCTTCATCCTCTTGCGCGCGAGCAGCAGCAGTCGCGGCAGCATCTTTGTTCCGTCGAAGTTCACGTCGACTGTCATCCTCCGCTCTTGCAGCTGACGTCTGCACAGCATTCTGCGAGAGCCTGATCGCAGTCGCATTTACATGTTCGGTGAGACGCTTTCGCTTAGACCTACTTGCACCATTAGATAATCGACCAAGGAAATTATTTTCTTGGGGGCATTGTTTTTAGAAAATTAACCAGGGAGAACGATAAATAGTGGACAAATAACGTTTAAGTAAGCAAATCTAAAATGGGTATAAATTGTGAAAAAATGTGATAAATCTATGTGGTCTGAGAAAATGGGAATGTTTTGCAAGATTTTGTGTACCAATCAAATTTCAGGTTTTAAGTTACGGGCAACGCAGCATACGGTCTACCTGTGATAAAGGAAATTAAATAGTGTGGCTACAGTGGTAGGTATATAAGTGTCAGTATGTTTGTTCAGTTTGAACATAGCAATAAGTAAGTACTAACCATTGAAAGGATACACGCAAAAATGGCCGAAAAATCACAGCATGATAAACTGGAACCTTATGACCATAAACACATTAACTAAACCTCCTTTAAGGTGACAAATGTTGAAGAAGCATGCATTTCATGGGGTAGCTTATGAGAGTTCCCATATAAAAAACCTACCACTTGTCAAAGGAAGTGTGATCCTAGGTCGGACTTGACCGATATAAATAGGAGTGATTTCGCTCAATGAACAACACTCGAGTTGTCTGAATGGTTAGATAATACAAATAAGTGTGATGAAATCTACTGAACACAACTCACTGATGTGTGGTTGGCCAGAGGTTGCAATTTCGCACTTAATTGAGGTGCAATTAAACGGGGAAGACAACCGGGTGCAAAAACTAATCAATCATTCGCACAGTTTAGCCATGAGTGTGAAATAGCACAATCCACATACAGTAGGCGTTAAAATTTACACCTGGGTTAAATCGAGCTTTCTTGGTTAGGAGTGTGAAATGAGGCCAAAGTTCAAGGAACAAAATTTACCTCCCCATTCCGCACTTAATTGAGGTGCAATTAATTACACGGGGGAGACAACCGGGTGCAAAATTAAATTAAATCATCTTAAAGTTAATTAAACAAACTAAAGTTAAGTCAGAGGGATATAAAAATTCGCTACTCCATTTGTAGGACATGAGTAACCGATGCGTCAACTTTCGTTTGAATTGACCTTTATTTCCATAAGTTGAAATGCTTTGCTGCAACCATAATATGAACTTTAAAAGTGGTCCAAATGGGCTTCCCTAGGGGGTTCCCTTGCAAAATTCAAGTGATAACGAATGTGTGGTGCTTTACTTATGGCAGGCAATAACCATTTCGTTTAGTTTTTGTAAGAATCAAGTATAACCTCCCGAGGTTATGGTGCTTTTTTATTGTGTCAGTTTGAACTTTTATAGGTTAATGAATTCGGCTCATTGTCCCCGAGGGAGTCCTCTTGCTGAATTGAAATGAAAGTAAATGTGCCTCACTGTATCTACATCTGTAGTACATGAAAAACAACTAAGTCGAAATTCATTTTATTGGACTACCAATTATCGAAGCTATGACCCTTTGCTGCATTACAATAGCCAAATTCAATAAATGACTCACCGGGGCTTACTGCCCCCTGGGGGTCCCCTTGCTTGTTCCGGGTATAGACAGTGTCTTCAACATCATCTTTAGGCAATGGGTAACCAATGTGTCCGGTAAAGTTAGAATCGAACGTAAACTTCAAAAAAGTTATCAGGTACTAATACAGTGTTAATGTGAACTTCAATAGATATGTCGAAGGGACCTACTACCCCCCCTACCCCCGGGAGGGTCTCCTTGATACGTTCAAGTAAAAGTTCATGTGTTCACCTTCCTTTATAATCCATGGGTAACCAATGCGTCTCGCTTCCTGAAAACCAAACACCAACTCAAGCAGTTATGGCGTTTTGTTGCATTGATGATATCAACTTCAACATTCATCAAGTCGGTTTACTGCCCCCCAAGGGGTCCTCTACCTGAATTTCTGCGCAAGTGCATGCCTGCAAATTTATTTGTAGGCCATAAGCAAACAAAAGATTAATTTTGGTGAAGATGGGTGACAAACTGCAGGAATTATGGGGCCGTTATGCAGTAGTACTGCTGACTCCAAGCGAGAGGCTTAAGGGGGGTTATTTGCTCCTGAGGGGGGAGGGCACAATCGATGTGCGGAAAATTAAAATAGCCTAGGACACGTAATAGAACTTCAGAAACCTATGTATGGAATTTGATGAAAATCGGTTGTAAAATGTAGAAATGCATGCGGTTTCACAGACAGACAGCCATTTTCTGTTTTATATATATAGATAATAAATCCATAGCGTCCTCCAACCCAACGCCAAAAAGAGACCTTTCTACATACGCAAATATATTCTTACTCAATAAAAAATGCACAAATTTACAACGCATATTGAAGAAGTCAATAGTATATCACTAAAACAGCCCATCTATATATATATATATATATATATATATATATATATATATATATATGGAAAGTTATATTTAAATTGTTGGGTTAACAACGAGTAAATATTTATAACTGATATAAAAGCACTCAACAAGTATTTGGAGTATATTTATGATATTAAATAAATGGAAACTATATTTATAAAACCATATTTATTTCGTTATATATATTTCAGGAAGAAGGCATAACATATTGTTAATATGATATCCCTGAAATATATATAACGAAATAAATATGGTTTTATAAATATAGTTTCCATTTATTTAATATCATATATATATATATATATATATATATATATATATATATATAGTATATATATATATATATTAGCAGATGTTTTTGTATTTGTATGTCTGTGCATAATGCCAATGAGAGAGTGAGAGGGGAGAGATAGAAACAGAGAAGCAAAGTGAGGAAATGGTTCTTTACTTCTCGTCCTCCACCTCTTCATTCGTCACAACGAAGGAGAAATGTAAATAGTGTGAGTGTGTGAGTGAGTTAAAGAGAGAGAGGGGGCTGGTTACAGAGGGTGAGAGAGAATATGTGTGGGCGAGAAAAACACAGAATGAGAAAAAGACAGAGAAAAGAGAAAGCAACAGAGAGAGAGAACAAGTTCATCTTCAAGAACCCAAAGATCACCATGATATTATAGTTAGGATGTTCAGACTTAAAATCATAAAGTTGATGGATCCCTTGAAAAAATGTGAAATCTTTAGACCAGTTAAATGTGACATGTGCACAACTGCATAATGTCAAAAATGAGGATTGCCACATGCCCACATTTTGATTTGGTTTCATGAAACCTTCGGCTAAATGATATTGATTTATTTATCTCAGCTGAACTGACTGGTCCACAGCAAGATCCTTTGCTGCATGAAATTGTCAATTCCCAGATGATTCATGGGCCCTATAGTTCAATTAATCCATCCTCCCCATGCATGAGGGATAATAAGTGTACCGAGAACTACCCACGTCCCTCTGTACAAGAAACCCAAATTACAGAATGTGGCTACCCGCTTTACAGGGATTCACTTCGAAAAAAGAAATGGGCAGGAATTCATCATTGACAATCGGTGGGTTGTACCCTACTGTCCACTTCTTACAAAAACTTCCAAAGCTCATATCAATGTTGAATTCTGCAACTCTGTTAGGTCTATTAAGTATGTTTGCAAATATATAAACAAAGGTTTAGATACTGCAACATACACTCTTATGCAGAATGGAGTCAGCAGATAAATAAAAATGACGAAGTTGTACAGTATGAGAGAAGAAGATACATCAGTAACAATGAGGCTTTTTGGCGCATCTTCAATTTTCCCATTCATGAGAGGCACCTAGTCACCATTCATCTGAGTGTCCATCTAGAGAATGGCCAAATGGTTATCTTTACAAAACAAACAGCCTTGAACAAGCACTTTAAGTACCTACCCTTACTGCTTTTTTAAGTTATGTCAAGAAGATTAAGATGCAAGAAAACTCCTTTAACTAGAATTACCCAAGTATTACACCTGGAGAAACAATAATTGGCACAAGAGGAAACGTGGGGCTGACGCTCTTGCAAGAGTTTACAGTGTCCACCCAAGCCAAGCAGAATTCTACTACTTACGGCTCCTTTTGCATGAAGCATGTGGTCCCAAATCATTCCAAGATTTGAGATGGGTAAATGATGAGCATTGGGATCTTGAATTGACTAAAGCATTAGTGTCAGATTATCCAAGGAAACTCCGTAACCTTTTTGAAATTATGTTGAACATGTGTGAACTCGGCAGTCCCCTACAGCTTTGGATAAAACATCGTGAGGATATGGCTGAGGTCTTAAAGTATGGAGTACAACAGGCAAACCCAGATATCAATATTCAGTTCTCTGAAAAGATTTTAACGAAGCACTGATTGAAATTGAGGTTCAAATTTTAGCCATGGGAGGCAAAAATGTGCAAGAATCTGGTTCTGGACTGCAAAAAAAACCCGTAAAATTAGTGATTTAACTTCATGAGACAAATTATGATATCACAGAGTTGGCTGCATTTGTGAATGAACATGAACCTAAACTTCTTCCAGAACAACACTGTGCATATGATAAAATTATTTCGTCAGTCAGAGAAAAAAGCGGAGGAATTTTCTCTCTTGATGCTTCTGGTGGTACAGGTAAAACATTTGTAACAAAATTGCTTCTCTCCAAGGTAAGGCAACAAAAAAGAATTGCAGTTGTTGTAGCAGCGTCTCGCATTGCTGCCACCCTCCTCCCAGGAGGACGAACAGCTCAATCTGCTTTTAAATTACCGCTAAACCTGGTCACAAATGACAGTCCAATTTGTAACATAAGCAAAGGTTCAGGTTCAGCAGAAGTGTTGTGCCAATGCCATCTGATCATTTAGGATGAATGCACTATGTCACATAGTAGGCGGCAACAATAAATCTAGTTTTATAAGGAGATTCAGATAGACATTACTAGTCATTCCTAGAGGAACAAGAGCTGATGAAATAAAAGCAGGCATTAAGTCTTCGCACCTATGGAATAAAGTACAGACATTCTCCTTCAATACTAACATGCGGGAATTATTACATGGGGGCCAATGTGCAGAACAGTTTTCAACGCGGCTCCTCAAATTAGGAAATGGGAAAGTTCCAAATGATGGGAATGGTGATATCAGTTTAGCTCATATTGTTATCATGGTGAATTCCCCAGCTGAATTGAAGAACATGGTATTTCCAGACTTAAGTAATAATTATAATTCACATAAATGGTTGTGTGAAAGGGCAATTGTTACTCCAAAAAATGAGACAGTAGCAAGGATTAACCATGAACTTAATGAATAAGATTCCAACAGTCGTTAAGGAGTACAAATCAGTTGATTCAGTCCTTGGTGAAAATCAAGCTGTCCATTACCCAACAGAGTTCCTTAATTCTCTTGAGCCATCTTGAACTCCTCCACATAAACTTTTTCTGAAGGTAGGAGTCTCAATAATGTTTCTAAGAAATTTAGATCCTCCTAAATGTGCACGCGCGTGTGTGAACTCCATAACTAATATAAATGCACCAAATGCAAGTTGGTCTGCATGTGTATGCACTTTCGTACAAATGAGTATGTAGCATGTCCTGTTCATACAACCTATCTAAAGCTGTGGAACTTGTATTAGCAGCGGAGGTTGCATTGTAACAGTTGCAGAAGCGTTAATGACTCTGGTTGTAAGTTGCTTCATCCGGCCTTGACTGTATGTGTCATAATTTTGTTTGTGTATATAGTGTGTCCCTACAGAACAAAGAAGAAAGTATACGTACTTTCTAAGGAGAATGACTGAAATTAATTACTGCACTCGATATTAAAGTTACTTCTGCTCCTTATGAGATTAGCCAAATGAACTGTTTCTACGAAGATGATCTGAGCTGTTGTAAAAAGATTGTCTGGCGAGCTCATAATAGTTCTTGTGTGAGCTTGACCACAGAGAGAGTAAATGGAAGTATGATTGTTAAACCAATCGCTATTTCTTAGAGATACTCGGGTTGTTGATAAAAGCCGTATTGTTGATTTCATAGTTTTTTCCTAACCGCGATAGCAGTTTTCTGTCCATTGCTGCTATGTCATAATATTTCATAGCTGACCTGTTGTCCATCGCTTCTAGACTTTATGGTGAGTCTGCCCTTCCTCGCTATATCTACTGGGACTAACAGGACAATTACCAGACACACTGTGATAACTGATATCTTTGTTGTGTTACAGCGTCAATGGGCTGCCTTTATCGGTCTTCCTACACAGGCTTAAAATGTATGCTAGTTAACTACTGGTATAGATTATAAAAATTACATATTTTCTGTTGATACAGATGACTCTCGATTTTATTGATTTAGCCGAATATATAAATGGCCTAAATTTATGATTGGAGAAGTGATAAGGTCTGTTGACGTTAGCATGTCTGGGGTATAAAATGGTTGTTGACAAACACATACTTATGGATTCATATTCAGGTTACCGACATGTCACAAATACTACAACTTTATCGCAGTCTCGGAGGCTCTGAATGCTTGTACGGGTATTCCACTTATTTCAGTGACTAGGCTGTAATATAATCTATATATATATATATATACTTGTGTGCGAGCGTGTGTGTGGAGGGGGGTAAAGCAAGTTGCTATTTACATGTAATATTATCTATGGAAGTCTATATATATATATAGATATAGACTATATATATAGTTATAGATAGATATAGACTATATATATATACTAAACCTGAAACATGCGCAAGCTCAAAAGAGCCACAGAATGTTATAATAAACCTTCAAAAGTGTGGGACTAGAGTTGTTGCTCAAAAATATTGTAATCATTATCTATCGTATAATCTATGGCATCCTTTTATAAAAAAAAGAGACTCATAACGAACTCAAGACGACACGATCATTATTTAAGCTAATGTTCAATATCTCATATTAGATGTTTAGTAATGATTAATACGAAATGCACTTAAACCGAATTTTATATTATAAATTCACTTAAATAATTATCGTGTCCTCTTAAGTTCGTTATGAGTCTCTTTTTTTATAAAAGGATGCCACAGAGTGTACAATAGATAATGATTACAATATTTTTGAGCAACATCTCTAGTCCCACACTTTTGAAGGTTTATTATAACATTCTGTGGCTCTTTTGAGCTTGCGCATTTTTCAGGTCTAGTTTAATATTTTTTAAGGCAACGCTTGTAATAACTCTAGTTAAACATGATATATATTAATAATAAATTATCGTTGTAATGTAATTAGATTATATAATTGTTACTTTATAAATGATCTTATAAATATTATTGTAAGATGTATAAAAATATTTTCAGACTTTTAATATAAACAACTACAAAAAACAATCAATATTAAATAAATATATTTTACATAATAATTGTTTTAGTTGAATTAATAAAAATTAAATATTACATACAAATAGTCTAACAAAATAATAAAATAATCTAACATAAAACGAACAATAATATGGACATATATACAAGTAAATATGATACAACCAATATTCTAAGCATGTTATAACGAACTGAAAAAAAATAATTAATATAAATTTAAAAAATCATATATAAATTAACAATATAACTTACCAAAATGAGAAAAATATTTTGATGATAAAACGACAAAATACAGGAGAGAGATTCGAAAGCGAAACGATAAATAAACGTGCAAACAAAACGCTTTTGAGCAACAATTACTCTCGTTGGTTGATTAGCCAATAAGACGATGAAATTAGCCAATAAGACGATACATTACAAAACATGTTAGGAAGGAATCTCCACGGCCAGCGATACCCCTTGAATCTTTTATTCACAAGCTACGCATATATTGTCAGATCAGGTCAGACAACATGCAGACGTAAAACATTCTGTTGTTAGTCAGTGCGTGTCTAACAGATAGACCCACACGCTCGCACATATGTATATATATATAGATTATATTACAGCTTAGTCACTGAAATAATATCTATATATATAAACTTGTAGTTCCTGTCTGTTTGTTTGGTTGTTTGTTTGTTCACGAACTACTCCTATGGTTTTGGAGATAGACCCCCATAACTATATATATATATCCTGAAACTACATTTCCCAGGGTACTTGGATAAGTATATTTCATTTTAATCAAAGGGTTCCCGGGCGGCACAAATCCCCCGCTGAAAATGTTTCCCTTCGATTTATATGAAATTTAAACCATAGGTAAATGACAAGATATGATGCCTATTCCTAAAATGTTTGAATTGATATTTTGAAAAAAATTATTTACAAGAAACAAAATAAGAATAAGATTTTATAATGTAATTTTGATTTGATATATTACAAAAAATAATGTTTTCCAATTTTTTATGCATTACATTTTACATTGAATAATATTGAAATGCAGAGTTTTTCTCCATAAATTATATTACTGATTTAAAATCAATCATCATTTTCTTACAAAAAAAATGTGTGAAACGCAGCAAGGCGCGGGTAATTCGGCTAGTATATATTATATATATAAAACTGTTTGACAAATATATACCACACATTATATATATATATATGTGTGTGTGTGTGTGTGTGTGTGTGTGTGTGTGTGTGTGTGTGTGTGTGTGTGTAGGTAGATAGCTTGTTAATTGTTTTACGATCGTTTCAGAGATCGATACATCGATCTCTGAAAGGATCGTAAAACAATGGACTAGCTATCTACCTACACCTGACTTCTGCTTTAATTGTTCTATGCACACACACCCACATATCAGACGGCATTTTCCAGCGGCAACATGGTGCAGTCTGCGGCTAACCCAGGCTCTGCTACCCTTCGAGCTGAGGAGGGTAATCTCCAAGTATCGGAAGAGCCAAAATCCCACTGTCATCACCTCCATCTCTCTGTATTATGAGCAAATGGGGTCCCACATGCTGGCCGCCCACAGCCCCGGCGATGAGAATGGGGAAGGTGTTTCCCCGGAGGATGGTAAGGGAGATGCGCTGGAAGAGCCATTCCATCTTGCGAGGCTCACACCAGCTCAGCGCCTATAGTGGTAAGTAGGGAGGTAGTCCTAGGGACAAGGACACCTACACTACCTCAGAGATCAAAAGGGATTAATATACTTGTCGTCGGTTAGACAAGTCAGTCTACCGTGACGGTACTTCAAGGGGAACAGAGCTATGTAAAATTTAGAGATAAAAAAATGATAATAATATTGCCTAGAAAAGAAATACAAACAATTATAAAGGTTGTAAGGTTGCATGAATAATTAGAATTATAAGATTAAAGAATTTTCGAAAACAATAATGTTTACTAGAACTTACAAACACTATGTGTTAAATCAGAGATTCTTAAACGTATCGGTACACACCCCACCCACCCTCACGACAACATAATACTCTCAGCGTCCCTCACCTCTATTTCCAAAAAGACCTGCCTACACGCAAATTGTAAATAAAATATAATAAATAAAATAGTTCATGAATAAATATTATATATCTTTTTTATTTCATATATTTATATATAATATATGTATCATTTGATATTTACCCTACTATTATATCATATGTATACAATACTATAATGATATTATAAATAATTGTTTCTTCTTTTGCCACAAGACCAGCAATTATCTCAGTGCATTACTGGTGCTTGATTTCATCGACCCCGTAAGGATGAAAGGCAAAGTTTTCTCGGCGGAATTTGAACTCATACCGTAAAGGGGCGTAATTCTATGCTGCTACGCATGGCGTCCGACCCTGATTTGACGTATATGTACGTCAATACTCATCTTATTCCATTTCTTCGAGGGTTCTAAACCTCACTGTCAGGCTATAATTTCTTTAGTAAAAAAATATGGCGAAAGATTCTATTTCTAATTATAAATAATAAATTCATAGTGTCCCCAGCCCACCACCACAAAAGTGACCTTTCTACATACGCAAATATATTCTTACTCAATAAAATAATGCCCAAATTTACAGTGTGAATAACTGCCAACGCGTTGGGGGATTGTTGGAGAATCGGGAGTTATATTGTAGTTCCTGGTTTTATGAGTGGTACCAAAATAGATAATAGCTTTTTCCATTTCGATTTGTTAATCATGATTTGGGCCTTCGACATGGCCGTATTGACCAGGTTCACATGATATTCTTGTCTTTGAAGAAACAGTTTCAATTTTATCTAATCTTTTTCCCTTAATGCAGGGTTTGTCAGTATGGTGAAAATACGTCATGCCATATTGAAGTGAACGTTCAGTTTCGTATGTGAGGGGAAATTGAAGTACTGGTGTGTGTCTGTTAGTTTATAGACGATATTTGATTTAATATTCTCTTCTTTAATAATTAAGATGTCCAAAAAAAAGTAGTTCCATTGTGAATTGTATTGATTCGTGCAATCTGTTTAGGAGGGAATAGAACCTTTCCAGGTTTTTATGGCTTCTATTCCAGATAAAGCTGTCATCTAGATATCGTTTCCAGTTGTTTCTTATATATCATAGATGGCAAACTCTTGGTTGAATGTTTCCTTTATTCCTTTGAGAATATAATTTTCCTCTGGGAGGCTCATCACGATTGTTGCATATGTTGGGGCTACCGTTGTGAGTATGGCCGTTCCTAAAAGTTGGTGTCAAAGATTAAGTGGTTATTCTCAATACTATTTTCAGTCCTTTCAGAATGAAGTCTTTTGGCAATCTCTCTGGGATTGATCTGGGTGTTTTCCGCAGAGAGCAGGATGGATGAGGCAGTGTCCTGATGACGGCAGTAAGCTAGGAATGTGTTGACAGTTATCCCCCACTGCCTCTGATAGTATCAGCTAGAAAACGCTACCCGTCAGCTTTTCAATGTTCATAGCTAAAGGGCTTTCAAAATGTTTATTCGTAAACATACCGTATATCATTAGATACGGAATTCACAGTGGATCGGCAACTCACCAACCTATGTCATGGTGCACTAGATAGCATCCCATCTTTTCTTTGGAGGTGGGACTAGACGTCTACGGAGACGAGAGGAGCGTGGACGCTGCGGGGCAGGGGTTGAGCTGGTTCCTTATCACGTAGGCCACTTCACGTTCCCCGATCACAGTGGATTCAGTTATGTTGTGGATAACCTTGTTGATGAGGACACGGCAAGTGGTCACCGACGAAAGAAAATATGGTAGGGCCAGTGAGACTGGAGACCGAGACCGCCATATCTGACGGGTAAGGTGGCATGTTATCATCCGGTGTTATCAAACCGAATGTTGCATATCTCCTCAGCAGATTCAATCGTTGAGATCTGTGAGGCTTGGCTGTATCAAAGGGCACTGAGGAAGGTGTATAGGAGCTCTGGCATGGTGAAGCAGTTCCTTGCCAGAAAGAGTGCCAAGTGGGCGTCGATCAGGCTCAGTCTACTCGTCAGAGCTTCAAAGAATGATAGGCGGGAAGATAGGGGAACCGAGGATGAGGACGTCTTCTTTAGAGGTCACCTGCACACGATGGAGTAACGATCGCACGTCTGAGACGGAGGTCACGAAACCTTCAATGTCGTAATTGACGTTTACAGCCTCTGACTTAGATGAGTTGATCTCGTGGTCGATCTTTGACAGAACGGGAACCATTGATCAGAGATCATGTCAGACACTCTCTGCGGGACAGCTTATCGTCGCATCATCCAGGTACCAGATGTTGAGAGGGGTGGTGATGCTCCGAGCAATGTTGTCTACCCCTAGAGCAAAGAGACATGGGCTCAATGGATCACCCCGTTTGACGTTGGTTGAAGCTGGTATGATCCTGTCTGCAGTGAGGAGCATATTCGGAGACCCGTATGACAAGTAGGCCAATGGGTAGGCGGGTAGGGCACGACTGAGGAAAACATTAAGCCAGTGATCGTGGAGCAGACAGTTGAAGGTATTTCTTATTGACAGACTCTACACCTAAGTAAGAGTGATGTTTCGGCTGACAAAGACATTGTCGCTAAAAATGACCAGTGATACCCGCTACAACAACCACCTCACATCGCGGGGCAATTGTAGAATATTTTTTCGCAAATAGCGAGAAATGACAAGCAGAAATGACAAATAGTGATTGATAAAGATCTCTGGTACTCCAAAACAAAAAGCTAGTCGAGGAAACCTCTAGCAAAAGTGAGAACTAATAAATTATTCATTGAAAATCCATATTGAAGGGGAAAACTACATTGTTTCATTATCACGGTATGATATACTTCTGGATCACCATACTTTATTTAATAAATGGATAGTACATAAAATAAAATATATTTATAGGCTAACATATGTTCTTTTATTCGTTTACAGTTTTCAACCATTAGACAATGGCCATTCTATGGCACCCTCCTGAAGGAATTTAGACGATCATTTTTTTCAAGTCTGATACTCATTTTATCGATCCCTCTTTATTGAACCGCTAAGTTACACAATATAAAGTGGTATTAAACATAAATACTGACGGACACATACATATATATATATATGTATATATATACATATACGACGGGATTCTGTCCAGTTTCCATCTGACAAAATTCACTTACATGACATAAAAACTGTATTGAAGAGTAATGTGCCCGCACATATAGATAGAAAAATATAATGAGTGTGTATTTGAAAATAATTATTTAAAGAAAAGAAAATAATTCTATACAACCTACCAATTTGGCTCTCAGCTCCGATTATTGGTTTGTTTTCTTTCACTCTAAATGTGGACTGATTTACCTCATACAGGGATGTTGGTATGGTGTGGACAGTTTTATTTGTATATGTCTATGAGTACTTATCTTCTAGTGTTCATATATACTAAGCAAATATAGTAGTAGTAGTAGTAGTAGTAGTAGTAGTAGTAGTAGTAGTAGTAGTAGTAGTAGTAGTAGTAGTAGTTGTTGTTGTTGTTGTTGTTGTTTACCTCCTAGCCCTTGAGTGTTTCTAGCAGAGTCACATTTGTTGTGAACAGATCACCAATCTGAATTAAATAGAGATGATTAAATGCAGTCCGTTATAAATAAAGATGCGGGATATCATTTAACAATAATCTAGGGGTCAATGAATCATCGCACCTGTGAAATTTATTACCGACTACTACAAATTGTATGCAAGTTACGTGACAAAATTTCGATACCGCTATCTAGAAAAAATACACAGACAGAAATAGTCCCCATAGATGGCTATCAAAAATAAGGTGAGTTAAAGGACAACGAGTTGGGAATAAACAACGAAATAACATGCTCGTGAAATTGATATGCAAGTGACTGGGCATTCTACAGATTCGTGCTGGGTTAACCTAGTTTCCATGGCAATTCATCGTGACAGAGTATGTGGCATGGAAGTCCCTTTTTAATTGCAGTTGCAAGCCATATTTACCAGTGAACTGTTGCTTTGTGAACCAAAATGTTTTGCTCAATAACACAATACATCGCCAGGAATTGAACACACCACCTTCGATTGAGAGTCAAACACTCTAACTAAGAGACCATCCGGGTGTCTGTGTGTGTTTATGTTCATTTATTTATTTGTTTATTTACATGTTACTGGTTGGTTGTTTGTTCTATGTGTGTGTGTGTTTTCATTTTGTCCTTAATTGTAAGTTGTGATGTTGCTGTTCCACTCATATTTTCTATTTAATTTTGGTTGTAATTCTTTTATGTTTATTGCCTCTGTGATTTGTCTAAACATTGCGTCTTTTCTGTGTGTAGATTCTATTTTTATTTCTATGTTCTCTAATTTAACCTTGTGTTCTATTTTACCATGTTGGTAGAGTACAGATGATTCTTTACTATCTTGAAGGTCTCGCCAGTGTTCATTTATCCGTTCTCCTACACTACGAGCTGTCTCACCTATGTACACTATATTTTTGTCTCTACATTGTCCTTCAGTACACCTTATGCTATACACTACATTTCTAGTTTTACAGTTAATATGGGGGCTTATTTTACAGGTTATACATTTCTTATCTATACATGAGGGTCTTTGAAAAGGGTATGTCTTGCTAATAAGTGTTTTTACGGAGGTACCTGGTCTTTCTACTATCTTAATATTGAGTTTATGTTTATCTAGGGCCCTTCTAAATTTGTAAGCTAATTCACCTCTAGGGGTTGTATCGATGAACATTACACTCTGGTATTTATTGCTATCATACCATGAGTTTATTCTATTAGCCTTGTTCCTAGTTCTTTCTATTCTATACCAAAATTTGCTCCTATACAAGGGGCAGGTACCATTTATGTCATTATTTACCATTTTTTCCCATTTGGTTCTGGCTCCTCTATACACTCTGATTGTATCTCTCTGATTGTAGCCAGAGAACTGCATACGGTGGATGAAGTGTTGTATGTGTCTCTCTAGTTCTTCGGGGTTGCACATGCGGGACACGTTTCTCATCACCCGTACCAAATCCGCAATCAGTATGTTGATTTTGGTATGGTCCGAAACGGCCGAGTTTCGGTGGATCAGATGTTTGGAAGTCATGGGCTTGGCATAATGGGAATGGAGGATTTGTTTTTTGTTATTAATGGTATCTAACCAGAGCTCTGTGTCTAGTACAGGTAATCGATGGTTGGGGTGTTTACTTGGGTAGTCTATAGTATCTCTAATGCTCTGGTGGATGGAGTTAGCTATTTGCTGGATGCTTTCCATTGTGTTTTTCTCTAGTTCCTGACTCTTCTCTAGTGGGGGTGTCTTAACTACGATGTTTATATCATCAACGTAGCGGGAGTACATTATCAGGGTTAAGGGGTCTTCTAATTGTTCTTTAAGTTTAAGTTTAAGTCTACTGTCCCACCATACCATGAATAAGTTAGCTATGTCGCCTGCAATGCTAACACCAATGGCTGCTCCTTCCTCTTGGGCATATGTTTTTCCATTAAATTTGAACATATGTTCCTTAAGGGTTAGTTTTATGCTGGCCCCTACCGCATGTGCAATCATTTTCTTCAGTTCATCGTGGTTTTCGGGTGTCCGTATGGCTCTGGTCCACCCGTTCCATCTATCTGTGTGGGTTTTCTTGGCCATTGAGGTAATGGTAGGTGGTCTGCCTCTTGCTGGTCTTGTAGGGCACAGGTTGCTAAGGTCATATGTGTCTAGGTAATTATTACTATAGGTAAGTTTAAGTAGGAGTCCCATCTCACTGGTATCAATCCCACGGAACTCAACATTGCTCTCACTGATCATTTCTACGCATTTCTCCACAGCAAAATCCACGTCAATAGATGGATACAGGGACACAACATCCATACTACCTATTATGCAGTTTGTTAGGTCCCTAGATCGGTTACTCTCGCCGATTCTGCTGAGGAGGTCTTCCGTGCTGTCACATACATCTGGGGACATTTCAATGATGGGGCGTATGATCAGGGAGAGGAAGTAGGACAGTCTGTAGTTACTAGCAATGTTAGCTCCACAGACTGGCCGTGTTGGTGGTCCCGCGACAGGGTCACTGCCCGTTTTATGGTCTTTTCGAAGCCCATACAACGCCGGCACGTCATTGTTCCAGGCCTGGAAGTTGTTGGCAGTCCTTTTGTTGGGCTGCATTATATTCGTCCACATCACCATATGGGCATTGAGGGCTTTTTCTCTATCCTCATGCTCCTGTGGTGTTACCTCTCTTGTGTTAGTGATGTGGGGTTGCATTGCCTGGATGTAGTTTGGCAGGCTGTCAACCGACATTCTGCCAGACTTGTCTGTTGGAAAGCATGCTATCTCTCCATTACGCGAGATGAACATAAACACACACAGACACCCGGATGTGGCGCATGCGCAGACTGAGCACACAACACACACACAGAAGCAAAATGGCGTAGGACAGAACAAAGGAGAGGCACAGAAACAAAGAAAGGAATCCCCAGTCACTGAAGAGGTCACAGAGTGTGTGACGAAAGAACTATGACAATATATAAACAACTATCTGGTTGTGGAACCAACCAACCAACCAGAAATTTATAAATTTATAAATTTATTATAAATTTATTATAATAAATTGAAGTGAAAGCAACTGGTGCGTGTGTTTCTTATTGGCAATATGACCCTCCCAAAGTATAACAATATCGGTTTCAACACACAATTTCAGATAAAGAATCTTGCTAAACAAATTCAGAAACGAAATATATATATACATATATACGTGTGATATGTGTGTGTGTGTATGTATTCACCCTCTCTCTCCCCTTATCTCTCTCTTTATCTCTCTCTCATGCTCTCCCTCTTTCGCTCTCTCCCTCTCTCTCTCTCTTTGTGATGTTCTTACTCATACATAGCGTATTCGTATTTTCAGCATTGACAACTGAGCATTCTTGCACATTTTTAAATTTAATTTATGCAATATCATTTTAAATCTGTTGTCCTCTCTTTTTTCAAAATGGAAAATCGGTCAACCAAGAACAATGTGAACTAGAAAACCTGCTATCAGTAGTATTATCGGCAATGATAAAAGCCAAGACTACACTAATGTGAAAATATATTAAAGCTGCAGCTCTCGGACAACTGATAATACATGTTATGGAAGTGTATGTCGTCTTCTTCAGAGGTTGCTGTCAAAAGAAATTGTCACTACTTCACCCAACTGAAACCCCAATGAGACAAGCCGAGCTCATGGATATTATCCAGCCATCTTGCTCGGGCTCTACCCCTGGGTCTCCGATCGGTTGGTTTTGCCTGCAAAATATATCCAGCAATCTTTTCCTTAGACGTTTTGATCATATGTGCATAGTATCGAAGTGTTGATCTCTCAATTCGGGGAAGTAGTGGCACTAGCTGGAGTGACACTCTGGTCTCCGAGCTACGCACTCTATCGTGTAACGTTACTGTAATGACTCTTTGGAGGAACCCTATTTCGGCCGCTTGTATTCACGACCGTAGATAAGGAATGGCAGAAATCCGAATTCAAGATAAATAATGCTATGTGGGAACCATTCTTGGGGGTGCCGAACTCCGCCAATGGTGTGTAATGTAACCTCACTTGTTCATAATTTTCATGAACAGGAGTGATAGGCGCAGCCGGGTTAGAATTTGTAGATGACGTAGTACTACTTAACTCGTTTTAAAGTGATCTCCGACAGGCCGGTGATAGGTTAGCTGTCGAGTGCTGCACAGCAGGAATTAAAGTCAGTGCTTGCACATATACATGTCTATTTACACGTTCATGTAAATTAATTTTTCGTAGTTGTGCTTAGTCTTTGCTTCTTGCGAGTTTAATATCTGAAGATATTTAAAGTTGTATTTGGTTCTCATATGCATTTGTCACTGTAAAATCTCATGTTTGGTTACTTTTATGCCCATATTGTTTAGCTCCATCATGGGATTAATTCAGCCATATACTGATGATGGACCTTTTACCAGAGTACTACGTGTGCTTTTTTGGTCCTAACCTTTTGGTCTATGACTTCGGCATTTTGAAAGCCCTTAATATAGGGCACTGCCTCTTTAAATGTGAGAAAGAATGTGAGAATATATATATATATATATATATATATATATATATATATATATATATATATATATATATATATATATATATAGTAATAATAATAAATTTGAAGACTAAAATCCAAAGAGGGCTCAATAAGGATAAATATATATCAAATATATAAGAACCGTAGAGCAAATATTTATTAAAATAACAGATTAAAGTTTAAGCAAAGAATCGCTGCTTTCACTCTTAACGGGATCTTCTGAAACTAACGAAGTCAATCTGTGAACGCAGAAGTGAATATTTCAAAAAACGTCGCAACCGGAGGAAGACAGGAAGACGATACTTTGGTATCAGTAGTATTATCTTATCGTCTTTTGATCACATGTGTGCGTAGTATCGAAGTGTTGATCTCTCAATTCGGGGAAGTAGTGGCACTACCTGGAGTGACACTCTGGTCTCCGAGCTACGCACTCTATCGTGTAACGTTACGGTAATGACTCTTTGGAGGAACCCCATTTCGGCCGCTTGTATTCACGACCGTAGATAAGGAATGGCAGAAATCATTTTTATCAGTAGTATTATCAGTATCGTCTTCCTGTCTTCCTCCGGTTGCAACGTTTTTTGAAATATTCACTTCTGCGTTCACAGATTGACTTTGTTAGTTTCAGAATATCCCGTTAAAGATGAAAGCAGCGATTCTTAGCTTAAACTTTAATCTGTTATTTTAATATATATATATATATATATATATATATATATATATATATTCTCACATTTACATACATACATACATATATATAATGTATATATATAATTTATATTATATATCATAACTATAACAAATTTGCGTCCGAAACATACTTTTTTATCCCGTTAGGAAAATAAGTTAGATTACTTTGAATAAATAATGAATATATACAACCACTCTAACTAATATGCCATGTGCCTTCACATTGTATATGTAGGTGTATATATATATATATATATATATATATATATATATATAAGTATTGAAGTTTCCGTTGAAAATTTAAAAAGTCATAGGAGTGAAGAGTGCTCTATGTAAGTTACAGAGCTAAATTTAATGTATAATAAACATTTGTGAAGATATAAAGTAGGTAAATCAAAAAGCAGGGGGGGGGGCGTCACTGGTGGATGTGAAGTAAAAATAAAGTTAAATATAAAAATAAAAGTAAATCAGAAAGAGAACTCTGTAAAGAAGGTAAGTTAAGGAAAGTGAAGAACAAGAGTTTATGGAGGATAAGTATCTGAAAGTGAGTTAAGTTTATATGAGCTGGAAAGCAAGTGTGATTTCATGTGTGGGCAACTGGTGAAAATTTATGTTTTTGCATTTAGGCAGGTTTTTGGTGATTTAAGGTTCTGTAAATTCCAATATTTTTCACTTATGCAGAGTGCGCATCTTCTTGTTCCTCTTGCATATTCTTTAGATTGGTTTAAAATAAACCAATCTAATTTATATTGGATACCTTATTCTTCCAGCCAGGGCTGTTGTAAATCTGTTTTCAGGATGTCGGAAAGATGCGACATGTGAGTAATAACGCGTTTTGAATTTGTCTTGTGTCATACCCACATATCATTCGCTGGTGGCTGGTGGGTTGTTGCTGGTGGTTGTCACTTTAGCCGCATACACAATGGCTTTGGTGTTGCATTTACCTTGTAATGGGCATTCACTTTTGACTCTACAGGAGCAATTTTGATGTTCTCTGGGTATTTTCTTATTGAGGATATAAGATTTAATAGGGGGACCGCAGGAGTAGCTGATTTTGACACAGTTTCTATTGAAGATCTTAGAGTATCTATGTGTTTATAAAAAGCAGTAGGCAGATCTAGGTTTATATCTAGAAAATTAACATTAGAAAGGTTAGTGTCAATGGTAATTTTAAGATTAAAACTAGCGAATGTTTTTATTAAGTCTTTCCTGAATCTATTTAAGTTATGGCTTATAGTGGTATGGGAAAGTATTAGACCATCGTCACGATAAAGCCCAAAGGTATTGTTAGGGAATTAATCTTAAAATTACCATTGACACTAACCTTTCTAATGTCAATTTTCTAGATATAAACCTAGATCTGCCTACTGCTTCTTATAAACCGTACCATAAACCTAATGAAAATTTAAAATATATAAATAAAAGCTCTTGTCATCTTCCTATAGTTTTTAAAAATCTTATCACTAATATTAGCCGTAGGATCTCCACCCTCTCTTCCTCAGAAGCTATTTTCAATAAGGCATCCCCTACTATAATAAAGTCCTTCAAAATAGCGGATTTAGCGAACCGATAAAGTACATACACAACCATACTAACTCCTTTAAACATAATAATAGGAAAAGAAAAATAATCTGGTTCACCTCCCCCCCCCCCTATTCCTTAGCAATTAAAACTAATGTAGGCAAAAAATTCCTAGAGCTCTTAGATAAACATTTCCCTAGAACACATACATACTATAAGATCTTCAATAGAAACTGTGTCAAAATCAGCTACTCCTGCGGTCCCCCTATTAAATCTTATATCCTCAATAAGAAAATACCCAGAGAACATCAAAATTGCTCCTGTAGAGTCAAAAGTGAATGCCCATTACAAGGTAAATGCAACACCAAAGCCATTGTATATGCGGCTAAAGTGACAACCACCAGCAACAACCCACCAGCCACCAGCGAACGATATGTGGGTATGACACAAGACAAATTCAAAACGCGTTATTACTCACATGTCGCATCTTTCCGACATCCTGAAAAAAGATTTACAACAGCTCTGGCTAGCAGAATATGGGATTTGAAAGTCCAAGGTATCCAATATAAATTAGATTGGTCAATTTTAAACCAATCTAAAGAATATGCAAGAGGAACAAGAAGATGCGCATTCTGCATAAGTGAAAAATATTGGAATTTACAGAACCTTAAATCACCAAAAACCTGCCTAAATGCAAAAACACACATTTTCACCAGTTGCCCACACATGAAATCACATGTGCTTTCCAGCTCATATAAACTTAACTCACTTTCAGATACTTATCCTCCATAAACTCTTGTTCTTCACTTTCCTTAACTTACCTTCTTTACAGAGTTCTCTTTCTGATTTACTTTTATTTTTATTTTTAACTTTATTTTTACTTCACATCCACCAGGGACCCCCCCCCCTTCTTTTTGATTCACTTACTTTATATCTTAACAATTTTGCATATTTTACTTCCCCCTTTTCTTTCACTACCTGATATCACATGTCACTTGTGTTTTCAACTCCAGATATATTCCGTTGTCCATCAGCCGCTTTTATGTATTTACTCGCGTATAATTTGTACTCATTTATTCATACGGCTGGTTTTTATATTGTGTGTATGCGTGTAAGTGTGTATAGCTGTTTGTATATGTATACGAATGCATTCGTATGTGCGCGTGTATGTGTATATATGTGTGTGTATGTGTATTTTTATATCAATGTTTTTTACATACTTATATATATGTGTGTGTGTGTATGTTCTTACAATTTTATTTCTATGATTTTTTGTTCACGATTGCCTGTGTTTTTACCTTTATGATTTTTTGTCTTTAATTTTCCTGTGTATACTCCCCCCTCCTTACGTTTTTCTGTTTCATTTTCCCTTCCCCGTCTCTGCCTATCCTTCGCACTCACTCCTTCGTTCACTCCACCCCGCTTCAGACCCCTACTTTCTCATCCCTCCCCCTGCTTTCACCCAACGCCCACCATGCCCAGCCTGAGATCCTTTCTCCACCAACTACATAATCGCCTCAAACTTTTCCTCACCCCCTCCTCCCACCCTGCTATCTCCCCTCTGCCCTTCAACTCTCCCACCTTCTCTTCGCCAAAACCCAGCACTCCAGCCACATGCTTTTCCTCAGCCACTGCCTCCGCCTCCACCTTATCCCCCTCGGCTTCCGTCTACACTTCCACCCTTCCCCCGCCGCTTCCCCCTCCACGCAACATATCCTCACCCGATCCTCACGCGCAACTCCATCCGCGCCTCCCGTTCCACCCTCCGCCAACTTGACCACCAACTGACCCCCACCCTCCTCCGCCTTAACTCCACCTGCCACCCCCTCCTCGCCCAAGCCATCCTCTCCTTCATACAAAACCTCAACCACAACCTCTTCTCCTTCCTCAGCCCCACCAAAGCCCGCAAGCTACACTCACTCCTCCCAACCACCCCCATCCACCACCACCCGCCCATCCCCATACGCCCACCACTTTCCACCTCTCCCTCTACCCACACCCCTACCCAATCTCCCCCTCCACATCACCCCCCCCACCCCACCACTTGTTGTCACCATACCCCCTGACCCCCCCTCTCCGCACCTGAGCACTCACTCCTTAGTAGAGGCCTTCGCTTCATACCCCACACTCCGCACAGCGACGAGTTCCGCACCCGAACGGAAGTCGAGCGATTCGTGCGACGCACTAAGCTACAGGCACATTTCGGCCGAACGCCACCGGCTCCGGACGCCCCAGACCCGTTTCTCGCACTGGGCCGACGACCATCTTCTTGGACGCCGGCCCCAGGGCAATTTAGCACGCTGGAAGCGTTCGTCGATGCCAGCCGTAGCGCAGTAAATCGTTTCGACTTCCGCCACCGTTCCAAACGGTACAATATCTCACGGGGCGAACTCCTCGCTCTCCGCTCCCTCCGTAGCCGAGATGACATCGTCATCAAACCGGCGGACAAGGGAGGCGCCGTAGTGGTGTGGCGCGCGGACCTCTACACGGCCGAAGCCCTCACGCAGCTCTGTAACCCCCTCTTCTACCGCCCTCTACCCTGCGATCCCACCCCCCTCTACCAACAACAGGTCTCCTCCACTATCCAAGACGTTATCGTCTCCCCCCCCCTCCCACCGCTTCCCACCTCATCGTCCGCACCCCCCGCACCCCCACCATCTACTTCCTCCCCAAACTCCACAAACCCGACAACCCCGGCCGCCCCATCGTCTCCGCTTGCAACTGCCCCACCGAACTCATCTCCGCCTTTCTCGACTCCATCCTCGCCCCCCTTGTCACCACCCTCCCCTCCCACATCTCCGACACCAACCACGCCCTGCGCCTTTTCGACTCCTTGACCTACCCACCCGGCCCACAGCCCTTCCTCTTCACCCTAGACATCAAGTCCCTCTATACCGTCATCCCCCACGCTTATCGTTTTCGGTACGCCTGACCGATTTAACTCACTCGATATGCAAATTAGGCTGCTCAGCCGTTAATTTTCATAAGGAAAGTATATACTTTCGAACGTTCAACCATCTGGCAGAAGGGTATACGGTGCTGACGATAGCTAACAAGCTTGAAACTAGTACATCGTTCCTGTGTCAGTGTTGAACAAAAAGGTGACGTGGTTGCCTTAACACCGTACGGCATAAATTCAGGCTGTTCAGTTTGTTTACAAACGAACAAAGCGGGCGTTATAATAAGCGTCCGCTAAACTGATACGTACATATATGTATGTGTACCTGTATGTATATATATATGTATATATATATATATGCATGCTACTGTACGTCTGTATGCATATATGTATGTACGTATACATACATACTTACATTTAAGTAAGTGCCGTACTAAGAGTGAGAAATGAAATTTCGTTTTCATTTTATTACAACTTATCGTTTTCGGTACGCCTGACCGATTTAACTCACTCGATATGCAAATTAGGCTGCTCAGCCGTTAATTTTCATAAGGAATGTATATACTTTCGAACGTTCAACCATCTGGCAGAAGGATATACGGTGCTGACAATAGCTAACAAGCTTGAAACTAGTACATCGTTCCTGTGTCAGTGTTGAACAAAAAGGTGACGTGGTTGCCTTAACACCGTACGGCATAAATTCAGGCTGTTCAGTTTGTTTACAAACGAACAAAGCGGGCGTTATAATAAGCGTCCGCTAAACTGATACGTACATATATGTATGTGTACCTGTATGTATATATATATATATATATATATATATATATATATATATATATATATATATATATATATATGCATGCTACTGTACGTCTGTATGCATATATATATGTACGTATACATACATACTTGTATATATATATATATATATATATATATATATATATATATATATATATATATATATATATGTATATGTATATATATGTATATATATGTGTGTGTGCGTACGAACCTCTGTATGTTTTCTACTTTTTATTTATTTTTTCTAGTGTTACTTTATAATTGATAACCACTCCCTCTTACTTTCTCTTTGATTTAATTTTTTTATTCTCATATATGTTTTCATTTTCATATTTTATATTTTTATATCTGTATCGACCTTCAGCCTGACTGATACACTCCCTTCCCTGTATATATCACATACATGTATGTAGTTGCGCGTGTGTGTGTGTTTATACGCGTGCTTTCATACTTGTATGTGTAAATATTTCAACCTTGAGTCTGTATGTACGCTAACTCTATTATCTTACAATTTCTTTTTTTCAACATATATTATATACGTATTTGTGGTCACACATACACTGATATGCTTGCACTCATGTATGTACATACGCACACATATTTTCACTATACACATGCATTTGTACATACACACATATGTACATTTGTATGTGCATATACACACATTTATACACATACCTTTACTATATTTCCTTATTTTATTTTTATATATCTCTTGCATTACTTTTATTTATATATTTTTTTTTGCCCGTTAAAATTTTGCCTTTCTTGAGAGGATTTTTCAAATAATCCACTATGTTTTAACTTGCCTTGACTGACGAACGAATGAGGACGTTTCTTGTATTCGTTTTATTCGGGAAACCTCTGGTAATGAGGTATTTATATTGTATTGTTTATTAAACATTATATATATATATATATATATATATATATATATATATATATACATATATATATATTATATATATATATATACATATATATATATTATATATATATATATATACATATATATATATATATATATATATATACATATATATATATATATATACATATATATATATATATATACATATATATATATATATATATATATATATATATATTAGAAAGTGAGGTTTTTTTACAAAATGAAGAATAACTGAGGTGTCCTACACGAGTGAAAGTATAAAGAAAAAAAGATGAAATCGAAAATGCAACTGGAGTCTTATTTTTAAAAAATTATATGTATTTGTTTTGTTCCTTTACCGGTTTCTCACATGTGAGATATGAGAAAAACCACAGACCTTCCATCTCAACTCTACTTTTGAAAAGCAGAAAAACTGCGAAACCGGTAAAGGAACCAAACGAATATATATAATATTATGTGAATTGGCGGTATCGGTAGAGAATCGGACGCCATGTTTTCCAGCATAGTTTCGTCCCTTTACGGTCTGAGTTCAAATCCCGCCGAGGTTAACTTAGCCTTTCATCCTTACGAGGTCAATAAAATAAAGTACCAGTAATGTACTGCGTAATTGCTGGCCTTGTGAAAAAAGTAGAAACAATTATATATATATACAATATATAATATATATATATAAACGTTTATATATGTATAATTGTTTCTACTTTAGGCACAAGCCACCAATTATCCAGTGCATTACTGGTACTTTATTTTATCGACCCCGTAAGGATGAAAGACAAAGTTAACCTCGGCGGGATTTGAACTCAGATCGTAAAGGGACGTAACTATGCTGGAAAGCATGGCATCCGACCCTCTACTGATACTAAAGCCAAAACAATGCAGGTATGGACATAGAATAAAGAATGCAAATGCAAAAGATATTGTTGACAATTAGTCTTTTACCTTAGATTTATTTAAATGTCCTTAATTTTAGAGATAATATCTCTTCTTCGGAGGGAAGTAAAGCGGTTAAACCAGTGTTCTAAATAGTTTGCCGAAGTCATGCTGACAGGAAATGGTATAGAGTATCTGTTCAATCTCTAATGTCAAAGAGTTAAGGTTAGGTGGATAAAGAGTAGTCTCCCTTTAAAAGGTTTTTTTTTGTACATGCCTGTTTAAGTGTGTGGGAGAATGCGTGATGTTGTAAGTATGTGTGTGTGTGTGAGTGTGAGAAGATATGTCTATACGTAAATGTGGGGGATAGATCTTATCTTGTGTTAGAACTGGTCTTTGTGTGTGTATGTGTGTGTGTGAGAGAGAATAAGTGGAGGTGTAAGCGTGTGTGTGTGTGTGTGTGTGCGTATGTGTGTGTGTGTGTGTGCGTGTGTGTGGGAGTGGGTGTAAATATGGGGCTAGATGCTCTATCAAGTTATAAATTGGGTGTTGAGTTCTAGTCTATTATTGATTTGTGGTTGTGTTTTGTCTATAATTAATGTTTTCTTAATTCTTAGATTGCCGGGGTTTCTTTCCTTAGTTTCTATCCTAACTGTTATGGTTTTGTCGGTGTTTTTGCATTTAACTAGGTGTTTCTTAAATGAGGAAGCGTTAGTATTGAGGTGTTCTTTTATTCTTATGTGGAGTGGTCTGGTGGTGCTACCTACGTAGAAGTTTCTGCATTTGTCGCACTCTAGTCTGTATACGACGTAAGCCTGGTGGCATAGGTCTGTGTCGTTGATGAGGCAGTTGGCTAGCTTGCAGCGGTTGTCGTGTCTGGTGAAGTGTCTTTTGGTTAGCTGTCCGCGTAGAGAAGGACCTGAGTGGGCCAGTTGGATATCTAGTCCCTCTCGTCTGATAGCTTTGCGGATGGCTATTGTTGTTTCGTCACTGAAGTGTGGGAGCTTCAGGAAGTAAGTGTTAGTGCCTCGGGTATGGGAGTCCTCTGCTCTTTCTGGCACGGTTTGTGGTGGATGTCGTGTATCCGTTCAGTTTGAGTACTTCCAGGAAATGTGTGGTGTGTGTGTCTCGGTCTCTAGCATCGGTGCATTTGTTCCGGATACGTGCCAGTTCGTTCCTTATGTATCCGAACTTAGCGCCGGTTGGGAGGGCCGATCTGAAATATACGAACAGGTCCCTGCTGGCGGCTTTTTCATAGAAGCAGATGTGGATGTTACCTTCCTCTGTTACCCTGAGTTGGAAGTCCAGTAGGGATAGGGATCCGCGGTTGAACTTTATACTGGCGTCCATGCTGGAGAATGTTATGTATATTTTATCCGCCTCCTCACGGGATGATGTAAGGATGAGCATGTTATCTACATATCGGGTGAAGAAGGTATGGGAATGGCAGGTGTTGAGGGCTCGGCATTCTAGCTGGTTCATATAGGTGATGGCCAGCAGGCCCGATTGGTTGGATCCCATGGGCAATCCTGTTGTCTGTCTGTATGTGTGGTGGTGGAAGGTGAAGTACGTGTTGTCCACTGTGAAGGACAAAAGCTGGTGTATGTCCGTCGGAGGGAGGTTGTAGCAGTGGATGTCCTCTGCGATCACGCAGTCCGTCAATAAATCGACAGTTGGATGAGCGGGGACTGTAGTGTAGAGGGAGACAATGTCGAGGCTAAAGGCGTATCTATTTAGTTTAAGTTGTTCTGGCTGGTGTTGGTGTAGTCTACGTATGACTTCGTCGGAGCTACTGACATGCCCTGGAAAGGTGGAGACTAGAGGCTTGAAGACCTGGGAGAGGAGCCAGGAAATGTTGTATAGGGGTCTTTCTATGCTAGAGACGATGGGTCTTATTTGTGTCTTAGTACTATTCTTGTGGGTCTTGATGAGGTGGTAGAAAGTGGGCAGTCTGCTATTTCTAGTGGTGTAGTTGAGCTTAACTTTATTTGGGTGTTGTTTTCTCCTACAGATGTCGAACCAGATGGAGTTGGTCTGTTTTTCGATCTGGGCTGCAGTCATGTCCGGGATCTCTGTATATATTTCATTGTCGCTTAGGTGTTCAAAGGCTAGGTTGTTGTATGTGGCTTGAGAGATGACGCAAAACTCTTTACCTTTGTCGGGTGGTTAGTATATAAGTTCCCTATACCGTAGGTTTTTCAGGGCGAGTTGTTGTGTCCTGGAGATGTGATGATCGAAACTGACTCTGAAAATCGCAAGGTCCTCAGATACGTCTTGATTCTACGAAGGTGATTTTTCTATTATATATATATATATATATATATATATATATATATATATAATAGGAAAATCAGCTTCGTAGAATCAAGACGTATCTGAGGACTTTGTGATTTTCAGAGTCAGTTTCGATCATTCATCACATCGATCGTGCCTCGAGCTGGTCGCCAGAGAAACGATTGTAATATGTCCAATAAATTCCATTCGTCGCAACACTGATTCTCTTTTTTTCTGTGATATATATATACAGTATATATATATATATAGAACACATAATGCAGCAGCCTGGAATTCTACTTTTTATAACCCTTCCGATACATCCTTCGACCTACGACGAGTCCACGGCACGACTTTAGCTTCTAACAAACGCACGCAATTGCCGTCGCAGGTCGATGAACAGACAGAAACACAATTTAATATAGCTAGATCTAAACTTAGAAATATTATAGAACAGTATAGCAAGAAACAAAATAGAATGGAGGCCCAGCAACTGGAGAAAAATATGCAAATGGCTTGCGTAAGCTCATGCAGCGCTCACGTAATGGAGAGATTGCATGCTTTCCAACAGAGAAGTCTGGCAGAATGTCGGTTGACAGCCTGCCAAACTACATCCAGGCAATGCAAGCCCACATCACTAACACAAGAGAAGTAACACCACGAGAGCATGAGGATAGAGAGAAAACCCTCAACGCTCATATGATGATGTTGACAAACATAATGCAGCCCAATAAACGGACTGCCAACAACTTCCAGGCCTGGAACAATGACGTGCCAGCGTTGTATGGGTTTCGAAACGACCATGAGACGAACAGTGACCCAGTCACAGGACCACCAACACGGCCAGTCTGTGAAGCTAACATTGCTAGTAACTACAGTCTTTATTACTTCTTCTCCCTGATCGTACGCCCCACCATTGAAATGTCCCCGGATATATGTGACAGCACGGAGGGCCTTCTCGGCAGAATCAGCGAAAATAACCGATCTATGGACCTAACAGACTGTATAATACGTAGTATGGATGTTGTGTCCCTGTATCCATTGACGTGGATTTTGCTGTGGAGAAATGCGTAAAAATGATCAGTGAGAGCAATGTTGAATTCCGTGGGATTGATACCAGTGAGCTGGGACTCCTACTTAAACTTACTTATAGTAATGATTATCTAGATACGTATGACCTTAGCAACCTCTTCCCCACAATGCCAGCAAGAGGCAGACCACCTACCATTACCTCAATGGCCAAGAAAACCTACACAGAAAGATGGAACGGGTGGACCAGAGCCATACGGACCCCCGAAAACCATGATGAACTAAAGAAAATGATTGCACATGCGGTGGGGGCCAGTATAAAACTAACCCTTAGGGAACATATGTTCAAATTTAATGGAAAAACATATGCCCAAGAAGGGGGAGCAGCCATTGGTGTTAGAATTGCAGGTGACATCTCTAACCTATTCATGGTATGGTGGGACAATAAACTTAAAGAACAATTAGAAGACAGCAACCTCTTAACCCTGATAATGTACTCTCGCTACGTTGATGATATAAATATCGTAGTAAAAACGCCCCCACTAGAGAACAGTCAGGAATTAGAGAAAAACACCATGGAAAACATCCAGCAAATAGCTAACTCCATCCACCAGAGTATTAGAGTTACTATAGTTAGAAACCATTAATAACAAAAAACAAATCCTCCATTCCCATTATGCCAAACCCATGACTTCCAAATATCTGATCCACCGAAACTCAGCTGTTTCAGATCACACCAAAATCAACATACTGATTGCAGATTTAGTACGTGTGATGAGAAACGTGTCCCGCATGTGCCAAAGACCTAGAGAGACACATACAACAATTCATCCGCCGTATGCAATTCTCTGCTTACAATCAGAGAGATAAAATCAGAGTATATAAAGGAGCCAGAACCAAATGGGAAAAAATGGTAAATAATGAAACAAATGGGACCTGCCCCTTGTATAGGAGCAAATTTTGGAATAGAATAGAAAGAACTAGGAATAAGGTTAATAGAATAAACTCATGGTATGATAGCAATAAATACCAGAGTGTAATGTTCATCAATACAACCCCTAGAGGTGAACTAGCTTACAAATTTAGAAGGGCCCTAGATAAACTTAAACTAAATATTCAGATAGTAGAAAGACCAGGTAAAACAAATAAAAACACACACAGACACCCGGATGTAACACATGCGCAAACTAAGCACACAACACACACAAAAGCAAGATGACGTAGGACAGAACAAAGGAGAGGCACAAAACAAAGAAAAGAATCCCCAGTCACTGAAGAGGTCACAGAATGTGTGACGAAAGAACTTGGACAATATATGAACAACCGTCCGGTTGTGGAACCAACCAACCGGAAATTTATAAATTTTTAAATTTATAATTTAGTTTATAATAAATTGAAGTGAAAGCATCGGGTGCGTGTGTTTCTTATTGGCAACATGACCCTCCCAAAGTATAACAATATCGGTTTCAACACACGTTTTCAGATAAAGAATACTGCTAAATAAATTCAGAAACGATATATATATATATATATATATATATATATATATATATATATATATATATATATATATATATATATATATATATATATATATATATAAATATATAAATCTCTCTCTCTATATATATATATATATAAAAAAAACATGAGAAGAAAGAAGAATACTGCGTGGTTGCACATGGGTTACATATGATAAAATTAGTCCCTCGTCAGTGATTTGCCAACCATCATTGATATTTCATCACATTAAAAATCATTATATCTCAGGTTGATGCGAGCAATAACTAAAAAAAAGCTATTGGGACAAGTAAATCGCGTAAAGCGAGTGAGACAAGTAAACAACATAGATGGATAAAAGCAAACCGAAGATAGGAAAATAAACAAGCAACATGGTTATACGGTCAGCATAAGCTGGGTGGATTTCATGAGCGATCAAGATACAGACCGTCCGACGTGAGTGAAATGTGAGCAAGAAAAGACCCCACTACTAGCCAAACGGGGGTAAGTGAGAAGGGGAGAAACAGAGAGTGAGTGAGTGGAAGTGCGAGGAAGAGGTCAGTCGAGAGAAAGTGTAACTGACAGAGGGGGCGAAAGAAGGTGAGAGAAACAGAGAGAACGGGGAAGCAGTAAGAGAGAAACAGACAAACGCAGCCGAGGTAAATATGTATAAAAAACATAAGAAAGAAGAATACTGCGTGGTTGCACATGGGTTACATATGATAAAATTAGTCCCTCGTCAGTGATTTACCAACCATCATTGATATCTCATCGCATTAAAAATCATATACCTCAGGTTGGTGCGAGCAATAACTAAAAAAAGATATATATATATATATATATATATATATATATATATATATATATATATATATATATATATATATATATATATGATAATAAGGGCGCTGCGGATTTGCAAATGGGTTACATATGAAAAAAGTTTGTCCTTCATCAGTGATCTTCCAACCATCATAGGCATTTCATCGCTTTAAAGACCATATACCTCCGGTTGGTTTACCCTCGCGTCCCCTTTATTTACGTGTCCCAACGACTTTTTTTAGCCGTTGCTCGCACCAACCGGAGGTATATGGTCTTTAAAGCAATGAAATGCCTATGATGGTTGGAAGATCACTGATGAAGGACAAACTTTTTTCATATATATATATATATATATATATATAGCGAGAGCGTGAGAGAAGAGGCAATGTTGCCCAGAAATAAAGGAAACACATGGGACAAGCTAACAAAAGCAGCCATCTTCCTTGTGATCCAACACTTGAGCAATGAAATTTTGTGCATAAGGGAGAGATTACATAATAGTGAGTCTTGGTTGCACGACAGCTGCAACAAGCCGCCTGTAAGAAGCATGTAAGACATCACAATACCACAGAGACAAAGGAAAACAACTGGATGTCTTTCGATTAAGTGGGCAAATGGAGTACGTAAACTAATAAGAATAAAAGTATTACAATTGTACGGACTATATTACACTGTCTTCTGTAATCAGTAAAGTAATTAATGATACATTTAAAAAAGACGATATTATATATATAAACTGTATTACGGTGAAATGTAATAAAACGAAAAAGGAGAAAATTAGTGACAGAAATATAAACCTTATGGGGTCGATAAAATAATGTACCAACAGCCCGAAATACGCCGTACAGTGTTTAGGCAAACACGTCACCTTTTTGTTCAAAACTGACACAGGAACGATGTACTAGTTTCAAACTTATTAGCTATCGTCAGCATCGTATACCTTCCTGCCAGATGGTTGAACGTCTGAAAGTATATACTTTCCTTATGCATATTAACGCGTCCATATGCATTGTACGGCGTAATTCGGGCTGTTTGTTTGTTTACAAACAAACAAACCGAGCATTATAATAAATGTTCGGTAAACCGATACGTGTATATATATATGTGTACATGTGTGTATATATATACATACTACTGTACGTCTGTATACATATATGTATGTACGTATACATACATATATACTTACATTTAAGTAAGTGCCGTACTAAGATTGAGAAATGAAATTTCGTTTCATTCTATTCCATTTATCGTTTTCGGTGTGCCCGGCCGACTGAACTCACTCGATATGCAAATTAGGCTGCTCAGCCGTTGATATGCATAAGGAAAGTATATACTTTCAGACGTTCAACCATCTGGCAGGAAAGTATACGATGCTGACGATAGCTAATAAGCTTGAAACTAGTACATCGTTCCTGTGTCAGTGTTGAAGAAAAAGGTGACGTGGTTGCCTAAACACTGTACGGCGTAATTCGGGCTGTTTGTTTGTTTACAAACAAACAAACCGAGCATTATAATAAATGTTCGGTAAACCAATACGGGCATATATATATGTGTGCATGTATGTATATATATATACATACTACTGTACGTCTGTATACATATATGTATGTACGTATACATACATACTTACATTTAAATGCATATAGATATATGTAAATTGAAAAGTAAATTGACAATATCTTCTTCACCCATTTATTTCTGAGAGGGTGCTGGGGGCAGAGTCCTTCTCAAACACTCCTTCCAGCGAGTCTGTCAGTAGCAAACATCTCTAACTGATCCAGCTGGATCCCAAAGCGTGACCAGGCAAGCTCATGGATGTTATCCAACTATCTTGCTCAGGGTCTATCTCTGGGTCTCTTTCCGGTTGGTTTTGCCTGTAAATGTGTCCAGCGATTCTTTACTGAGACATTCTAGCCACATACTCATAATATCGGAGTTGTGATCTCTCAATTCAGAGAAGTAGCGGCTCTACCAGGAGTGACTCTCTGGTCTCTGAGCTACGCACTTTATCGAGTAAAGTTACTCCAAAGACCCTTCGGAGGAATCCCATTTCTGCCACTTTTATTTACACTTGTATTCTTTTGGTCATTACTCAAGATTCATGATCCTCGGTAAGAGTTGGCAGGAATACCAGGAAGACAGCAAGTTTGGCTTTTAAACCTAACCTCCTTCATACGATTGCTGAATGCTGAGGCTGGCGCATTACTGCATCAGCTTTTACACTTAATTTAGCCCCCTGCATTCCATCACTCATGAACACAGCTCCAAGATACTTGAACTTCTCTAACTGCTTTAGTAGAACTCCATTCACATGTATATAAATTTGCGGGACTTCTTTCCACCCATCCATCACGCAATGTGTATGTGTGTTTGTGTGAATGTATGTGTGTGTAAAAGGAAGGAAAGGGATACACACATATATATGTCTAATTTAAAGACAGTGACACACACGTGTCTCTAATTTAAGAACGCCGAGAAACTCATGCGCGCACATACACAAACTGTCCTATTACCACTTAAGAGCTTTGTCCCGAGCAAACATACCCTCAATTATGGAACCATCCGGGTTGTCCTGAATTGATGGGAAAAGACTTGACGATCTTACTCTGTGCTCCTGGTCTAATTTTCAATTTTTGCTGGACTGGCAACCGCTCTGTATAATCAGTTCCTGATTATTACTAGAATTCTATAAGAATCCAACATTTATAATTTTCAACAAACAAAAGCGAGTGCTAAGCTCTGATGAATACCAACAGTATGAAACAGAGATATGTCAGCTTATCTCCCTTTGTTTGTTGAAAAAAGGAGTAAGTGACATAGTCACTACTTTAGAACAATAGCGTAAGGTCTTCAAAATGTTTCTAATTAAGCATACAGTATATTGCCAGATATACTATATATACATTCATATATACATCGCTATTTCAGAACACCAATTCTAATTTTATATATATATATATATATATATATAACAGAGAATGTCTGTCTGTCTGACTCCCTAAAAGTCGAGAACCACCCAACCGACTTTTTTCAAACTTGAGAGTGTTTTGAGCAAACCTAGTTTCAAATTTTCAATGCCCTAGGGACAGCTTTAGGCGATTTAGCGATCTCTCTATAATTCTTAGTCTTTCTTTTTAGATAGATACATAGATATAACGTTGCGCCCTTATAATATATGTCTGTATGTCTGGCTGTCTGTAGGTCTGGCTGTCTGCATTACGACATTATGACGCTATATGTGCGTGTGTGTGTGTGTGTGTGCGTGTGTGTGTGTGTGTGTGTGTGTGTGTGTGTGTGTGTGTGTGTGTGTGTGTGTGTGTGTGTGTGTGTGTGTGTGTGTGTGTGTGTGTGTGTGTGTGTGTGTGTGTATAGTGCGTGTATATATATATAGTGTGTAACATATTTCGAAATATTTACTTCTGCGTTCACAGATTGATTTTTTTTTAGTTTCAGAAGATGCCGTAAAAGGGTGAGAGCAACGATTCTTTGCTTAAACTTTAATCTGTTATTTTAATATATATATATATATGTGTAGATAAATTTACCAAAATATACGGTAGTGTCCAATCCGTATGAAGAACTCAATGTAATCCAAATATCATGAAAAGAGAAGATGTATTCAAAAGTTTTTTTAGATGAAAATCATAGGAAAACAGAGTCAAGATAAATTAATAAAAACAATGAATAAAAACAAAGAAACAGCTCCTTATATTAAAAAATTCCTCATTTTACGATCGTTTCTAGGATATATATATGTGTGTTGGTATGTATATCATATAGATCTATGTAAAAATGTTACAAACTATCAGAGGAAATATACATACCTACACATATATATGCTGTCTTCAGAAATATGTGTATGTATGTATATTTCCTCTGATAGTTTGTAAAATTTTTACATAGATCTATATGATATGCATACCAACACACACATATATATCCTAGAAACTGTTTCTTTGTTTTTATTCATTGTTTTTATTAATTTATATATATATATATATATATATATATATATATAGAGAGAGAGAGAGAGAGAGAGAGAGAGAGAGAGAGAGAGATAGAGAGTAAGAGAGAGAGTAAGAGAGAGAGAGAGAGAGAGAGAGAGAGAGAGAGATTATAATTATAAGTTAGTTTACAGATAATTTTGCATAAACAATAACAAAATATAAACAAAACTATTTATTTCGCGATAAAGTATTGATTTTCTTCGCACGGAAAAAAACCCTGATAATCTATGAGGAATTTTTTTTATAAGCACAAAATGTAGACATCATCCCGAGGCCAAGTTATCCGTACTTCTCTGTACGGTTTCAGAAAGGATGGATAAACATGCCAATCTATGTTTAGAATCCTGAGCAACGCCGGGCCATTCTGCTAGTATATATTAAAATAAAAAATTAAACTTAAAGCAAAGAATCGCTGTTTCACCCCTAACGGGATTTTCTGAAAGTAAAGAAATCAATCTGTGAACACAGAAGTCAATATTTCTAAAAACGTTACACACTATATATATATATATACATATATATTCATTAGTTAAGCAAAACAGGACCACAAATTTCACAAGGACGACATTATTAAAAGATTGTCAACATAGTTTTAGTTTGATGTAAGGAATGTAGAGAATAATAATAATAATATTAATAATAATAATGTCCGTTTACAATTGTTTCGCTACTCCATATGTTTCTGGATCAAATGATTATAGATCATTATTGATCTGGTTCAGGGCGGTGGATTGGCAGTATCGGTAGAGGGTCGGACGCCATGCTTTCCAGCATAGTTACGTCCCTTTACGATCTGAGTTCAAATCCCGCCAAGGTTGACTTTGCCTTTCATCCTTACGGGGTCGATAAAATAAAGTACCAGTAATGCACTGGATAATTGCTGGCCTTGTGCCGAAAATAGAAACAATTATTGATCTGGTTCAGTTGAAAATAATTAACTTAGGTACCATTAGAGCAGCTGATCGGAACTTCAAAGGGAATATAAATTAAAATAAGGAAAGAATGTTACATGAATGTAATGTTCCATATATTGGTATTTCACTATGGTGTCCTGGGTATATCTATTGTCTGCCATAGTCGAGCAGTATTCTTCTGTCGAGGCTGCATTGTGTGAGATCTGCCTATGGGTAACAAGATGGCCGCCAATGGACATATTTACCTTACTAATTAGAGGGTGGTTTCAGGGGAAGTAACTCCTCGAGAAATTAGAAATTATGGGTAGTTTATAGTTAAGAAGTGCTAATTTTTTCTGTTTTTAATTGAGAGACAATGTATAGTTATCTAAGTTAGTATGTATAGTTATTATAGTTATCTAAGTTAGCTATAACTATTTAACTTATTAGCTATAAGTAAAAATGGGGCTAGATGACTATGTTGGGTTAAATATTCTGTTGGCGAATGAATTAGCCCTTCGATGTTGACAGCTAATAGTTACCTCCGTTCTATCTTTAATCGGTAGAGGTCGTGATAGAGTTATGTAATATGCTTCGGTAAGACAGAGGTCACAAAAGTTTCTTCGTCCATTGAACAGTTGGGCCCTAGCCAAGATATACCATGTTAGTGAGTGTTCAATGTTGGTTAATTTAAGGTTTTTAAGAGCCTAGCTAAAGATGTTGAACATATATTGCTAGGGTCTCGGAAGGAAAATGAGTGCGCGTAATAGCGTACCTTAAAAGGATTAGAGGTAGAGCCGATATAGGTGCTGGTATGCGAAGCAGTTTTAACTGTGCACCTTTAAACTATATTGGGTGTCAGGCAATGTCTATTTAGTGGGCATGCATTAGGGTAACGGCAGTTACAGTTACTTCTGCGGTTAGTGAGGGTAGGGTTGTTTAAACTATGCGGTTGGTCCGTGCTAGAAGGATTAGATGGGGGAGGTGTGGTATTAGAGTAAGTATTGGTGTAGTGGCGTGGTGTATTTGATGGGGGGTGGTACCGCGGTGTGGTAGTTATACTGTCTTAGTTTATGATGGTTACTGAATGCGATGTGGCTAGCTAGGTTAGGTGTTGTGGAGAATGAGATTTTAATGTTGTTTTTATTAAAGAGTTTGTAATATCTATGGTTGGGGGGTGTTTAGATAGGATAGAGAAGAAGCGTTTAGGGATATTAGTGGGCAGATTAGATGAGAATGGGAGGGGGGGGTTAAGCCAGGTGATATTTCTAGGCCTATTCCTTCTAGGGGTTCTAGTGGAGTTGGTAGGACCCCCTCATAGGGTTATTATTACCTGCGAAGAAAATCAATACTTTATGGCGAAATATATACTTTTGTTTATATTTTGTTATTGTGTATGCAAAAATATCTGTAAACGAATATATATATATATATATATATATATATATATGTGTGTGTGTGTAAAAGGAACCAAAGAACGCTTACATACTCAAACAGTTTTTATTTGCTTACAATGTTTCATCCATACCGTTGGGTAGGAATCATCAGAGCTTAATAAACACAGTGCTGAGTATAAGCTCTACCAAGCTTAGTCACACGAACAATTGGAATACAATAGAGAGTAAAGCTAGGGAGATCGGAGATGGCGAATAAGGAGACAGTACATACTGGGGTTGTTGAGCACCACAGCTCAATGCTAGGGCACAAGCAGATCTCACAAGATGCAGATACAATTGATGGCACACAAAAGCAAAAAATACAAACAATTGTTAAAACATAATAAAAAAAAGTAAAAGGAAGATAATATAAAGAGATAAAAAGTAAATAAAAAGGTAAAAAGATTTTTTTTAATTTTAAAAGGAAAGAAGTAAAAAAAGAAAGAAGAAAAAAGAAAAAAGAAAAAAGAAAAAAGAAAAAAGAAAAAAGAAAAAAGAAAAAAGAAAGAGTTTTAAGCCCATAAAAAAGCCAGAGGAATTTAAGCGCTGGTCCCTATAAAACAAGTGAATAGGATCTCCGTAACTAATAGTTATATAAGCACTAATATGTTCTTAAGGTACATCCAGAAAGACCATAGTAATTAAAATCCTCGCCATGGTATACATATACAAGGTATACTGGTAGGTACTTGAACTACGTAGCCTATGGGTGTTCCACAAGCATATAGACAGGTAACACATAAAAGCAAGCCATACACAAGCGAAGTGTGCTTATTACAGGATAGAGCTGAGTATAACAAGTATATAGACAGGGACCACATATAAAGCAAGCTATACACAAGCAAAGCGGAGTTACTATAAGATAGAGCTGCAGCAAAAGGCCCACAATATTATTTTAGTTACTGTAAAACCAACTGGCTAAGAGTTACTACACATGTATATTAACCGTATAGGCTAGACCAATCGGTTACATATGTCCCGATTGTCTAGGGGTTATATAGAAATAGGATTGTCATTAGATAATCAAACAGTCTAAATTATACAACATATGTAGATCGTTCAAAAGTAAAAAATAGTTGAATTTATACTATCACTCAAACATAACATCACATCTAGTAACAAGAATTACATGCTGGATATATACATTAAAAAAACCCCATATGGTTAAGATCCCAGATCGTATAGCATAATGTGTTCAAGTTTCAGCTCCAGATTTTATATAACCAAAGTCTCCACACACAATCCAGTCACGAACACGTCAAAAATAATTCCTGGTAAAAGCAGCAGCAATCCGCACAGCACGTGGGTAAACAATCTATACAAAACAGAAAAGGAAATAACACAAAGTGCCCAAGTCATTAAATCCACCAGGTACCCCAGCATGTCTGCTAGATGGGTCAAACCCAAACATGTATACAGAGATTATATAAGACAGCTTACATACCCCGTAAATTTATAAATCTGGCTCTAAATAACATGTTACTTCGTTCATCGCCGCTAAGAGTATAAAAATGCACATCAATTGATGACGTTTTCAGTCATCCAATAATATTGACGTAAAAGTGCTAAACAGAGGGGGACTGCTCTCATTTGTCATCTATAGGGTTATTTAATTCGAACTGCAAACAAAATAAAAATGAATAGAAAAAATAATATTTAATCATCAACCGAACCTCATATTAATTCGACAAATTCGTACTAATAAAAACTATATTGTTATTAAATATTAATGGACCTGCAGCATTGTCAAGAGTATCACACTAAAGACTATTAAAACTCGCTTGCTATATGAAAAGTCGAAAAGTCCGACGGTAGCATTACCAGTACCAAAATGGGGGAGTGTTCAAACAGGAGTAAAGATTTAAACTCTACAGTAAAAGGAACTAACAAATTCCTAATGTGCAAGCCCGGTGTTCTCAATCCATGTATGACCTGTATGTATTACCAAGGGTGGGGATTGGGCAGTGTACGCAAGTTCCGCATTAGGGAGGGTCCAACTATTTAACTATATACGCTCAAATGGCTCTGTGGGACTAAGTCCAATGGGGCGAGTTGTGGAATTAACTTCCTCGTAATAGTAATAAGTTGTTATATACGATCCAATATCATTTGTCATCAATATTAAGGACGTTACGCTAACTATTATAAAATCATATTAATACTATAAGAATTGTACAAATAAAAACGATAAAATTAATTTTTATTAATGGACCTCCAGGATTGTCAGGTGCGTCGTACGATAGATCATTAAAACCAGGTTACCTAGTGATATGTCAATAAGCCCGATAGCTTCACTATTTCTATTATGGGGGAGTGTTCAAACGGGTTGGGTTCAATCAGAAAGTATAAAAAATATAGGTTCCATAGTAGATGGAGTTACAATAATCCCAATGTACAAGTATTGTGTCCACAACCCGTGTACGAACCCGTGTATTACCAGGTGTCGGGACTGGGAAGTGCACGCATGTTCCAAAGCAGGGAGGGTCAAACAGTTGAACTAGAAATGCCCAAAATGGTTATTTTGACTATTCCAGGTGGGACAAGTAGCTCAATTGCCTACTTCACAATAGCGATAGGTTGTCAAAACGATATAGTACTATTCACATCAGGGGGGACAGTATATAGTACGTTATGGTAACTAACAGGGACTAAGTACTCAATGAAATAAATAAATAAATAAATAAATAAATAAATAGAATAAATGAATAAATAAATAAATAAATAAATAAGAATAAATGAATAAATAAATAAATAAATAAATAAGAATAAATGAATAAATAAATAAATAAATAAATAAATAAATAAGAATACTATGCCATAATTTGGGCACTAACACAAATAACCCTCGAGTTGTGGGCCGATGGTCTGTGCTAATACTCAACCATGGCGGCCGGTGGCTGAATGGAAGCCACTCAGTGAAGGACACATGGTGGTCACCCTAGGGGATATAACCATTCGCACCGTGTGCCGGGCACACCGGATACTTATCGAAAACAGGCGACCAGCAAATGCAAAGGAACGGAAGTCTCCACTGTTATACAAACCCACACACCGAGGGGATCCACAAGGAGGGGGTGGGGGGAATAGTTGGTCAAGGAACTAGAAATAATGCGGCGGAAAGTTAATAGAGTGTTTCAGTGGTACTGCATAGGGAGGAGTGATTCTTCAGCAGATCTAAGTAATTGGCTTAAAGTGGTGAAAGGAATTAATGTTCATGTGTATACAAGAAGAGAATATCTCCGATTTCCTATTGAGCAAGTTACATTTAGAGTATATTATGGCGTGATACTCTAGAAGGCACAGGTTACAAGTTTTGCTCGGAGGGCGGTTGGGCGTATATTTAGTCACCAACCTCTAATTGAGTGTATAATCTATACTATAATTTTTTTTTAAATGAATATATTTAGCTAGGGAGGTGGCATTCTTAAGCCTATTATATCTAAATGTATAATTGCGGGAGTTGTATCTAGTTTTGAATGATGTAAAAGTAGAGCCCACGTATGTTTTGGTGGAGGTTGCTGTTACAACATCACATGCATAAACCATGTTTTTAATGGGGCAATTTTAAAGGGTAATTTTCACTCCGTCTAGAATTACAATTTCGGTTGTTCGTGCCTTGGGATGGCCGGTTGTTAAAACCCTCCTGACATGGAATCTGTTCTTCCGAGGTGTTGTTAGCAAACCCAGGTACCTCATTAGCCAATGTGTTAGGTTGTTGGTGGTTATTTACAGATTTGATATCCTCGAATCCTACTCTAATTTTCCTATTATTAGTACGTGCTAGGTGGTAAGCCAGGTTTGGGGTAGTGGAGTAAGATAATTTAATCGTATTTTTATTAAATATACTATGGTATCTACTGCCAGGCGGGAAATTCTTTTCTAGGATTAAGAAGAAGGTTTTGGGAATGTTATTTAAACTTCAGTTGTATGGTGGGTTAAAGAAAGTGTTCATTCTTCTTCTATTATTTCTATTTTTCCCCACTACAATCCGGTTAATATTAGAACTACCAATCCCCCCACCGCCGACAAAACCAGTGCCACTGTATACATGCTGTGAAACCCTCACATTATTTTGGTCAATACGCCCACTAAAATCACCACTATGCGAATAGGTTATAGATCTCAAAACACCGCTATTAGTGTAACCAGAAGGCGTATGTGGAGGATGTACAGCAGGGCCAGTCAGTCTGGGCCGGGCTGAATTAATCACCGTATGGGTCTTATCCAAAGTCCTATTACTATTACTATTATTATTCAAAGACATATTGTGCGTGATAATACTATTATGTCCAGCATGGGTTGATTGGGAGCTAGTAGGTACGTAATATAGTTTATTCCTATAGCCAGACTTAGCTAGTGCCTCGTTATAATAATCCATATTTGAGTTGAAAATGCCCTCATTACAAGATAAACGGCTAATTCTATTAGATACTCCTTTAATAATTGTTTCTACTTTAGGCACAAGGCCAGAAATTACCCAGTGCATTACTGGTACTTTATTTTATCGACCCCGTAAGGATGAAAGGCAAAGTTAACCTCGGCGGGATTTGAACTCAGATCGTAAAGGGACGTAACTATGCTGGAAATCATGGCGTCCGACCCTCTACCGATGCTGCCAATCCACCGCCTTTAATAATAGCATTCAATACTTTAGGATGGTTCGAATTAGCATTCACATATGTTAGTCTCTCATTAGGTTTATGATAAGGTGTGAAAATCTTATTTTCTAGGTCAAGTGTTACATCTAAGAAGTTCACTGTTCTATTATTCTTATCCATAGTTATACTAAGGTTAAAACCTTTAAAAAATTTACGCAGATCCTTCTTTATCCTTTCAAATTTATATTTTTTATGCTCAAGGGTAAGGAGGGCGTCGTCTCGGTATAAACCACTGTGAAGATATGGAAGTGCCTTATGCAGCTCATGGAGTAGGTAAAGTCCGACTAAATCAGTTACCTGAGCAGAGTCACCAGATCCCATTGTGATTTCAAAGTTGTTAGTTGTGTTTTTCCGTGTCCATAATTGTTCCTCAAATAGTGCGGTTAAAACGATATCAACTTGGGATCTGGTTAGATCACTATTCTGCATGGCCATGATGAGGGCCTTATTCAAAAGGATCAGTGATATAGATGTGTAATATGAATCAATATCAAACTCGACAAACATAAGGGATTTATGGTTACTAATGCTGGAGAACCATTTAATCACTTCCTCCCTATTCCCCCACAGGTTACGGTAAATTTTATTTCTAATTACCGGAATGACTCTGTCCAAAATCTTCTTACTTATGATCCCTATGTCCGACTTAGATAGATAATCAATCTAACAGAGGTGTTGCTAATAAAGTCTTCCTTGTGATCTTTTAGTGTAAACCTAGGTTGTTTAGGGGTAAAGGGTTGGGTATATTTCTCTAGTTTTGATTTTCTAACAATATCGAGCCCTCTTTATTTATTTCATCCAAGTTAGTGTAGGTTGTCTTTTTATAGTTCTTATTGAGTTCATTATAAATGAATCTGTGATATATATATATATATATATATATATATATATATATATATATATATATATATATATAAGCAGAAATATATATATATATATATGAAAAATATCTTTTAACATGTTAAAATATCCCCCACACACGTACAGACACATTCCTACTGACCGATCCCTCTACCACGAATTACTCTGCTACACACACACGCACACACACACACACACACACACACACACACACACACACACACACACACACACACACATATGTCTTAATAGGCACCTGAACTGTTGACCTGTCAATATGACTGCAATTCACACACATTCCTACTGACCATTATCACAACAATGAACCTCTTTACTACACACACACACACACACACATATTTGTCTTAAAAGACTTATTTTTCAGTGACTTCTCAATCAGGCGAAAAAGACACTCTTCGACAAACCTACATTTGGCGCAAAATCAATTTTTAACATTCACGTGATCTCTACCGACCAATCAAAATTGTTTTGACCACAAGAATTTTTGCAACACGAATTGGCGAGAAACTTATTTTAATACATCTGGAGCCACTTTTTTCACATAAAACAGGTAGAATTTCCAAAACTAATCAGATTAGAGCAAACATCACGGGCGGTCTATCTCAAAATTATTTTTGAAAAGCATTAAAATGCGCAACCGGTAAAAACTTAAAACCAAAACTGAATACTAACCAATACTAATTACTAATTTTTACTTATTCCTAATTAAACTATTTTTCACTGGGAACAATTTCTCAGCATTTTCTTTTCCTTTTACCAAAATATATATATATATATATATATATATATATATATATATATATATAAAAGCAGAAGGGATATTCAATTTGTTGGTAATTCAACAAATATAGATTTTTATAACTGATTCAGAGCACTCGACAGTTTTCTGGAGTAAATATTCAATGATATTAAATAAATGGAAACTATATTTATAAAACCATATTTATTCTATTATATATATTTCAAGGGTACCCAAAAACTTTGGTACGCTTTCATCAGATAAAATACAAAGTGTGTTTTATAAATTTTGACATAGCCAAGGAACATACCTTATCACTTGTAGTATTCCTTGGATAGTCGATTTAAAATTGTTAGGATGAGTATGCTAATGAATATGTAAATGAGATTGGGTATATGATTGAAAAACCGTTATTTTAGACACTGGGGAAATTTAGATATATGTTTGTATTAGTAGGAGAGAAAGAAAGAAGGAGAAAAAGAAAAAGAAAAAGAAAAAGGAAAGAAGACCACATATTTACGTTAATTTGGGGGAAGAAAAATTTGAATATTTACCTATATTATACTTATATGGAGAATTATGTTTGTAAGTATTTATCTTATTGAAATATTGTATTAGGATATATGTATAAATATCTATATATATTAATAATTGTTAAAGAGATATTGATAATTTACAGTTATTAGTGTTTATAATATGAGTTACGAGGGATTTTGATTTTGTGTTATATGTAAATAGATAGATTTGAATATTTTGTTCAGCGTTGAAGATGTATTATAATATTGTTAATTTATCGGAGATACATATATAATAACTGAGAAAGGAAAGATAACTCCAATTTAGTTTGTTAATCGATGAATTTGAAGAAGAGTGAGATTATTTAATTATTTTAGTCGAAAGATGTGTGAATGTTTGAGAATCATAAAAACCAAAAGACGAGATACGTGATGTGTTTATCTAAGAAACTGTCGTGAAGAGGATAAATGTTTGAATTAATGATTATCAATCTACGTCTAAAAATTTGTTTATAGAAAGTGTCATTAGAAAAATAATAATGTAAGAATTAAAAGATTAAAAATTAAAATGATATCCATACAGACATATATATATATATAAATAAATGAGTATTGAAGTTTGCTTGAAGCATTGTGGAACAATAAGTAAATATCTTTAAGTCGTTTGGAAGCCTCGACAATGCAAATGGGTAAATCTCCGGGTAACAAGGTCCGGTGGTGGAGAGAGAGATGTAAGTGGGTGTACGTTGAGATGCGTGGTGTGTATAACATATGTGAGATGTGTAGAATGAAGGGAAGAGTATAAAGGATAAATTAAAAATAACAACACAAGAGAGAGTTACCTTGGGAGAGATTTAATAGTCCCTATATATTTCGGATTCACATCCATCAACTGGGGGTTTTTTCCGGGGTGGGGGAAAAGGTTGTCTGTCGGACAACTCGGAACGCGTCTTTCGCTGTTTGTTGATTTGAATATCTGAGGTATTCGGCCGAGCGCGCGTGCGCGTGAAATGGGGTCGGTCGTACAGAGGTCAGCGGCCGAATGAGGGGGTGGGATGGCGCTAGCTGTCAGTCCATTCTCTGCTTGTTTGTTAAATGTTACTGTGTGTGTGTGTGCGTGTGTTGTTGTCTCGCTTGAGTGTGTGTGTGTGTGTGTGTGTGTGTGTGTGTGTGTGTGTGTGTGTGTGTGTGTGTGTGTGTGTTGTTGCCTTGTTCATCTGTATTGGCAGTGTAGTATGTTCGTATGGTGGAATGCTACTGTGTGTGTGTGCGTGTGTGTGTGTAGTTGTCTTGTTTGCGTGTGTGTGTGTGTGCGTGTGTTGTGTGTTGTTGCATCGCTTGTTAACCAGCCATTTCATTTCGCTTCTCTCTGATCGGTTGTTTATTTGCGGTTGCAGTCGTTTGATAAAAAGCGCTTCCTTGATACGTAACGTGCCGACGTTTCTTTCAGTCGCTAGAATTGTGACAATGGGCCTTCCGTCTTTGTTTCCGCATTTGTCTATGTGTTTCCGGAAAGTCGAGGCCCTGGTGTTAGTGTGTTCCTTGATCCGGATGTGCAAAGGTCGAATTGTGCTACCTATGAAGTATTGGTTGCACCTGTCACATTCTATCTTATACACGACGTATGTGCGTAGGCAACAGTTAGCATGGCGTATCGGGCAGTCTCTGGGGGAGCATGCGTCAGTAGATTTTTCGGGTTTCCTGGAGAGGAATCTTCGCAGAGAGGGGCCCAAGTGGGCCAGGTGGATGTCGAGGCCCCCCCCTCCATATAGTCTTGCGGATAGCGTTGGTGGTTTTCTCGCCCAGGTGTAGCATTTTAAGGAAGCACTTGCCTTGGGTGCTTCTCTGTCTCTTGCGTCTCTGTCTTGCGCCGCAACCACCAACACCGAGCCATACCTCAACGATGCGACGCACCCGGTCACCGACCTAACCGGCACTCTCACAAGCGACGAGCTGAAACTCCTACACCTCGGACCTAAGTTCATCGTCACACAATGTCTCGACGACAGACTCAAACTGAACATCGAGGCCAACTTTTGTCGAGCCGCTTACCAACTTAAATGGGTGACCGCTATCATCAGCGCCACATAATAACAGCGCCGGCACAACCCACCCCAAGTTCCCCACTTACCACCCCGACAACCCACTCCACCCCCCACCCACCAATCACGAACTTGACACTAAACTCATCAGGATATACTTCACAAACACACACACACAACACATAACCTCACCAAATCTCAACTCACCACTCTCTCCAACCTAAAATCGAAGAACCTCATCTATCTCCCCTCCGACAAGGGAAAAGAATTCTGCGTCATCAGCAGAGAGGCCTACAACACCCTGGCCCTCCAGCACCTTGACGATGACAACCTCTACTCCAAGGTCACGGGAATCACTCCCGCGCAGATAGAAGAACACATCAACTCCGCCTGGACCAACATCTGCGACCGGCGGAAGCTCCCGAAGAAGCTGAGATACAACCTCCTCACGAGGAACAGCAGACTACCCGCCTTCTACCACCTCGTGAAAACACACAAACAGGGACCCGACCTGAAAATCAGGCCCATCGTATCGAGCGTGGAGGGACCACTCTACAAAATTTCATGGCTCCTAGCCAGAATACTCAAACCCATCTTAGACACCTTGCCGGGACACGTTAACAGCTCCGAGGAGGTCTTGAAGCGCCTGCATCAAATGGATCCCGACACCAGAAGGAATAACAGATATGCCTTCAGCCTTGATGTAGTCGCTCTCTACACCTCGGTCCCGGCACTCCCGGCCGTCAATATACTAATGGAACGCGTCCAATCCACCGACCTACACTGCTTCGGGCTCACCACCACTGACATCCACCAACTCCTATCCATCGTCGTCGACAACACCTACTTCGGATTCCTTGACCAAATATACCAACAAACCTCGGGATTGCCCATGGGATCAAATCTATCAGGTGTGCTAGCGATCTCCTACATGGACAACCTCGAACGCGAGGCACTCAACGCCTGCCACCCCAACGCCGTAGCCTTTTTCTCAAGATACGTGGACGATATCCTCATCCTCACATCTTCCCAAGACACGGCGAACAGAATCTATGAGACGTTCAACAACACGGGCGAGAACATTGACTTCAGTGTTGAACACCCCAACGAAGACGGGTCACTTGCCCTCCTCGACTTCCGAATCAACATCACGGAACAAGGAGGGATCCACTGCAACTTCTACAGAAAGGCAGCCTGCAGGGACCTGTTCGTTCACTACAAGTCCGCCCTCCCTAACAGTGCCAAATGAGGATACATCACGAACGAGATCGCGCGAATCAAAAACAGATGCAGCGATCCCGCGAGTGGTGTCACTCATACCAAGCGATTCCTAGAGGTGCTGGAGACGAACGGGTACCCTACCTCGATCACAGACAGAATAGGAGACACCAGACGCAAGAGACAGAGAAGCACCCAAGGCAAGTGCTTCCTTAAAATGCCACACCTGGGCGAGAAAACCACCAACGCTATCCGCAAGGCTATATGGAGGGGGGGGCCTCGACATCCACCTGGCCCACTTGGGCCCCTCTCTGCGAAGATTCCTCTCCAGGAAACCCGAAAAATCTACTGACGCATGCTCCCTCAGAGACTGCCCGATACGCCATGCTAATTGTTGCCTACGCACATACGTCGTGTATAAGATAGAATGTGACAGGTGCAACCAATACTACATAGGTAGCACAATTCGACCTTTGCACATCCGGATCAAGGAACACACTAAAACCAGGGCCTCGTCTTTCCGGAAACACATAGACAAATGCGGAAACAAAGACGGAAGGCCCATTGTCACAATTCTAGCGACTGAAAGAAACGTCGGCACGTTACGTATCAAGGAAGCGCTTTTTATCAAACGACTGCAACCGCAAATAAACAACCGATCAGAGAGAAGCGAAATGAAATGGCTGGTTAACAAGCGATGCAACAACACACAACACACGCACACACACACACACGCAAACAAGACAACTACACACACACACGCACACACACACAGTAGCATTCCACCATACGAACATACTACACTGCCAATACAGTTGAACAAGGCATCAACACACACACACACACACACACACACACACACACACACACACACTCAAGCGAGACAACAACACACGCACACACACACACAGTAACATTTAACAAACAAGCAGAGAATGGACTGACAGCTAGCGCCATCCCACTCCCTCATTCGGCCGCTGACCTCTGTACGACCGACCCCATTTCACGCGCACGCGCGCTCGGCCGAATACCTCAGATATTCAAATCAACAAACAGCGAAAGACGCGTTCCGAGTTGTCCGACAGACAACCTTTTCCCCCACCCCGGAAAAAACCCCAGTTGATGGATGTGAATCCGAAATATATAGGGACTATTAAATCTCTCCCAAGGTAACTCTCTCTTGTGTTGTTATTTTTAATTTATCCTTTATACTCTTCCCTTCATTCTACACATCTCACACATGTTATACATACCACGCATCTCAACGTACACCCACTTACATCTCTCTCTCCACCACCGGACCTTGTTACCCGGAGATTTACCCATTTGCATTGTCGAGGCTTCCAAACGACTTAAATATAAATAAATATATATATATGTATATATATATTAAAGGAATTTTTGCTGAAAGGTGAAAATATTACAAATATTAGGGATATTACCATTTATAAATATTAAGATGTTAAAATATTGAAAATTTTAAATTGTTAAAGAAGATAAGATCATTTTGAAGGTTTAAGGAATATTATAAATTAAACATAGTTCTGAACGTGGAATGTTGGCGATGTCTGCAAGAAGAAAATAATTGTGTTCTGAGATTAATATTTCGGTACGCAGGTGCTTTCGAAATCATTTTCCAAGATATTGAATAGTCTATATTCTTTCTTTTTAAGTTCCATATAAGATTTGAAAGTGAAGTAGAAGATTTTTTATCAGATCTTTTAAAAGTATGATTATGGTTATTCCAGCGTTGTTTAAATTCTGTAGAAGTGGTACCGACATAGTTAAATATATTAACTCTAGTTTTAACAGTACATTTATAAACTATATTTTTAACTAAACAATTATTTTGTAAAGGGCAGTTTTATTTGATTCTACAGTTACATTTTACGGAGTTGTTGTTACTCGGAACGGTACTATTATACTTGATATTCCTAGAATTATTATTATTGCAATTTTGGTTAGGGTTTAAATTTAAGTTTCTGTTATTAATTCTATTTGTGTTTTGTGCTATGTTCATAGTAGTAGAGTAGGATAGTTTTATAGTATGTCTGTTAAAAATAGAGTGGTATCTGTGGCTTTTAGGAAAACATTCCTCTTCCTCTCTCTCTATACTAGTAAATACAATTCCCAAAAAATGTTTTTCTCTCTATATATTAGGAACTTTTTTTAAAAGTAACTTACTCACTATTTTGAAAATTTGGACGTGAACAACAATTATCATTGAGTGGCTGCTATTTGCAGTATAGCAATATAAGGTTGTACTTACCAATGAAACGGTCGTAAATACCTGGATAAAATCATTTTCTTAATGCTTACCTGTGTTTTCTCTTTTATACTTTATACTCCAAGATTGAACGGAATTCTTACAAACTTGTGGAGTTACCCCTAATCGTACGTTGAAACCGTCCACGAAACTGGCTTTCTTAACCACGAACTGGATCACAATAAGCATTTTCCTGCTTCCCTAACCATATATATATATATATATATATATATATATATATATATATATATATATATATATATATATATATATATATATATATATATATATATATATATATATATATATATATATATATAATTATATACTCGTGTACAGATATTTTGGCATACACAATAACACAATATAAACAAAATTATTTATTTCGCGATAAAGTATTGATTTTCCTCGCACGGAAAAAACCCTGGTAATCTACGAGGAATTTTTTTTATAAGCACAAAATGTAGACACCATCCCGAGGCCGAGGTATTCCGTACTTCTCTGTACTGTTTCAGAAAGGATGGATAAACATGCCAATCTATGTTTAGAATCCCGAGCAACGCCGGGCCATTCTGCTAGTATATATTTAAATAACAAATTAAAGTTTAAGCAAAGAATCGCTGCATTCACCCTTAATGGGATCTTCTGAAACTAAAAAAAATCAATCTGTGAACGCAGAAGTAAATATTTCTAAAAACGTTACACACTATATATATATATATATATATATATATATATATATATATATATATATATATATATATATATACACACACACACTATATATACATATATATATACGCACACACACATATAGTGTCATAATGTCGTAATGTAGACAGCCAGACACATACAGATTTTATAAGGGCGCAATGTTATGTAAAAGGTATAAATAACCAGATTACAGCATGATCAAGAATAGAATTTCATCAATATAAATTTCCCGCCTGATTGTAAAACGAACAAAGCTGCAAGTCAGTCGAGTAATGTCAGTGACTTGTCTATGTATCAGATATCATATGAAGAATGATACAGATAGCTAGGCAATAGTTAAAGATATCTATATATCTAAAACAGAGAATGTCCGTGCGAAGAAAATGAATACTTTATGGCGAAATAAATACTTTTGTTTATATTTTGTTATTGTGTATGCAAAAATATCTAAATATATGTACGCGAATATATAATATACGTATACGTATACCTTCTCGTACGTATATTTGATTGTTATGGCGTATAAATTTATATATTCTGGTACATATGGTTTGGCATTGTGTATACGGGAGTTTTGCGTCTGTGTGAGTATGCAGGTTCGTACGTATGTAGGGTGTGTGTATATGTGTACTTCATGTTTTGGTTGACTTACATCTCCGAACATTCGTGTATTTACATGTAGGTATGTGTGTGCGCTTGTTATATACGTATTTATTTATTTATATACGTTTCTATAATTATTAGTTTTGCGAGGTTTTTTATATGAAATCGTGTGTCGAAACTAATATTGTTATACTTGGGGAGGGTCATATTTGTGTAATAGTGCCAGAATTAATAACAGAACACACTCACTGTTTGGTTGGTTTTCGCTTCTCGCTTCTGTGTCTTTTATATCGGTAATCTAATATACTCGGTCCTCAATGTTGCCATTGACTGACCGGGGGTCAAAGATAATACAGATACAATATAGACACAAACACATATATATAGTTTATCATAAATCTTTCGTTGCACATCTGCAACATCGTCAGTAGTGCTATATTTTCCTCCTGTTGTATTGTATGTCTACGCCATTTTTATTCAGTCTGTCTATATATTTATTTATTTATTTGCTTGTTTGTTTATTTTATTTTGTCTTCTTTGCGCATGCGTTTGCGTGTGTGTATAGTGTTTTGTTTGCTGTGTGATGGGTGACTAGTGTGTGTTTATGTGCTTGTTGTTATTGTGCTTGCGTATGTATTTATTTATCTTATTTTATTTTATTTTATTTACTTATTTATACTTCTCTTAGGTCAGTGTTGTTTGTTTGGGTGTTGTTGTTATTCCATTCATTCTTTCTGTTTAGCCTTGGTCTTCTAATTTCTATTTCACTGGTCTCTCTGATTTGCCTATCTGCTGGGTCATTTCTATGTTTAGATATTATTCTAATTTCTATGTTGTCTATGTTACCGTCATGTTGTTGTCTAGCATGTTCGTATAGTACTGACCCGTTTTTTCGTCCTTTTAGTTCCCCCCAGTGTTGGTCTATCCTTTCACCTATGCTACGAGCTGTCTCACCTATGTATGTTGTTGTCATGTTTCTGCAAGTACCCTCTGTACATCTTATGCTATAGACTACGTTTCTAGTTTTACAGTTTAACCGGGGGTTTACTTTACATATGATACATTTCCTATTGGTACAGTGGGTTTTTTTAAAAGGGTAGGTTTTGCTGATCAGGGATTTTATGGTGATTCCTGGCTTTTCTACCACCTTTATTTTTAAGTGGGTCTTTCTCAGGGCCTTTCTACACTGGTTAGCTAATTTCAATCCAGGGGTAGCGTCCACAAACATGACACTCTGGTATCTCTGGTTGTCGTACCATGAGGTGGCTTTCCCTAGCTTATGTCTAGTCCTATCTAAGCTATTCCATGATTTGCTCCTGTATAATGGGCAAATTCCTTTCGTGTCCAGTTCTATGAGGGTCTTATACTTCTCCATGGCTCCTTCGTATACTCTGATTCTGTCTCTTTGGTTGTAGCCAGAGAACTGCATGCGGTTGATGAAGTGTTGGATGTGTCTTTCCATTTCTGTTGAGTCGTACATGCGGGACACGTTCTTCATCACTCGTACCAAGTCTGCGATCAGAATATTAAACCTAGCACTACTGGACATTGCTGAGTTTGTGAGTATCAGGTATTTGAAGGCCATGGGTTTATTATAGTGTGAGTGGAGAATTTGGGCTCTCTCGTCTATAGTGTTAATCCAGAGTTCCGTGTCTAATACAGGTTGTCTATTGTTAGGTGTTTGGAAGGGTAGTCGATAGTTACAGTTATACTCTGGTGTATGGAATTAGCTATCTGCTGGATGCTTTCCATTGTGCCACGTTCTAAATCAAACTTGTTAGTGCTCTCTTGTGGGGATATCCTTATTACTATATTGATGTCGTCTACGTAACGAGAGTACATGATGATGTCTATGGAGCTTTCATCAAGGAGATCTTTGATTCTCCTTAACCACCATACCATAAAAAGATTGGCAACGTCACCAGCTATGCTGAGGCCAATGGCAGCTCCCTCGTTTTGGGTGTAGATCTTCTCGTTGAATTTGAATATGTGGCCCATTAGGGTAGTTTGAATACTAGCCCCTATTGCATGTGCGACCATTTTTCTTACCTGATCATTGTCTTTGGTGGTCCGTATGGCTTTGGTCCACCCAATCCACCTTCCCATGGGAGTCTTTTTTGCCATTGAGGTTATGGTGGGGGTGTCTACCTCTTATAGGTCTACTGGGACAGAAACAGCTAAGGTCATGGCTGTCTAGGTAGTCAGTGTCATAGGTAAGTCTAAGTAGGAGGCCCAGTTCGTCCGTGTCGACGTCGCAGAACTCCACCTCACTCTCACTGATCATCTCCACACATTTTTCCACAGCAAAATCAATGTTAATGGATGGGTATAGTGATATCACGTCCATACTGCCTATTATGCAGTTAGATAGGTTTTTGTTTTTGTTACATTCATTGATTCTGCTGAGGAGCTCCTCTGTACTGTCACATACATCTGGGGACATCTTGATTATGGGGTTCTGTTATTAATTCTGGCAATATTATTATTATTCTGGCAATATATATATATATATATATATATATATATATATATATACAAATATAAATTAGCGAGAATCGTATTTCGGCTATTGGAAATTAGCGAAAAACAACTTCCGAGATGTGTGGCGAGCGCTCAATAGATTCTAACGAACCAGAGCGACAACATACGTTAAAAGGCCAAACACACTGAGACGATGGTTAAACCATTATCCGTACAACCATAGAAACGACCAAGTAATTCGGGTCAAAAAAATAAAAAAATATGATTGAAAAATTTACCCGGTTCCCTGAATGGTTGGTGAAAATCCAGCATTTGGGTTTCTGCGACTCCTAAATCAAGTACTGTCCGCATAGACAAATAATGTTAAGCTTTTGGTAAGATGATTGAACAAGGACCTCACTTTCTCAACAGGCTTTTAGTTCAAGCGCCAGGCCAAGGATTGACCGTTATCAAAACCCACGTGGGGCTCGACAAGGGAGGCAACCCTTATTTTTGGCGGATGAATTCAGTATGTGTATTATTATTGCAAAATTGCAAAATATAACAAAACGAATTAAGTTCTCAACAGAATGGTTTTAAAGTTAACAAAAGTTATATATATATATATATATATATATATATATATATATATATATATATACATTATGAAGAGAGAAGAAACATTTAGATATAATTAGTAATAAAATGTATCATACCTAAACTGCTCCTAAATTCCTCGACTACGTAGTTTCGTGGCATAAACAAAAACAATATATCAAAGATATAGAGTCCTTGCGAGGTCTGCCGACTTATCAAGAGGATACCTCATTTTACTAGTCTCAAGAACGCGTCTACACGACGTGAGAAAGAATCCCAAAAGGCGGAGGGGGAGATAGTCACGCGATATAACGGTCGAGAAACAGAGCTAAGCCTCTTATAACCACGAAGAAAATACCACGGAGGCGGAGGGGGTATTCATATCGAGGCCGTAGAAGAGGTAGTGAAGAAGGCGAGAAGTATGAGTAATGGAAGCTTTCCAGTTGTCTCCACACTTCAAAGATTGCTCGACCAGAGGGAGTTATTAACAATATATTTAGAAACACACAGATACATGCGGACACACACATATATACATGAATGCATCCGCACCCAACTGTGAGTTAAGGGTGCCAACTTCACCGATGTTGCTCAATGAATGACTGGGACAGACCAATTCAGTTTGAACCAGACTGAACCAGTATCAGAGTTAAAAATACATTATGAAGAGAGAAGAAACATTTAGATATAATTAGTAATAAAATGTATCATACCTAAACTGCTCCTAAATTCCTCGACTACGTAGTTTCGTGGCATAAACAAAAACAATATATCAAAGATATAGAGTCCTTGCGAGGTCTGCCGACTTATCAAGAGGATACCTCATTTTACTAGTCTCAAGAACGCGTCTACACGACGTGAGAAAGAATCCCAAAAGGCGGAGGGGGAGATAGTCACGCGATATAACGGTCGAGAAACAGAGCTAAGCCTCTTATAACCATGAAGAAAATACCACGGAGGCGGAGGGGGTATTCATATCGAGGCCGTTGGGTGCGGATGCATTCATGTATATATGTGTGTGTCCGCATGTATCTGTGTGTTTCTAAATATATTATATATATATATATATATATATATATATATATATATATATATATATATATATATATATATATATATATATATATATATATATATGTTATGGAATACTGTTAGCTTCTCGCTACAACAATTTCTATACTTTTCATTTATATATATATATATATATAGTAATAATAATAAATTTGAAGACTAAAATCCAAAGAGGGCTCGATAAGGTGGGTACAGGTGTTGCGTGGGTTTGTATGTGCGTGCGGCTTTTTGGGGTTTTTTTGTGTACGTGCGTGTATTTGTATACCTATGTCGAATGTTTTCGCGTATGCTTGTGTATGTTCGTATATGGATGCGTGTATGTATTTATTTAATTTCAATTACCTCTGTATTTTTTTACTTTATTCTAAATTCTGAAGCCGAGAATCATTTGGTTTCCTAGTTAGAATTTTACTCTACGACTTCAGTTATACCATTTACGTGGTTTTGTCTTTGCGTGCGATTGTGCTCCCCGCTCCACATATGACGTATTATCTTCGTTTTTTTTCGTTCATTGCCAGAGAACGTCTCTATGAACCACCTAATAGAATATTAGTCTACGACTTCTTTTATACCATAAACGTGGTTTTGTCTTTGCGTGTAATTGTTTTTCACCGCTCCAAATAATGACGTATTATATTCGTTTTTTCCCGTTCTTTGCCAGGGAACGTTTCTACGAACCAAAATATCGTCTTCCTGTCTTCCTCCGGTTGCAACGTTTTTTGAAGTATTCACTTCTACGTTCACAGATTGACTTTGTTTTGTTTCAGAAGATCCCATTAAGGGTGAAAGCAGCGATTTTTTGCTTAAACTTTAATCTGTTATTTTCATATATACATATATATATATATATATATATATATATATATATATATATATATATATATATATATATGTACGTATATATATATATATATATATATATATATATATATATATATATATATATATATATATATATATATATATGTACGTATATTCTGATATTCTGGAGAAACAGCTGTCATCTGCACCGTATACCTTCCTGTCATTCGATTGATCGTTTGAAAGTATATACTTTCCTTATGCATATTACACTTTGTCAGTGTTGAACAAAAGCGCAACGATGGTTGCCGAATACTGTACGGCTTAATTCGGGCTGTTTATTTACAAACAAACCGAACATTACAATAAATGTTCGGTAAACCGATACGTGCATGTATATATATGTCCATGTATGTATGTATATACATACTACTGAACCTCTGTATACATATATGTATGTACGTATACATACTTATATTTAAGTATCAGCCGTACTAAGAGTGTGAAATGAAATTTCATTTATTCCATTTATCGTTTTCGGTACACCCGGCCGACTATCTCACTCGATATGCAGATTAGGCTGCTCAGCCGTTAATATGCATAAGGAAAGTATATACTTTCAATCGTTCAATCGACTGACAGGAAGGTATACAGTGCTGATGTCAGCTAATAAGCTAGAAACTAGTTCATCGTTCCTTTGTCAGTGTTGAACAAAAGGGCAACGATGGTTGCCGAACACTGTACGGCTTAATTCGGGCTGTTTGTTTACAAACAAACCGAACATTATAATAAATGTTCGGTAAACCCATACGTACATATATATATGTGTGCATGTATGTATGTATATACATACTACTGTACGTCTGTATACATATATGTATGTACGTATACATACTTATATTTAAGTATCAGCCGTACTAAGAGTGAGAAATGAAATTTCATTTTTTCCATTTATATATATATATATATAGGTTTGTTGGTTCACCACTGGATAGAATTGGTCATTCCGTGTGGTCAATCTCGATGTAATATTATGGAGAGTACTCAACGTAATGCAGCTCACCCGTCTTCGTTTGTGTAGTTGGTGGTGCGAGTACGGAGTTAATTATTATAATAAAATAACAGGAGACTGGACTTGTGTAAATCCTTGAAAGGTTTATTATACTATGATCATTTCAATGACCGGGTTTCGTATGAATCCGGTGATATCATCAGGTATTCGAAATATAACAAAGGAATATAACAGATAAAATCCATGGGGCTGAAAATCATAGACAAGAGGACGACCGACCATCTAGCATCTTCTACTTTAGTCGGTCGCCCTCGAGTGTTGGCTATTCGGTCTACTTATGACCATCAGGTGAGGGGGCGAAAGCTTATAATGTACTACTACCTCCCCGTCAAAGAGAAAAAAGAAGAAAGAAAGAAAGAAGAAAAGTCAGCGTTAAGGTCATGCTACAATCAGGCTAGAAATTGCCGCGAAAAATGTTTTTCCAAAGAACCTATATCTTAACAGAGGCATATATAGTGGGCGTCTGTATGGTATAATGTGTGAACAGAAAATTGGAACGTTAAACTTATGTTTAGAGTTATAGGATGAAATTTTAAAAAAATTAAAAATTAAAAAAAGTTTAAAGTTTGGGTTGCGAGATTTAGTTAAAGAATTTACAGAGAGAGTCTTTTATGAAAAGGTTAAGTGTATTATAGAGATTCTCGATAAGTTTTTAGGGTGGGAGTAAAGATTAAGCCCTTGTTTAGCAGTCAATAACACGCGACGACTGCAGACTCCGGCCATCCCTTCCTAACCACGTGTCAGCCGCTCCGAGTGATATCGTCTAGCGAAAGAGATGGAAATTAATTTTTCCGAGTACTCCAGGAATGTAACTGTCTTAGGCTTCAGGTGTGCTAGCGGGAAGTCTGCCATCGCCATTAGACCAAACGAATACCAAACGAATACTATTAATTCACACAGGAGGGGGATTTATTTATGTGCCAGTAGAGGGAGGCATGATACAGCTAATAGTTATGATTAGGCCTAGAATTTAAAAGGTACTATATGGCGGTCAAAACCTGCGGCGCGGCGGGCCCCGCGGCGAAGCAACCCGCTCCGAGTAATTTCAATTACTAAAAGAAGGGGAAATTTATTTTTCCAAGCACTCAAGGAAGGCTTATGCACCAGAGCGCCAAGCGCGCAAACGGGTAAGCCACCACATCAGTCGGATCATCGCGTGTAACCAAACGATTATTATATATTCACACCCGTGATGTGAGGTTGAAAGTGGTAAAACCCGATGAAATGCGCAAATAGACTATATTTAAGTCCCCAGTTAGTCCGGGTTATAAGTAGTGTGGTTCTTTGGTGGGTAGGGGAAGATATAAGGGTACAGAGAGTAATATTCTAGTGTGGTGTGCTAATGAGTACAATGATAAATACATAATAAGAGTAAAGCGAGTAAAAACCTGAATAAGAGGAACAATAACCAAAAAATACATAAATAAATAAAAGCAGAATACAAAGATAAAAATACATTAATAAAAATACATTAATAAAGTAAAAATACATAAATAAAACGCCGTCATAGCTAGGGTGGTGATGGAGTAAAACGGAAGTATATGAGAACATATTGGAGAAATCAAAACACAGGGGAAATACAATATAGATCAAGTTGCAGTTAGATAATACATATAGATTACAAATATTTGCACATCTATATGGATCATATAGCTGTGCAAATAATACATATAGATATAGAGGATGAAAGAGATAGAATGGTATCAGGTGATACCTAGTGTATGTTCGAGCCTCAGAATTCAGTGTGAATCACAAAGGCCCTGAAGTATCGGGTCGAGAATTCAGTCAATATAATACAGGTTATAGTATAATCCGTAGAATTTTGTCGAAGTCTGAATATTCCCGACAGGGAAGCAGCATAGGACTAGGTGGGGGGTAGACAAAGGACAGAGCAGCCAACATCCGAATGGTGAGTAGATCAGGTACCTTTGGGGTCGGGTCTCAGTTCCTGTCTGCTCTATGGGTAAATTCCCTGGGGTTGGGGAGACCCGACTCGCCTCACGTGTATGAGTCAGTTCCTCAATAGAGCTGCCATTGTTCCTGCCATGCCTAATTCCCTCATGGGCTCTCCTAATTCTACTATAATTCATCTTAGCTATATTCTGAGCTATGTTACAAGTTGTGGAGTAGGACAGCTTGATGGGTTTTCTATTGAATATTTTATAATATCTGTACGATCTAGGGAAGCATTTGTCTAAGGCCCTAAAGAAAAGCTTAGCTATACTAGTGGTCAGGCCAGCGGAGGAAGGGGGATTATACGACATGATTTTTCTGATCCGATGCCTCTTGTTCTTACTAACTATATTAGAATTACCTGTCTCCCTAGTAGTTACTGGTCTATTGTAACTGGAAATTGCCTGTGGGTCGATGGTGTCCTGGGATGTCACGATTGTGATTGGAATAGTCCCAAGTCTCCAGGGCGGTGTACCCCCCGTGCGGCCATTGTGATTACCCTCGATAGCCGGGGTTGTATCCACTATGCGTCTGCTACACCTATCCTTATTTCCCCTTACTCGACCCTCGTTCCATACTGCGTTCAACGGCAGTTTTATCGGTTCCACAATTAAGGTTACCATTAGAGTTTCCGCTGGCGTTACGTTGCTCAGACCCCGTGTTAGTACCTGGGTGGTTGTTTCTATTGGTACCAACAGCATTGAAGTCTATATAAATCCTCCCTCGTATCACGCTTGCTGTTAACTAGAGTGTCACTATTTAAGCCTAAGCTATCGCAGGCAATGTTGCTTCTACTATTTAATGGACGTTTGAATGAGATTCCCTCACTATGCCCCGCGCGTTCCAGGGCATTATTATAGTAATTCGAGATCTTATTAAAGGTATCTTCATTGGAAGATAGTCCTGAAATTCTACTAGAGACGCTTTTGGTAATACCGTTAGTGACTATTCTAGGGTGGTTCGATTTTGCGTTGACATAGTTTAGATTCTCGTTGAGTTTGTGGTAGGGTTGGAAGAGTCCTGAATTGAGGTTAAGTGTAACATCTAGAAAATTAACTATCTTTAAGTTCTCTTCAAATACTATACTTAGGTCTATGTTCTTGAAGAATTTGCTAAGTTTTTTCCTCACCCTCTCTACCATACTATCATTATGGAACGACACAGTAAACAAAGCGTCGTCACGGTAAGCGCCGCCTCCTCCCAAGTGGGGCATTTCCACTCCGAGACAGTCCAGGAGGTAAAGGCCCACCAGATCCGTCACTTAGGCCGAGTCCGTGGATCCCATGGTGATCTCGAAATTTTCTGGTCAATCCTTCCTGGTCCACAGGTCACCGTTGAATTTAATTAAGGTTTTCCTAGCTAGGAGAATAATGTTAATTTCTTCGGATGTAAGGTCGGTGTGTAAGCTAGCAAAGTTAAGGGCACCTCGAGCCGGTGTATGTGGGTGTGGAATGTGTGTACCCACTCACATTAACTCTGACTGACTGTATTCCTACAGATTTGATTGATGTCCAGCGTCTTTTGCAGCAATAGAAATCTGAAAACTTTTATGACCTCAACTGAAGTTAATAGCAGTCGCCGTGTCTCTGACTGGTGTGTCTTCATATGAGGGAATGAATTCTGTGAGAGAACATCGTTATTTTTTCTCCCTCATATCAGGAATTTGAAGACAATTCATTTTCACCTGATGAGATCAGTGATAATCGATCATGGCTTCACAATCGATCTATCTCTTATTGAAACATGTGTCGTAATTAAATGATTGGAATTTTACCTTGCCTTCGGATTTTCATTTTGATACTTATACTCCGTTTTACATCATCTAGCTGTTCCCTTGAATGGAATTGGAGATATACAAAAGCGTGGAGATCTTAATATTGCTAACATAAAGTTATTGGAACATTTTACACAACCAATAATGCACCTTACTATATATATATATATATATATATATATATATATATATATATATATATATATATATATATATATATATATAGGAACCAGTAAGACCCCGACAACTGAGCTCAAGCCGTTTCGACGGCTAATTCTGGACTAAATGAAAATTTATCCTGGTATTTAAATAGCCGATCTTCTCAAGGGGTAATTCCATATATGGTCAAAGTGATTGTCAAAAATCAGTAGTAATTCTGTGGTTGCAAATTAGTAGGGGAGATGGTGGCTAAACCTGCCAGTAGGAGAACGAGGGGAGGTGGTGGAGTAGACCCAATCAAGCGTTGGTAGTGCCAGCTACAGCTGGGCATGAGGTCAAAGAAGATACAGGGGAGGGGGAGGGGGAGGAAGTCGGAACGGTAGGTAGAACAATGGTGGGTAGAAATATATAGGAAAGAAAAAATACTGAGAGTGAAGAAAAGCAAATAAGTGTAAAGAAAAAAGTAAAGTAAAGAAAAAAGTAAAGTTGAGATTACTGTCCAGAGCCAATTCTTACACGGGAGGACGCCGTCCGTGCAATTTATGCTCGGAGGAAACTTTACAAATGCTGTTTTCGACGGACCAACTCCTAAACAAGAAAGATGAACTGGTTACTGCATGTAAACATAGATTGCGTAAGACTTACCTCGCCCTCAAACCCCATAATGACCCGGGGGGGTAGACTAGGGCTATAACACCCCACTTGCCGATTTTGCAACGGGTAACCCCTGCCTGCCAAGGAAGACGTAAGATCTTCTTTGTATTCTTTTATCGCTTCCTTTATTTCCTTCCCCCCTCTCTCCTTAGTCCTTCTACCCCAGCTCTTCTCCTTTGTCGGCGTCTTTTCTCGCCCACCCGAGGCTGCCCTTTGGCCCCATGTAGCCTTAGTACCCCCACCACCCCCTCCCCTAGTCTATGATAGATTTGGCGGACTCCGCCCTTTATAGCAGTTGGCTTAGACCCCGGATACTTGCCCCCTTTTTCCGACCGCTCCCACTATTCTCTGTGCCCTCTATATTTCTTAGTGGCACTTATGCCTTATTTTTTCGTTTCAGTATTTCTTGCTTCGCTTTTCTTCTGGGCGGGGTGGATTCTGAATTTATTTCGTACGAACTTTCATGTAGCTTGTTTTAGATCTTTTAGAGTTAGCATTAGTATATATTTTTCTCGGGACTCAGAATTATTATCTCGTACAAGTTCACTTTGCTGCACTGGGTCGTTGCTGGCCCGGGATGGAAACCTTTATTGTTTATTTCGTGGTAGTCTCTTTAGTATTTTGGCCCCTTTTGTTGACCCGTCACCGTATCATTTACGTACTTATACCTCTTAAAAGGGTCCTTGCCTATTCCGTCCCACCTAGTTCTTTTACTTATTTCGTTATTTATTTATTTATTTATTTCTTTACTTCTTTCTTTCTTTCTTTATTTTATTCTAGCCTAACAATAGCCTGAGACCTAGGTCGTAGAATTTAATTTACTTTACTTTTTTCTTTACACTTATTTGCTTTTCTTCACTCTCAGTATTTTTCTTTCCTATATATTTCTACCCACCATTGTTCTACCTACCGTTCCGACTTCCTCCCCCTCCTCCTCCCCTGTATCTTCTTTGACCTCATGCCCAGCTGTAGCTGGCACTACCAACGCTTGATTGGGTCTACTCCACCCCCTCCCCTCGTTCTCCTACTGGCAGGTTTAGCCACCATCTCCCCTACTAATTTGCAACCACAGAATTACTACTGATTTTTGACAATCACTTTGACCATATATGGAATTACCCCTTGAGAAGATCGGCTATTTAAATACCAGGATAAATTTTCATTTAGTCCAGAATTAGCCGTCGAAACGGCTTGAGCTCAGCTGTCGGGGTCTTACTGGTTCCTATTACCCACTCTACTACCTCAAGTATTGAGTACTTTGGTGCGTTATGGTCCACCTGGTTCTTTACCACATTTCCTTCGTTATATATATATATATATTATTGAAACAAAGTATCATGAAAGTTGAAGCACCCCAAAGGTCAATTACAAAAAAGATAGATGGCATGACAGGTCTTGACTTTTGGAGTCGATTAGAAAAGCTCAACCTTTATTCTCTCCAAAGTCGCCGTGAGCGCTACATTATCTTCATGATGTGGAAAATATTCCATCAGCTTTGCCCAAATGATGTTGGCATCACCTTTAATGTACACCCAAGTCTTGGGCCCCGTGCTATCCGCCCACGACAAAATCTCACTCGCATCTCATAACAACAATACGGCACAATTATTTCACCTCAATGGGCCCTGCACTTTTTAACATTACACCAAAACAAATCAAAGCAGAGACAGACCCCATCAAGTTCAAGAAGTCTTTGGATAAATTCCTTCAAGAAATCCCGGATAAGCCTTCTACACCCGGATATGCCTCCGTAATCAATAACTCTCTGCTCGAGTGGGCCATGGTGCCCAAAAACTGATTTGTAAGATTTCGCCAGGTGGTGCTATTAAGTTAGACATGGCCTGGGCCAATACTGGCCGAAACCTATCAAAGTTATCAAAGTTATTATATATATATATGTGGTCTGTGTGTGTGTGTGTGTGTGCGCGCGCGCGTGTGTGTGTGTGTGTGTGTGCGTGGCTTTTAGTTGTATGTGTTTGTTGCATTTGATCTAATCTCTCGCTGAGGAATGCCTACGGATTAGCTGTTACAAGCACAATTTTCAGGGCGAAACAGATTAAATCTCTAATCTGTCCGAGAGATGAAATAATTATTGAGACGGTCTGTATATCTATTCTATATTTTTCCGTTTGCTTCAGGTTAAATTTGTCAAACCAATGTGGTATTTATATATATACATGCATATATATACATATATATATATATACGGGGTAACAGATTATTGTTATAGGTAGTCCACTTAAGTGTAGTCCAGTTAAGGTACTCCGAGTAGTGGATGATATCAACGCTTGGCTAAGTTTGACTCAACAATTCGTTTCCATAGCGATGCTGCGAGTACGCGGTAATTTCTATGTTGTTAACACTTGGAGTAATGATAAATCAGGAAAGAAGAGTGACACGGTTTGCTATACAAAAAAGGTTTTTAATCTCATTGCTGACAATTGTTTCTCTGAACTGGTAGGTCTAGAGATCACTACCCGCTTGTTTTCACGTCATTCAATCACCAATACATAGTTGTAACCAGTCAATTCATCGGAGCTTGTGAGAATGAAAGGAATATACAGGCATGGCTACTATATATAGTAGTAATGGCATTCAATCAGATCAATAACAACAATACTAACAATGCTAGCAATAAATTATTTGAAATAATCACATCAATCTAGGTGAGAAGTATAGTATATCTACGATTTTAGCGTGTAAAACTAGCTGACATGAGGCAGATGTATAAAATTGACATGTAAAAGCTGTCATGGGGTGTATTATATATAGTGTAAAGATAAGCCGGTGGCTTTAAATAATGAACCATTTCCTTTACTGTAGGTCTGGTGGCCGTAAGAATCATTTATTATCTGACAGATGAAAAATGTATCACTGTAGTGAGGATAGTAATATTTGTGGTGTTAGGTTCAATATTTATGTTGTCTATATTAGATGAAGGAGTTGTTTAGCTTTCACATCATCAATAACATACATGTATAAGATAACTGTTTCTACTTTAGGCACAAGGCCAGCAATTACCCAGTGCATTACTGGTACTTTATTTTATCGACCCCGTAAGGATGAAAGGCAAAGTCAACCTCGGCGGGATACATGTATAAGATAACATTAACAGAGTAGCAATATAAAAGGCAAGTTAATACAGAGGTTAAGGAGGCAATATATATATATATATATATATATATATATATATATTGGAACCAGTAAGACCCCGACGGCTGAGCTCAAGCCGTTTCGACGGAATTAGCCGTCGAAACGGCTTGAGGTCAGCCGTCGGGGTCTTACTGGTTCCTATTACCCACTCTACTACACTAAGTATTACTCAATACTTAGGGTAGTAGAGTGGGTAATAGGAACGAGTAGGACCGTCGAAACGGCTTGAGCTCAGCCGTCGGGGTCCTACTCGTTCCTATATATATATATTTATATATATATAAAATTTCAGGTTATCAATAATGTAGTGATAATATATCGTCACGTTAGAGATGAACAGCGCACGTGTAGGTTTGCTCAACGAGTATAAATTATATTCCGGAGAAAATGTAGAAAAGATGAATATAAAAATGAAAGTGCTTTTATAAAGGAATTTATTAGGTATTGACATATGTTTCTGTAACAGACGGAATACCTATGTATCGCTGCTTGCGTAATCATATAATGTTAGCAAGTATTCGATAGCAAATGTATAATCAGTTGTCACTTCTTCAGAGATATTGGATAAATTGGAAAAACCCAGAAAAATTGAAGTATTTATATTAGTTGTAAGAAAGGAAGAAGAGAGGGGATAGTATATGACAGATGGCAATTCAATTTACTGGTAAACAAGTATATAAAAGATTTCTAATGAGAATACAATGAGTATATGGTTTATTTTATCTAAATAAGAATTTTTGGGAGTGCCTATTCTTGACCAATTGAACAATGGTCGTTTGGTGTAGTAGTATGAATAGATATAAAGTGTCAATTAAGGAAGAGGGAGATTTTCACTGCTACTGAATAACAACAATGCTGGTAGCCTGCTGGTATATGCATTAGGGAATTGAATTAAGAAATCTCATTTTATCTATAGCAGTTATATCCCAGTTTAGGTTAAATTGTTGGTTATTTTCGCGCAGCTGCCAAGCCTTGTCTGCGAGTGTTGTTACATAACGCTGGTTTTCATGTTTTATTGAGTAACGATGTCTATAAAGGCGAGATTTGAAGGAGGTAGCCGTAGACCCCACATAGTACCACTTCTGACTATCCGATTCGATAGTACATTTGTATATGATGTTGCGTTCAAGACACTGATTGTTCAACGGACACATTCCTGGTTGGACACAGTTACAGTTATAATTTTGCGTTGTTGCATTGGCATGGATGGGTTGATGAGGTTACTTAGGTAGGACGGGATGTTGTTTGTTGTTTTGTGATGTTATAGCCGATGTTTTACGTGTATTGTTATCTGTTGGAAGGCGTTTATACAACCGTTTTGCGTTAAGCTTTTTTATATGTTGTTCAATATTAGGGGCGGTTGAATATGAAAGTCGAATAGTGTTAGGGTTTAAGATTTTATTATATTTATGTGATGTTGGATAGTGTTTTTTAACTAATCGAAAGAATTTTGAGGGTAGATTGGTTTTAATAGAGTTGTTATAGACCGGGTTGTACCATATATACTCTTTACATCGCCTTCTGTTTGGTGGTATGCGACTATTAGTGTGTCTATTGCGGTAGTGTATGTATGGTGGTGATTCTATGCTATTTCTACCTCTATGAGATTTATTTTGGGTGTTTTGGTGATCGTCGACTATATACTTTATATTATCTAGGTGTCCAGCCTTCCTAAGTGCATCATCATAATATTCGGCATGTTCTTTAAAGGTTTGCTGGTTGGACGACAGGCGGGAGATTCTAAGGGAAATATTTTTAGGGATGGATTTAATTATAGAGGGTGGATGGTTAGAACCCGTATTTACATATTTAAGGTTCTCATTTAGTTTATGGAACGGTTTAATCGTTTCTGTATTGAGATTCAAAGTAACATCAAGGAAATTAACCTCTTTGAGGTTATATTCAAATGTAATATTTAATCCTAGTTCCTTAAAAAGCTTTCTGATATTTTTACGCATCCTTTCTAAATTCTGGTTATTCATATGCTTAACTAATAGGAGCTCATCGTCACGGTAGATTCCACCGTGGAGATCCTTGAATTGTCCTTGTAGTCTGTGGGTGATATAAATTCCCACAAGATCAGTTACTTCCGCCGAATCATTGGAACCCATAGTAATATCAAAATTAGAAGGTCTATCTTTGCGAACCCAGTAGCTATCATCAAATTTAACAATAGTTTTCCTCGCTTCCATAATAATATTAATTTCAGCATCCGTAAGGTCGGAATTAGCCTTAGCGAACGAAAGAGCTTCATGCAGAGTATCAGGTGAAATTGAGGAATAATATTCATCAATATCAAACTGAATAAATTTTGATTTTTTTTCTTATCAGTAATGCTATTAAACCATCTTATTGCCTCATGGGTGTTACCCCATAGTTTAATATCTACTTTAGCCTTAACTTGGGGGATAATTCTGTCTAGTATATATTTGCTAATTTTGCCTTATCAGATTTAGAGGGGCATATAAGTCTAATTTTAGCGTCAGTATCGAAGTTTACCTTGTGGTCATTCAGGTTGAAGGATGGTGTAGCTGGTGTTAAGGGTTGCGTTCTATCGTCAATACAAAGTTTTTAAACAATTTCACATGCCTAGTTGTTGATGTTTTTAAGTGTAGCTTCATTAGTTTTCTTGTATTTTTTATGCAATTCCTTACGGATGAAGTTATTGTAAGTGTCCACATCCATGGTATATACGTTTGATGTTTTGTCTGCTCTAACAATAATTCCATTGGCGTTTTTTAGATTATTGAGCAGTGCCGTGATGTCATTCTGTAGTTTATTGTTTTTTCTGTTTTGTAAATTTGATCTCCATGATCATATCCATTAGGTCTTGTTCAAATGCATCCAAAAGTGAGTTTGAGGGTGGGTTTTTGTAAGATTTAAATCCAAATTTATCCTTGTTAAGATCCGATGTTTGGTTTATACGGCTTTTGTCAAAGTGGAATGTTTTCCATCTGATTCGTTGAATAAAATCATTGGTCCTTCGTATCATACCTAGAATATATTCCTTTTTTGCCTGAATAGGTATGTTTTTTAACGACATATCCAATTGGTGCCTTTCCATTTTGTATTATGAAATCCAAAAATATTTTATTAAATAACAGAATAGAGCGATCGTTATACTGTAACCATCGCTTGAAATCTACATTTTCATATTACAAACACTACCAGGATTGAACGCCTGTCTCCATCTCCGTTTGATTGTCAAAATACATATTAACATTCTCTATTAGTCTTAATTCTATCAACTCTTCTATTCTTTACCATTTAATATAAACTGCTATAGATAAAATGAGATTTCTTAATTCAATTCCCTAATGCATATACCTTCCTTAATTGACACTTTATATCTATTAATACTACTACACCAAACGACCAGCCCTGTCCATTGTTCAATTGGTCAAGTATAGATTAAAATAAGCACTCCCAAAAATTCTTATTTAGATAAAATAAACCATATACTCATTGTATTCTCATTAGAAATCTTTTATATACTTGTTTACCAGTAAATTGAATTGCCATCTGTCATATACTATCCCCTCTCTTCTTCCTTTCTTACAACTAATATAAATACTTCAATTTTTCTGATTTTTTCCAATTTATCCAATATCTCTGAAGAAGTGACAACTGATTATACATTTGTTATCGAATACTTGCTAACATTATATGATTACGCAAGCAGCGATACATAGTTATTCCGTCTGTTACAGAAACATATGTCAATACCTAATACATTCCTTTATAAAAGCACTTTCATTTTATATTCATATATATATATATATATATATATATATATATATATATATATAAAGAGAAAATATGCTGACTATAATTATAACAGGAGGAAGGTAATGTCCTGCTGTAGTAGTATTTTGAAATGTTCTTGGATTTAGGTTCATTTGTTGAGAGTTAAGGGTGAGGAAGTTGTGTTGACAGCAGCTGGGAAGGGATATATTTATGGGTTGATAAGGTACTTGCAGAGACATTACTGTGGTATAGAACTAAGAAGGCTAGAATGTACTTAATGATTGTATTTCTGTGGTGGTTCGTGCAGCATAGTGGATATCCTAAGTTGAAAGCTATCTTACGTCGGTTCGATTCACGGAGGCTTAAATCTTGTGAATTTAGTGGCGATCCTGTGTCTGCAGAAGATTGATCTTTCTAACTTGTTGTTGAGTACCCTTTTTACATTCCTAAGCATATATAGTAATTCTAGATCACAGAGCCTACAGTGGGACATACCGGTACTGTAAGTCTTTACGGCCGACAACCTCGACCGTTGATATTGTAGTTGGTGTTATTGTCCTTAAGTTCCCAGATTTTTTTTGGCGAGGGTTGTAGAACCCATAAGTGCACGGTTTTTCATCGAGTGTCTGTTCACATACCATCTTTTTTTAAAAGTACCCACGGTGGATCCAATGTAATGCCAGCTGGAGTTGTCTGAGTTGACCGTACACATGTCTACTAGGCTCGAATCAAGGCATCTATTCGCCAATGGGCACCTATACGGTAGGTGACAGTTACAATTTGAGGTGTTATTCCGTGCAGCTTCCACACTGCTGTTTTGTACACTGCTATAAGTGGGTTGTGATTTATGCCCGTTGGGGTTTTGTGGCTGTGTGCTTGTATGCGCTTGCGGTTGTGATACTGTGATGTGTTTATGTTTATAATTTGGTGCTATGTTGCGCATAGGTGGGGCGGATTCCCTAGAGGTATTTCTGTGGTTGATCTTGCGTATGTATGATTCTATATTTGCTGCCGTAGAGTATGAGAGTTTTATAGTTTTTCTTTTGAGTATTTTATGATATATGTGTGAAATAGGGAAGTGTTTATCTATTAGTTTAAAGAATGTAGAAGGCAGTCTAGTTTTTACAGAGGAGTTGAAGATTGGTTTGAACCACAGGTATTTTCTTTCTCTGATTCTTCTATTGTTTCTAGGGTTTACATTATTGGTGTTTGGACCACTTACTCTAGGTGCTACGTGCCTAACTCTATGTCTAGTCCTGTTACCTCTATTTTTGTGTGAGAGGTTGGTGTAATTGCTAGTAGGTTTGTTTAAGTTGTCTTTATTCGTTATAAACTGCAGCTTATCTTTATGCCCGGCCCTATGTAATGCTGCGTTATAATAGTTAGCATGTTCATTAAAAATTTCTAGGTTTGAGGATAAGCGGGATATTCTAAGGGATATACTACGTGCTATGGATCTGATTATGGATTTGGGGCGGTTTGAGTTATAACTAATGTAGGCCAGATTCTCATTATTTTTGTGGAAGGGTTCTATTAATCCCGTATTTAGATTTAGAGTCATATCTAGAAAGTTTACCTTTTTGCGGTTCAGTTCGAAGGTAATACTTAGGCCTAGTTTTTTTAAGAATGTTCTAATGTTTTTTCTTAATCTTTCCATGCTCTGGTTGTTTAAGTTCCTAGATATAAGGAGCGTGTTGTCTCTATAAATCCCTCCTTGGAGGTTACTGAATTCCTTATGTAGGTTATGTGCTATAAATAGGCCCACGACGTCAGGGATTTGCGCAGAGTCATTTGATCCCATTGTGATATCGAAGCTGCTTATCCTATCTTTTCTTACCCAGTAGCTATTTTTAAATTTTATGATAGTCCTTCTAGCCACTATTATTATTATTATATATATATATACTAGCTGAGCTACCCGGTGATACCCGGGTATTTTATGAAAGTTACAATATATTTGGCCCACATTACAAAATATTTGACCATTCAAATATGATTGCTGAATTTTAACCAAAGTAGGAATTATAGCAGAATATTTATTGCCGTTTGGTCAAAGTAAATCATCTAGATAAAAAAAAAATTTTTCCAGCGGTGATTTTTTGAATACTGCTCCCTATTACAGTCAGCATATACAATGCTTTACTCATAGATGAATCATTAGGTATGTTGTCAGTGAAGAGGGCATGACGAAAAAAATACATTTAGTTTTTTTTATTTATCCTTTTCTTTCTTTCTTTTTTTTTTCTCAATCTAAACCTCTGAAATTCAAACAACATGTAACGACTATTTTAAAAACCATAAATAAAATAAGAAAATAAATTTAGCATTGGTTTATGATTGAATGAAGCATTTACTTACTCATTTCTGTATATATATTCTAAATTCTGTATATATATTCTATATATATCTGACCATTCCTGGTCAGATATATATAGAATATATATCTGACCAGGAATGCTTTTTGTGAAAATCAGTCATATGGAACAATTGTCATCTTGCCTGACGGTTTGAACTTTACAACACCACCTGCTTCTTTGAGGTCAAATACCAACCCTACTAGCTTCTACAAACTGACCAATGAAAATTAAGACTATTCTTGCTGACAACATTAAATTATTCCTAACAAACTCATATGTCCCAAGGCTCTGATACCATCAACACTATAAACACAGAGCTGGCATATCTAAGAACTGGCTAATTGCCTGATGAGGTCATAGCCATTCAATGGCTATCATCGAAATATATATAGTAGTAAATAAAGGATTATGAGTTCATACAATTGACTTATGTTTCGTCACTATTATAACTCCAGAACTTATATCTTCGTTGAGTGCTCCCTATCCGCATACTGAAGTACTGGATTTTACCAACACTTACTTTCTTGCTTACCCCATGCTCCACACCCTGTTGAGCGCTTCATACAGTAGCGGACCGCAGCCAATATGAATAAACTCACCACTCTGGCATCACTGAAGGACATCCCATTACCGGGTAAAAGAGAATACACCGGGAATCTCACTAAGAGTACTGACTCCCTAATATGCAGGATGAGGTGGAGGGCTTACCACTTTGATAGAGGAAACCCCAATATTAATAACCAAAAAACCATGGAGTGCCTCTTCAGATCAAGAAGAAGCTTATATATATATACTCACATTCTTTCTCACATTCTTTCAAGATGCCGAAGTCATAAACCAAAAGGACAAGACCGAAAGCGCACGTGATACTCTGACAAAAGGTCCATCATCATCATCTTTTTTTTTCCTTTTTCTTCTCCTTCTTCACCGACCTATTCATGAGAGGCTCATGAGAGTACTCCTTCCAGCGGTTCCTGTCAGAAACAACAACCGTCTCCAACAGATCCGGCTGGATCCCCAAGCGAGACTAGCCAAATACAAGAATATTATCCAACCACCTTGCTCAGAGTCTGCCTCTGGGTCTCCTGCCAGTTGGTTTTGTCCGTAAAATCTCTCCACCGATTCTTTCCTGAGACATTCTAACCACATTCCCATAGTATCGGAGCTGTGATCTCTCAATTCGGAGAAGTAGCAGCTCTACCTGGAGTGACTCTCTGAGGAACCCCATTTTGACTGCTTGTATTCACGATCGTATTCTTTCGATCATTAACTAATATAAGTAGAGGTTGGCACGAATACCGAATTGAAGATAGCAAATTTGGCTTTTACGCCTACCTCCCTTCTGGTTACTGAACGATAAAGTTGGTGCATTACAGCACCAGCTCCTGCAATTCAACATGCTTCGGTGGAACTCCATTTACACGTAGAGCTCCTGTGCAGTTTTCGCAGCATTGATTTTCATTCCAACCATGCAGCTCCCGGCATCAAACCTATCAAATGCAAGTCGGAGATCACTTTCTGTCGAGTTGAATAACACCATGTCGTTTGCAAATTCCTGGAGGATATCAACATCAAGGCTTATGACATCATATCTGGTCTTGGTATAGATGATAGGACGGCCCCATACCAACCAGGGGGCCGAGGATTACCATTAAGGACCACAACCCAAACTTCGAGTCTAACCTGCCGGTCAGACTGATAGCCCCCTCCCGGTTAGACATGGGGGTCATTAGCAAAAGCATTTTAGATAGGATCCTGCCCACACTTAAGAGTAAAATAAGGTTACAACTCTGGTCCTGCACCAGCCAGGTGCTGGACTGGTTTACCTGACAAACATAGGGCTAGCTTCATATGACTAGACATCAACAATTACTACTCCTCTATCTCGCCCATAGTCCTGAACAAGGCACTCATATTCGCGATGAATAGGACAGACCTAACACGCGACGAGGTCCGAATCATACACGCCGCCAGAAAGACCCTGAACTGATTCGGTGGGGACATATGGACCCGGAGCGACTGGCCAAATAATTTTGACATTACAATGGGCTCCAGTGACTCCGCGCAGCTAATGGACTTGGTTGGGATATACATACTCTACAAGATCAGGAGAGAAATACCAAACCTGGGTGGCGGGCTGTACCGAGACAACGCACTCTTCACCGTAGTGGACCACAGCACCACAATGGTCGAAAATATAAAGAGGAGAATTAGGCACTTCTTTAGCAAGGTAGGACTTAAAGTAGAGATGGAACCCAATAGAAAAGTAGTGAATTACCTGGACACCACCCTCAACCTCAACACCAAGCTACACCACCCATATCATAAACCCAATGAGAAGCTGGTGTATATCAACGCTGGGTCCAATCACCCTAGATCCATAGTTAAGAATGTCTCTGACAGGATCTCTAACTTGTCGGCCAATAAAGAGATCTTCAATAGTAACGCTGATTACTATAACTCAGCGCTAGCCAAGGCGTCCCACAGCCATAGGATCAGCTACAACCCTAAGGGACATGATCGAGATGACCCAAGGATACCCCGGACCAATACCCTCAGGGGCATGAGTCGTCCACCTAATACCTCGGTGACCAGTAGTAACACTCCCAGACCCCTATCCGTCACCACCCCCGGTAGAAGGTTCCGCTAACCCCACCGGTCTAATACCTACAACGCTGAAGACCACACTGCTGTAGAGCATAGGCACCCCTCCACCGGCCCCACCACCCGCCGAACCCTAATTGAGCAGGGAGGCCGTACCTCGCAGGTATATAGCCCCACTGTGGGTGCATATAACCCTCATGATAGTGACCGCTCCGCACACCTGAGTGACACCAACCGAGCTCGACCTGAGCTGTGCACAACCACGCGATGGACCACGGCGGACACCCAACAACCCCACAAGAATAGGACCAGGAAGGTCACATGGTATAACCCTCCGTACTCGGTGGGTCTACGTACCAGCCTGGCTAGAACATTCTGTAGAGTACTGGATAAATATTTCCCTAGGGCCCACAAGTACCATAAAATATTCAACAGGCACACAGTGAAACTTTCCTACTCAACCACACGCTCCGTAGCCCAGCACATAGCTGACATAAATAGGAATAGGTTCATTGCCTCTAATACCACCGTAAACCCCGGAGCCACCCAACAGAACCAGCACGCGGGACGCACCGGAACCCGGACAGGCCCAACTAGCACACCGGGACCCAACGACCCTGTGCTGATTGCGGAGGCTACCTAGCCAACCCCGAGTGATGGTAACGCGGTACATGTCGTGGGGCTTAAGAAGTCATGTAATTGTAGAGACCCATCACTATGCCCCCTCAGTAATGAATGCATGACGAAAAACGTAGTCTGCAGGTGCAAGGTCACAACCCGTAACTCGGGGCACCACTACATAGGATCCACAGAGACGAGCTTCAAAGATCGGTGGTATAACCATCGCCATTCCTTTAACAGAATAGATAAGAGGAAATGTACGGCCCTTTCTGAATTGAACTGGAAGCTCAAACTTGAAAAGACCCCGCACTCTCTGGTCTGGTCCGTGGTTAGAAAGGTTCCCCCAGACAGAGGCGAGTCTGGTATTTGCAACCTCTGTCTTAGTGAGACACTCGAGATACTTCATGGCGGAACCAAGCTATTAAACACAAGGGCCGACTTATTCGGGGACTGCAGACACCTAAGGACGGGAACGTTCCTCAAGCTATATGGATAAATCCAGGTTAAGGCCTCCCACAACGCCCCCCCCCCCCTGTAGGCCTCCTACACCCCATACCAATGACCAATGGACAACAACAACCACCTATAGTTTGTGGTCCCTATGATGGATGGTCCACCGGATCCTCTACTGGTCAGGAGTCATCAAACCACGTTTTATTGCACCTGATTGTATATATATATATATATATATATATATTGTATGTATATATATATATATTTTTTATGTGTGTATATATGTGTATTATATATATATATATATATATATATATATATATATATATATATATATATATATATATATATATATATATATATATATATATATATGTATATATTTTATATATATGTATATATATATATGTATTTTATATATATGTGTGTATGTATATTTTATGTATGTATGTATTTTATATGTATGTATATTTTATATATATGTATATATTTTATATATATATATATTTTATATATATATGTGTTTTATGTATATATATGTATTTTATATATATATGTATGTACTTGTGCGTACATATATATACACACCTGTATGGTTTTGTGTGTGTAGATGTGTGTGTGTCTGAGGGGGTAGGTGTGAGTGTATGTACAAGTCAACCAACATAAGCCTTTTATTTCTAAATTTTATAAACTATCTAAGTATATGACTCTAACCATTATTTTAAGTATTACCACCCCACATTAATTCCTCAATTTGTATGTGTGGATGTGTGTGTGTGTCTGTGGAGGTGGGTGTGAGTGTACGTGCAAGCCAACCGACATAAGTCTTTTTATTTGTAAATGTTCTACTCTAACCATAAATTTCAATAGCACCACTCCACATAAATCCCTCAATTTAAGAATGACCTGTAGTATCTATTTCATACTATTAACCTTGAATATATATCTGACCAGGAATGCTTTTTTGAAAATTATTCATATGGAACAATTGTCATCTAGCCTGATGGTTTGAACTTTACGACACCACCTGCCTCTTTGAGGTCAAATACCAACCATACTAGCATCTACTAACTGACCAATGAGAATTAAGACTATTCCTGCTGAAAACGTTAAATGATTCCTAACAAACTCATATGTCCCAAGGCTCTGATACCATCAACACTATAAACACAGAGCTGGCATATCTAAGAACTAACTAACTGCCTGATGAGGTCATAGCCATTCAATGGCTATCATCGAAATATATATAGCAGTAAATAAAGGATTATGAGTTCATACAATTGACTTATGTTTCGTCACTATATATATATATATATATATATATATATATATATATATATATATACTATAAAGTATGTCCATAGAATCATTTGATAATATATATACACCATTTCCTCTCCCAATTAGCATAATCAACCACACACAAAAATAATTAAACCAGGCTATAAGATTAAAAGGCACCTATGAAGAAATAGTAGATAAATAAACGGCAGCAATTTATTCGCGATCAACCGCTATAGAATATTTACCCAACATTTCAATAGCACGTGGAAATCGATTAAATATACCGTCAATCATACACAATTACGTATAAAATTAAAGTTAGAAGAAAAAATGCATATACACATACCAGGATTACGTTTCTACCCTTAGAGTGTCGTTGGCTTTCGGAAATATCCTATCAAGGATAAAATCTCGAGTTTCGAACTCATCAGGAAACAAACTCATTTGGACAAAGAATTTTCTTAAGTGATCCCCGCCAGAAACGAATTCAAAATGGCTATGAACTGTGGCGTGGTAGTGGTCAAGTCAGAAAGAATGTGATTGGTGACTTACGGTCACTCAAGTCCCCTTCTCTCTCTATATATAATATATATATATATATATATATATATATATATATATATATATATATATATATATATATATATATATATATATATATATCAGAAAGTTTATGTAAATTATATAAATGACCAGATTACAGCATGTTCAAGGATAGAATTTCATCAATATAAATTTCCCACCTGATTGTAAAACGAACAAAAGCTGCAAGTCCGTCGAATTATATCAATGGCCTGTCCATGTATCAGATATCATACGAAGAATGATACAGATAGCTAGGCAATAGTTAAAGATATCTATATATCTAAAACAGAGAATGTCTGTCTGTCTGACCCTTTAAATCTCAAGAACCACCCAACCGATTGTTTTCAAACGTTACACATGTAATACTTATGGTCCTGTATGTATCTTGAGAAAATAGAATTTCAAATTTTTAATGCGCTAGGGACCGCATTAGGCGATTTAGCGATCTCTCTATATAATGTATTCCGTAAAGATTATTGGTTTTGTCAGACTTGATTAGAATTTTCTCCGTTTTCTCCAAGTTTTCAATATTATTTTTGATATTTTTTAAGTAATCCTGGCCTTTGAAGTTGTTTTTTAATTTGATATCTTAACAATTGTAAGATTTATATAACTAACTAACGTAATTTCCTTCACGCTGCTTTGATATTACATAAAAATGATTTTCTCTGTTTTTTCTAAGATTCTCTTATGAAAAATCTATAAGTTTATGAAAATTCCTATATCTTAAATAAAAAAAATCCATTATACTTTGTATGTATATATTATGTACGTAGATGTATATGTATATGTATTTATACGTGTATATATATTTATGTGTATGTATATCTGTGTGTGCGTGTGTATATATATGAATATATTCTTTTAATAATATATATTAAAAATGATGAGCCGCTCTGTCTTTTAACTATGTTAATTATTTTCAACTGAACCAGATCAATTATGATATATAGTCATCTGATCCAGAAATATGATATGGTGTAGCGAAACAATTGTAAACGGACATTATTATTATTAATATTATTATTATTATTATTCTCTACATTCCTTACATCAAACTAAAATATGTTGACAATCTTTTAATAATGTCTTCCTTGTGAAATTTGTGGTCTTGTTTTGCTTAACTAATGAATATATTTATATATATATATATATGTATATATATATATATATATATATATATATATATATATATATATATATATATATATATATAGCTGTGTGAGGCATATATGTATGTATATATTTATATATATATATATATATATATATATATATATATATATATATATATATATTATAAAAGAGAAAACACAGGTAAGCATTAAAAAAAGGATTTTATCCAGGTATTTACGACAGTTTCATTGGTAAGTGCAACCTTATATTGCTATACTGCAAATAGCAGCCAATCAATAATAATTGTTGTTCACGTCCAAATTTTCAAAATAGAGAGTAAGTCACTCTTAAAAAGTTCTTGATATATAGAAAAACATTTTTTTGGAATTATATTTACTAGTATAGAGAGAGAGGAAGAGGAATTAGAAAGTGGAGGGACAAACGGAATAGTATAGAGAGAGAGGAAGGGGCAGAAGAATTAGGAAGTAGAGTGACAAACTGAGATGGAGGGAGGGGTAGAGGTGGAAGGATTCCTTGATCAGTTTTGGTACATAGACTTCATGTCGTCGATTTAAAGTGTAGTGAGTTAAAGAGAATTAAATTGTTTATAGTTGGAGGGATGGAGAGAGAGGGAGAGAGAGCGGAGAGATAGAGAGATAAATATATATATAAAAAATAAAAATAAAAATAAAGAAGGGGGAGGGGGAGAAAGAAGAAAAGAAAAGATAGCCAATAAGGGGAGAGAAGAAAGGAAGAAAACGAAAAGAAATAGAAAAGGAATGAAGGAGAAGGGAGGGATATATGTATTGGATTTTGTGGGTAATTAAATGGGTTAGATACAATAAGAGGGTAGAAAGTCTAAGTATATGCAGTTTGTCAGGTGGTAGCAAGAGGTCAAGGGTTCGATTTGCACTTGTAGTGCGAAAACTTTTCTTTGAGTCTATGGTTACAATAAATTGATCTTTCGATTTTATTGTTGAGTAACTTATTCTTCGACCTCAAAATGTGGAACAGCTCAAGGTCACATAATCGACAGCTTCTCATACCACTCCGATATGGGGGCGCGTTAGATAATTTTTTAGACTTCAGGGTGTATTGATGGCTACTTTCCCTCAGTTGCCAGGTCTTGTTCACAATAATCAATTTTCTTGTGCCAGCAATTTTCTTCTGCCAGGTCTGGATCACAATAACCAATTTTCTGCTTCTCTAACTACAGGCTCCTTATCGGTCGAGCAACGACCTAAACATACCGTACTAATTCCATAGGTATGTCCCTAAAGAACATTCCTACACCTTTGAGAAAGGATTATACCCTCGAGATGATACAGCGAACAAACGACTTTATACGCCGGGTTAGATGGAAAACTTTCCATTTCGACAAAGGACGTAACGGTTGCACCGTGGAATACAACAAGGAAACATACGGCTTCAAATCATGTAAGAACCCACCTACCAACCCTCAACTGGATGCCTTAGAACAGGACTTACTGAAGATGATTATGAATATCAAATTCAAAAAGCGGAGGAATAATAAACTCCAGAATGACATCAATACATTCCTAAATAAGCTGCGAATTACCAATGGAATTATTGTCAAAGCGGACAAAACCTCAAATGTGTATACGATGGATATTAATACATACAATAGCTTCATACGGAGAATTACATAGGAAATACAAAGAAACTAACGAGACGGCACTGATAAACATCAACAACGACGCACACAATATAGTCAAACACCTAGGAATAGAGGACAGAACGGAGCCACTTAGGCCATGTACCCCCACATTTAATCTCAAGGACCACAAGGTAAATTTTGATTATAACACCACAATTAGACTTATATGCCCGTCCAAATCAGACATTGGAAAAATTAGTAAACATATATTAGACAGAGTGATAGCACAAATGAAGAATAAACTAATGATTAAACTATGGGGTAACTACCGAAACAATTAAGTGGTTTAACAATATTGCTAACAAAAAAGTATCTAAGTTTATACAATTTGACATTAACGACTATTACTCCTCTATATCCCCCAACACCTTGCATAAAGCCTTAGCATTCGCTAAAGCCAATTCTGACCTAACACAGAAGACGAGATAAAAATTATATTAGCTCCTAGGAAAACAATAATTAAATTTGAAAACGCTATTGGGAACGTAAGGATAGATTAAATAAATGTAATTCGAACAACACGCTATCCATAATTAAATCCGTTCCACGCAGCATATCCCTTAGGATCTCCCGCCTCTCGTCTAACCGACAAAACTTCGAGGAACATGCATAACACGCATAACACAAACTCAAGAAACACACACACACACGCATTTACGCATAGAACTACAAATTATACTGTAAATAGAAATACAACATCGAAATTAAACAAGTCACGCAGTAGAAAATATATTTGGTATAACCCCATATTTAACACCTCTATTAGTACTAACCTACCTTCTACCTTCTTTAGAATAATAAAGAAACACTTTCCAGATTCACATAGATACAGCAAAATCCTTTACACTAAATCTATTAGACTATCTTACTCCACGGCACCAAACATAGAGGCACACATTAAGATGCTTAACGCTAAAAAGATACATAACAACACCAGAACACAAATTTATAGCAATAACAATACAATCACCATTGAACACAACAGAATATCTAATACACAACCACCCACTAATAGGCAAACAAAACGTAACACACTTGTACAGGCATCGCAGCCCACCAATAATGCCAAAGTTGCCCATGACAAGAATTGTAACTGACACCTACCTCAAACCTGTCCATTACATAATGAATGTATGCAGTCTAACCTGGTTTACCTATGCACAGTAGAATCAGACAACCAGAAATGGTATTACATCGGAGCAACTGGGAATACATTTAAAGCTCGTTAGTATACACACCGTTACGCAATGAAACATTCCCAGCATCGTTATGTAACTACCCTTGCAAACAAGACCTGGCAACTGAGGGAAAGTAACCATCAATACACCGTGAAGTGGAAAAAATTATCTAACGCACCCTCATATTGGAGTGGTATGAGAAGCTGTCGATTATGTGACCTTGAGCTGTTCCACATTTTGAGTTCGAAGTATAAGTTACTCAACAATAAAATCGAAAGATCAATTTATTGTAACCATAGACTCAAAGAAAAGTTTTCGCACTACAAATCGAACACTTAACTTCTTGCTACCACTTGAAAAACTGCATATACTTAGACTTTCTACGCTCTTATCTAACCCATTTAATTACCCACAAAAAACAATACCTATATCCCTCCCTTCTCCTTCATTCCTTTTCTATTTCTTTTCGTTTTCTTCCTTTCTTCTCTCCTCTTTTTGGCTATCTTTTCTTTTCTTCTTTCTCCCCCTCCCTCTTCTTTATTTTTATTTTTATTTTTATATATATATTTATCTCTCTATCTCTCCCCTCTCTCCCTCTCTCTCCATCCCTCCAACTATAAACAATTTAATTCTCTTTAACTCACTACACTTTAAATCGACGACATGAAGTTTACGTATCAAAACTGATCAAGGAATCCTTCCACCTCTACCCCTCCCTCCATCTCAGTTTGTCACTCTACTTCCTAATTCTTCTGCCCCCTCCTCTCTCTCTATACTATTCCGTTTGTCCCTCCACTTTCTAATTCCACTTCCTCTATACTAGTAAATACAATTCCAAAAAAATGTTTTTCTATATATTAAGAACTTTTTAAGAGTGACTTACTCTCTATTTTGAAAATTTGGACGTGAACGACAATTATTATTGAGTGGCTGCTATTTGCAGTATAGCAATATAAGGTTGCACTTACCAATGAAACTGTCGTAAATACCTGGATAAAATCCTTTTTTTAATGCTTACCTGTGTTTTCTCTTTTATAATATATATATATATATATATATATATATATATATATATATATATATATATATATATATATATATATATATATATATATATATATATATACATACATATATGCCTCAAACAGCTATATATATATATATATATTTATATATATATATATATATATATATATATATATATATATATAAATATATTCATTAGTTAAGCAAAACAAGACCACAAATTTCACAAGGAAGACATTATTAAAAGATTGTCAACATATTTTAGTTTGATGTAAGGAATGTAGAGAATAATAATAATAATAATAATATTAATAATAATAATGTCCGTTTACAATTGTTTCGCTACACCATATAATATTTCTGGATCAGATGACTATATATCATACTTGATCTGGTTCAGTTGAAAATAATTAACATATTTAAAAGACAGTGCTGCTCGTCGGAACTTCAAAGGAATATAAATTAAAATAAATTACATCAAACTAAAATATGTTGACAATCTTTTAATAATGTCTTCCTTGTGAAATTTGTGGTCTTGTTTTGCTTAACTAATGAATATTTCCAGCTCTGCGCACCTAACTTCTGCATGAACCCAGCCACCTAGCTGCTTTCTACTGCATATTGGACATTGAGCACATGCCTTTACGCTTTGGCTTCTAATTCACCAATCTCTCCTCTCATATCTCCTCTCCTATCTCCATCTCTCTCTTTAAGATTGGTTACTCTTGAACTGTGTATATATATACATATATATATATATATATATATATATATATATATATATATATATATATATATATATATATATATATATATATATATATATACTCACATTCTTTCTCACATTCTTTCAAGATGCCGAAGTCATAAACCAAAAGGACAAGACCGAAAGCGCACGTGATACTCTGACAAAAGGTCCATCATCATCATCTTTTTATTTCCTTTTTCTTCTCCTTCTTCACCGACCTATTCATGAGAGGCTCATGAGAGTACTCCTTCCAGCGGTTCCTGTCAGAAACAACAACCGTCTCCAACAGATCTGGCTGGATCCCCAAGCGAGACTAGCCAAATACAAGAATATTATCCAACCACCTTGCTCAGAGTCTGCCTCTGGGTCTCCTGCCAGTTGGTTTTGTCCGTAAAATCTCTCCACCGATTCTTTCCTGAGACATTCTAACCACATTCCCATAGTATCGGAGCTGTGATCTCTCAATTCGGAGAAGTAGCAGCTCTACCTGGAGTGACTCTCTGAGGAACCCCATTTTGACTGCTTGTATTCACGATCGTATTCTTTCGATCATTAACTAGCATAAGTAGAGGTTGGCACGAATACCGAATTGAAGATAGCAAATTTGGCTTTTACGCCTACCTCCCTTCTGGTTACTGAACGATAAAGCTGGTGCATTACAGCACCAGCTCCTGCAATTCAACATGCTTCGGTGGAACTCCATTTACACGTAGTGCTCCTGTGCAGTTTTCGCAGCATTGATTTTCATTCCAACCATGCAGCTCCCGGCATCAAACCTATCAAGTGCAAGTCGGAGATCACTTTCTGTCGAGTTGAATAACACCATGTCGTTTGCAAATTCCAGCCGACTGATTTTACACCCACCAGTCTTGATATCATTTGCAACCCGGCTGCGAAATCCTGTTCATTTAAATAATGAACAGGAGAGATGACAAGACGCATCCTTGGCGGAGTCCGACTGCCACATTGAATAGTTTTGATATTACACCATTTATCCGAACAGAAATACTCAGGCATTCTTATAGAGACATCAGGACAGCAAGAAGTTGACCATCGATCCCATGCTCCTCCAGAACCTACATCAGCAGGTCCTATTTAACGCTGTCATATGCCTTTGCAAGGTCGTCAAAACAAGAATATACCTCTTGGCAATACTCCCAAGATTTTTCGAAGACCTGCCGCAGTGGTGTGAATATATGCTCTATCGGAAAGAGATCACTGAATGCTGATGCTGGTGCATTACTGCACCAACTCCTTAATTCTTGTACTTAATTCAGACCCCTGGATTTCACCACTCATGAGAATGGCTCCTAGATACTTGAACTTCTCTACTTGCTTCAGTGGAACTCCACTCACCTGTAGAATTCACTGTGCAGGCTTCCTTGAGAAGAGAGAAGTATGTGTATGCGTAGTGTGTAGTTTCTATATGGCGGTAGATGCATGACCTGATATTTTCCGAGACAGTAAGAGTGTGATAGAGGTTGAGTTTAGACGTGAGATCAAGAGTGTTTGAAGTTTCCGTTGGTCATGGATTCATATAGGGGTGGAGTGGGATGGGGATTTCTGAAACTAGTTGTTGTAGAAACTAAGGTTTTCAAATGATTCGGTTTCGCACTATTTCCTGCCTACATCGGAATGTATTTCACTATTTGGTCCTGCACCTGTCGTCTGGTGTTTCGTTATGTAAAAGATATCGATTATTTCATTAATATCATTCCACAGTTAAAGTTGTGGAGAATATAAACATTCGAACGTATTTCATAATGTTTAAAATGATTGGCCGGGGGATTGGCAGTGTCGGTAGACTGTCGGGGAAAATCCTTTGCGGGATTTGTTACGACTTTCTGCGCCCTGAGTTCTGAGTTCAAATCCCACTGAGGTTAACTTTACCTTTCATCCTTCCGAAGTTGATAATATAAAGTACCACTTAACGTACTAGGGTCGATGAAATCGATTTCCTCTTGGCCTAATGCTAGAAAGTATTATGTTTAAAACATCAGTGATGTCTTCGATTTCCTTTAAAATTATTTAAAGCGTAAATCCATTACAAGTAGAATAATATATAAATTACTTATCATGCAGTGACCGAAATAATGGAGCACTCACACAGGAGTGTTAAAGTATCGAACTTTTAATTTAAGAAATGATTATAAACTTAAATGGAAAAAATGAAACGAAATTTCATTTCTCACTCTTAGTACGGCTGTTACTTAAATATAAGTATGTATACGTACATACATGTATGTATACAGACGTACAGTAGTATGTATATATATACATACATGCACACATATATATATATGTACGTATGGATTTACCGAACATTTATTATAATGCTCGGTTTGTTTGTAAACAAACAGTCCAAATTAAGCCGTACAGTGTTTAGCAACCATCGTTTCCCTTTTGTTCAACACTGACAAAGGAACGATGTACTAGTTTCAAGCTTATTAGCTATCGTCAGCACCGTATACCTTCCTGCCAGATGATTGAACGTCTGAAAGTATATACTTTCTTTATGCATATTAAGGGCTGAGCATCCTAATTTTCATATCGAGTGAGTTAATCGGCCGGGCGCAAACAAACCGAGCATTATAATAAATGTTCGGTAAACCCATACGTACATATATATATGTGTGCATGTATGTATATATATACATACTACTGTACGTCTGTATACATATATGTATGTACATATACATACTTATATTTAAGTAACAGCCGTACTAAGAGTGAGAAATGAAATTTCGTTTCATTTTTTCCATTTATCGTTTTCGGTGCGCACAGCCTATTAACTCACTCTATATGCAAATTAGGCTGCTCAGCCGTTAATATGCATAAGGAAAGTATATACTTTCAGACGGTCAATCATCTGGCAGGAAGGTATATGGTGCTGACGATAATTTTTAATAAATTTTCTGGAAGGCAGTCGAAAAAGCATTAGGTGGAACGAAATCCTTAGTAGACTTTTTCCTTGCAGGATCAGGGAAGAAACTGGCAACGACAATGCCAGTCACCAAGGATCATGCGCAAATGTTTAGGTACACTCAATGAAGAAATAGATAGCGTTCATAGATATATAATTATATATTTTTCTCATCTTTATTATATATAATGGCGGAGAAAAACGGGAAATATAGAACTATATGAGCCTTAAAATAATAAATATATATTTTTTTTAATCTGATTTTTATCTGAATATATTTTATTCAAATTTCGGAGTTGTATCTGTCTGGCAAGTGACTTAATCTAAGACTATGTTGAAACTAAGGCAATTACGGTGTAGAAGAGTCATTTTAACCATTTAAAAACACGCAAAAACTGTTAATTTTAATTTATATATGTAATTTATTTCGAAGTGTCAAAATTTTCGCCACACTGTCTGCGACATGGTCAGTGACAATGTATTTGAATAGCTAAAAAGACTCTTCCACGCAGTAATTATATTAAAATTGCTTTGTAATAACAACAAATATGTTAATTAAAATTTCATGTTACGCTTGGCCGACTGTGGGTATCTTGTATAAAAATATATTGAAGTTAGAAACTTGTTGTTGTGAGTTGGAAGCATCAAGATGCTAATGCTGGTGGAAGATAATCACGTTCATTGTGTGAGTTATGTTGCTTTTATTTTGTGGGTTTTTTTAATAGCTTTCCAAGGTCGATCGGAACCTATATTTCTTCTTCTTCTTTTCCTTCTTCTTCTTGTCAGTAACAATGATTTATTTTTGTTTAAATGATATCCACCCTCGTTGTTTGGTGTTTTGTATGTATGTTTGTCACCCCAGTTACCGCTGCCTCAGCATAATCAGCCACTACAGGGAATCTTAGCGGGTGATGGAATTTTGACCCATAAAACGCATCCATTCCACAAGGAATGAAAGGGGAAAAACGCCACAAGGGTCATAGAAATACTGAAGCGATGCAGTCGCTAAAAATTATACGGAAACCGGCAGTACTGAGAATGTCCGTTAAGTATCGATGTTAGACTCTATCAAACATTAGGTATCTATGTTAGACTCTATTGAAAGCAATACATTGATGGAAGTGTATCAGAACCCCTCTAAATTCATGTCATTACCTATCGCCAATAGTATGTTTAACATGAGTTGAAAGTTGCCACGGCTAAGTGTACGGCGGCGAATTGGCACAGTCACTGGAACGTCTGATAGAATGCTTTGTCGTATTCGTTCAAATCCCATGGAGGTCAATTTTGCCTTTCATCCATTCGAGGTCGATAAAAAATTACCAGACTTGTACTGGTGTCGATTCTTCCTATAGCTCTTTCTCAATTCCTCACAAGTTAAAAATGTCCTAGAAACAACGTATGTCCCTACAATGCTCTTATGCCTCCATCAGGAGTTACAAGACCATACCAGGGTTAAATCCACTGAGAATCAATAAATGTGTACGTTCCCAACCACACTGCAAACAACAAGCGCTAACTTGGGCACCTTAGCCGAGTTATAGACCGAATAATGTCAATATTGGTTCCCTTCTTCGGCAGTGTCATCACTCCCGGGCAAACTCAACCATTCACTACCAACTGTGTCTCGAATAATATAACATAAATTATTACATATAGTTTTATATATATTCATAATATCTATTAAATCAAAAAGTAGGAATTTTTTTTTTTTCTGGGTGTAGGTCTTGATTAAACGAACAAATTTAGAAACGACATAAAAGAATATGGCTATTCAGAAGTTTACAGGAATTTTCAGAGTTCAAAAATATAAAATAGTGATAAACATTGACTGTTACCTTTATATCAAATATACATTGTTTCTGCAGAACAGATCATAGCCTTTGACATAGAAATAGACAAATTATATCTTAAATTATTTTTAGTTATTTTTGTTATCTTCAGCTATTTTAAGAGCCATTGTCATTAAGGTTTTTCTGTCACACTTGATCAGATCTTACCGTCTATTTTTTCTTTTATTATCTTAAACACACTATATCTGAATAAAAATCGGATGGTCATAACTGGAATTCTTTTGATCATAACTCTGCTCGCCCAGGCCTGACATGGGGCTTAATAACAAGGAAGCTTTGCTGACTCGCTAGAAATATTAGCCAGATCTTCACAACAGTGGTTTAACATTTTTTATATCCGTAATATATGGATATGTGTGTGATATTACATGTTGGATTATGATTAAAGAAAATATGGAAAAAAAGGAAAATTATTCTAATTAATTTATTATAAAATTATCTAATATCATTAAATGTAGAATGAAATTATTGAGTTAAATTGCAGTTTTGTTAACCATCCAAACATACCTGCTCATATATTTCTTATAATTGTGTCTAATTTATCTGAACCCGAGTAGAAAAAAGACATATTTGACCCAAGTAGGATACGAACTCAGTTTATTAGTCTTGACATTTGCATTAATTATCATTACAATCTTTTACCTTTTTAATGGCCAAAGCTGTTATAGTTTTTCTGTCAGACTTGCCACTAGCCAAAAGTGGAAAACAAGGAAAATATACTATATAATCAGGATGCATCGATACAGAATCAAAGTTGGTTGGTTGTGGCATTGTTTCTGCACAGAACTTCTTTAATTTATCTTCATTGAACTCCTGATCAGGTAATACAGTAACACATGCACACACACGTTCACCAACATCCTTGTCTGGAATTGCTACGACAACCACTGCTTCTATACTCGAGTGACGTCCGACATAATCTTCAATTAGTTTAATTGATAACTTTACTGTACACTTTTTAATAAAGTCTGTACTTCTTCCAACCATGATAAGATCGCCATCTTTTGTTAAGTAACAAATATCTGACGTTGGATACCATCCATTTTCTAGGCATGATGTACCATCCAGAAATTGTTTTGTTGTCCACTTACTTCGAAAATACAAATGTCCAGGTTTTCCAATTTCTACAACTCCTTTCTTGTCGTCTAAAATTTTAATTTCTGTTCCTTTAATTGGTCGACCCAACATTCCCTGTTGATGTTCTGAAATATTTTCTGGAGTAAATATTCTATATGATATACCCAAAGCCTCAGTACTTCCGTAAACAACTGTAAATTGATCTGCAATTTTAAAAGAATGTTCTATTGCATTCCGTGCAAGCATATCTCCACCTGAAATTATCTTATTTACACGGTATCCACAGCTCCTTAGGCGTTTCAGGTTTTGTGGCGCAACATGAACAATAGTACATTTTTCTTGTTTCCATAATTCCATGGCAAAATCGAAGTTATTCTCATCATTCAACATGTTTACATCTCCTGTTACATGTGCAGCTCCTCTGGATATCAATGCCAAGGGATATCCTCCAATATATCCCATTGGGCGATTGCAAAATACAACAACAGAAGTAGAAATATTCTCAGTAAGATATGTGTCTGGTAAGTTTAAGTAATCAAAATGGCTGTGACAAATACGTTTAGGTACACCAGTAGTACCGGAAGTCTGATTGATTGTTGCAATGTCTTCTGGATCAATGTAAGGAAATTCAATTGTATCATCATCACATATTTCTGCCATTAACTTAGCAGCAGATAAAACATTGGGTGGTCTGTATGTGTTGGAGACATCAATAGCTATTCTTAAATTAGGGCAGGCGCTACTAGATACCTTTCCGTTATCGTTTATCTCTGCAATAGACAGAAAACTATCCCAAATAGATTTCGAACCAAATACAACTACACTACATCCTTCTAAAACAGATTTCATATCTGCCAATCCAAACATTAATCTCATAGAATATGCCCCCGTCATCATGATTCCAATGTCGTAGCTCATCCATTCCACACAGTTAGGAACACAATATGCAATCTTCTCTCCTTTTTTAATTCCTAGTTTCATCAGAGCCTTGGCAAACTTCAACGCATCGCCATACATATTTTTTCTGAAAAGACAAAAATTGTAATCAAAATGTATATATATAGGTTTTCTTGAACGCCGCTGAGTAGGTCTGGGTAAAAGTATTAAGGCAACACAATCAAATGAAGAAAGAAATAGATCAGATTGAGCGGAGAAGTGACTATCTTACATTAGACATCTTTATTCATCACAACATATTTTGGGTGTACCATACATTATCATGAGAACAGATGAGAACTTTGGTGAATGTCGGAGATGACCTTTTTATGCCTGTGACTTGAGTTTTAACTGACTGAAATTCGAACTCGCTTGACACGGGCGCCGGATCGACAGAGGCGAGCCAGCATGTAGTAGTAATTTGTTAAATGTGATAGGCTGCATTTTGACAAGTGTCAGTAATTTAACCGTTCAATGTTTTCATTGCCTTGTTGTTTGTTTCTTAAACTTATATGTTTATTTATTCACTCATTTACTCGTTTGTGTGACCGTGTTAAATTAGCCATTGTTCTTCGATCCTTTCTAGTCTGTTGTTAATTGATTGATAGTTTCAGTTGTTTTATCACTCCGGGACGACGATGTTTGAGTGGTGACGTGTTTTAATTCTGATATGCAGAGGTCGAATTGTGCTGCCGTTAGGACATGATAGAGCATTCAACTGAAGCTGGAATCCGACTTTAGTTCAGAAAATAAAGTATTATCGCAGGCCTTCCACCAACTTCATAAAAAGGCGTCCCCCACCACGCTTGCTGTTAGGGACTCGTCTTAAGATAGGTGTATCTTCACGTGGTAGAGGGAATACTTTGCTGATTTCCTAAACTCGGTTGCAACATTTTCTGATGTTCATGATGCATCTAGGAGCAAAAGATAATCTCTCAGAGGCTGAGGTCACCAGAGCAATTAAAGCGCTCAAATGTAGCAAGACATCTAGAGAGGGTGGAATTCGGCCCGAAACATTAAAAACATTAAATAGAGAAGGTATTCTCTGGCTGATTCTTGTGTGCCGAGTGACATGCATTTCTGGAAAGCCACCAAAGCAATGGCAATTCGGAGTGATAATCCCAATTTTCAAAAAGGGAGACAAGAGAGATCGTTCCAATTATAGAGCGTTCACCTTGTTAAGCCTCCTCAGTAAAGTCTATGCTAAGTGTCTGGCAAAAAAATTAGGGATATTGTCAAGTCCAAGCTAGCTGAAAGAACAGTGTGCTTTTCGCCCGGACGCAGCAAAGTTGACCAAATATTCACACTACAGTCGGTATTTGAGAACTTGTAGAGTATTGCCAAGAGGTGTATTATTGCTTTGTAGACCTTGAAAATGCATGCGACAGCATTCCATGGGATTTGTTGTGGAGATTTCGCTAGACAGCTTCTTTTTGCCTTAAAGTCCCTTTACGAATGTATTTTTGTTCGGATAAATGTTGCTATATTGAAACCATTCAATGTCACAGTCGGTCTCCGCCAAAGGTGCATACTCACACCTCTTTTGTTCATACTTTTCATGGAAAAAATTGACATGCGCAGCCGGATTTAAAGGGATATCAAGACCAGCGAGTGAGAAATCAGTTGGCTGGAATTTGCCGATAACATGGTACTACTTATCTCGTCGGAAGGTGATCTCCGATATGCACTGGATCGGTGTGCTGTCAAGTGTGCACGACAGGATGAAAATCATAGAAGCCAAGACCGAGGCATTCCCCACTTTCAAAAAAGCCTGCTCAGAGCGCTCTGCATATGAATCGAGTTCCACTGAAGCAGGTGCAAATGATGAAGTATCTCGGATTTGTGTTTACAAGTGATGGAAGACAAGAGACTGAATTAAAGGCAAAAATTGAATGAGCTCGTGCAGTAATGTACCAGCTTTAGCACTCGATCATCAAAAGAAGTGTGTGTGTGTTGAAAGGGTAATTGTAAAATCCAAACTCTGTATCTTCAACTCGGTAATCGTGCCTACCTTTACCGTTACTCTATAGAGTGCGTAGCCCGGATATCAGAGATCACAGCTCCGATACTACGGGCATGCAGTTATAATGCCTCAGGAAAGAATCGCTGGACAGATTTTACAGGAAAAGCAAACTCGAAAGGAGCACGATGGCTGGATAACATCACATCCATGAGCTCGGCGTGTCTCGCTTGGAGATCCAGCCGGATCAATTAGAAACGGTTACATCTGATAGGAACCTCTGGAAGGTGACTCTAATGACTCTGCCCCCATAACTCTCAAAAGAATAATAAGAAGAGGAAGAAGATGAAGAAGAAGAGGAAGAAGGAGATGAAGAAGAAGAACTAGGACATACTGACTACAAGACAAGAAAGAAAGTAATTGAACTGTATGGGATTTGTAACGAGCTTTTCTTTGTTTTTTATTTTTATGACAGTTTCATTTTGTTGTGGATTGGCAGTATCGGTAGAGAGTCAGACACTATGCTTTACAGCATAGAGTTATGACCCTTTGCTTTCTGAGTTCAAATCCCGCCGAGGTTAACTTTGCCTTTCATGCTTACGGGATTGATAAAATGCAGTACCAGTCACGCACTGGGGTCAATTTAATCGACTTCCCCCTTCTCCTAAAATTGCTGGTCATGTGCCTAAATCAGAAACCATTATTTCATAAACTTTGGTGGTGGATTAGCAGTATCGGTAGAGCGTCGAACAACATGCTTGACGGCATAGAGCTTCGGCCCATTACGTTCTGAGTTCAAACCCCACCGACGTTAACTTTGCCTTTCATCTTTACGAGGCCGATAAAATAAAGTAACAGTAAGGCACTGGGATCAATTTAATCCACTTTCCCCTCCCCCAAAGTTATTGGCCTCGTGCCTAAATCAGAAACCATTGTTTTATAAACTTTCACCAATAGAAAGAGAGCCGGTTTCTAGCATAGAAACAAGACTCTTTCATTGGAATTTATACATCAACTAGGTAAATACGTCTGTCTGTGTGTGTGAGTGTGTGTACACGTGCATATATTTTTTGAATCTGTATATTTGAATATGTAATTACATGTTGAATTTCTAAAATGCCTTACATATTGTTTACAGTTATATTAATGGATTGTACTTGTAACTTCCCAACTAAACGTGTTCTTTCAGGTTCTGTAATGTCCAGCTTCTCAAGATTTGTACTGAAGCTCCAATGGTCATAGTTATAAGCTGTTCTGATTTTTGTCAATCTTTAGCATTATATTGACATCTGCTGGGTATGCCTTCTTTTCTCTGCTCCATACCGTTTGTATTTTATTAGGGTTGTGACTAGAACATTCCACCAGTACTCTTTCATATTATGGATGCATATGTCCTCTACTTCACTTTAATTTTTTATGTTTATTCTCAGGGCTATTCTTTCTACGGATTGGATTGCATAATGTTTTGATTACTACATCATGCATGTATGTATGTATATATATACGTATGTCGGGTCACTCTTGAGTGCTACTGGTAACATGTAACCCAGTACAACCTGTCGCATGGTCGGGTCGTCGGCGACTAAACCAGCAACCTCACCAAGTTTACTTGAGGGTGATTTTGGACACCATGCAAGACAAAAAACAAAACCTGACAAAGAGCGGAAGAACTCATAAGAGTGAACGGCCATCCAAAAATGTGTAAATATGTATATACACATGTACATATGTATGTATATGTATATATGTATATATGTATATGCATGTGTGCATGTGTATGTATATGCGCGGGGACATAGAAATAGTCGGGCTTGATACCCCATCGCGCGGTTAAACCACTGGGAGTGAAGGACTCGTAGACATTGTCAGGGCATTCTTCTAGGAGAAGGCAACTCAGGAAACTGGGATAACACCGACATAAAACCTGCAGCTCAGTAGTTACCGATTATGTTGATCTTTTCTTCTTTTCGGGTTATAGCTACTGTCGCTCAGAGAGTGGCATTGGCTCAGTGCACAGTCTTTTCTCACTTTTAAAAAAATCTTCAAGCACAGGCATTGCACGAAGGAATTAATTAATAATTATCAATAACGGTATATCGTGCAATGGCCATACTCGATAACGAGATGGTAGCTATCATGCGTGCATGTATGTATATATGTATTTGCTCGAGTTACCCAAATATGAATCCGATACTTTACAACTCTAATCGCCTTCATCCACATAAGTTTTAGCATTCGCTTAGGTTTTACAAATGAATGTCATAATAATAATAATAATTGTTTCTACTTTTGGCACAAGGCCAGTAAATTATGCCAGTGCATTACTGGTACTTTATTTTATTGACCCCGTGGGGATGAATTTAACATCGGCGGGATTTGAACTCAGACCGTAAAGGGACGTAACTATGCTGCCAGGCATAGCGTCCGACACTCTACCGAAACTGCCAATAATAATACTTTCTTTATTAACCACAAGGGTTTACATAAAGTAGCCATTAAGGACAGTACAGGACAATACAAGACGGTACAAATGGGCTTTTCTGCGTGTAAAAAACAAAAACAGAGGATGTAACAAAAAAATAACAATGAAAAATTCCCCAATAGGGGGGAGACTTCCGAGGGACATTTGTGGAGAGAGCCCATTAAAAGGCCACAGTGACCCTGACCACCAGGGCAAGTGCTCTATCCCAGTTTTTCACCTTTAATTTACAGGCACATACTCAGAGTAGGCCCATTCACTCGGGCCATTCTTGCTTCTCTCAACCATCTTTCAACAAAATGCTGGGAAGAGAGCACTTCCCTCTCTACCCTGATTTTCCTTTTCAAATGAAATTTAATCAGGGCATCACCGAAGAGGTAAGTGCTCGTCTTCAGCCCTTTCAAACGTGTCCACCATACTATCTCTTTTGCCATGGCCACCAGACAGATAAAAAATACCTGCCCTTCCAGGCTAAAGGAAGAGAGCGGAGCAATCCTCACGATGGACTCAGCTGATAGCCGGATCCGTCCTACACGCGACAACAGGTGTTCGACATAAACCCACAAGTCAGCAATGCTCGGACATTGGACGAGTGAGTGCGGGACGGTTTCGTGGCCCTGCGCGCATCTTGGACATTCCCGGCTGACGGCACCTCCATGCCTGTAGAGTTTATCCCGAACTGGAAGAGCTCCTCGGTAGCACTTCCAGGCCAGGGATTTCTGGAAGTTGTCCATAGGCCCCGGCCCGAAAGTTCTTCCGAAGAGATTGGCTAGTTGATTTTCGTCGACGCCTAGAGTTTCCCCAAGTACGTCGTCGCTCTTCCCCTCCACTAATCCTCTATAGAACGCCGGGGTGGAGTTTCCACCGATCACATTGCCCGATTGGTCGAGGGCTGTGAGCGCCTGAAGACATTCCAGTCTCCAAACGCTCCCTCTCGGTCTTCGCTTGACCCAGGACTGCAGCTCCGTCAAAGAGACGAGCTGGAGAAAGACGCGTCTAGCAAACAGCAGATGGACCGCCTGACCATCGGAGCGCGTCCCTTCCACAAAAGGCAAAATAGCAAACGCTCCATCGCAGTCACGAGGGGCTTAGGACAAGGTACAACGGTCAGGCGGTAGTAGATGAAGGACGCGATGTACGCGTTAGCCACCTCCGCTCGACCTTTCAGGGATAGTTTCCTCTCCGCCCATTTCTGGGTGAGAGAAGCCACCCTGCTCGTCACCTCGTCCCAGTTTTTGTCCGTCTGGAGGCCCGCACCGAACCAGACCCCTAGCAATTAAGCGCTCCGTCCGTCCAGCATCCGACGTCGCTGTTGGACGGCATGGACCTGTCTCTCCAGGTGCCGAGCTGCAGGCCCACTGACTTTTCCTGGTTGATCATTGCTCCTGTCACCGCTTCGTATTCTCTTAGTGTAGTGCCGATCACCTCGATGTGTTTGGCGTTCGACACCACTACGGTGACATCGTCCGCATATGCTGACACGGATCTTCCGCATCCTAGTTCGCACGGGACCCCCCTCAACGTCTCCAGTTTGTGAAGTAAAGGCTCGAGAGTCAATACGTACAAGAGGGACGAGAGGGGCCATCTTTGGCGGACCGAGCGCATGATGTTGAAAGGTTCCGAAAGGTGACCGTTCACTCTCACCACAGAGCAGATGTCGCTGTGCATGACAGCGATCCAGCCTCTGAAGACAGGCCCAAAGCCAGCAGCCTTCAGGACTGCCGCTAGGTAACGATGGTCGACCCTATCGAAAGCTTTCGACTGATCTAAATTCATCAAGGACCCACCCGTGCCAGGTTATCTAGCTACTCTCTCCACGATGTATCGCATAAGGTGGAGGTTGACGTGGATGGATCTGTCTGGGATGGCACATGTCCGCGCCTCTCCCACCAGACCACCAACGACAAGCGCCAACCTCTTTTCTAGCACCTTGGCCAAAATCTTGAACTCTGAGTTTAGCAGAGTTATGGGCCTGAAATGATCTATGTTATCCCCCTTGTTCGGATCCTTTCTGAGCAGCGCCACCACTCCTCGGCTCACAGAGCTGGGAATTCTCCCGTTCTGTTGCCAGTTGCAGTAGCCGTCCGCCAAGAGGCCTCCGAACAAGTAAAGTTCATAGGGAAGACAATCCAAACCAGTCGAATTACCCCTTGTGCAACCAGTCATTGCCCCCCGGTCATCAGCAGCTGTTATCGGATTTTCGCAACACTCCGTCTCAGTGGCCGAGAGCCGCGTTAGTCCGTCGAGGTAGGCACTAAAGTCCATCCCTCGATCCGCCCCGCCGCTGCCCCCGAAAAGCTGAGCGAAGTGTCGCTGAAAAGCTTCACACATTTTCCCAGGATCGAGTAGCATGCGCCCGTCGTGGTCCACCAAAGACCGGATCGTGGCTTTGTTGCCACGACACTCCTCCGCCACTCGGTCCCATTGAACGGCTTCCGTCCCCTCGTGTCTGAGAGCACGCACCCTAACTCTGACAACGCAGCCTTCGTGATTTGCATTGAAGAATTGGTCAAGGGCCAATTTCGCCGCAAGTACATCGGTCCCGATGCTTTTACTAAGAGCCTCGTCTAATTTTCTAACTAGTTCTCCCTCTGCTTTATTTTTCTCTATTGCTAAAGCCTTACGAAACCTAATGGACTCTATTCTAGTCACTCTTTTCAGAGCAAACCACCATTTGTTGTTGACGGTGGCCCCCATCAACGCTCGCTTAACTAATTCGCTAATCCGGTCTCTGTAGACGTTGCGCGCTGTTAATGACGCGTTTAGCTTCCAGTAGCCGGGTCCCTATCTATGAAGCCTATCTAAGTCAACCTCACAGATCACGAATTTGTGGTTCGTGTAGTCGACTATTTTGAAATGTGGACAGCCTATGCTATTTCCCTACAAAATACCCTATCTAGATATGATCTGGATGACCCGATACGGTTTGTCCATGTCCACATTGGCACATTCGGGAAATCCAATCGGTACCTGTCAGACAGTTCAAAACGCCTGAGCAGGTTGGTGAGGCTCTTGCACCCTCCTTCCCTATCCGCTAATCCCACACAGTCCCAGCGTGCATCTAAGATCCCGTTCCAGTCGCCCATTAACACTAAAGAGTGGGACGTTCCTAGAAAGGTCTCCAGACGCCAGAAGAAATCAGGCCGCCCTGCTCCTGTCGGGGCATAGACGGCCACTAGCCTGAAAGCTTGCCCGTTTCCGCTGGTCACGTCCAGCACCACCAACTTACTTTCTGGGTCCAGGAAGATGGCCCGTATGGCGAGATCCAAACCTCTCCGAAAAAGCACAGCAACTCTTCCCCCCGATCCAGGACGGCTGGGAGATGCGTACACATCGAAGCCGCCAAAGATCGGTGCGAAGGCCCATGTTTCGGAGATTCTGGTCTCGCTGATGGCCACTACATCTATGTTTAGTGACCTGAGGTCGTTGAGCAGGTGGCCCTGCTTCCATGACGACCCCAAGCCACGCGCATTTATGCTGCCTATTCTGAGTGAGGTCATGTTGAAATGGAGTGGAAAAGATGGGAAAGACCACTTACCTTACTTCTCGTAGAGGACGGATGGTTTCTCCATCCCTTTTCACTTGATCGTCTGATTAAGGGACCGTTGAATAGTCCCTTCGACTGGTCGTCGGCTCTTCTGTGAGTATATCCGAATATACTCTCCGGTTGAGTGTCCCTCCTAGGTCTCTGAAATCACCAACTGCATTGGGGAATTTCGTTTTAATGTTTGTGTATTGTTTATGTGCTATTCTTACCAGTCTTATGTTCGTTGGTGTTTTGATTGGTGCTAATATTATGTATCGTGCTGTGAAATGTCTGTGTGTTCAATTATGTAAGTCATTAGTTTCTTGTTGTGTGTATTTATTGCTGTGCATTTGTTTTTCTGGGGGTGGGGTGTGGTTCTGCTATTTTCTTGTCGTTGTTGCTGGGTGTGTGTGTTTTGTTGTTGTGTTTGCGATGTTGGTGATTGTGGTGGTGGTGTTGAAGATGTTGTTGTTGTTTGCGGTGGGGTTGTCGCCGGTGGTGATGGTGGTGTTGCTGCTGTAAGTCTCTTTACAGTAGCTTTTACCCTTTTTTCATTTTTTCCCTCCCTTTTCGAAGGCGACGATGCGCTTCTTCTGCGTTTGTGCCTTCTTGCGACCTTTTGCCATCTCTCTCCCACCTCACACTCCATGTCCGATGCCGTGAGGTCGGGGAGAGGTACCAGCTCCACTCTTTCACTTGTTCTTGTTGGTGATGTTTGCAGTGGAGTCTCTGTTGCAGCTGCAGTTGGTATTACTGTTGTTGTTGTTAATACCTCCACTGCTGCTGCTGTTCTTGATTTCCGTGGCGTGGGTATGGGTACCACGGACCTATCCTTCCTGCTTGCCGCCTGTCCTGTTGCTGGTAGCAGTGGAGCTGGTTTCGGAAGGAGGGAGGTTTTCTCTTTTCTCAGGGTCTTCTCATTGCAGAAGGCCCTGGGGTGAGTCTTCGATCCACAGCGGAAGCATTTCGGGCGTTTGCCCTCAACACTTATGGGCAGTTGAGTGCCGTTATCGAAGTCTATCACATCCGGGATAGCTTCGATGCACTCCTGGTTGGTTTGGATTAACATCTCAATGGAGGTGCCGACCCAATCTTCTCGTACTTTTTTCTGTACTTGCACTACAGTTGTTTTGTCCTCGATTCCGACGAGGACAGACGCGGCCAGCCAAGAAGGGGCCATCCCGGGGGAGACGTGGGTCAGTTTGACCCTCACAATTTTTTGCCCGCAGTAGGAGGGCACCAACACCATTTCCTCGCTCCTTAGGGTCATTAAGGATTGAGCCTTTGCGTCCTGGGGTGTGGCAAAAAGCACGTCCACGGTGGCATATTTCTTGCCTCGGGTGATATGCGTTTTCCGCTGCCACACAGACCCTAAAGCTTTTTGTGGCTCTTTCAACCCTACGTGATTTTGTGCTTACTGTACGGTACGTGACCGTACAGTGCTGTTGGGTTTCGAAAAATGTTCAGCTGCCTTGCAGATTGCTCGGTGTTCGGTTTTCGTCACCATCTTCTTTGCTTCCTGTAATTCCTCATTTGTTATAGGATGGTTTCCAGGTTCTTTGCGATACTTGCAAACGAGATTGGTTTTTCTTTCTTGTTGTTGTTGTCGTCAGAGCTGCTGTTACTTTTGTTGTTGCTGCTGGTACTATGACCGCCGCCGCTGCTGTTGCTGTAGTTGTTGTTGCTGTTGCTGCTGCTGTTGTTGTTGCTGTTGCTGCTGTTGTTGTTTATGCTGCTGTTGATGTTGTTGCGGCTGCTACTAGTGTTTTCCTTGTCACTGTTGCTGCTGCTGCTGCTGTTATTACGGCTGCTACTGCTATTCTTCATGATGTCAGACGAATGAAATGTCTTTTCGTATTTACCGCACACATCTTTCGTCGTTGTCGTTGTCGTGGAGAAATGTTCCACGGTATGCACGTGCTCTTGGTGAAAGCTATCAGAAACTATATTTTTCTTTAATGGCGTCGCTTGCGAAAGAGGCGACACCATATTTAGAGCAGGGAGGGAGAGAGACAATCTTCTCTCTGATGTAGTGACGATTGAGGAAGAAGAAGACGGAATGAGTAAGAGTGACTTGTGAAAATTCTTTTTTGTAGCCATGTTTTTTTGGGGCGTTTAAAATGAATATTGGGCACAAAACCCCAATAAGCGGTTATTTAACCCCGAAGGGCCAAATAATGGGCAGAAAGACCCCTCTCACGAGGAGGAGGGTGTTTTTATCTACAATTTGGTTAAAGTTTTAAACAATTTACAATTGTTATAGCGGTTAAAAATTACTATACCTTACAGAGCCGAGCCTCCGTCAACCATGGCATTCAATAATAATAATAATAATAATAATAATTGTTTCTACTTTAGGCATTACTGGTACTTTATTTTATCGACCCCGTAAGGATGAAAAGCAAAGTCAACCTCGGCGGGATTTGAACTCAGATCGTAAAGGGACGTAACTATGCTGGAAAGCATAATAATAATAATAATAATAATAATTGTTTCTAATTTTTACGCAAAAATTCATCAGTTTGAGGGAGGAGAACAGTCAATTATATCTATTCCTGTACTAGACTGGTTACTGTATTTTATCAATCCGGAAGGGGGAAAGACAAGTTGACCGGGGTGAATAATGCCATTGCTATGATAATTTTTAACAAATGAAGGAAATATTGTCCACGTATAACAAAACAATGCTGGTTTTCATATGTAACTTACAGTAAATCAAAATACTTTTACATTACAAAATAGTAAGGCAATGAATTAGAATAAAACTAGTGGTCCCAAACAACCTGAAAACTAATGGTTGGGGGAAATAAAACCCATCAAACATAAGAAGCTTATAAATATGAGATGAAACGTCTCGGGGGAAAATGACTTATACTCTATCAAATATTCAGTCATTCTGTATAGCAATTCGTGAACTCCGAGTTTGGTATAGTCTAATCATTAGACTCTAATGTATTACAACTAAATCATTTTTAATTTCCGAGTCACATACAAATAAATGCAACACACAAATAAATGTATGAACAACATCTACGCAAGTGAAATGGCCTATTGGTAAATACAACGTTCAATAAACCTTCATGTAGTTGCTCGATCTATCAGAAATAGTAGCTAAATCAGCCAGCCGCCTGATGAAAGAGGTGGGAGATAACATAGTCGAAGATATACAAGACAAGCATCAGGAGTGGATGCTTTTCCTCGTCGATCTGCTTGGTGAAGGCGGGGATACGGTTAAACAACAACAATTTAAGCTGAAGATAGATTTAAGAAAAGTACACATGTTTTCAATTTTAGAAAATTGCTATCTGTATTCAATAGAAATTAATATACAAACACGGGAGCCTTAAATACTTCACTTATTCGGTTGTTATGTAGTTCAAATATACAGACCTCTTTCACATATTCCCATATATTCCGCATATACTTACATGGTGATGTGGTGTCTTTTGTATTCTGCATCATAGAAAACGATTGCTGGTTTGTCCGGATATTTTTCAGACAAAATACGGAATCTTTCAGGAATCGTTTCAAACGTGTTTTTAGTATCTTCTAGTGTTTGGAAGTAACTAGCCATTTTGACAATTCATAAACCTCAAGTTTCTGATTTCTAAAACAAAACAAAAAATAAAAATAAATAGAAACTACAAATACATTTTAAAAAAAAGATGAAATGGATTTTATTCGTAATTTAAAAATAAGCAAAAATAAATATTAACGTAAGAATTTTTAAAATCTAAATATTGATAAGAAAACATTTGACTATACTCGTCATGGTTAGGCCTTATCTTAAGGTGGATACAGTTTACATTTCAAATTACATAGGAAGAGAAATATGCATGCATGGTCCTGTAACTCCTAGGGGTGTCGTAAGGGTGCCGTACTCGCATACAGCATTTCTATGTTATTTTTAAACCATCTCCTCTCCAGGTCTAAATACAGCAGATTTCTCCCAAGAAAGGATTGAGAGTGAGAGATTAGAAGTGAGAGAGAGTTATAGAAGAAGAATCGACTCCAGTACTTGACTAGTACTTTGCTATCGACCTCGAATGGATGCAAGGCAAAGTGACGTCACCAGGATTTGAATTCAGTGACCAGAGAGCCGAAACGAATACCGCAAATATTCTATCCGACGTTCTAACGACTCCTCTAATTCGCCGTCTTGAAGAGAAATATAACGACAGCCATACCATAAATGAACTAGTTTTAATTAACACATACTAACAGCAACAACCTTCTCCAATGGTTTTCTGTCAGTATACGCGGCCAGCTGGAAAGTTCATGGGCTAACCAAAATACTCTCATGGTATGACCAAATGAGGTTTATTTTTCAACGTATATATGTGTTGTGCGAGAGTATGAGCCCCACCCCCCATCCTTGGCAAGAATGAGCTGGACCACTACATATAAATAGTAGCGGCCTGAGTAAGTGTTGATAGTCGAAGTCGGTACTAGTCCCATAGTTCGTGTGTTGATAGTCAAAATTGGAGTTCAAGTTCACAGTTCGAGTTAGCGTGTGGGATTGTTGGTTCTTAAAAGATTGTTGTTCAGTTACGTGTGGTTATTGCCGTTTGTTTTTATTATATTGTTATTACACTGTTGCAGTGTATTCGTTTATCCATAAGGACATAACGTCTGGCGACGAAGACTGTTCGAAACTCACATTGGTTATTTGACAATTTCTTCGTCAGGGAAAACCTAATAGCTTCAATAGTACATCTTCAAGAGAAGCAACAGGAAAAACTACGGGAATTGCCAAAACAAATACTACAACAACAACAACAACAATTAATTGAGTTACAGTCGACGAAGTCCGAAAATCCAGTACGTGCGTTCACGCCAGACGGCGTGGCTAATGCAATTTCTGAATTTACGTATAAAGATCCAGAGTTCAGCACGCACACATGCGAGCAACTGAGCAGTTTGTCATAGACGATATTCTCAATGGACGCGCTTACAATATTTGAATATAACTGAACCGTCGTGTCATTTAATTTGAAAAGTGGAGCAAAGTAAAAGGAGAATAGTGAATTTCACACACCAGCCACCCACCCCTGATGCCACTCGGTTCCCTAGTCCCCGGCCCCACGCCCCATCCCCCACCCCTCCAAATCGACACCTGCAGCACTTGCGGCACCACTAACAAACGGAAGAGGGGCCGAAACTGTTTGGGGTGCGGCTGCTCCCACCACCTCACCTGCGTTGGCCTGACTCGTCGAGCTTCCAATGCCCTCGCAGCGTGGAGGTGCAGGAGATGCCTCTTCCCCACGTCTTCCCAGCCACGGCCATCTGGCACACCACCAGATGGGACAGCGAGCTTGCCTGACGCCCGAGCCTCGCTGGTCAACATCGCTCGGCTCAGGCGGCTCCGGAAGATCCTACTCAGGATCCCGAGAGCGGCACGGGTGCCGGTAGCCGATGCCCTCGCTTCCTCGATTGAGAGCTCCCTGGACTCCAATCGAGCCAGTGACTGGGAGCGGCTGTTCTATTTCGCCCCACTCCCCCTCAACCTCCCCAGCTCTGGCGCTGACCGGGGCGGCCGGTCAACAGCAGCCTTCGTCAAGGCCAATGTCTCGTCATTTGGGCGAGCGCCGATTCCAAGCATGCCCAGGGACGCCACACACCCCACCCTCAGGTACCCCCTATCCTCAACCACCGAGGCCAGCGCCAAGCGTTTACGTGACCAGGTAAACGCAAAGCTTATCATGGGTGATGTCTCGGCCGCAGTCAGAGTTGTTGCCTCAGAGGACACTGTCCTCCAACCAACCGAGGAGATCCTGGCTGCTCTGCGGCTCAAACACCCTGAGCCACCCACTGATCTCAGACCCATACCCCACCCCCACCCGACCCCCACCCGACCCCCACCTGCTCCTTGTGGCTACTGATACAGATATCATGTCCGCAATCAGGTCCTTCCCAGCTAGCAGCTGCGGAGGTGTTGATGGTCTCCGACCAGGCCACCTCAAGGAGTTGACATCCCCCGCTCTCCGCTGAGGCCGGGCGCCGCCTTCTGAGTGCTATTGTGGCGCTCACCCATAGGCTCATTCATGGTGCCCTCGACCCTTACACCCGAGGCCTCTTTTTTCGGCCAGCCTCACCGCTCTCAGGAAGAAAGGGGGTGGCATACGCCCCATTGCTGTGGGCAATGTCTTCCGGAGGCTGGCTGCCAAGGTGATCTGCAAGTCCGTCACACACGAACTGTGTGAGGAGTTTAGTCCGGTGCAACTGGGTGTCGGCGTGTCCGGTGGCTGTGAGGGAGCCTCTCATGCAATCAGGCAGTTCTTCAGGAGCTGCCCATCGGTACCGGCATCCAGGGACTCCAGGCACCTCATTGTCAAGCTTGACATGAGGAATGCCTTTAACTCTTTACGCCGGGATCATCTGCTCGAGGCCTGCCTCAGCCGAGCCCCCTCTGCCTACCCGCTGGCCTACCTGTCATATGGAGCCCCGAGCATGCTCCTAGCTGCTGATACGGTCATACCCTCGGCTACTGGGGTCCAACAGCGCGACCCTTTGGGACCCCTCCTGTTCGCCCTTGGTATTGACCACATCGCCCGGAGTATCATGGCCCCTCTCAACGTTTGGTATCTGGATGATGCTACGTTGGGCGGGCCCGTACGGACGGTCTGCCAAGACCTTCAATCGGTGATTCCTGCCCTAGCGGGAATCGGCCTCCAGGTCAACTCGGCCAAGTCGAGGTGAGCCCCAAAGAGGATGTCCTCATCCTCGGGTCACCGATCCACGCACTGGCCATCCGCTCCACCATCAGGTCCAGGGTTCAACAGCTCCAGACTCTGACGAGCCGACTGGGCTTGATTGCGGCCACCCAGCTCTCTTTCTGCTGGGGAACTGCTTCGCCATGCCGAAGCTCCTCTATACACTCCGCAGCGCTCCATGCTACACCCAGACATCTCTCCTCGCTGACCTCGATACTTGTATCCGACCAGAAGCCGAGAGAATATGCAACCTCAAGTTTGACGACATAGGGTGGCAACAGGCCACTTTACCGGTCAGGTATGGCGGCCTAGGCCTCCGATCCCCCATCTCACTAGCTTTGCCGGCGTATCTTTCGTCGGTGTCCTCGTCAGCAGGGTTCTTCAAAACACAACAGAACCCTCTGTGTTCAGAGAACGTGAGGCCGCCTGTGAGACGTGGGACCGGCTGGGACTTAGCCCAGTAGACGTCCCTCCTCCTTCTTCCCCTGTTGACGTCAAGTCCCCCCAACGCACTTGGGATGCCATCCAGTGCAGCCTGGCCTCAGACAGGCTCACGCGCCAGCTCGACCAGCACCGCCGTGCTTGTTTTCGTGCGGCCTCCAAACCCCACAGTGGTGGCTGGCTCCATGCTCTGCCCTCCTTCTCCACTGGCACGCAGCTAGACAACCATAGCCTGCGAATCGGCGTTTCCCTGAGGCTCGGCCCTCGGATCTACCAGCCACACCAATGTCGCTGCGGTTCCACCGTGGACTCTTTCGGCCTCCACCCGCTTTCCTGTCGCCACAGTGCCGGCCGCATTCCACGCCATACTGCCCCCAACGAGGTCATTAAGCATGGCTTGGACGCTGCAGGCTTCCCTTCCCAGCTCGAGCCGGTGGGGCTGGATCGAGAGGACGGCAAAAGGACAGATGGCATGACCATCTTCCCGTTCCGCGGTGGCAAACCCCTCGTCTGGGATGCCACTTGCACCGATACTTTCTGCAGCCGCAACCTGGTGCAGTCTGCGATTGACCCAGGTTCTGCTGCACGTCGGGCTGAGGGGACCAAACTCCTCAAATACCTGTCGCTCTCCGACAGGTTTGCGGTCGTTCCCCTGGCAGTGGAAACTTCTGGTGGCCTCGGCACTAGGGCTACCTCCCTACTCACCACCATAGGCGCTGTGCTGGCCAGCCGCAGGTGTGAGCCCCGCGAGTTGGAGTGGCTTTTCCAGCGTGTCTCTCTTGCCGTCCTCCGGGGAAAGGCCTTCTCCATTCTGTCCGCCAGGGCTGTGGGTGGGCCCCATCGCGTACCAATACATTACTTAAATACCATTCTTTCATCGTTACAACTTATATCCGGAGGAGGATATTACGTTTCCTGAGTATTATAGAAGATACCTTTAACAACGAGTGCAATTCATGGTCGGAGGAGCAGAAAGTAAGGCTTTTAATACGCAAGGTGGCTCCTGCCGAACATGAACGTTAGTGTACCTTTATTCAGCCCAAAAAGTGGAGTGAGATTAGTTTCCAAGAAACCGTGGAATTGCTTTCAAAATTTGTTTGTGATAGAAGTATTATAGGGGTGTATATGAAGACATATCGTATATGTCTTCATATACACCCCTATAATATGTGTATGTATATATATATATATATTCTCCAAAACTTTTCACCGCGGGTCTCGAGCAGATCATCAGAGGCATTGACTGGCAAGGCGCTGTGGTCATCAACAGCGAGATACTTACCCACCTCCATTTCGCTGACATCGTACTCATCGCTGAAACCACGGATCAGCTTCAGACCATGCTGACGGAGCTCGACATCAAAAGCTCTGCAGTAGGCCTCAAGATAAACCACATGAAAACGAAGTTCATGTGGTTACCGACAACGTACCAACAGGTCGAATGGTGGTTGGTGGTGATGAAATAAAGGAGGTGGAGGAATACATCTACCTAGGACAAGAAGTGAACATGCGCCGAGACATTGAGAGGGAGCTCAAGCGGAGAGTAAGGCCCGGATGGAGGGCGTTCAACGGCATAAGGGATGTGCTCAAGGGGAGGTTAGATAAGACCACCCGCGCCAACCTCTTCAATAGCACAGTTTTACCTGCAATGTTATATGGCAGTGAAACTTGGGCTACAACGAAGAGAGAAGAGCAGAGGCTGGTAACGGCTCAAAGAGCCATGGAGAGATCAATGCTAGGAATCTCGTTGAGAGAGCACATCAGGAGCGAAGTCATCAGACAGAAGTCCGGCGTCAGGGATGTCATCACGGAATATATGCGCAGCAAGTTCAGATGGGATGGACACGTCGCCCGGTTCACCGATAATCAGTGGACCCGCACAGTTGCCTAATGGTACCCGCGCGAGCGGAAACGGCCACTCGGAAGGCCTCCACGAAGATGGAGTTACGATTTTAGGAATATGATTTGGACTACATGGATGAGGAAAGCACGATCCAGAGAGGAATGGACGGCGTGCTGTGACCAGCGGCGCCGAATGGACGCCCGACAGACTGGTCGGTCAAGGTGATATTTAAAATATTTTTTGTGTAAATAGGACGACTATCTTTTCCAATTCTCTCTCTTTTATTTTCTATTTCAAAACTGGTTGGATTAATAGGCAGACACAACTATTAGTTTGTATATTACTTTACTTTTCGACGACAAGCGCCAGCCTCTTTGCCAAGACCTTGGCCAAAATCTGTAACTCTGTGTTTAGCAGAGTTATGGGCCGGAAGTTGCCTATGTCATCCCCCTTATTCTCGTCCTTCCTGACTAGTGTGACTACGCCCCCGGTCACGGAACTGGGAATTCTCCCGTTCTGTTGCCAGTTGCAGTAGACCGCCTCCAGGAGACCAGAGAATATGTCCGGCATTGCTACGTAAAATTCGTAGGGTAGACCGTCGAGACCTGGAGATTTGCGTTTGCCTCATTGGCTCAACGCGACCCCTATCTCCGCGGCTGAAATCGGCTTTTCGCAGATCTTTACCTCGCTGTCCGAGAGTCGCGGTAGGCCGTCGAGGTATGGACCGAAATCTATTGCACCCTCCCGGCGCGCCGCCCTGCCCGAACAGCTGAGCAAAGTGCCGCTGAAAGGCCGCACACATCTGCTTCGGCTCACGTATCACGCGTCCGTTTTGGTCCTTCAAAGACAGAATCGTGGACTTGTTGCCACTTTTTGCCTCCGTCACTCGGGCCCAGCTAACAGCTTTGGCCCCCACGTTTCCCAGAGCACGTATTTTGCTTCTGACAACGCAGCCCTCATGCTTTGCGTCGAAGAACTAGTCCAATGCCGTTCTCGTTGCTAGCACGCTGGCTACGTTGCCACTTCTAATTGCCTCTTCTACTTTATCTACCAGTTCTTTCTCGGTTCTATTTCTATCTAACGCTAATTCTTTACTAAAAACTAACGAGTCTAATCTAACTGCCCTCTTGCGAGAGTACCACCATCTGTTGTTGACAATGGCCCCTGTCAAGTGCTGTTTAACTAAAGTGCTAATCCGTATACTGTAGGCTTTGCATGTCGGTAACGACAAGTTCAGCTTCCAGTAGCCGGGTCCTTGTCTATGGGTTCTATGAAGGTTGACCATGCAGGTCACTAGTTTGTGATCTGAATAGGCAACCATGAACATTTGTGGACAGCTTAACATGTCCCTATCCTTATTTCTAACCTGAACCCTATCTAGGTGCGCTCTAGATATTTCGCTAAAATTAGTCCACGTCCACAGTGGCACAGTCGGAAAATCTAGTCGATATCTATCGGCCAGGTCAAATCGGCCGATTAACTGTTTGAGGATGTTACACCCTCCTTTATCGCGACATGCTCCCACATTGTCCCAACGTGCATCTAGGATTCCATTCCAGTCCCCCACTAAAAGCAAGGAGTGGGACGTTCCCAGAAAAGTCTCTAGACGTTTGAAGAAGTCTGGCCGCGGTGTCCCGGATGGGGCATATGCGGCCACCAGCCTGAAGGCTCTACATTCACTACCGTCAACGTCTAGGACCACCAGTCGACCCTCCGGGTCCAGATGTACCGTCTGTGTTACGAGGCCCAGGTGTTTCCGCAGCAAATTGGCAACCCCACCTCCAACCTCCGGCTGACAGAGAGATGCGTAGATCTCAAAGTCATCGAAGATGGGGGCCAGCTGTCGCTCGCCGTGGATCCTGGACTCGCAAATGGCTACTACATCCATACTGAGGCCGTCTAAGAGTTTGCCCTATTTCCAGGGCATCCCCAGGCCGCGTACATTCACACACCCAACTCTTATATTGGCCATGTTGGTTCTGAAAAGTTAAAAGAGGAGAAGAAAACACTCACCTCTTCGTCTCCAGGGGATCAGGCCGCACGGTTTCCATGGGGGTGTTAGATGTTGTCTTTTTAAAAGGACGCGGTTAATGGGTTTAACACAAGGATTACCCACGTCCTTAGGAAAGTTTTCCTTTAAAGACTTATAGGTGTCCGTAGGGACCCTAATCGTCTTTAAATTAGGTTTGTCTACACAGTTAGAAAAAGTTTTCCCTTCGATTTTCACCGAAGGGTCGTTGGAGATGACCTCCATTAAAGTTTTGTTTTTACTGTTTATGTATGTGTAATGTTCTTGTTGTGTTGCGGTGGTTTTTGTCTGTTGTTCTTGTGGGAGCTTTCGTTTTGTTGTAGGTGTTTGTGTTTGGAGTGATGTCGTGGTTTTGTTTTCGGGACGGGGGGTTTTTGTTTGTAATGTTTGTGTTGTTTGTGTTGGTGGTTGTATTTTTGTAGTGATGTTTGTTGTTTTTTTTTGTTCTTGTGGTGTCTTTTCTTCTTTCTTTTCGAACGGAGAGGCTGTCCCTCATCATCACTTGGTGATGATGTGGGGCCTCGTCCGTTGTGGTGTCTGTGTTATTTGGAAGGGGTATGTTTTGGGGAGCTGTTGTGTTTGTGGGTGTTTTTGCAGTGGTTTTAGGTGGAGTGGGGTTGGGTGGGACTGTGCTTGCAAGTTGGTTTGTTGTTCTTGTTTTGGTTGTGTTTGTGTGTTGTTGTTGTTGTGGTGGTGGTGGTGGTTGTGTTGTTGTTTTGGGTGTTGGCAGTAGTGCCTCTTTTTTTTTAGTTAACTGAGGACAGTAAGCCTTCAGGTGACCACTGCTTAAACAGTGGTAACATGAAGGCCGCCTACCCTCAACAGAAATGTATGTGTGAAATTCCATCCAGAGGCACACGTTGGGGTATTTTAGCTATCCGTTCTTGCTTCATTTGGACCAGAACTTCCATGCTTGTACCATTGAATGTGCCTCTGGAGGACTTTCCCACCGAAATGATGGTGTCTTCGTCGAAATCGATGAAACCAGTTAGAATCCACCAGACGTTTACATTTGGTGCAATGTTCAAAGGTTTTATTTTTTTAGTTCTTTTTCCCATATATGTGGGGAAAAAGGTGTAAAGGGGGGACACAATCGGCGATACAGAATATTTTTGTGCTGTCAATTGGTCTTTCAACAACACCGAAATGCTTCCAAAAAGTTTCCCTTTTTGGATGAAGGCAATATTTTTCATGGAATTCTTCAGAACCAGTTCAATATCGTTTTGGGATAACTGAACTGGTTTTTTCGACACATTTGAAACCGTTCTAAAAATTACTGTTTTTAGAACTGTTTCTCTGCGTAACTGTTGAGGAGAAGTGATGCTGAAAGCACCACTCTCACCAAAAGTTACGTACTGTTTTGCATCGCTTAACATTTCCCTAGCATTGGAAATGTCAAGGTATGTGAACAGTTCCGTCTTTTGGACGGTTTGAGCAAAAGAAATCTTTTCCTTGTTCGTGGAGTTGTTCGTGTTGCCGTTGTTGGTGGTGGTGTTGTTGTTATCGTTGTTGTTGTTGGTGGTTGTGTTGTTGTTATCATTGTTGCTGTTGTTGTTCTTGTCATTATTGTTGTTCTGGTTGGTGTTATTTATATTTTGCATGTTATTGGTGTTTGTGTTAGTGTTGATGTTACAATCAACGTCCGACATCGTGTTTTCAAAACTGACGACATTTTCGATGTCTTTCAATGGGGTGGTGAGATAGATAGATAGGGAGGGAGGTAGTCTGGCATTTTCGCTCACCTCATTTATGTCAATCTCACCCCACCCTCACTTTCTACTTCAAGTGACACTTAAACCAAGTCGATGATGTGATAGGAGAAAAATGATCTGACTTATGACCTTGCTAAATGCTGACTACGCTACGAATGGAGAAGAGTGAGTAGATGAGTTTACAACCTTTCACGTGTGATGCTGGTAACTTATACCTACTTGGCAATGTGTGACAAAATTCAATTAAAAAATGATAAATATTAGTTACGAAATGTCAATTTAGTTCAAACAATTATTAGCCAGTTAAGGTTCTACTTGCGTTTATTATCTGTAATATGACACACACCAAATACTAATTGAATAACACTCATCAGAGATTACACTAGGCTGAAGTTTGAAAAATACTTTTAGATTTTTTGTGAGGTGTTCATTGTATCAAATATTTCGATGCTAATTTCATATTTACTCTTAGAATTTGCCTGTTCTATGTTTAGTAATATAGTACGTATGAAAAGTACGTATTAATATAACAAACAAAATTTTCAATTAGGTGGTATAATATCTAGTATAATTGCTTTAGCCTGATAGTGGGGTTTAGAACCCTCTAAGAGATGGAAAAAGACGAGTATTGATGACCGCCTTACTTGCTTTCGTGCGGCCGCCAACCCCACAGTGGTGCCTGGCTCCATGCCCTGCCCTCCTTCTCCACTGGCACGCAGCTAGACAACCATAGCCTGCGCATCGGCGTTTACCTGAGGCTCGGCCTCCGGATCTGCCAACCACACCAATGTCGCTGCGGTTCCACCGTGGACTCTTTCGGCCTCCACCCGATTTCCTGCCGCCACAGTGCCGGCCGCATTCCACGCCATGCTGCGCTCAACGAGGTCATTAAGCATGGCTTGGACGCTGCAGGCTTCCCTTCCCAGTTCGAGCCGGTGGGGCTGGATCGAGGGGACGGCAAAAGGCCAAATGGCATGACCATCTTCGCGTTTCGCGGTGGCAAACCCCTCGTTTGGGATGCCACTTGCACTGACACTTTCTGTAGCCGTAACCTGGTGCAGTCTGTGACTGACCAAGGTTCTGCTGCACGTCGGGCTGAGGGGGCCAAACTCCTCAAATACCTGTCGCTCTCCGACAGGTTTGCGGTTGTACCCTTGGCAGTGGAGACTTCTGGTGTCCTCGGCTCCAGGGCTACCTCCCTACTCACCACCATAGGCGCTGAGCTCGCCAGCCGCATGTGTGAGCCCCGCGAGTTGGAGTGGCTTTTCCAGCGCGTCTCCCTTGCCGTCTTCCGAGGAAACGCCTTCTCCATTCTGTCCGCCGGGGCTGTGGGTGGGCCCCATCGCTTACTGTTGTAGTTGTTGTAGAAGAAACAGGAAGACAACAACTGGAAACTACATGGTGGATACCGAAAATGTGTACGACTACTACCTGTGAAACACGCTTAGCACACTTCTTTGCGAGCACTAGCAATACTACCACCGCAACCACCACCACAAAGTATCACGCGGCTTTTGATTCTCTTAAATCGCAATATCAGGCTAAAATTTATTTAATCAAAAATACGGCGAAAGTTTCTATTTCTATTTTCAAACTCGCTCGCTGTTTGAAAACAAACTTACTTATCTAGTATAGTTATTTTAGCTATTTTGTTGAAATGTCTAACCCACCCACCCCTCACCCCCAGATTTAGGTATTACATTAGGTTTATATTTATGAAAATTAGATATATTTTGTAATGGTTTATTAACGACTGGCATATTTTATTATACAAATGTAGTCATTCTTGCACTACTATCTTGCTACGAAAAAACAGTAAAATACATGAAATATCACTGAGCTGACACACGTAGTAGTAAATCATGTTGGTAGATATGCGTGAGTCAGCCATATTAACCCTTTCGGTTGAAGACTGCCAACCTACACATGCCTTAATATATCGTCCGCCTCGTGGTCCCGCGGACAGGATGTTCCAGACTCAATAGAATAAGTACCAGTAGGTATTGCATTCAATTTAGTCTGATCCACACAAATATGTGTGATCGATGTAAGCTCTGAATGTATGAATGAATATAGGTAATGTGAATAAAGAAATTCCGAAGTAGATTGAAACTAAACTTTAAACAATACCCTTAGCAACATCTTATTAGATATATTTTAATGCATTCAAAAGAATTTTTTTAAACTGACGGAATTATTTCCCACAAAGAAATTACACCAAACCGAAATCAAAAGACCCAAAATGAAATAATTGTATAATTGCATTAGTTATATAATTATTAAATATGTATGTTACATTGGTGTTTTCTTTTATTTACAAGACAAAGCAGTAAAGGGAAAGTTGTGAATCTTAAGCCTCTCCCAATGGCTTACATAGATAAGTACCTCTAGACGATTTAGTCCCCCACCTCACCCACAAAAGAACAAGAAGATTAAAGTTATAGTTCTTGGAAAGAATAAAGAAATAACATCTTACTTTGTTGTCAACAATAAAATTACAAATAATTTAATATTTGAGCTGATATGTGTTCAGTAATGAAAAAAGGGTTGAATTTGAATTCAGATGAGTGATATATCAGGTAGTATAAGGCAATGATATCTCTTATTGTTTTTCTCTTCTTTTCGTGGCTGAGAACCACAATATATGATTACTGCCTTCTTCTTAATTCCCCAAACTTCTTTAGGCTGGTTCCTTTCAGAAATGTACACTCTCCTATGTATGACCCATAAATTTGACAATTAAATTCGTTTTTTTTTAAATAAATCAAGTAACAGTTATTGGAAAGAATAAAAAAAGTATTACGACTTACCAGCTTAGTTGCCGTCAATGAAGTGATATGCAATTTAATATTCACGCTGATATAAATATTTCGTGAATGAAATGACCTATATATCAAGTGAAGCTTCTATGTTAGCTACGTAAACAATTGTATTTTATACAATCTTTGTAGACAGAAACAGATGTGTCTTCTGTTAGACGAGTTTCAGTCATATACTGAGACTCATCAGCAACTCAGCGCACGTCTATACCTGTCCACGAAGACATCGTATTTAGAGCCAATATTATGAGATGCATCCTTAAATCTGATAAATCGAAATGCATAAACAAAGGTTTCTTCTTCTTTTTCTTGTTTTTCTTTTTCTTTTTCTTTTTCTTTTTCTTTTTCTTTTTCTTTTTCTTTTTTTTTCTTCTTCTTGAGAGGGTCGTTGGGGCAGTCCTCAAACATACCTTCCTTATTTGCCATTAGTCGAATAATCAATTACTGATCTGTTAGTATTATTCTGTCTTGATGTAATAATGTACTACGCAAATATATCATAGTAGATTGAAGCATCAAAACACTGTTAACGTGTCAGCAACTTTTTAATCGAACTAGAATATGTTATTTATGCAAATTGATCAACTATAGTATGTAAGTTATTTAGTTATAATAAACGTTTATCTAACATAAGTATCAAGAATTTCAAGATTTTCCCTACCAGGAGGTAGGGAAATTTTATACAGGAGTTTTAAATATCTATTCATAATGGAGACTTAATGTTGCTAATGATGAAAGGGAGGGCTTGTAGAGAATTTAGTAAAGTAATGATCAGTTCAATAAATACTTGCGTGTAAAATTAAGTAGGAAATGTAAAGTGCCTGTAGATGAAAGAATTAGAAGAATGGGTCAGGTTATTAGAGGTACGATATATGATAAGTATAATGTTGTGTCAGTGTTTATAAAATATGAAAGAAATATTATTTGATGATGTAAGATAAAGAATTGGGAATGGATATCGATTATAACTTCTGTAGAATAGTTTCAGAGAATATTTGTACACTGGTTGATATGCTAGTATTTGAAGAAGGAAATTTCAGACGTTTTAGTTTAAGAGAAGAACATTTGTATCCCACCATTATTTCGGATTCCAAAATTACATAAAAGTAGATTTATAGCTGGTGCTAGAAAGAGTACTAATAGGTAGGATGTAGTCCGATTTAATAGCTTCTGATTTCGGTACAAGGCCAACAATTTGGGTGGAGGAAAATGTCGATTACATCGACCCAATGAGTTGCTGGTACTTTATTTTATCGATCCCGTAACGCTGAAAGGCAAAGCTAACTTCGGCGGGATTTGAACTCAGAACGTAAGGATATGTAACTCTATGTTGCAAAACATGGCTTTTCGAGGCTCTACCGATACGTTAAATGTACTTCTAGCAGCTTTATTTAATGTTTCAATGCAACATTGGGTGTAAATTTGTTGAATTTATTGACAATCTTAATAATATGTTAAACACTGCATTCAGTAATTTTGAATATTTATTTTCTAAAATCTATCTTAGTAAATTAGAACTGACGTTTGTGTAAAACAAATCTATTATTTGGATAGTATGGTAGAAAATAAGAAAAGACCGATAATTGTTTCTACTTTTGGCACAAGGCCAGCAATTACCCAGTTCATTACTGGTACTTTATTTTATCGACCTGGTAAGGATGAAAGGCAAAGTTAACCTCGACGGGATTTGAACTCAGACCGTAAAGGGACGTAACTATGGTGGAAAGCATGGCGTCTGACCCTCTACCAATACTGCCAATTCACCACCCTTAAGAAAAGACCGATAATGTTTAATGATTGCAAAAAACATAATCTTTATTATAGTGGAATTAAGTTTTACATCAAATTAAAATCCATAAAAAATTGGGATATAATATTTCTGAATTGAAATAATAACGATCTTAGCATCTCATTTGAGCGCGTTGATTGCTCTGGTAACCTTAGCCTCCGAGAGGTTAGTCTACGTCCGCTAGATACCCTCGTGTACATCTTCATGACTTAACTATGGATGCCTTTATTGTAACTGCTGCGACATTCCGCAACTGCTAATACCTCGAGTGCAAGAAGGACTTACTTGCAAGTCAAGCTTTGTAAGCTTCCTTCTTTGCACAGATAGCATCGTTAAGCTCCTAATTGAACCAGGTCCTCATGCTACCCGACGCCACACTGAATCGCTTTCGCTCGCAGCATTTAAAAGTAATATAAAAAAAAGGAAAATTATTCAAATTAATTTATTATAAAGTTATCTAATATCATTGAATGTAGAATGAAATTATTGAATTAAATTGCGGTTTTGTTAACCATTCAAACATACCTGCTCATATATTTCTTATAATTGTGTCTAATTTATCTGAACCCGGATAGAAGAAAGATATATTTGACGCAAGTAGGGTACGAACTCAGTTTATTAGTCTTGAGATTTGCATTAATTATAATTATAATCTTTTACCTTTTTAATGGCCAAAGCTGTTATAGTTTTTCTGTCACACTTGCCACTAGCCAAAGTGGAAAACAAGGAAAATATACTATATAATCAGGATGCAGAATCAAAGTTGGTTGGTTGTGGCATTGTTTCTGCACAGAACTTCTTTAATTTATCTTCATTGAACTCCTGATCAGGTAATACAGTAACACATGCACACACACGTTCACCAACATCCTTGTCTGGAATTGCTACGACAACCACTGCTTCTATATTCGAGTGACGTCCGACATAATCTTCAATTAGTGTAATTGATAACCTTACTGTACACTTTTTAATAAAGTCTGTACTTCTTCCAACCATGATAAGATCGCCATCTTTTGTTAAGTAACAAATATCTGATGTTGGATACCATCCATTTTCTAGGCATGATGTACCATCCAGAAATTGATTTGTTGTCCACTTACTTCGAAAATACAAATGACCCGGTTTTCCAATTTATACAACTCTTTTCTTGTCGTCTGCAATTTTAATTTCTGCACCTTTAATTGGTCGACCCAACATTCTCTGTTGATGTTCTGAAATATTTTCTGGAGTAAAAATGCTATATGATATAGGCAAAGCCTCAGTACTACCATAACCCATTATGAACTAGTCTGCAATTTTAAAAGAATGCTCTACTGCATTCCGTGTAAGAGTATCCCCGCCTCACATTACTTATTTACACGGAATTCGTGATTGCTAAGTTGTGGGCAACTCAAGTCCTGTGGTGCAACTCTAACCATAGTACATTTTTCTTGTTGCCATATATTTATGAGAAAATCTAAGTTATTCGCATCATTCAACATTTTTACATCACCCGATACTCCTCCAGATAACAATGACATAGGATATCCTCCAATATATCCCATTGGGCGTTTGCTAAATACGATAACAGAACTAGAAATATTACCATCATATAAACCTACATCTGGTATGTTTAGATAATGAAAATGGCTGACAAATACACCAGTAGTACCGGAAGTCAGAATGGTTGTTGCATTGTCCTCTGGATCAATGTAAGGAAATTCAATTGTATCATCATCACATATTTCTGCCATTAACTTAGCAGCAGATAAAGCATTGGGTGGTCTGTATGTGCTGGAGACATCAATAGCTATTCTTA